>OZ038511.1:34082272-34162272 GCA_964036315.1 Acanthosepion esculentum | reverse complement strand
ATAGCTTACAAAATTATGGTTAAGTTCAAATAGAACAGATGTTCTAAAATGGCCAGGTGAATCTTCTGATCTCAATCCAATTGAAAATTTATGGAGAGAACTGAAACTGAGAATTCAAAGACGGAACCCACTAAACCTGCATAAACTAAAGGAATTTTGTCATGAAGAATGGAAAAATATTAGCCAAGAAACATGCACGGAATTTGTAGTGGACTACTCTAAACGCCTACATTAGCAATAAAGATTACACTATGAAATATTAATAGATAATTTAATAAATGTATTGTAAACTTTTGCATTATTAAATATTGTTTTTATTTTGTAGGATATTTTTATTGATTATTTTTTAAAATCTGATTGTTTTACTAAAGGCTTAAACATATATTTTATTAGCAGTAAAAGTTTCATTAAGCTGTGTTAGAAATACCTAAAGAAACATTTTTTGTAATATGTTGTAAACTTTTGTGTGGCACTATATATATATATATATATATACATATATATATATATATATATATATATGCACGCACGCACACATATCTTTGATTTTCATATATGAGCAACTGATAGGACATGAAATGAAGGAAAATATAAGAAGAGACGTAAACTATTTTGGTAGAAAAGCATAATCATTGCAGAATGAAGTCTTTCTCAATAGCTTACTTATAAAATCTATCACTAACCACTGTACTATGGCTGGTACAATTTTATAATTATTCCCTCCACCCCAAGCCTATGGATACTTAAAAAAAAAATCCCTTATTCAATTGCACCTGTTTCTGTAGACATACTGAGATTTGATTAAAGTAGATGTGGTACCAGTAACAAAATCTGAATAGCTTTCTGTATCTACTTTGTACAATATACAAATATTAGATTTGTAGCTTTGTATCAGACAGAGCAAAGATTAGTAAATGTCACCCACCCACATCATACACAGGAGAGAAAGAAAAAAGCACTTACATTGCATCTGATTCCATATCAAATGAAAGTCGTTGCGGTTTTTTCAAATTATGTGTGGTTCCAATAACAATAAATTCTGGATAGTTTTTCTTAATAGTGTGAAAAAACGTGGAGCCAACTGAAGCAAAAAGAAATATCATATAAATTATCAAATCTATTTAAAAATTCACTTTTTCTCAAATTCAGAGATGTTAATGTCTTTGTCGGAGTTACCTCCTCCTTAATTTCCTAATTTTTGAAACCACTACTTGGGGACACTCTACATATACTATATAAACTCAGCAATACCTTGTCTTGTTCTCTTTCTTCTGATTTTTCAGCTGATATGACAAGATGTATCCATCATGAAGATTTGTGTTTTCCCCTTTGTGGTGGGGGCGCTATGTGTTTCCTTCGGGAAACACGCATGAACATTACACACACATGTACATACAAACATTCACATTCACATATTTTGACCACAAACTTTCTACATTCATTCATACGCACTAATTATTGTCTTTGTCAATTGTAACCATTATTGTATGTCAATACACATATACCTGCTTGTACATATATATATATATATATATATATATATATATATATATATATATATATATATATATATATATATATATATATATTTGTTGTTTTCTTCACATTTCTTTAGGTGGACTTGTACATACTCTGAATCTGCCATATTTGTAGTGGGCTATTTCAGGAGACGCATGTGTTTGTCCCACAATGTGTACAAATGGCCTGCTACAGTATTCACTCAAAGTCATCTATGTTTTATAGATCCTTAGGCACCAAAATGTTTCTTAGATGAAAAACAAATTGTAATTTAAGAACAATTCAATGTTGAGAGAAAAAAAGAATCATATACTAAAAAAAATATTGATAAATTTCTGTTTATTCAACATAAATATTATTTTATTTTGAAACAATGAACAACCACCCATAAAAATGACTTCCTTTTGTTATCTTGTTTTTTAATATATCATCTTGTGAAAATATAGTTTTTGTGGATCTGGCAATTTTCTTTTAATCTAGCAAGATCTTTGAATTAAAAACATTGGAAAAAGAATCAGTGGAACTGTATTGTTATGGTGACCTATCAACATTAGAATGAATTCTTCTTCCTTCATAAATACTAACCTGCGAGACTTCCTAAAGAGGCATTCGGGACGCAGTGTAACCTGACAGTTCAGACGACACTTCTATCTGCTGACTAATAACACTCTTATTTTGTATGTGTTCTGTTATTTCAGTACACTTGTTCAACCTACCTTCTTTCCATGTCTTTCTTCCTGGCCCCTAATAGGCCACAACATGTATGCTGGTAGTCTTAATTTTGGCTTAATGGTAGCAGTATTACTGCTGATGATTGTGAAAGAAATCATCTAAAATAGCCACATGGTTTGTTTTAGTCTGTCATGGAGCTGAGCTGCAATGGAGCCAATTTAGTAAATTTAATAGTGTTGCTAATTTACTTTGAGTGGGGTGTTCCACTGAGCTTAGCAGGGAAAAATAAACTATATGAGACTGGCTGCTAAAAGCTTAAGCAACACGAAGATGACACAAGATGTGCTAACCTCAACAACTATTGTATTCAAACAGCTGCTTGATCTCTTTTACTCCCAGAATTCCCTAGTGGGACTGGAAGTATTTCCAAATCATCATTATCATTATGTTATAGAATATGGGGTTTGTTTCATCTTTCACTATTTTTCTTATTTATCATCCTACATTTCCTAAAGCTGTATACTGCAGTTGGAATGAGTTAAATAAAACCAGGAATTTACTTTATCTCTGAATCAGCTGACAATTTATTCAACTCATTCTTATTTTATATGGAGGCTCCTAACACTTGAGTGATTTTCTGTTGACATGCTTGTATGTCATATGATAATCAATAGCTATAAAACATAGGAGAGTGGTGCAACTTATGAAGCATTATTCAGCTTAGAATTATTTATTGATGATTTAATACATCAAATGTGGCACAAGGACTAAAATTGGAGAAAGAGAAAGTTTATCTTCATCAGTCCTACATTAGATTTCGCTAGACCCAATCACTAACACAATCAGCTATTAATGTTACTTTTACCAAAATGATACATTCTTGCTTACCATTTGTACTACAGTTACCAAAATACCACAATGTTCTACATTTCCTAAAGCTGTATACTGCAGTTGGAATGAGTTAAATAAAACCTGAAATTTACTTTATCTCTGAATCAGCTGACAATTTATTCAACTCTTATTTTATATGGAGGCTCCTAACACTTGAGTGATTTTTCTGTTGACATCTTGTATGCCTTCTGTTTTTGAAAATTCATGTCAAGTCCCAACCACAGTGTAACCAACTCTTATAGCTGCTAAAAAGGACATCAATAGTGGGTTTTTTAACCTTTATTTTCAGTATCAGATGCTTTCAAAGTTTGATTATTAAGGAAGATTTTAAAACTTTTCATAATTTTAATGATTTTGTATTTTATTTTATAGAAGGGCAATCATCAATATAGCTTAGTATACACCACATATAAAACACACCACTTTGGGCACTTCGATGTGTAGCAAGCTTGTTTTGCGTAATCAATTAAGACTGAGTAATGAGTTTGATCCTCACTGGGTGCTCCCTTCTTTCAGCCTTGTGCCACATCTAATTTATGTTTAGTAAATCACTATAAGACACACCACTGATATTCTTCAGGATGGTAATGTAGCAGGTTTCAGAGTTGGTTAGATATGAGTAATTGGCATCTCGCAATACTGAGTTCGATTCCTAGAGTATGTTGTGAGATATTGATTCAGCAGAAACAAACAATAATTGACCTCACAAAATAACACAATAATGAACAGATATCCCATGTCAGCCAAAAAATGGACACCTGATGATGGCCAGAGAGTATTTGGCTGAAATGATATGTTTATAATAATATCTATAATAGCTAAGATGAAGACAATAGTTTGAAATAAGCAAAGTATATTAATCACTCATCTCAAAAATTAAATAAAATTATTTTAATAATGATTTACGTTTCTTTGGAATTAATAGTATACAGCTTTCTAAAACTGACTGGCTAAGTTTCATTTGATGATAAAATGATTCTATGAAATTATATCAAAAGTTTTCATGTTTGAAAAGCAAATGATACTGTGGTTGATGTGAAAAATAAATTAAAAAGAATTTCTTCAATGATGATAAAATAACAAAAAGTGATTTTGTTTTTTACCTTGCCCAGTGGAACCAATAATCAGGATTCTTTTTCGGTGTGGAATAATTCTCTCATCAGGTAAATTCAAGTATTCCACCATCTTATCTTTGCTTGAAATAAGAACGTTTTCTTCAGGATTTTCAATAGGCCAGGAAATTGATAAGATTGGGTCAAATACTGATGCAGATTGCTGAGGAACAGATTTATCAAAAATACCATTCTAAAAAAAAATCCAAATCAATGGAACACCAATTAACCAATAGGCTAACACTGTCAAACATTTAATGATGAAATAGAAGAATCATTTAGCCTAAGAATTATCATGTCTCAGAATAACTGGCAAGTTTTGGAGATGGACTTCATTCATGCAAATATACTGTTTGTCATGTGTTTATACAGCCGAGGAATTTTGATGGCAAGAGAAACAGATGGAAACAGTGACTAGCCTAAGAAACAAACATGTGGAAATGGATCAGGGTGTAGGAAGAACAGTAAAAGAAAGCAAACTCTGTTAAGAACTATAAAGGATAGGAAGTTGTGGAGATCCACAATTACCCATATTCTTATGAAGGGAGATGGCACATAAAAAACCTATTGTTTGGTAGTTAATCCTTCACCTTCCTCTACCCAGAAGAATACTTTTGGTTCATATAAAATGGTATTTAATTATACCATCAAAAAATGCATACAGGAAGGGAAATTCTTCAGTAGGCAAGGCTGCTTCTGTTCATCAGTTGAATTAATTCATTATTTAGGCTGTCACCTTTGACTTGCAATTAAAAGAAAAAGAAAACATTATAAAGATGTAAGTATCCAAAGATTTACTGTCAGAGATGTGGTTATGAAGATGTCTCAAATTTTTCCAAGACATTCAGAACTAAATACTTTAGAGTCTGTTAATATCTATAAAAAAAAAACCTTTAATGATGATTATGTTAGATCATAGGGATGTCATCTTAAGAAAATTCACATTTAATTATAAAAAGAAAGAGAGATTATTCAAGAACATCAGATAAAATAATAGCAGTGTCAGGGAAAAAAACCACCCTTTTAACATTCTGTTTTGTTTTTCTTATGGGCATGATTATGTGAACATTGTTTGAAAATAAGCATTTGCAAAACATTTATTTGGATTGTAAACTGTTTAAATGAAAATTAATTGAAAGGACAATTATACTAAATGATAATTATTCGAAACGCAAAATTCATTATTACAATAAAAATATAAAAATTTAAAGAGGAAATACAGAAATAATAATTATTTGAAATACAAATATCATTAATAAAACAATTTAGTAAAAAAAAAATCAGCATTGACTCTCTCAAAGCAAGACCACCTACGTATTTCAAACAGGTATTTGGAATAGTTATCCTAGTTATAATTGTCCTTTTGATTAATTTTCATTCAAACAATGTATGATTCAAATAAATTTTTTTGAATAATTGTTTTTGGTTAATTGTTTTTGAACAATTTTATTGATACAATGGGAATGAAGGTTCAAGATTTCCAAATCTTTAATACGAATTAAAGCTGTTTTTCAAGCAAACAGGTTTCTTAATCCCATTACTGTTTTCAATATTTTTTATATTGATTGGAGTTTCCTTCTTAACTTTTTATTTGAGGTAGTGTGCAAAGTGAACATTTTGATTATATCATTATTTTCCTTTCTAGTTACATTTTTTTAAAAAATTTTTTAAGCGTATCACCCCAAGCAAGGCTGGAGGCCACTATCATGCATGGGGTTATAGAAGGGTTGGAGGAAGAGCAGATAGGAGTGGTAAAGGAGAGGATGTGGAGAAAGAGAAAGACAGTGGGTCGATCAAGGCAAGGGGGTTACAGAAGATTTGGAGCGAGAGCAGATAGGAATGAAAGATGAAAGGATGTGGAGAAGGGAAGTGGATAGATCAAGGCAACTGGAGATGTCGATTGACGCTACACTTAAACCGTTGGAGATTGTATTTGTCAGGGAAACAGTAATAGGGAAGGGAGTTCCATAGGCGAGATGTGTGAGACATGAAGCTATTGGAGTAAAAGAGACGTCTACATTTACATTTTTTCAATGCTAACCCCTTTTGGTTTTGAAAAGCTTACCTGAAAATAAACAACAGCAGCATCTTCCTCCAAAGCAAGATAACCATGTCCACAATCAGGAGGAATTAATATTTGCAGACCATTGGTAGATGTTAGATGAACAGCTGCCCACTGGAGATAGCTTGGAGAATCTGGACGCATATCCACAACCACATCATATACTGATCCTTGCACACAAGCTAACAATTTTGCATATGGAGAAATATGAATTCCACGAACAGAATTCTGAAAGAGAAATATTTAAAGAAAAATTTGAAAGTAGTTTAAAGCATAGTAAGATTAACACGTTCAGGATAAACTTGTCTTATCAACAGAATAATGCATCATAAAAAGAGATGGGTTGTGTCCCCATTAGTAAGAGGAGAGTAGATCCCTGAAGAGGCTTGATGGAAGTCAGTTTATTGTATTGTTAGATTACCATTTATCTTATAGGAATCAGTGTCCACAGAAGTAACATTCCAAGTCCAGCAAGCCATCCTTGAAGATGAGATGACCAATTGAGAGCTTGTGTAGGGAAAATATCCTATTTCTTACAGCTCTGACCAGAGTTCTTGACCCTCAGATATCACATTTGTTGCCATTTCAACCGGTAGAGGACCTGAAGTGATGTTTGTTTGTTTGTTAGTGGCATATCAAATTCTTATGGGTCATTTAATGCCAAATTTAATTTTCTTGGGAGCATTAGTAACTTTATTTACAAAAATGTAATGCTGGTAATTTTTTACTATGAAAATTTATTGCTGTTATTTTTACTATAAAAATGTATTTTTATACTTTCATAGTATTTTGACTCCAGTTTAGAGTTTAACTATTTGCTCATAGCTGGGACATTAACAGGTGCTACCATGCTGAGTCAGGGTGGACCTGGGAACAACAACAATTAAGAGGTGGTTCCACATTCCTCAGAATTTCACAGTCAGAGCCCTTGTTACCTGATGTAGTTTATTGTCATACCCAGAACGAAAGTGATGTGTATAATGTCACAATACTGGAAACACAAAAAAGACTAAAATTTTCTATTTTAAATGATAGCTTTGATATAAAACCTTTTAAAGGAATCTATAAAACATCACTTATAGTGTAGGCATTTACTAAACTTACAGCACACTAAAGTAAAAAGCAATAAATGTGGGGTGCTTAGTGAGAATCAAACTCGTATTACAAGTGTATGGCTGACTGCTTGCATTTGAGAATGTCTGCCTGCTAGGGTGGCTAGCTAATCTTTGTTGCACACACCTGGTCAGCATGATTCTTCAATACCTACAAAAACAATTTATAGTTTTATACTGCAACTATGCTGAGTGAATCTTAGTTATGGTTTTTGGGAAAGAGTGTATAATTTGGCATGATGAAAAGTCTGAACAACGTCAGTACGCTCAAACCCTCAGTCATGATGACTTGTGACTTCATGCTATTAAAATCATTGATGGCTCCCAAATAGTTCCATCTACCCAGTTTCACTCACAAGGACTGGGTCAAGACATGGCTTGGTTTCCAGGTACTTCCTAACAAACTACAACATTATCTCACTATCAATGCATGCTACAGCAAACCAAGACATTTGCTTACTACCAATGCACATTATAGCAGACCAATATATTACCTCATTACTGACACACACTACAGCAAGCTAGGGACAGTTTATATATTTTTTTGTCCTATCAGAAAAGAAATAGTTTCAAATATTCTAACTAAATCAAATTACTCACAGTATAGGTATTTACTAAACTTACTGCATGCAAATAAAAAACCATAAATGTGGGGTGCCTAGTGAGGATCAAACTCATAGTACAAGATCATGGCTTCCTGCTAGGGTGGCTAGCTAATCTTTGTTGCACACACTTGGTCAGGCACGGGTAATTCTTTAAAACCCACAAAAACAACTTATAGTTTTATACCACAACAACGCTGAGCTGACCTTAGTTACAGTTTTTGGGAAAGAGTGTATAATTTGGCATGATGAACAGTTTGAAAAAGGCCAGTACACGCAAACCCTCAGTCACGATGACTTGTGACTTTACACAAGCACAAATATCAACAGCTTCCAAACAGTCCTGTTCACTCACTTTCACTCACATGGCTTGAGTTAACACATTCCAAAATACAATGGAATCCACATAGAGAAGTTGGAGTGTAAGAAAAAGTAAAAAAGAAATTGGTCTCAATGCAGCAAATTTAAAAGGCTTTATTTAATTGTGTTTTATTTAGTTGTTAATTCTGAATGCAAGTCACTACAAATATAAAAAGAAGAATCTGCAACAATCTTTTATTCCATGAAGATAAGGAACACTAAATCTTCCTTATTTTATATTTGTTTTCCTTTAAATCTCTATAGAAAGCCACAATGACAAGCAAAAGAAAATTTTGAATAGATACAAATAAAATTACTTTTATTTATCTATAATAAGGACACAGAAATAATATCTTGAGTGTATAAAATAAAAATGCCTAACCTTATGATTAGCTGACCATGTGATCTGTTGAACAGAAAAATATTTGGTGACAACTTTTATTTATCTATAATAAGAACACAGAAATAATATCTTGAGTGCATAAAATAAAAATGCCTAACCTTATGATTAGCTGACCATGTGATCTGTTGAACAGAAAAATATTTAGTGATAACTTTTATTTACCTATAATAAGGACACAGAAATAATATCTTAAGTGTATAAAATAAAAATGCCTAACCTTATGATTAGCTGACCATGTGATCTGTTGAACAGAAAAATATTTAGTGATAACTTTTATTTACCTATAATAAGGACACAGAAATAATATCTTGAGTGTATAAAATAAAAATGCCTAACCTTATGATTAGCTGACCATGTGATCTGTTGAACAGAAAAATATTTGGTGATAACTTTTATTTATCTATAATAAGGACACAGAAATAATATCTTGAGTGCATAAAATAAAAATGCCTAACCTTATGATTAGCTGACCATGTGATCTGTTGAACAGAAAAATATTTGGTGATAACTTCAGGGTATGATATCGAATTGAACAACTCTGTAAGATGTCCTCTATGATCCCAATGCTGTTTGATGTTTACAATGTATGCATCTTTGATGTGAAGTGGAATAAGGTCCATATTTCTTTATTATCTAACAAAAAAGCAAAAAGAAAAAAATTCCTTTTAGAAATTCAAAGAAACAATGGTGTATAAAGCAACTTGTTTTTATAAAAGTTAACTCTCTTCTAAATTTTTTAGATAAAAAATAAACTTTGAATCAAATTATTTCATTTAAATTTTTTTCCCTCAATATTATTTCTAGTTTGGAAGAGGGTATATTTTAGCTGAAATTACAAACTGGGGAGTGTATTAACAGAGGATGGAAACTGTGAAAATGAAATCTGAAGGCATATTGGGGTAGTGAAAGATGTCTTCCAAAAGCTGAGCAAAGTATTAAGAAACATAAAAAATATTGTAAGAAACAAAGGAAAGTGTACTGAAATGTTATGCAATATCATTCCTCCTATATGGCAGTAAATGCTGGACAATCCCTTCAAAGATGAAGAGACTTGAAGTAACAGAAAGATGTTGAGAATACCATGGACAAAACATGTGAGTAATGGTGAAGTACAATGGTAACAAAAAGAATATTTATATTTAATACTAGCAGCATGGCCCGGCGTTGCCCGTGCTTGATTCAAAAATTGTACGACTCATACAGCAATCGCTATCACTTGACTTAAAATATTTTTGCCCTTCCTTGCCTTTAAAGGAGTGCCCTTTGCCATGCTGATGTTGCTGCATGCCTTACTTCTTGCCTATCTCACACTGCGAATTTTTTTAAAGCTCTATACTAAACATTAAATCTGTTACGAAAAAAGAACGAAACAAAATGAACACAAAACGATCAGCTTTAAAAAAGGACTCGTAACTGGAAAAACCGAATGAAAAAAGAATGTTAACAACAAATACTTTTTCGCACCCAACCCAGTTCTGCGGAATCAGAATCAACGTTGAGTTTAAGCAATCGAATGAGCCAATTGGAAAGTGCCATGCAGATTTAAATTTTTCCCACTTGTGACGAATGCAGCTATCAATTTTCTTTTTGGCATGCTAGTTAACATTCGTGTCAGTCAGCTGTTGGCTCTCACGCTGGCCAATAGAATCTTGCTGCCTATTCGTGGCAGCCAGCTACAGGCTCTCACTCTGGCCAGTAGAAAATGGCCACAAACTACATGAAAACTGCTGTAGAAGCATGAAAAAATCGATTATTTCCACTATCGATGTTAGCTGGGAAATGCAAAGTCGGTCTTGGCCTTCCCGCTAACTTGGAGCTTGTGCATGTAAATTTTGGTGCAAATCCGTCGAAAATTGCGGCCGTGCATTCGTTACACACGCAAACACATCCTGCCTTTTATAGATAGAGATCAGGAAGAGGTAGTTGAAATTTCTGAGGAAAATGTTAAGCTTACAAGATAGATTGAAAGTAAGAGAGATAGAGGAAAGCCATAGAGGAAAGCCATGAATGATGTATCTGGCAAGCTTAAGTGAATGGATGGCGGAGCAAGGTTTTGAAAGATGGCAAAAAGACAAAAGTTATTAAGAGCTACAGAGGACAGGATATTGTGGAGAATTATGATCGCCAACGTCCTGAAGGGACATAGCACGCAAAAGAAGGTCAGACTAACAATTACATACATACATACACCTTATGATAAATATATATGTATTTCTAGCTATTAGGTTGATCCATAAGTAATTTCCTTTTTGGAAAACCAATTGTATTGAAAAATATATCTAATAATTTCTTAAATATATCATAATTGATGAAAAAGTAGTTACTTTTCAAAATTGAGCAGTGAATTGACAGGAATAACTCTACACAACTGATTTCAAATGCTGAACTCCATAAGAGAAAGGTAATTTTTACATGTGGCGGAATCATTGGAGTATTATTAATTTAGAGCACAATGAAACATTTAAAGCACATTTATATATTCAGCAGCTGCAACATGTCCATAATTTTTTTTTTAAATGTATTCTGTGCTCATCAATAGGGACAATTCTCTTCTCCTCTATGACAATGCAATGTGGCATACAGCAAGAATAACACAGGAACACATTTTGGAATTCATTTAGTCTATTCTACCTACCATGCCAATCATTTTTACCTGGCCTTACACCAAATGATTATTACCTTCTTTTGATCACTCCAAAAGATTTTCATAGGAAAAACTTTCTTCAATAAGAACCAGATTTCAGAATTTGTCAAAAACTTGTTCACATCAAAACCTGCAATGTTTTACTCAAAAGCGGCTTGATAAGTGGCAACATGTCATTGCAAATAGTGGTGAACATGTAGTTGAATAAAAAAATAATTATACTTTATTTTTTGTATAATAAAGTTGAGGAACAAAGACGGAAATTATTTATGAATCAAACTAACAGATAGCTAGTTAGTTAGGGAACTACATAAATAAAGAGAGAGTGAAGCAAATCAAAACAGAAAGGGTTGAAGTGTTTAGTGAACAGGATCAAATACAGCCTTCACCAAATATTTGAGAACAGACATTTAGTGGGTCATAAATGGAAGACGACTTATCGTAATTTTGGACGGCATGAATACAACTTTAACATTCAAATTTCTCTTTTAGACGTATCGAGAGCTTTAACAAAAAGATCTATCAAATTCGTGGTATTAGCTACCAACCAGGGCAACTCGGGAGATAGCCGCCTTCAGCAAAGTGGCCAGGTATTTAGTCTTTCGTGTTCAAGGTCAGGAAGTATATAATTTAATAGTGATATACATGGTGTCCCAAAAACTCGACATCATTTAAAATGTGAATATCTAAGTAATTACATGTCCCAGGCAAATGGAATAAAACAGGCTTCCTGATATTAAGTATAAGCTTCCTCCTTGTTTGCATCCTCTCCAAAACCTCATCATTGCTTACACGCTCGGTAATTTGAAACACAGTTGGCCTGTTCAAGTTCACCCACCATATTTAACTGATTTTGTACCAATCGAATATTACATTTTTCGATCACTGCAGAATGTTTTGGTCGGGAAAATTTTCTCTAATGAAAACCAGATTCAGAAGTTCGTTGAAAACAGTTTCAGTCTGAAACTTTTCTTTTTACTCAATTTTACTCAAAAGGTATCAAAGAGCTGCCTGATAAGTGGCAACAAGTCATTGCAAATAATGGTGAACATATAATTGAATAAAATATAATTTTGCACTTTTTCTTCAAAAGAAGTTGATAACCAAAAAACAGAAATTATTTCTCAACTTAATATGTCAATAAATTTTCAGCCTAATGGTGATATCCTAAGTGTAGCTTAGATGTGAATCTATCTTGTGTGTCAAACATTGCCGCCAAAGAAACAAACTTTCTTTATGAGAGATTAGAAAAATTTACGCAACAAACTTTCATCTTTTATAGAAAAATCTTTTGTCTTAAGTTAAATTCAATCTTTCAATCAAAGGCAGGCAACTTTTTAGATATTGAACATTTCTGAAACAGCAAAGAACTTTTTCTCTACACCTTTAGACACATCATTACAAAGAAAGAAATTGTAAATTGTGTATATAAAATTTAATCTGTTGTTTCAAACATGTATTTTATTCTTATAAATAGAACAAAGATTGGATTGGAATATAACACATCTGAACCTATGTATTGGAAGGTGGTAAGAGAAAGATTCTGTCCTTTCCGGAAGTGGGGTCATAAAATTGCCTAAATGATCAAAAACCCTTTCCGGTTCTTTTATTAATAGTATCATGGGAAAATATATGTATTTTATTTTATTTATTGATTTCATTTAATTTTCTCACATATCCTTTATATGGAGGAGGATTTTGTTTCTAATAAGGTCATCTTGTAGTCATTACTACTATGTTTGCCACGCCTACATTTTCTCAACTGTGATTGGTCAAATAATAAATACTAACTATCACAGGACAATTTACTGATCGCATTCACCACACTGAATTTTCCCTACTGTTAATTCACAAACATGCTTTTGTTATAAAATCACCGATTTCATCCAATCAGATATTTTTTGTGTTCTTTCGAAATTTCTCCCGCCGTTGTCCTGGGAGCCTACCGATAGTAATATAAACCAGGATTCGTTCCAAAAATAGACAGTAGAAGCAGAACTCAGTAGAACTCAGCAACTCACACGCGTCTACACAAACTATTCACTCTACTCACTGCGCACACACACACACAGAACTTAAATATCATTCACCATCAGTTCTATGTAACAAGCCAAGTTGCAACAGCTCTGTTAGTTATATATAATCCACAACTGAATTACTACATGTTCTTCTGAAAACATCATTCTATCTAATACAGAAATTTGAACATTCTTATTCAGAAAACTTGTTTTATTACATTTAATCTTTCAGTTAACAGATAAAGGGAAACTACACTCTTCTTTCTTATTGTTTCACACATTACAAAAAATGTTTTGTATTTGTTGATTTTAATATATATTTTATCGTTGAAACAAAAATCGGTTTTCCATTGTTTTTCCTTGATACAAAAATGTATAATTGTTAAATGCTATTCAACACGCAGCCACATCAATCTTTTCAACATAACCAGCATTTACAATCTGACTTGCGTAAATCTGCAAGATTTCGTCATTCCATTTAGATAAAATTATTCACTGCCTCTCCTGTTTGATAAATATATATATATATACATTTTAAAAAAAGCCCCCTCCCCCAATCTGTTTGCAAGTAAAATGTTTGTGGATCAGCGTTAGTAAGGAGGCAGAATAGAATAAAATAACTTAGTATAAGTCCAATTACCCACTGTTAAAACTAACACATTTAAGCTGACAGGTTCGGAGGGACGATATATGTATAGTGTCATTTAGTTGTGCTGATATTTACTAGCAAGTGAAGGGAGGTGACACAAGGTCGGTTTAAAGTGGGGAGACCATGCGCATGCACCTGGGTTAAGGTTAAAAATTGCTCAGTTCCCGCACCCAACGTTGCGCTGGTGTTAATATACTACTACGACTACTACTACTACTACTACTACTACTGCTAATACTACTACTACTGTAAATCTGATATTCTAATTAACCTTAGAAAGTCTTATTGCTGCGAAACTATGACGCTTGACCAAATAGTAGCTTCGGTCAGGATGATCATGAAAGATGAGACGTCAACTGAAGAAGTATTTATTGTAACCAGTATGCAATAATGGATGGGCATAGCACACCCCAGGAGAGTGACTCATTGTACCTTCTCGGATTAACGTTTTCAATGGAAAGAGTCTATTGAATCAATTACTAAGTCTGCAGCTACGAAATTTGGTTCACTATATCGTGTTAGACAATTTTTCTCACCAGAATCTATCTTACATATTGATAAGACTATCATTTATCCTTGCTTTGAACATTACTGCCACAAAAAGTATGGTGTTCCTGCTATGTATTATTTGACAAAATCCAAAGAAGAATCTGTAATTTTATTGGTCCTGACCTGAAATCTCGGTTTCAGTTCCTTTCCCTCTGCCTTTTCTATAAATACTTTCATAAGTGTTCTGATGAGCTTTCCTCTATGATACCTAGACTTTATGAATTTAAGCAAAGTACGAGATTTGTGGCAATCCATACTAACCTCTCACCCCTCCGGTATAATCCACTTTACATAAAAAATCACCTATCAACCAATCAACACTCTAGTTTCAGCAAGCGATACTTCTTATTGGCTCAGATCCTTAGAACTGTAACAAGTTCACGCGAAAATGTCTTTTCGCGCCCAGCACTATGGAGCCTATTTTCTTGACCAAAAACTCTATAAATAGAAGAATCTGAATCGACTCAAGCAGTCAGACTTTCACCCGTGGAGAGATGCCAAACTAATCCATGCAAGTCAAAACCTTGACCAACTACACTTTTACGGCGCAAACTTCTCTGACTCAGCAAATAACAACCATGCTCTCTCAGCAACAGTTTCTAGCAATTACTTACAATACTTAAAAAGTGATATTTACTCACTACTAAATAAGTATTCGTAAACAATCAATCAAACATCCAAACAACTAAAGGTACACAACTCCTACCAATTTTGAACAATAACTTAAACAAACTTACGCACACGATGTTCATTAACACGCCCACGTGTGTCAAATGTGGCACAAGGCCGGTTTAATGTGGGCTTTCCGAGCCCATAGGCTCGGGAAAAAATTGCCCGTAGAACCCGTATAAACGGGATCGGGTTGGTCAACCTCCCCGAACGAGGCTCTGCCCTTCGGCGGAGCCTCGTTCGGGTTCCTCCCTGCCCAGAGGCAGAGAGTTCCCCTCTGCCTCAAAGGCAGAGAGTTCGACCGGCTAGCTGAGACGTCCAAAAAGGACTGAATCTCACAAAATTACACACACACAGTATTGATTGAACTCGCACAAAGGACATTTTTGTACATAACCAAATACGTAGTTTAATTTTACGAACAAATCTTAATAACAGCTTCACACACGCTGAAACTTCACAAAAATACTCTACCCAATCTAATTCAACCATACTCATTTATCCAAAAATATCCAATCTAATTGTATATGTCAAAATCAATGTTATTGTTACACTTTTTAAAAAATTATGTTTGTCTTCACTCTGAATTTTCTTGTATGATTTTTTTCAATATTCCTTTTTTATCTCTTAATTTGTTGTGGATGAATGTTTAAGAACACTGACATCATAAATCCTTCTGATAACTAAAAATACATCCACCAGTCTGCATCAAAAGTATTATTTATTTTAAAATAAATTAAAAAGAAAAAACAACTACGATTGGTTATGTTCTTTTGATTCCAAAGAAACAGGGTATTTCTTTTAATTTTAAAGCTTAGGTTAAAAAAAAACTTCCCCAATCCCGGCCTGTTACAACGCGATGCATCTTAGAATATTGAATTATTCCATTTTAAAATTCTGGATATGGTACAAAGTAAAATTATATGGAATATTCCAAATTCTTTTTTTTATTGTAAATTTTGTTGTTTTTGGTCCACAATTTGTGAAATTTAAATAAAATATCCATTTTACAGGTATAAAAAAAATAATTAAACAATGAATAAAAAATTTTTAAAATATTTTATGATTTGATTCTTAAATCGAAACATTACTTGGACCAGCATAAAAAATAGAAAACCTACTGTTAAAAACTGTTAAAAAATAGAAAATCTACTGTTGAAAACTGATACGATGCCACGAACAGAAACAAAAAATTATTTGATTTCTAAAGAAAAAAAAAATACATTCCTTTTCTAAATCATTTTTTTTTATTGTTGTTGATAATGTTAAAAATTAACTGACACGAATTTATTTTCAAGAATCACAAAATAACAAATATTTTCGTTTTACCTTTTTTGATGAAAAACACTGCGGATAAAGTTTCTGTTTCAGTATAAACCAAACAAAGCACGTACTTGAACTTTTAATGTTTCTCGCCTGGTTGAAATGATTTTTGTTTGGAAGGCCTCGATCTGCTGTCCATATGATGTTGGCGCACAAAACGTCATATCAAATAAATAAGTTTCATTGGACATATTGCGGGACGTCAAGCAGGTGCTGCCAACCCCGCAAACAGAAAAATTTGTGTAGGATAATACGATCGAAGCAAGGATAACAAAGGCGAGGGTTTTAAAATCTAAGCCAAATTTTATTCAACAATTTGGCAAAAGTATGTACAGGTATAGTAATCTGATATGAAGTCGGGGAGTGCCAATCGAGAGATCGTCTTGTTTCAGGGCAGCAGACCAGAGGCAGGCAAGGCAGTGCTGAGGCAGCCTGTTCGTCCTTAGGGTGAAGGTCACAACGGATGCAGCTTCGTAGTATCTACAAGGACTATCGCATAGGTATGTAGCTAGGCAGTCCTTAAAAGGACTATCGCATAAGCATGTAATCTGGTAGTCCTTAAAAGGACTATCGCATAAGAATGTAGCTTGTCAGCCCTCAAAAGGGCTATCGCATAAGAATGTAGCTTGCCAGCCCTCAAAAGGACTATCGCATAAGGATGCAGCTTGTCAGCCCTCAAAAGGACTATCGCATAAGAATTGGTCTGGGCTGCTGCTGCTGCTGAATTTGGCTTGGTCCGGTGCTACTACTGAGTTCGGTAACCAGGACTGGGAGCGGCTAGCTTCATGGGTGGCTGCTGCTAGGCTTTGGTCTGGTCAGCTGCTGCTGATGGGATCGGCTTGGCTGATTGCTGCTGCTGCTGGGCTCAGCTTGCCTGACTGCTTGTGGTCAGCGGCGAGGGTCGGCCAGGTGAAGGTGAGGTGGGAGCGTGTCGCTCTACCCCAGAGCCAAGATCTCTGGTAGAAAAAATCGGCAGTGTTTATGTCGGCCGCGGTCAGCATCGTTGCCTAGTTAACAATGTCCTTTGGTTATTGACTAAAAATTACCTTCTACTTTTGAATGTACACATGGGTTTCATTTAGATCCCATGTGTATATAAATTAGTTTCTGGTCATTATTTTTAGTTGTGTATGTTATGTTTCGTTTTGTTTTTGTTTTTTTGTGTTTTGATGTCTGAAAACGCTGGGTCACCGGAAATTAATGGCGTCCGTTTTCCGTGGTGATGCTTTCAGACGTTTGAGTAGCCGGCAGTAACTTTCGGCCGGGTGCGATAGACATCTGAAGGTGGAGTAGTTGTTAGGTTGTTAGTCTGGTCGACCAATAACAGCTTGATTGTAGCTTAATAAACAACAAAATCTGTAGGCACCTTCACAGATTCGCTAAAAGAGTGAGGATACATGATGAAAAATTCCCCAAAACTTAATAAATACAAAGTTTTATCATCAAAATCTATATATTAAGAGGAAAGAGGTTTGTTCAATAATTCGCCGAAAAAACAACATAACATAATGAAAAATGGCCCAAAACTTAATTAAAACAAAGTTTTATCGTGAAAAAATTTATGTTAGAAAGACCAATGTATATTTTAATTATTTAATAAAAATTTAATTCCTTTCAAGCACGTTTGAAATTTTCGTTGAAAATCTTTTTTTTTTCAAAGAAGGTGTAGCGATTACTACTATGTTTGACACGCCTACATTTTTCTCAACTGTGATTGGTCAAATAATAAATACTATCACAGGACAATTTACTGATCGCATTCACCACACTGAATTTTTCCTACTGTTAATTCACAAACATGCTTTTGTTATAAAATCACCGATTGGGTAATTTTTTATCCAATCAGATATTTTTTGTGTGCTCTCGAAATTTCTCCCGCCATTGTCCTGGGAGCCTACCCATGGTTATATAAACCGGAAATCGTTCCAAAATTAGACAGTAGAAGCAGAACTCAGTAGAACTCAGCAACTCACACGCGTCTACACAGACTATTCATTCTACTCACTGCACGCACGCACACAGAACTTAAATATCATTCACCATCAGTTCTATGTAATAAGCCAAGTTGCAACAGCTCTGTTAGTTATATCTAATCCACTACTGATTTATTACATGTTCTTCTAAAAACATCATTCTATGTAATACAGAACTTTGAACATTCTTTCAGAAAACTTGTTTATTTATATTTAATCTTTCAGCTAACAGTTAAAGGGAAACAACTCCTATCTTATTGTTTCACACATTACAAAAAATGTTTTGTATTTGTTGATTTTAATATATATTTTATCGTTGAAACAAAAATCGGTTTTCCATTGTTTTTCCTTGATAGAAAAATGTATAATTGTTAAATGCTATTCAACACACAGCCACATCAACCTTTTCAACACAACCAGCATTTACAAAGGAACCCGCAAATCCTGGATGAACTTGTAGCGACTGCTACGCTTTCCACGCCCACAATTTATTCGTCTGCGACTGGCTAGTAAATCGATACTGCCTTTCCATAAGACAATTTAGCAATCGCAGTCACCACGTTGAATTTTTCTGTCGTGAACTTGCTCACATGTGTCTTTGTTACAAAATCAGTGATTGGTCGAATTTTAACCAAACATTTTTGTGCTAAATCAACTTGCACGCGTTTTCGCTGGGATCCTACCCGCAGCTTTAAAAAGAAGCGATTTTTCACAACAGTCAGTAGAGTCCAGCTATTTACGCCTGTCTACACAAATCCACGACTTTACTCACAACGCACACACAGACACAGATTTTTGTATCCCATTACACATTTCTTCCTCTCTGTGACTAAGCCCAGTTCATGAACCAGCACTCTCTTAATTTCTCTAAAAAAACACACACACATCTTAATTAACTGTATTCTATTCTAAAACCAGACTATATTCAACATAGAATCCTGAACATTCTTATTCAAGAGAAATTCTTTCGAACATTCAATCTTAATCAGAGTACAGTTGAAGGGGAACAATTTTTTCTCCCTTATTTACTACACATCATTGCATGATTGTTTTGTATGTTATTGTTGCAATATATATTGTTGGTGCACAATTGGAGTCTCGTTGTTTTTTCTTGACTCGTTAAAGGTATAATAGGTAAATGCTCTTAGAACACGCAATTACATTTGATAACCCCAACGCATAAAGAAAGCAACATTTACAAACTAAAGGAATTTTGTCGTGAAGAATGGGAAAATATTAGCCAAGAAACATGCAAGAAATTCGTAGAGTACTACTCTAAATGCCTACATGCTGTAATTAGCAATAACGGTTACGCTACGAAATATTAATAGATGATTTAATAAATGTATTGTAAACTTTTGCGTTATTAAATATTGGTTTTTCTTCGTGGGATATTTTTATTGATTATTTATTTTAAACATATGTATCATTAGCAATAACAGTTTCATCAATCTGTGTTAGAAATACCTAAAGAAAATTTTTGTAATGTGTTGTAAACTTTTGCGTGGCACTATTAAACTACTAGTAGTATTCGGTTGGAAAAAAACCTCGGTTAGCACAACTTGTAAGTCTATTAAAGCAAATTAGTACCCGAGGAAAAAAAAGAAAGAACTAGAAACATCCGAACAGGACGAAATAAATTGTCCAGTGCCTTATGTTTCTAGTGCAATGAAAAAACCACAAGCAAGTAATAAAGCTAAAACGTAGAGTGCTCAATACGCAAAGTAGAGCAAGAATAAATGGAATAAATCCTAAAGAGCCAGGAACAACCTACCTAGCTTTCACTTAAACGGATCTTCAGCGTAAGCTGGTTGTTCCTGACTCTTTAGGATTTATTCCATTTATATATATATATATATATATATATATATATATATATATATATATATATATATATACAAGTATAGGATTGGTATATACGGAATAAATTCCAATAACCAACAATTATTATTCTTAAAAGAGGGCTTAATAAAGAGTAGAGCAGATATAATTATTTATTTAAATATTATAACATAGATATGTTATAAAATCACTACAAAAATAGCCATTTTGTTTCAACACTTCTGGTGTCTTATCAAGTGATGATATTGACAACTTTAAACTTAATAGAGATTAGATTTAGATTTCTAAATAGGTAATTTTTTACTTTTAATTTCAAATTTTATAATTCTTTTAATATCTATGATAACCTTGCTTCGTTGTCAAATTTTTTGAATTACCATATAGTTGTATTTTGATAGGTCATTCTAGCTTATGTAACAGCGTTTAGCCCTAGCGAAGGATCGTTAATTAATTTGAAACTTTTAAAACGATTTATTCTACATTTAACATCATCACTTGATAAGACACCAGAAGTGTTGAAACAAAATGGCTATTTTTGTAGTGATTTTATAACATATTTATGTTATAATATTTAAATAAATAATTATATATATATATATATATATATATATATATATATATCCAAGTATAGGATTGGCGTATACGGAATGAATTCCAATAACCAAAAAATACTATACTTAAAAAGTGCTCAATACAGAGTAGAGCAAATATAATTTATTCGAAAATTATAACGTAAATATATTATAAAATCACTACAAAAATACCCATTTTGTTTCAACACTTCTGGTGTCTTATCAAGTGATAAGACACTCGAAAATAAGACACAACATTTAAATATAGCCATTGACCAAGATAGAGCGCTCCATGCAGCATATAAAAATCACAATCATACACATACCATCAAACACTAATTGTAGGTGCAGTTTCTCGGGAAAAGGCCAGTAGCAGTGTCCAGTTAACGGATCCCGTTAATAAATGTTGTGCAGCCTCGGCTAATACCAAGTCTAGGTGTTTCTTGTGTAGAGGATCTTGTCATAATAGAAGCGCGCGTGCAGAAAGAAATGCTACTGGTTTCAAGTGTAAAAAAAGAAGGCCATTTCTCAAAAATGTGTCCTTCCAACCCAAAAATAACATCTGCTTCAACATGCTCTCACGGACTTGCAACAATGTTGATGAGATCAAATACTTCATCCACTTCCTTAGGATCCCTAAAACAAGTTGCATTATACATGTTAGTCGGAAAATATGGCGCCGGTACGGCCCTAATGGATACGGAGAGCTCAGGTTATGTGAGGAAACACAGACTACAGATGAAACCTGCTACTGGTAACGTATCCATGGCGTCATCATCACTTAATGCCTTTAGTGTACAGTGGACTTAAACCTACTAGGTGAGTGGTATCGAAATTTAAAACTTTCAGTCTTACCCAACCTCTGCTCAGATATTATTCTTCGCCAAGATTTCATGTCACAACATTCCACCATATCTCTTGCATTCGGTGGCTCTAAGAAAGATCTCGTAATCTCTCATCCTATCTCCTGTAGCGTATCCTTTGCGTTAGTGGACACACCATCTTTATTTTCCAACATTGATCCAGACTGTAAACCTATTACAACTAAATCTAAAAGGTTTGAAGAGGGTGACAGGCGTTTCATACAGACTGAGATTGAGAAAATTATTCAGGAGGGTGTAATTGATGAAAGTACATCTCCTTGGAGGGCTCAAGTCTTAATAGTAACGAATGAGCGTCAAAGAAAGAGACTTGTAGTCGATTACAGTTGGACAATTAATAGATTTACCAGATTAGATGCTTATCCATTACCAAGAATAGATGATCTGGCTCAAGAAATAGCAAAATATCAAATTTACAGCTCATTGGATGTGAAGAGTACATATCACCAGATACCAATAAAAAAAAAAGAAGATAAGCCCTACACGGCATTCGAAGCTAATGGTAAACTTTAGCAATTTTGTAGAATTCTTTTTGGAGTGACTAACGGTGTCGCATGTTTTCAAAGGATGATGGATAAGATTATTAAGGAAAATATTGTAAAGCGTGTGTATGTCTATGTAGACAACATTATCGTAGTTGGGAAAAGTCAGCAAGAACATGAGAACTTGGAAAAAATTAAAAAGATTACTACACGTTATAACCTCACCCTCAACGAAGATAAATCTGTTTTCTCTAAAACATCCATTGATTTTCTCGGCTACAACATATCACATGCCCTACTTAGACCTGATGTAGAACGTCTACGACCATTAACAGAACTACCTGTTCCTCAGAAATAAACCTCGCTGCGCCAAGTGTTTGGATTATTCTCTTACTACTTTCAGTGGATATCCAAGTTCTCTGACAAAATTAGACCCTTAATAACAGCTGATTCATCCCCTCTTTATTCAGAATCGGTAAAAACATTTGAAAACTTTAAGGAAGAAATTGAAAAGGCCTTACTATACTCGGTCGATGAAAACATTCCTCTCGTAGCAGAAACAGATTGTTGGGGATTGTTATGAGTTTGATTTATCAGAAGGTTAAGATGGTAAGAAGGCTAGATAATGGGTGTGTTCAACAATATTAATCCACAACAAATATAAAAAGGTGAGCATTCAAAACGAATCAATTGCAAGGTAATTCAATAAGAAACAACGGTATTTTAGGTTTCAATAATAATAATAGACATTTATATACAATTTATATACATATAGTGAACTTTTGATTGAATAATGCAAAGTATGACCATGTATTGAATTGATGTCTTAATAATTCACAGTTCAAGATTGTTCATGTATTCAAACAGATTAAATTGTGTAGAATGAAAAATGTCACTTATGTAGTAATAAATGTTAGTTTGTGTGCGTGATTAAAATAGGAAATAAATGTCTTAAGTCTTCAGGAGTTGTTCACCTTGACTGGTTTGAATTTATCTGGTTGCTGATTACAATTTCTATTTTGGTAGTGTATATTATCACTTTTCTTAGAAATTTGTAGATATAGTTTGAGAGAGAAATGATGATTACTGAGTCAGCAAGTTGACGCGCGAAAGGTTCTTTAAGTCAGTGTAATGACACACGTGGATTCGTTTAGCATCTCTCGGAGGTTGTGTGGCTGACTGCTTGAACTGGATCGAACAATCCTATTTATTTATTTCTTGAGTCTAAAACCGGCTCCAGAGCGTTGAGCGGGAAAGTAGATTTTAGACAATTGCTACACATTTTGTGTTGTCTCAACCAATGAAAAGTCGAGATTTAAAACGTGAAGTGCTGATTGGCTAAAACTGGTTTGGCAGAAGAGTGTATTTTAATTCAGGCGTGAGTAGTAAATATGGAAGATTCTGATGGAATATTCCATACCTACCTCTCACCCCTCCGGGATAATACTCTTTTCAGGCATAATCACCTCTTAACCAATCAGCATCTTAGTTTCAGCAAACTAGGTTTTACATTGGCTGAGACCTTAAAACTGTAGCAAGTTTGAGCAAAAATAGCTTTTGCCGCACCCCGCTTTGGAGCCGGTTTTGAGACCACGAACTCAATAAATAGAAGCGTTTCGATTCGATTCGAACAGTCAGAACTTCAACTCTGGAGATGAATGAATCCACGCCAGTCAAAACTTTGACCTAACTACACTTTTCGCGCGCTAATTCTTCTGACTCAACAAACAGCACTTCAGGAACATTACTTACAACATACTAAAGAAAGTGAATTAACCACTACTAAAACAGTATTTGTAAATTTCAATCAAACATCAAAACGACAGCTAAAGGTACACAACCCTTACAAACTTTGAATAGTAACTTTAACAAACGCACTAGTGACTGAACTCCCACAAAAGATATTTTGTAAGTCGATAAAACATTTTGTTTAATTTCATACACAAATCTTAATCACAAGCCTACACACATTGAAAGTCAGCATAATCCTTCTACATATTTTATTACAACTGGTCGCACATGATCAGCAATATCTCTCTTGGTTGTGTATGTTCAATTGATATAAATGAATGTTATTAGTTAAACCTTTAATCACGTTGTCCTCATTTTTTGATTTCTCCTAAATTATTTTACCTTCAATGTTCTTATTTTTATATTTGTTGTTGATGAATGTCTTGTGAACACATACAGTTCTAAGCCTTCTGATAACCTAACCCTCTGATACGCAAAATACATTCGCCAATCTGCAACAATTCCATCAAGATGCCTCTGATACTGCTATTGCGGCCACTCTGAATCAAGCAAACCGCCCAGTGGCATTCTTTTCATGTACACTAACGACTACAGAACAAAAACATTCTTCTGTACAAGAGGAGGCTTGTGCAATAGTTGAATCTGTCAAAAAGTGGTCACATTACCAGCGCGGCGTTTTGTGATAGTCACAGATCAGCAAGCTGTTAATTTCATGTTTGATGAAAGAGGGCATGGAAATATCAAGAACAACAAGCTCGAACGATGGAGAATGAAATTGGGGTGTCATGGGTATGATATCATGTACTGACAAGGAAAAGAACAATATCCCAGCTGATACGCTTTCATGCGTCCAGTGCAATGCACTCACCAACATAGGAACACTACAAGAAATACACGAAAATCTTTGTCATCCCGGTATAACCAGGTTGGCTCTTTTTGTTAAAGTAAGAAATCTTCCATATTCTATTGAAGATGTTAAAAGAGTGTGTACAGTATGTGCAGTGTGTGCTAGATAGAAACCACGCTTCTATACACCAGAATCAGGACACCTGGTCAAAGAAATGCAACCGATAGAACGACTCAGCATTGACTTTAAGGGACCCCTTCCTTCAACTTCGAAAAACCGCTACTTACTTACGGTGATAGATGTGTACTCGCGTTTCCCTTTTGCCTTTGCATATACAAGCACAAATACAGACTCAATAATACAGAGTCTAAATCAGATATTTACAGTATTTGGCATGTCCTCTTATATCCATTTAGATAGAGGAACATCATTCGTGTCAAGGGAATTACGCGAATATCTCACCAATCTTGGAATCGCTACTGTAGCGGACCGTGCGGGTGAAGATGTGAAGAGATATCAGAAGGTTAAAATTTCCTGCTAGCCGGTCCAGCTACATGGGAATGTTGGACTTTAATTAAGTCCAAAGAAAACAAACAAGACCGATATATATGAGTAAACAAATATATATTAATAACAAAACAAGTTAAACAAAGACATGGACTGTTACATAGAGTTTGTATGGAGAAATTATGTGTGTGTGTTGTAGTGTTCGTACGTACGTGTATTGTTCTTAGCGTGTTCCCAGAATTTGGGAAACGCTGTATCTGAGAGAGGTCACATATTGGCCTAAGTGAAAAAGAGAGAGATTTTACCTCACTTCCGAGCGAGGTGGCGGCCCAAGGCCTAAGTCGAAAAAAGAGAGAGAGAAGGGTCAGCCAGTATTTATAGCCAGGGGAGAGAGATCCCTGTTGAAGGATTAAGGGACTGAGGAGGAGCTAACTGCGACACTACTAGCCGGACATCGCCTTATTACCCTCAAGGAAATGTTCAGTGTGAACGGTATAATGGAATTATCTGGAAACACATCTCATTGGCCTTAGCCTCAAGAAATCTTAAAGAATCGCAATGGGAAACAGTATTACACTTCATAAGATCTCTCCTTTGTACTGCTGCTAATGCCACACCACATGAAAGTGTAGCGTAGGTACCAATTATAGCGAAAAGTCGCCCTATTTAATGAAAAGAGGTAGGCTACCACGGAACCGCGGGAAAACTTGATCTTACATTAAAAATATGTGATTGGTTAAAAATTAACCAATTACTACACACAGGATAGGTAAGTATGCTTAGAACCAAAAGATTCAAAGGAACGACTGCGATGGCTAAATTGTCCTATACAAAGGTAGTAGTAATTTATTAGCCAATCGCAGGTGAATAAAATGACTTGGAGTGTATGTGGTTATCTACGCCAGGACCTGTTCTTTTGTGTCGCCATGTCCGAGTCAATAAGTATGAACCATTGATTGACGAAGTACTATTACTGGAAGCAAACTCACAATATGCTCACATAAGATTCACCAATGGACGCGAATCTACAGTATCTGTAAGTGACTTAGCACCAGCAAGGAATTCATTACAAAGTAGGAAAGCCGTAGATGATAACCTCCAGAAAGATTTAGACGATTCTACATCTACTAATGAAGACAATTCAGATAAAAACTTGAAGTAGATAGCGTCCTCCAAAAACTGCTTTTTGCAAATCAAAGCCATATTTACTGCACGGAATATTAACGTTGCAATGTGTTAGATTTGCTCACATTATTCAGGCATTACCACCTTCAGTGGTAAATGAAGTGGCAAACTTATTAGAGAATCTGTCTATATTTCTGAGATGAGGTATTATGTACAGTATTTACATTAGTCGGACTATTGTCCTCATCTTTGTCGCCATATTTGTCACAACGTTCTCAAGGACACATGGCACAGTGGATAAAGGCGTTGGTTAGATCCAGTGACAGACCCAAAGAGTGTGAGTTCAATACCCGGTTCAGGCAGTGGAGAACTTTCAGAGGGAAAATTACCAGGAGATAACTGATAACTGACATCCATCAAACATGGCACGTGGAACTAGAACAGTCTACCCCAGTGATCTAAATAAAGGGTTCAGTTCGAAATTCCAACCACCTGAAGAAGGCCGGAGTGTACAACGGCCGAAACGTTGTGACAAATATGGCGACAAAGATGAGGACAATAGTCTGACTAATGTAAATATTATTAGAGAATGTTCCTGATACCGAGTCATATTCTCGTATCAAAACTGTTATTCTAAAATGCACAGGTAAAAATCCGTTTTACTTTACTTATTTTATCCACCTTGTTTTTCCAAGTATATATTCCTTATTAGCACAGAATATAACAGAAACAAATTAAAATTTTTTAGTTGACACCAGTGCGGTGATTAGTGTGATACTTCTAAGCCCACTCTTTTCAAGATTCATGCAGCAAATGGATTCACGATGGGTACTATAAGAAAAAGTGAGTTGTCGTCCTTGGTAAACTGCACTCTCTAAGAATCACGTATATCGTCAACCAACCAATCACTAGCTAGAATATGTTGGCGCCAATTATAAAGAACGCTATTTTATTCTTTTACTCTTTTTCTTTTCTGTCCAGATCTGCCAGGCAGAGGATGTCAAAATTGTCTCTGATTCTACCTGCACTTTGACATGAGAGCCGTACTATATTAGTACGTAAACGAAACCATTAAAACACCAAGGGCTTCAGTTAAGTAGACTTATATTGTTTCATAGCCGCAAACAACAATTTGTCTGCAACAAGAACTATTATTTCAATAGTATTTGTTACAAATATGAACTTCAATAATATTCCTTTTAACAATTGTGTTCCGTGTTCTTCCTGAATTGATATTATTTGCAGCTTAAATCGCCATAATACGTGCGGTAACAAGTCTCTTACTTTGAATATCGGCTTGAAACGTAACTTCATCTCTAGTCTTTCTTCATGGCAAATGTTAAAATGCCTATTCTTGGTGCTGATTTTCTGTCTCATTATGGCATAACACTTCACATGAATACTAAATCATTGTTGTAGGTACTTCAAAAAAATTCGTATACCTAAGGTTTATTTTTCATAAAGGAAAATCCTTTTCGAAGCTTTCATTACATTATTACATTTTTAATTTAATAACTGAGATAATAACTAATAAAATTATTATTATATTAATAATTAAAATATCTCACTGAGTTATTAATTGTTTAAATTGATAAATGTGATAATTTCAATTTTATTATCTCAATTTTTAATTTAATTACTGAGAGTGAGATAAGACCTTTACATGTCAAGGGACTTTGCCCAGACTTTGAAACACGTGACCTTTTAGTTTTAACCATAATGTCACTTAAAAAAAAAATATAACATTTTGATGCACAAAAAAAATTTTTTTAATTAAGGTAAAAAGTTTTGGTAGCATTATTTAGCTTTTAGTTTTCGCTTAGTAAATATAGTCTTCAGTTAAAAACTTAGTAACCGACCCCACCCTCTGCATGAAAGAATTTTAAAACATTTTTTAAAATGAAAGGAAAATGGAAAAAAAAAATGAAAAAAGCTAAAAGAAAAATGCAAACAATTCTTGTAAAAATTCTTTATTCAGATGATAATGTCCTTAATGTATATTATTTATAAAAGCAAATTATAAAAGCCTATCTAGTTTGATAATTAGTTTATTGCAGTTTTTATTTTACGATTTGGAGCAGATTTTTTAAAAAGTTGGCAGTAGTTGTGAAAAAAAGAAAAATCAATGATTTAATTTCTCCAAGGAGTCTTGCTTATAAGTAATATAAAACAATTTGCATCCTCTTGAAAATTCTAGAAAACTTCATAAAATTAATTTATGGGGTTGGGGTGTAACAGATGTAAAAAAAAAAATATATTTTTACCAAGATTTTCTAAAAATAAAAATTTTAAAAATAAATTCATTCATTTTTGAATAAGTCCTAAAAGTTTCTTTAAAATTAACAATTATTTGATTTTTTTCAAGAATTTCCGTTTAGCGACACATAAGTTACAATTTGTCAAAAAAATTTTTTGATGAAACTGCTATATACTGATTTTTTAGCGAATTATTGGAGGTACCTAAAATTGGTACCTTTACACGACTTAACACTGCAGGCATCAGTGTGGCAACTTGCTATAGCCAAGAGAGTACTTGGATATCTTAAATGGGTACCCTGAATTATTCCATCCTACGAAAAACACTGATTTTCGTCTACATCAAACGCAACACCACATAAAAACTTCTGGTCAACCAGCCTTCTCTCGTCCTCAGCGTTTAGCGCCACATAAGTTACAATTTGTCAAAAATGTTTTTGATGAAATTTTACGCAATGGTACTATTATCCAACCATCAGACAACCCATACGATTCATTTCTACATTCAGTGTCTAAACCAGGTAGTTCAGATTTTCGTATATGTGTGGATTATAGGAAATTTAATTCCTCAACTGATTGCTATTCTGTCTTGTTTTGTATTCAGTTTGTTGTCAACTCATTATTTTGGAAACAATTTTGTTTGCGGATTTTCATTACAAAAACACGCAGCCTACACACACTCCCGCAACAAATGTTGATTTATATAGAATGTGTAGAAATCTAATGATTACAGTAGCAATTCATTGACCTTCCTGTTCTTTTCTAATATGTATTGATTGATTGACTATTTCCATCAAACTTGTGCCCAGTCATCAAGTCCATCAACATTCACCACTATCACCATTTCGAATACTGATTTTTATGTTGACGTTTTCTAATAAATCAGTATTTGAAATTCTGATTTTTATCCTTTGGCTTTATTGGGAAGGCATGGTGGAGTAATGGATAGCGGCTCAGATTGAGGAATCGGAGAACCGAGTTCGAATTCCAGTTGAATCCATTACATTCACTTACATGCTAATACCACTGGGAAAGGTATGTATCTCTCCCACAAGCAACAGACCGAGTTCTATAGTCTTGGATGGCAACTGTTTTACTGCAGAAAGAAATGTCAAGCTACCGTGGGAAAAATCTGCCTTGTCGGTCATGTATTGAATATCACGCATGGCACATAACTGACTGACTGTATTGGGGAAAAAAAGTGTTTCTACCATGAGCCAATTAAAAATATCACTCTCTCAATTCTTTTATTGTCCTTTCTCCTCACTAAAGTCTTTCCATTCTCTTTCACACCCAGTAAGCCTCGTGTCTTAGTGGCATTATCACCTTGTTTAAAAAATTAAAAAAAAAATAACCTAAGCATTACCTTCACTAATTGTTTTGTAATAATTTTGAAGTTTTTTGGTATCTTTCATAATAAAGCGAATAGAATCTTTTCTTTTGAAAGATGAATCACCTACCAAGTCTAAAATGGATTTCCTATGTGGAATGTCCCTTCAGGATCATGGCTCTCCACAACTTCCTGTCCTCTGTAGCTCTTAGTATTGCTTGTCCTTTTGCTATCTCTCCTAATCCTTGTTCTACCAATTATTTATACAAACTTATTAGATATGTTATTCACTGCTTTCCTCTGTCCCTCTTGCCTTCAATATGTCCTGTGAGCATCAAATTCTTCAAGCCCTCTTTCCTCATTATGTACCATAGAAATTTCAATTGTCTCTTTCTGATTCTATATCTGTGTTTCCTTTTTATTTCCATTTTCCCTAAAACTTCATAACTGCTCACATGTTCAGTTCATATGATTCTCAGCATCCATCTGTAGAACTATCTATTGCCTCAAGTCTCTTCTTCATCTGTGAGATTTACTAGCATTTACTGCTATATAGGAGGACTGAGATTGCATAAAAGTTCAGTGAAGTAAATGACTTTTTAAGAGAATGGACTGATATTTTATTGAATCCATTTTTCCCTCAGTTCTGGGAAGTTTCTTAGGACCTGTTGCTTTAAAGCAATCCCATAAAATGATGTGCCCACCACAGTACTTAACAATTGAGCTTGTCGGTTTTTTATACCATGAACTGTGTTTTTTCTCAAAATAAAATTTTGTTGGTTTTTTCCTAAAAATTCAGTTCTTGTTTTGATCAGATAATCATTTGCTGGGATTGTAATCACAGCAGAAACAATTAACTTGTTCATTTTTTTGGGGAAGGTTTGTAGATTTAAATTTGTTACTTTTGACTTTTGAGAGTTTTTATTTTTTATTTCATTCATTATTTTGTGTCAACATTGGCTGGCTAAGAAATAAAAATTGTAAATGAGTTTTAAATATTTTGTCCTGATAGGATAGGTAAAGAGAGGAAAGAACCTACCAACCCTGATCACCAGAAAGTAGACTTCAGTAAAGTAAGTGTCTTTAAGATGGTTGGCAGAGTACTATATTATGAATTTGTTGAAAATAATCATTTGCTGGGATTGTAATTTCAGTTAACTCATCTGACTTGTTTGTTTTTTTTGTTTGCTTTTTAAATTTGTTACTTTTCTATTTTTTATTTATGTTCTTTTGCCAATGTTTGGTAAAAAAAATTATAGAAGGTTCTAAAGCTTTCAGCTTCTCAACATAAGTATGTGAAAAAAAAAATTCTTGTTCTTATTAAATTTTTTAAATATTTATGTCTCACCTCCCCCTTAAAAACAAAAAAATAAAAAAATAAAAATAGCTTGGTATTTTCATTTTTCTCAGATAGTGCCTAACAAGACTTAAAAAGTTAAAACTTTATACATATATTTGTCCTCTTTTGCTTGATGGTTAACCCTTAATGCTAACTTTTCCATTCAGTAGTTATGTCTTAAGTCAGTGTTTCCCCCAATTTTTTCCCTGGGTAGCATTTTTGGAATTAAAATTTGCTCATGCCTCACCAAATTTTATGTGATAAAACGTCATTTAAAAATTAAAAAAATGGAGTGAGGGTTAAAGGGAGATAACCCCAGATTTGAAGTCAAAACATTATCGTTGATAACTCTCTCCTCCTATTTGCAGACCCTAGTTACTATATTTTTAATACTTGATATAATGCAGAAATATCAAAATGATAAAATCAGTCAATAATTAATTATAACTATTCATACTGGGACTCATGCAAGCAATTACAAGTAATCCATAATAATGATTTAAATTTTGAAATCATATTTATTTTTGGCATTTGAATTTTTTGAAACTGATTGTCTTTCAATCATGCTGTCTCACCTGCTATCCTCTTCTGTTGCAACTATGAGGTGCACCACACCATTTGGTAACAACTGTCTTAAGTATTAGGTTGGTGCAAAAATAATGTTGTTTTCTCACATGAAGTCGAACGTCAAAAAACGACATTATTTTTGCACCAACCTAATATGATTTCAATGGCAGTAGAGATACTTCTGTGTTCCTGTGCAGCCATTGTAAACTCCTCGCTTCTCCCAGTAGGTCTTTTATTCTTCACAAGTGAACAAGCATGTCTCTTTGCCTGAACTCCCTACTTAGCTACAATGATTTTGACCAAAGAAGAAATTCTGCTGCCTTGAATTCTTGGTAGATAAAGCATTTTCAGTTCAGTCTGCTTGCGTTTTCTTCTTTCCTGGATGTTTTTTTTGTCTCATAAATAAGGGTGCTAAAACATCATCTACCCAATCTTCACTCATTCTAAAACCTCCAAACCATGTCCACAACAAAAACAAATAGACAATACAAACCCAACCCCCACAAAAACAAAAGTAGATTCCAGGTTCAGCACCCCTTACACAAATGTGAGGGGTCTACAATTCAACTTTCCAGAAGTTGTACTCCTCATTTTCATGAGGCCAAACTAGATCTCATGTTTCTGTTGGCAACTAGTCTTAACCTATCCATCCCAGTTTAGGATTTCCCAATCTCGGTCTCAGTCACTTGTGTGCCATGCATGATATACGTGTAGGTGATCATGTATCTTTTGAGGCAGATTTTTTCCCCGCAGTAGGTTGCCATACTAGCTGAAATCTTTTCATCTATACAGTTGACCTCTCGGGCAGATAGGAACCCAGACAAGGCTATGCCAAAGGGCAGAGTCTCGTCTGGGATGGTACACTGACCCGACCCCGTTTTTTATGGGCTTGGATACCCCACACTAAATTCGGCCTTGTGTCACATCCGACCACGTGGGGCGGTTGGCAAATATTCTAGCTGGGATCTGTTGAGTACAACTTAGACTTATGAAAGAACTACCAACCTTCCAATTGTAGCACTCACTACTGGTTTGACTTGCGACAACCTTGTGCGTAACTGTTACCTTTATTTTTATTGTACTGGTTTTTTACAATAAACCTTTACTTATTTTATCCACCTTGTTTTTCAAGTATATATTCCTATTAGCAAGGAATATAACAATCATGACTTCAAAAATCAATAAATATTTAATTTATAAAATGAATTTATTTTCATCTCCTGAATTGGTCTTGAACACAAAAAACATGAAGTCACAAAAATCGGCTCAATTTTTACCTGCTGTTATGAACTAATTTACTAGAATGTTTATTTAATCACTTATGCAAAAGCTATTTTTATTACCTGTGAAAATATCATAGTTTTTCTATTTTAATTTTCTGATGTATCCTAATATTTAATGAATAAAAAAGCTCCTTATGAGTTCCACAACCACAAAATACCCGTGGAAATTCCCCTATTCCTTATTTCCCCTATTAAATATTTGATCTCAACAACTTTAACCAAGTATTGCAATAGCAAGCATAAGTACAAATGAGGGTCATTATTTAAAGTTTACAAATCATAGAATTCAAAAACTAATAATTTTAAAATGGTGAAAATTATAGCAAAATGAAAACCAAACTTCAATAGATCTATGGAAAAAAACCCAAAAACTGAACTGTTAAAATAACTCTGTATCTATTTGTTTTCTTCTCTCATTCATGGGAATCAAATTTGGCTTCATGAAACAATAAGGAAAAAAGAAATGTAAAAATTGAAGTTTGAGAAATAAATTTGTATGAAATCCTTAAGCTTTGGTGAAATATCAAATTTTATAGTTGTAATATAGTAACAACTCTAAAGCTTATAAAACTTTGACTAATTCAGCTTTAGTGCTGAAAAACCTTTATTTTATTGTGATCAATGGTTACAAGCAAGAGGGGAGATGCAGTGTGCTTATTTTATTACCACAATAGTTAAGATTTTAAATATACAAAAGTGAGTTAGATGGATAAAAAAAACTGATTGGAAACTAATTTGAAAGGAATTATTTTTTTTCTCTGTCAAATTCTAATTGACTAGTGTGATGATACTTTTAAAATAATAACCCCTTTTTCTCGTTAGACTCAATGCTCTATACAATGGAGACGTCCACTACAATTCTTTAATATTCAATTTTTCTCATTCTACTCACTATGGTGTTGATTTCAACATTAATGAAAGGTGTGTGTCAAATTTCAAACAACCACTGCTGACCAACAGCAACTGAAGATTACATATGAACAGTTTTTTCCCCACCTTTCAAACAACTATGTATATATTTTGTATATTTAAAGAAAACATATTGTTAATATTTTAATCCTTGTTTGTTCCTTTCCTTTGCAACCAAATGCTCATTACAACAACTGATGTAAGAAACCTTAACTGGTTCTTCACACGTCACGCATGGCTGCATTCATTTGATCTATTCTCTCCTGGGGTTGCTCTGGTCTCTCTGCTCTGGTTCCCATCCCTGGTAGCCCTGAGGTATCAGGTTTTATACACTTTTGAATAGGCTCAGAGTTTATGGCAGTAAATTTGGTTTCAACTAATCATCAAAAAGTCTCTTTGTGTCAATTTTTTTGATTGGCCAAATTATTTTATTTTCTGACACTCCTTTCGTTTTCATTTTTTTTTTTTTAATGGAAGTTCTGTGTGAACCCTCCCTGAGTTTTGGTATTTTCAATCACAAATAAGTAAGTTCTGCTCCTGCAAACTTCTGGTGTTTTTGACTGCATTCAGTCTTTTCTTCTTATTTGAGGGTTGCCTAATTGTAGGTTGACAGAAGTATAGAAAGAGAGAGATAAGGGTTTTAATGGAAAGTGCAAATGCTGTATTTTGAATTCTTTTTATTTTTTGTTTATATATTTTATTTTTATTTGGACTCACTACAAATAGTCAGTCACCAAAAAACAGAGCTATAAATGGAAAGATATACTAGAGATAAAATGTTATTTTTCTTCCCCCAGATTTTTTTCCTGCCCTAGTTTTATTAATTTCACTACTATTATTATTGATATTATTATTGCCATTTTTGTTGCCTGCTGCATTAGACTCACTTTTGCTTTATTTATTTCACTGAGATTTATTTTATCTTTAGTAGGCCTGGTATAAGGTTTTAACTTAGTAATTGATATTTGTGTCTGGGTTCTATTATTCATATCAATCATGATCTTTTTAGTTGACTGCATCTGAATTTTATTGGGCCCTGTACAGGGTGCTTTTAAAAGTTTTCTGACTCACTCACTGCTAAGATGTACTTTGTTGTAGGAACTCAGTGGTTTTGGGATGAATGTTTCATATTCACTGTATGGAACAAAACCATACTTGATAGAATCTTCTCCAATGTTGGATATCTCTATGTAAGATTTGATTGAAGACTTGACTGTTGCAATCTTTGAGCTCTTATACTTAGACCATTGCAAAGGTACAGATGAGGCCATCTGGTTATTAGCATGTGTTTTAAATGAATCAGTAATATTTGTGTGGGATTGGGAGTTTAAAATTTTTGAATCAGTGGAAGCAGCAATGGGTATATTTGTAGAAGATTTCTTCTCCTGTTGAGAGAATTCCTTTTGTTTCTTTGAAGTATTTTTATCAGAAGAAAACTTTGGAGAGTTTAAGTGGCTGACTTTTGATGGACTTAGTGTTACCAGCTCAACTAGTTTTTCTGACTCATTAGGGCTGAGAGAGGTATGATGAGAATTTTTTTTTAATATTTAATTTATACACTGTTTTGTTTGTTTCCATTTACACCATGGATTACATGACCTGGCCTATTGTGCATAGTAGATATGTGCTCTACATACTTTTGGTTTTTGATTAAAGTGAAAAGATCATAGAGCTACAGGTATTCTACCATGATTTTGAGAAGAAGGTACTATTTTGGTACTTTTTCACATTAGTTGAGAGTTTAATGCAGATGTGTTAATTACCAAAGACATAAGTTCATCAGATAATGTTCCTAATTCTGCTAAGGGCATTTCTGTACAAGCAGCTATAATTGATGCTAATTGTTGAGGCAGGGCCTAAATAAATTTGTACCAAATTATTTCTTCACTGACACCTATATGCATAGCTATAACCATCATGTTTTGGAGATAAACTGATGGATGACCATATATATATATATTTGATAGTTGTATATTTAGGCAGCAATCCTTCTTTTATGCAAGTTTCATTAAAAACGACAGACAAGGTACTACGGTTAAATTTTTTATTTAATTTTTCTTGTGTACAAACAAGAGCTTTCTTTGCTGGACAAAGTGTGTGTAAGAACTTTCCAAATGTTTTTTTTTTAAAATAAAACATTTGGAAAGTTCTTACACACACTTTGTCCAGCAAAGAAAGCTCTTGTTTGTACACAAGAAAAATTAAATAAAAAATTTAACCGTAGTACCTTGTCTGTCGTTTTTAATGAAACTTGCATATATATATATATATATATATATATATATATATATATATATATATATTATAATTTTATCATATAGACAAAATCCATTTTACTCACTACAAAGATGCAACTTCGTTTCAGTGCATTTCAACTGCACCTCGACAGGTGAGAATCAAAATTGGTTGAAATGCACTGTAAGATTGAAGTGATCAGAGAAACATTCTCTTAGCAGTTGGTTCCACAGAGCACTGGTTCACGGGAAATGTGGGTGGTTTGTTACAATGCAAGTGGCATGGTGGATCCTAGGTGTGATGTTAGACCTGGCGAAACTAAGGAATGTAGTTTGTCAGAGCACTTTCATTGGAAGTAGCAATAGAGCAGTGAGAGGCTTGCCACATCCCTCCTGTGGGAGAGAGATTGAAGGGTGGAAAATAATTTGTTACTCACAAGGGCAAGATGCTTTTGAAAGTGAGGACTTCATATTGATTAATTAAATTTGGACAATAACACATAAATTAACACACTCATATAAATCTATCATTTAAAAAAAAGCAAGGCAATAATGTCACTAAGATGCAAGGGGCTACTGGGAGTGAAAGAGAAAAGATTTTAGAAGGAACTGGAAACCCAATCCTAAACAATTAACAAGAGATAAACCTATCATCTTCATCAACATTGATTGTTTCAATCTTCGAGGGTACCTAAAGGCAGAAAAAACTTCCAAGATGATCTGTTGGCAGTGGCTCTCAGGAGTTCTGACATTGTCATGTCTGTCCCCTCTTTGATATTGTCTGACCAGTTTTTTTGCATTGCCGTCCTCACTTGCATCTGCTCTTTCAGCAGTACCTTGCATGATCGTGTTGCAGAGGTTGCTATACTGTGTGATGTACCCAAACCATGACGTCTGATGCTATATAGCGGGGGGGGGGGAGATTCCTGTCGACCTACAAGACTTTTGACATTGCTCCTTACATAGACATTGGTTTTGTGCTCCCAGTAGGAGATGCGGCGGACTTTTCTCAAGCATTGGTTCTAGAATGCATGGATCCTTTTTTTTTTTTTTTTTCCTCAACCAGGAATATCCAAGTCTCACATCCGTAGATGTGGATGGATACTGCTAGTGATTTGTAGAGCTTCAAGTATGGAAGCTTATGTTACTCTTCCATATCCTTTCCAGTCTGGTCATCACTATTGTGGTGATCTATGTGCATATTTTGCATTGCAGGTGCCATCTTTTGACAGGGTTGCACCCATGTATTTGAAGCGAGACACTTCCTCCTGTGGTTTGCCGTCCATTGTGACACTGGCACTGGTGTTGCTTGTGCTATTCACCATTACTTTGGATTTCTTTTGTTGAGTCCTATTCCACATGTGCAGGCTCTCTCAACAAGTTTGTTAGTAAGGTTTTGCAGCTCACTGTTACTGCCTGCCATGAGGTCAATATCATCTGCAAAATGCAGGTTGCAGACAGGTGTACCACCGATAGAAATAGACATGTTGTGGTTGTGAAGGGTTTCCTGCATAATTCTCTTCAGAAACAGATTGAAGAGTGTTGGAAAGAGTAGGCATCCCTGTCTAATGTCAATAGTCACCTGGAAGAAATCTCTGACTTGGTTACTCAAGAAAACTGCACAAGTGGCATGGTCATAGAGGGCCTGGATGACTTGTATGAGCTCTTCTTGTATGTTGAATCCTCTGAGGACATGCGTCCTGGGTATGATGTTAAACTGCATCCAACAGCAAGGCCTCTGATCAGGAGGTTTTGAGGAAGCATGGAACCAGGTCCACCCTGACCCGGGGTGGTAGCACCTGTTGGGGTCCCAGCTATGGGCAAATAGTGAACTTCCAGGTCTTTTCTAAACTTCCAGGTCTTTTCCAGCACATTTCTTTTTGAAAAAATATTATTACCAGCTATATGTTTTTGAAAAAACAATATTACCAGCTATACTTTTTTGGAAGGAAAAGAAAAAAAGAGAAAAAAAACCCCAAACTTTTTCAGCATTAAATGGCCCAACGAAGGTCGATATGCTGGTTAAACAAACTATCTGAGGACATGCCGGAGGCCATCATGCCATTCCCAATCAAATCCTTTCTTGAAATCAATAATATTGTGAAATAGGTCCCTCTGGTTATATAGATGTTTTTCAATCAGAACCCTACAATTGAAGATTTGTGCCACTGTACTTCATCCACAGCTCTAAATCCTAACTGTTCTTCTAACCTTGGATAATACAGAGCATGACCTTGCGGGGATGGCTGATCAGGTTTATTGTTTTATAATTCTGGCATTTTTTCCAATTACCCTTCTTTGGTAGGGGTACCATCAGTGACTGGGTCCACTCTTTTGGCCACTTCTTCTGCTCTCAAATCTGCTGATATAGAGCTGTTAGAGCCTTGACAGTTTCTTGACTTTTTATCAGTTCAGATGGTACATTGTCCACTTCAGGTGATTTTCTAGGTTTCAGACTCCTTACTGCTACTTCTGCCTCCTTCAGTACTGGTGGACTGTCTTCGCCTTCTGCTGGGTACTGGTTGGTTTGCAGTAAAGAGGTATCTGGATGGAGCTCATAATTGTACAGACTGTTGGTCCACCTATTTAGAACTTCTCTGTCTGTCACTGGCTTGCCTTCTTTGTCATCTTTGACAGCTGATCTTGATGATGGATTTGAGGATATTGTAGGCATTCTTGCTATCACCTGATTTTATGCCCTTCTCTATGGCGCTGCACTCCTCCTCTATCCACCCTTATTTGGCCTCTCATAACTTCTTCCTGCCCTCTCTCTGCACATTTTGGTAAACCTATACTCCTGTTCAAAAGATTGGGAAGGAGTGTGAACTGGGCAATAGGCAATCCAATCTACTCTTATTGAGAAAAAATCCTTATAATGATCATGATTACTCATACTTTCTGCAGTTTACAAGTTAAAAGTCTTTTATGAAAGCTTTACTAATTTTTTAACAATGAGTTGATTTATTCCCTAATTTGAATGAGATCAGTTCATTTAAACATTAGGCCATATTGAATAATGTTTAGAGATTTTTGTCTCAGTAGAATAAAACTATCTAGGATTACAGAATTCCTATTCAGTATTTTTCTTTTTACAACTGAAAATATCAAACATTCAAGGAAGGGAAACAGCTTGTACTACTGTGATAATGCAACTTGTCCAGTGTCAGATGGTCATGGCAATTTGTTAAAAGGAAGAGCAGATCGTATATACCAATTTGATAGGTTTATGAGAAAGCCTCTAAAAGTAAAAATTTTCATAGGTATTGTAGAAAGGTCTTGAGTTATAAAAATATATTTTTTAGCCAATCACAGTTGATTCTGAATAAATTTATGATCTTTGTAAGTATTATTTAAAAAAGAAGAGATTTTCCAATAATCATCCAGTTGATAGAAATGCCACTTCAAATTTATTCACCAAGTCAGTCAAAAATGCCATCTTGTCAGCACAAATATGGCTACTTCCTTTCCTTTTTTTTTTTTTTAAAGTCAAACTGGTGGCAAAACACCAAAAGCAAAAACTAAACACTGGCTAAGTAATATTCATGTCATCATATGAACCTTTTTATCAATGTTTTTAACAAATTCTCCTTTTCACAAACTCTAAAAATGTTTTTTTTCTAAAATTTATAGGTCACATTTAAATATGAACATTTTATTCTACAAAAAGCATTCTTACCATGCAAAACTTTATCATATAAATAATTGCAATAAATTGCAATTAGCTCAAAGATTTTGTTTTATAAATTAACATTAAGCAAATCAAATAAACTCATTTAGCTGTAAAGGTTTTCTTAACATACACAATCTTGTATAAATAATGTGAATAAGTAGTAGTGTTGAATATTATAGCAATTTGTTCAAAGTTTATTTTGATTCATAAATTCAACTTTGACAAACCAACAAAATCAGCGATAGTATCTTTACTTTGAGCAAATTCTATGACAAAGTAGCATCACAACTTAGAAGAAATTGAATTCCATCATCTTTTTTAAACAATCAGAAAAAAAAAGAAAATATTTCTGTCCAATCAACAAGCAGTTCATTCACATCACCTGGAGTCTCTCAGGAGTTATACTTAGAATTCAGTTTCATTTTTATTATTTGGTTGGTTTTCTTTAAAGATTATATTGCATGAATCTAAACTAATTTATTTTTTCATCTTCCATTTTGGTGTTTCTAAAATGCATATTCAACACTATTAATCAGCTTTGTAAGGCATATTTTTCTTGTCACTGATTTGTGTTTTACTTCTTCATTCTTATACTGATAATGTAGTAATTAAGGCTAATATATTAATGATAACTAGTATTACCTGTGAAGCTTTCACAGTTTTCCTATTTTTCTGATGAATCTTAATTCTTAAGTTAATCATTGGATAAGCTCCTTGTGAGTTTCATGATGATAAAATACCAATGGAAATTCTCCTGTCACCTTGTTAAATATTTGAGCTTAACAACTTTAACAAAATATTGCAATAACAACCATAAATATGAATGCTGGTCATTATTTTAAGAAGTGGGTACAAATGAAAAGATTTGAAATTGACAACTTTTTCCATTTTACTGAAACAGCAATTAAGCACTTTTTTTCCTTTTTTCTTTCATTTTCTCACTGAAGCCAAGTAGTGTCTTTTCCCCTCTTTCCGTGTGATCAAAACCGAATAATCCATTGAGGTATTGACAGAAGATGTTAAACACTTTTATCTTCTCTTATTTATTTATTTCTTTGTAGTTAAATCCCCATCTTGCAAACATTTCTCTTAATAATAATTTAAAAACTAATTCAGCAGATATTTTATTTAATTTATGGAAACTGGATTTTTGGTGATTGCCTTACTTGGTTTCTGTTGTTTGATACTGTGCATCTGAAAAATGACATGTTTATTGCAGTTGCCCTTACTTCTTGACCATTTGCTGAGATTAAATTGTAGTATCTGTTCCTATTGGCTTAATCTGATTCTTTCTCTTCACTTCTATCTTCCCGTTTTGAGGAAGCGTGGAACCACCTCTTAATTGCTGGTGTTCCCAGGTCCACCCTGAGCCGGGGTGGTAACACCTGTTGGGGTTCCAGCTATGGGCAAATAGTGAACTTCCAAGTCTCTTCCAAACTTCCAGGTCTTTTCCAGCACATTTCTGCATCCTAGGTGTGGCGAGAAGCTACATCCGTGTTCTGGGTGTGGCGGTAAACTGCATCCACATATTTGAAGCGGTGGTGTTGCCAACTGTGCGTTTTTGAAACAATGATGTTGCCAGCTATACTTTTCTGAAACAATGATGTTGCCAACGTTATCCTTAAATTATGTTTACAAAGTATATATATTTAATATGTGGAAACTGGATCTGGCATTAAATAACCCATAGTGGTTGATATGCCATAAAACCCCAAACAACCAACCAACCAACTTCTATCTTCCTTTCTTGCTTTTGTTTTCTCACTGAAACCAAGAAATGTTTCTACATTTTTTTAAGCAAATCACCCCAAGGAAGGTGGGAGTTCCACTAGCATGCAAGGGATTACAGAGAGTGAGAATAAGAGAGTAAAGAGCAGTGTTTGGGAAAAGCATAAGGACAGGATCAAAGGTCAAGGCATCAGAAGATGTCGATTGACATTTGAATATTTGAAGATTATAGCTATCAGGGAAGCAAGTGATAGGAAGGGAGTTCCACTGATGGGAGGTGTGAGATAAGCTGTTGGAATAGAAGAGAAGGCTATATTTAGTCATTTCGACAGTAAAAGGGTGGGATCAAGATGCTAACTTAGTAGCACACTTAAATTCATGCAGTTTGGGAACCAGTGAAAATAGATTGTCGGAGCAGTTGCTATGAGAGTACTTGATCAAAATGTAGAATAGACCATTATTTATGACGTATTTACTGGGTAAACTGCATGACAACTAATGGAATGAGTGACAAGCACAATTATAATAGGATAAGAGTGCTTATTTAAAGAAATGTGTACAAATGAAAAAATTCAAAATTGACGTTCTTTTCAGTTTTACTGAAGCAGACATTAAATATGCTGAGTGTTATTGCCACCTTGGCGTTTTTTTTTTTCAGTTTTACTGAAGCAGACATTAAATATGCTGAGTGTTATGGCCAGCTTGGCGTTCTTTTCAGTTTTACTGAAGACGACATTAAATATGCTGAGTGTTATTGCCACCTTGGCGTTCTTTTCAGTTTTACTGAAGACGACATTAAATATGCTGAGTGTTATTGCCACCTTGTTGTTCTTTTCAGTTTTACTGAAGACGACATTAAATATGCTGAGTGTTATTGCCACCTTGGCGTTCTTTTCAGTTTTACTGAAGACGACATTAAATATGCTGAGTGTTATTGCCACCTTGTTGTTCTTTTCAGTTTTACTGAAGACTACATTAAATATGCTGAGTGTTATTGCCACCATGGCATTCTTTTCAGTTTTACTGAAGCAGACATTAAATATGCTGAGTGTTATTGCCACCTTGGCGTTCTTTTCAGTTTTACTGAAGACGACATTAAATGTGCTGAGTGTTATTGCCACCTTTACTCTTTGTTTCCTTTTCTTTCCCTGAAATTAAACAGTGCCTTTGATATAACTTTCCTTCTGCCTTTCACGCAATTGCTTATCTGAATTAATGGCTGGGTATAATGTACATGAAAAAAGAAGCAAAAATTATGATTCTTTATTTGAAAAATAGCAGTAAAACTTATGTGAAACTGTTTTCAACAGAAATAGAGCAAACTCCAAATAATAGTGGTTCTGTTGCTTTATGCTTGCTTTTTTTTGTATGATATAAAAGCAGAGATATTATTGCAGTGTGATATTATTGAGAAAAACTAAATATCACTTATTGCTTGCTGCTTTATAACAGATTATAACTACGCTTAGTCAATAAGGTAACAGAAAATCCAAATATGATTAAACAAAGTACAAGATTTTTTTTCTTCAAAAGAACTGCTAGCAATCTATTTAGTGATTAAACATTTACATCAGCTTTTTGAAAGGAGAGATTTTACTCTCTTCACAGATTACAAATCTCTTATTCATGCATTACACTTACATTCAGACAAGAACACATTGAGAGAAATTTGTCACTTTGACTATATTTTTTAATATAATTTGAACATTTGTCCAGCAAGGAGAACATCGTTACTGATGCATTGTCATCTTTGCCAGTCTCCGTAATTCCACTTCTGTTTTGAACTATGATCAAAACATGATTATCAATATGTATTTATTGATATATTTCCAGCCCCATCTGTATTGGAAAAGGCAGTAAATCAACTTAGTAAATTTATGAGTGATTACTTCCTTTAGACATTTTAATATACAAATTTTTCTATACAAATATTTATCTACAATTAGACAAAATTAGTTCTCAAGCAAAATTAACTCTTTAATTAATCAGTTCCTTTACTCCTGTTTCTTTGTTTGCAGTCTTATTTGTTCAAAATATAAAGGGAACGGATTAAACAGTTCATTGGCCTCTATTTTAGTTGTGAATTCTTTATCTCCAATTTATTCTCAATACATTATTTCAAGACATCTATTAAAACTTCTGTCATTTTTGATGGCATGGATACACTAGTTTAATAATAAAGAACAAAAGCTAGATGATACCATTCCTTCTGTAATTGTTGGAATTATCAGCACCTTTTGGGTGCTAGTATCTGATTTTTTTATGCTTAATCTATCATTTTTGAATAATATTTTTTTGACAATACAAGGATGAAAATTTTGTCTTAATGAAGAAATGACTAAATTCACAATATTTACTAAGAAGAAGATAACTAATAACAATGAGGGGAAAAATAACAGGAGACATGTGATAAGGTTAAATATTTATTCATAGGACATCATAGAATCTGTTTACATGGGGGAATTTTTTGCAAAAAGTTTGCAATAAGAAAAAAATTGTTCTTTTAAAAGGTGTAAAAAGTTTTTTTGTTGCTTTTTTTTTTTTTTGCATTCAAAAAGTTATTTAACTATAAGACTAAAAATTTCAGCTCATCTGCATTGAACACATGCTTCTATTTATTCAATGGAGTGACTGGCTGTTTTGACTTTAAAAAATTGTTTAAACGTTTTCTTTTTTTTTGGCAAGTTTTTTTTCTTGTTATATAATACAAATGCTTCTTACCTGCCCATGCTTTATGTTTTTAAGGTTAAAAAACAAAAACAAAACAGGTTGTGAGACATGACACAACACAGGCAGTGAGTGATAAATATGTATCTTTTTTTTGTTTTTCTTTTAAATGCTGCCACACTAGAGATAAAGATGGTCAGATGCAGTGTACTTAATTGTGGTAGATTCTTCCTCTTATTTATTTCAATTCTTGTTCTGTTTTGTTTTATATATTCCTCGTTATGAACTGAGAAAATATTTTAACAAAAAGGCACTTGGATGTAACATTTTATTGTTGCTAACCATTTTCTCTTAATTCCACTTTTATAGCATAACAAATTCATTTTTAGAGAGACCCAGAGTAAAATTAATTCCATGACAACTTTTTGTTCAACATGCATACATTATCTCCTTTTTGTGTTGTTTTGAACAGAGAATGGCAATAACATTCTTATTACCATTATGTCTCTAGGTTTTATTTTGAAACAAGGTAATTATCCTTTATTCAAAAAGAAAACTAAATTCCCTAAATATATTTTATATATTATTATATAAGAAAAATCAAACATTTACTCTCCGGAAATTTTAGGATTAATCTGTTTTTCATAACTTATTGTAAATTCAAGTGTAATAAATATTTTATAAGCTTATGAAACATGTGAAATATATATATATATATATATATATATATATATAGGATTAATAAAAATATACAATTTGTATTAATCCTATTAATGCTGTTTCTGATATCAAGCACTTTATTGCAAAGGCTGCTGGCCTTAAATGTCCTTTCTTTTAGACTTTCACTGGCAGCCTTTCTGGCTTTACACTATCTTTATCACTATATATATCTCCAAATGAGAGAAAGAACAGAGAGAGTAAAATTCCACTGCTCATAGCATTTACTTTTAAAAAAGTGCTCAATACAAAGTAGAGCAATATATTATTATTAGAGATTATAATAAAAACATGTTGAAAATCGTTACACAAAAGCTATCAAGTTTCAATACTATGATTGTACTTCAGGCAATTGCAAGTAACTAGTAATTAAATTGTTTTTAAAATTTCCTCAAAAATCAAGTGTTACCTCTTTTCCGAAAATTAAAGTTGGTGGGGGATCAGATTTAAAAATAGACTTGCGGGTATGTCTTGATTAACCAATTAAATATCAAATCTATGCTAAATAGAAAAGTAAGCTCAGAAAGTGGAGATGAGTTATTTTATCATGTCATGATGGACTGGAACATCGATAGGCCATCATTGATGATTGTATTGTGACTGTAGACAAATATGATGTTCAATTTTTTGAAAGGGTGTAAAAGTGAGGGCTAGGTTAATCAAAGTTAACGGAAAAAATTTAAAAAAGACATTTTAGATTCAGGAAGCTTCTTAATGGGACTAGATAAAATTAAAAATGTGGGACATCTATATAAGATATTAATAATACTAACTGGACAGCAATACATCACAATATTAAAGTACACAATTGGTACACACTCCCATTTAACCAAATTGTTAGTAGTAATTTAGGGCAGAAGTTTCTCCATTTAATTGAAACATTTCCCCAGAAATAATCCACTTAGTTTTAGTGTATTTCTATTAAAAATCTTATTAAGCTATAGCTGTACTGATAATCTAGAAAAATTATTAAAAAACATAAAATTTTAAATCAATACAAAAACCTGAGTAATAATTGCCATTCCAAAGCAACAAATGGAGATAATGCCAACAAGTGTAATTGTAGAAATTCTAATAAATGTCCATTGCAAAACAGATGTCAAACAGACTGTCCTGCACTATTTCTAAAACATTTTGTATCAGGAGTACCAAGAATTTCTTTAAAACTAGGTGGTACCAACATGTATTATCTTTCTCTAATAACACATACAGAAATAGGATGTCTGTTTCTAAATATTTTTGTAACTTAAAAAGTTAATAAAACCCTTATGGTAAAATTGAAAATACTAAAAAAAACTAGAACTTGTAAATCTTTAAATGAACCGTGCTTCTTATGTTTACATGAAAAATTAGAAATCATCAAATTTGCTGACAAAGAAATCTCTATTAAAACAAAGGAGTGAATAATTAACTGCAAATTGCTGAGAGTTTATCTTTTACCATAATATATAGTTAAATTTTTAGAAATTACTATTTCTTATAGCCATAATTTATTAGTAGATAATGGTCCACACTCTACAGGTAATCACCTTATATATTGTGATGTATTGCCATCCAGTTAGTATGATTAATATCTTATATAGATGTCCCACACTTTTTAATTTTATCTACAGTCTCCTTTAAGAAGCTTTCTGAATCTAAAAAAAAAATTTTTTCTGTTAACTTTGTCTGATTAACCTAACCCTCAATTCAATGTCCTTTCAAAAAATTGAACGTGTCATATTTGTCTACAATCACGATACATTTGTCACTGACATATTTTTCGCAATCATCTATGTTCCGGTTTATCATGATATGAAAAAATAACTCGCCTACCTCCACCCTCTGAGCTTACTTTTCTATTTTGTGCAGATCTGACATTTAATTGTTTAATCTAGACATACCCACAAGTCTATTTTTAATTCTGACCTTATTTCCCCCCCACACACACACACACACTTTAACTTTCAGAAAAGAGGTAACACTTTTTTTTAAATTCATTAAAAATCATTTAATCATCAGTTACTTACCATTGCCTGAAGTGCAATTATAGTATTGAAACATGAAAGCTTTTGTGTAGCGATTTCAACATGTTTTTATTATAATCTCTTATAATGAAAATAATTATATATAAATATATCACTACATTGAGTGCCTTTTGATAATAAAACTACTTTATAGTAACAAAGAGCTAAAATTTATACTAAAATAAATATACATTTTGCTCCTCACTGGTAACACAACTTTGAGTTTCATGCAACTAAATTATCAATACTTATTAACCCTAGGTTAATAGAGTATAAGGCTACAAGTATAGATTAAATTTATGTTAGCACCGAACTGGTTGCAAAATTAGCTTGCTAATTAATGCACTATAGCAAATAGCTAGGTATGAATATCTCAAAATTTTCATATATTCTATGTCCACATTATTTAAGTTATAAAATTTCACATAGCAACTTAAAATAGTCTCAACTTTTTCATTTTCTAATGAAAATATTGAATTTTTTTTTTTCATAGGTATTATATAACTAAATTTCTTCACAAAATAATTCTGTTATGCTTTGTGGTAATAAAATAAGCACATACTATCTCCCCTCTCACTTATGACTATCCACTATAGAATAAACATTTTCAACATTAAAGTCGAATTAGTCAAATAAAGCTTCTACTTTAGCTGTTGCTATAGTATAGATTCTGACCATTTATGAATTTAATAGTTACCAATTATTTTCATTTACTATTTGTTCAACATTTTTTTTTCTTAGTGATAACTTATGTTGTTATATTTCAGCTTCCATTCAGTTACCCCCACGACCAGGTAAGTTTCCCTTTAGGACAATGGTAAATAGAATCTGTTGATTAGTAGAAAAAAAACCCCAACCAACAGTATCTTCTTGCAGTTTTTACAAATTTGGTAATTCATTATCATTTGTGTCCTTTTCTTTTCACAATTCTCTTTTCATTTATTCTTTTCTGGATTTTTTTTTTTTTTTTTTACAGACACAAACTTTAAACAGGAAATAAGATGAATTTATAAATGCAGCAGTTTCAATTTCTGTTTTGGGTTTTATTTCTTTTTCTGCCTAAAAGTGCTTTGCATTTTCACTATTTTTAGTGTTTTTTTTTTTTTTAATTTTTTAACACAGCCATGAAATAAAAATGATTGTTTTAAAGGCACTATTGAAATATTGTGCATGTGAAATAAAATCTATGTGTGTATAAAGACAATGTGCAAATACACACATTGAAAAACTTATTTCTATCTCATCATTGTGTTAACAGAGAGAAAAAGTTCAACAATGTATTAAAATGCTTATCCAAGTTCTGGAAGAAAGAAATAGAAAAAGAGGTATCATATAAAATGCAAGGGAAATTATGTAAGAAAAATGTGATTTTATTTATCTATAAAACAATTTAAAATATCCCTATATGATTTCAATTTATAACTTTGTATCTATTCACTCCATAAAATATTTTTAAAAACGTGAGCAGTCACAGAATAAAAACCTACGCAAAAATGCATGTATAGACTTCCTTACAAATGAACAAACATTGACATTTTTGATTAATCTTCTCTTCTTAAAAAAAAAAACAAAAAAAACTTAGAAATGAGCCTACAAATTGTTTTTAAAAGTTGCATCAATTTTTTTATGTATGTTTTATTTTCTCTTTTTTTTTTTTTTCAATTTTAATTGCTTGTTCATTTTTAAAAAAATGTTCTTTTTCTGTTCAGTTATTCACACATTTTTATTTTTATTTTTTTTCATGAAGATGAATATATGGATGAGCAAAAGAGTAATTTATGCAGTCTTTTTTTTTTTTTCTTAAAATATTTATTTGAGACTCTTCAAATTCAAGCACTTCTTTATTTATTTTAAAGGTGAAACAGACAAGTGGAGAAAAAATGAGCAGGTATTCTGAGCCGGTGAATCATGATGACCAGCATTTTGGGGAAAGGACAGCATCAGTAGTAGCAGCAGGGACAGCAACAATGACGACAACATCAGCAGTATACAATATATAGCTGGCCCTGAAGTCGACTATAAAAAAACACTACACATTCACAGTAAGTACACTGTAGACGGAACTATAATCGCTTTAATGTCATAGTTCCTTAATGTTTTTGTTTGTTTGGTGTTAATTTTTTCTTTTGAATTTAGGGTTGATTACAGTTAACCTCGCCCACCATGAGGGCTTGCACAGTGCCTGACATTGAGTCCACCTATTGCTGACTGAGACAGTTTCAGAGGACCATTGCCATTAATAAATATATTATTCATACAACCAAAGAAATTAGTGTCATGAAGCCCTCCAGTCATTGCACTTAGATCCGGAACACCACCTGAAAAGATGGAAAGAGTAAAGTGAAAAATAAATAAAAAGATTTAAATTGGTAGCACTAACAAGAAATAATAACTTGATTACATAGACTTAAGTTCAAGCAACTGCACTTATAAATAAAACTGAACACTACATGTCTGGATTAGTGAACCTCCTTCAACAAGATTATATACAGAAAATCTTAAATAAACATACTTTATTAAAATAATTTTGTAAAAGGATAGTAAAAAGAATATAAGAATTTTTTTTTTTTTTACAACAGTATTCACCCAAGAGATGGTTACAGAGTAAGAGACATCACCACAAGCCACCAAGATGCAAGGGGCCACCGGAAGTGAAAGAGTAAGAAAATACATTAGAAGGAACCAGAAACCCAACCCGTAACAGGAAACAAGGTATAAACCTTTACTCTTGTTCATTCAGTCTTGTATTAAATGAAAATCAATGAAAAGCAAGTCAACTGGTAGACATATAGGGTGTGGTATATTGTGTGGCACATTATTTGAAATTTTATGACTTGCTTTTAAGTTGAATGCAGAAGATAAAATATATACAAGGGCACTTTTTTTTTTTTTTTTAAAGCTGTGTCTCTTTTTCGTGTACAATCCTAATATCTATATGAAGATATTGATATTACAACTGGTGGATGGGTAAATGAAATTCTCAAAATGCTGTATCCTGTCTAAATTGACATAGGAATCTATCAGATGCTTTGTAGCAATTGAAAATTTAATTTTTTTTATGCAAGCATTCATGTAAAAACATCAGTGGTAAGACTGAATCTTATTGACAGAAACTGAGTGTTACACTTACTACTTATTATTGTCAACACTTAACATTTGCAATTTTTTATGCTGTCTATTCTAATACAGTCTCCTTCCTTTTTTTTAGAATGATGTTCACTCTGTAACGTGGCTCTCAGGCCTTGTACAGAGTAAGAGGCACAGTTTATGCAGATATGTGGGAAAGATAATGGTTAACCCTAGACTTGGACAGATTGTAGTGATCAAGAAAGCATCCTCTTGGGAGTTGATTCCACAAAGCAGTGGTTTGTGGGGAAAAAGAAGTTTGGGTGGGATTTACTTCTCACCAATAGAATACAAAGGGAAATGAAGGTGGTTTACTACAATGTGTGTAGCATGGCGGGTCTTAGCAGTAAAGGTTAGAACTGGTGGAACAAAGGATTGTAATTTGTCTGAGCACCTGTAGTTTTAGGAGGCAAAACAACTTGTTTACAAAAGAAAATGTCTCAGATTCTTGCACTTTTTGTTCATTTGCCTGTCCATCTGTCAAGTTGCTTGATATTTCATCAAACCTTCTTCGCCAACTCACTTCCACTTTTCTACTCACAATTATAATTATAGCTAAGGCAATTAGTATCCATTACAACACAATTCTTTTACACTAGTGATAAAGCAGTGAAAGGTTTGCAACATGTTGCCTGTGAGAAAAGTGTTGGAGGATGGAAAAGAATTTGTCACTGACAATGGTGTAGACGGGATAGCTCCTGTCCATATATGGTAGCGTCTGGCTTTTGCCATCCTATTAAAAATTCACCTTATTTGTAATTTTCTCCAGAATATCAGCTTGTACTTTTGCAGCCAGGTTGTGCCTCATTTTGTATGCAGGGGACATGTGACTATTCCAAGATTGAATATGGTTCGGTTTTTAGGGATCATCAAATAAGATTGAGTAAGCAAGTAGAAATATCAACTTTAGGTGGTTTTTTTTTTTTTTTTTTTTAAGACAATATATTTTTAAAAATCCTACAGAGAGTGAGAAAGTTCTCAGATGAGTCTTAGATAGTTTCTAGATTTTTCTCATGAAAGTCAGTTAACAACAGTAACCTAGAAGACTTCACAAGATTTACTATAAAGCAGCATAGGCAACAAGGAACCTCAATTATTTAACAGGATAACTTCACACTTGCAATAAAACATCAATAGAATACAGATTTTAATTATTGATTTACTAAATCTATAATTAAAATCTCTTTCAAGTACATATGAATAAATACTGTACATTACTTTGGTACATCAAAAATCTTGACTAATTACAACTTTGCAAATAGAAAAATAAGCTTATCCAATAATGCTACAAATGTTTTTCTTTAGATGACAAGATAAATGGCTCACTTACCAACAAATATATTTCCCTTTACATTTAACATCTGGAGGACACCTTGGGATCGTCCCCGGAAATGTTGTCCATCTACAATTAACTGACCTTGACGACCAGTTCTAAATAAAAGAAAAAGAAAAGTCATGTGAAAGGAAACATTAATGCCCTATTAGAAGAAATACAATTAACCAAAAACATTGGTGAGAAGAAAACAAAAAAAAAAAGTAACAACAAAATCTGAAGTATTTTCTTTGTTGCTGTAAACCTATATTTTCTGTAATGGTGCTTCTTGGATTCAAGAATTCATTTTGCTTAAACTAAAGCATAGATGATATAATAACTCACCAGACTGAACTGAAAATTTTCATGCTTTCTTTCTATAAAAGCAATGTCATAAAACAATTTCTGTCACATATTGACATTTCTTTATACATTATTATTTTTTTTTCCAGGTCATATTTCCAACAGTCAACATTTGCTTTTCACCAAATCATAAATATATATAAAAAAATTAAATTCTTTATTTTACTTCTGATTTTTCAATATACAAGGATATTTTTACATTCAAGAAACACCTCAAAGTTCAAAAGAATAATAACATCTATTTACATGTGGACTATTATCTTCATCTTTGTTGTTGTTATGTTTCAGCCATTATACCCTCTAGACTTCCTCAGATGTATGTTGATCGAAGTGACCTACAGGGAATTCCAGACTGAACACTTTAATTAATCTACAGGGGTAAGATTATTCTCATTCCACAGCCCATGTCTAGAGATAACTAGTCTTGTTCTTATTTTGTTCTGTTATTGCTAGCCCCATTTCAACTGAGTCCAAGCACAGACTGTCTGGAACAGGGATTGAACTCCCAATTACTATCTCACCAAATTCATAAACCAACACGTTGATCTACTAGGTTATCATCTGCATTTAATTAATGTAAATAATGATCCTAGAAATTCAGACAAAAGAATAATACTTTAATCACTGGGTTAACAGATTCAATTATTCAAATCTAAATGGTCCCACTCAACTCTTGTACCTTGAAACAATTTTCAAGTAATTTAGATTGATGAGTTAGGCATCAATTTTCTAACATTTTTATTTGGAATGATTAAGTATAAATTTCAAATTTTCATAATTTTTGCCAGGGGTTATGTTCAACTCAGACATCAACAAAGTATAACGACAAACCTGATAAAAAAAAAAAATGAATATCTAATTCATAGCGGTTCTTGTAACCACAGAATTTTGGTAAAATACATATGATTAAACTAAAGATCATTTTAGAATCTTCAGAAGAGTTCTGTTGACTAAATGGTTTTTCTGGTAGGTTGAACTAAATGAATTTTAAAACAAGATGTAAATATTAAGAATTAATATGAATTAAACAAAATACCTTATTGCTTGTATATTGTGAGGCAAACTGTCATTGACAGTAAAGTTTGTTAAAATTTCAGATGGACCACTTCCAAGTTCATAACTGAAATAAATGAAAAATGTAAAAACATTCTGTAAAAATGACCAAGAAAAAGCAAACAAATCTTAAAGAATAATACATTAGTAACAGATTTGATATTTGAGAAAGCAATATTGTTAGTAACAGATTTAAACAAATTGATTCAATATAATCTTTCCATTTCCTGTCAGTGTACTAATTTTTTCTGTTGACATGAAGTGGAAAGATTGTTTTATTAATCAAACTATCCATGAGAAAAGCAAAAGTAATTTTAATTAATTTTTTGCTACCAAACCAAAATATTAACCTGAAAACTCAAGGCATGTTCTAAAATAGCTTTGTCAGATTGGGACTTTGATATGAATGTCATGTATAGTGCCCAATCCATTCAGAAATATCTAAACTGTTAGCTGCTTTCTAAGATTAATAGTGAAAAAAAGCTTTGAGCTAGTGAAGCTTGAGGTTCTTGGCAAAGACCACCCATCTTTGAACATTATGATTCTGTAGTGCCAGTTTACAAACAAAGAACTGTACCAAATAACACAAATCACATCACTTGAGGACTAGCAACAGCTAAAATGGATAGCATATGTAACTTGAAGAGAAAATAATGACATAATCTAGCTGTTGACATTCTACACCATTTCAAATAACAGGTTAGTAAGGAAACCACTATCGTTATTGGACTTGAGAAACCTATTTTCCTGAAAAATTGTTTTAAGAGAAAGATTTTTCAAATTTCAACTGAAAGTAGTACTAGCTACTTGGTCAAATGAATGTCAAATGTTTCCTTATAGGGCTAATATTACCATTACATTAGTTCTCACTGATGAAATATTAAGTGAAATACCAGTCAATGTCAGATTAACCATAAATGAAAAAAAAAGAAATTTATGTATGAAATGAAACAGGTTATTCACAAACAAAATAAACAATTTTGGTAATTATCACAAGAGTTTGTCACAGGATGCAGGGGTGTATGATGACTATTAAGAAATTGTTTAATGAAATTACAAAAAAAAAACAAACTAATGTTTGTAAGAGAAATAATAAAAGACGTGGCCTGTATTTCTTTTTTACTCCGGTTTTCTCTATCAGGTCCTGAGATTTATCTTAACATCTCTCCTCTTTCGTTGTATTTATAAAAAGGTTTTTCACTCAATACTTGCTAAGTCTTTTTGCAGTTACACATTATGCTACTAGGTTTTTATCTAGGTATTTGTATCTATTCTGGTATTGATGCATTATGTATATTTTTATATGTAACACTAAAAATATTTTTAATTTTGTCAATTTTAACCCATTTTAATATTAGTAAATTAAAGTAAAATTATCATAGAATTGTAGAATTTTCTCAAGCATTCATGTTTTCTGTAGAATATTCTAGAGGGACAACTAAAATATATAAAAGCAACCAGTTTCTGGAGTTAATCAGCCAATTGAATCAGTCAGTTAATTATGTTTGGGCATTAACAATTTTGAATTGGCATGATTTAGTGAGTAATTCTGTCATGGTGATTTAATAGATAAATTAATTAGACATAATTTATGATGCACCTACTCATTTGTGTTTCTAGTTTAATTTCATAGATTGTAAACTACCTATTACATAATATGTTTCTATTTAAACCAAGGCAGCAATTTTTCTGTCATAAATGAACATGAAAAAATGCCTGGTTCTCATTTGTGGACTTGATAGAATAATTTTTAGGCAATTATAGAGCAGATAATTATGAAGAAATCATAATATTGTGGAAACCTGACATACCTACAAATGAACTCTTCCACACTTATATAATGTGGCTACCAATTTCTAGTAAAGAGGAAGTCACCAAGTGTGACTCCTGTCGAACTCTCTGCTTTGGCAGAGAGGAACTCAGACGAGGCTTTGCCGCAGGGCAAAGTTTCGTCCGGGGAGGTAGACAGTCCCTGAACCCGTTTATACGGGTTCTAATGGGCATATTTTTGGCTGAGCCTACGGGCTTGGAGAGCCCACATTAAACCGGCATTGTGCCATATACGACCCGTGTGTGTGTGTGTGTGTGGGGGGTTAAAATCGGAAGTCAGCAGGTGTGAGTCACCAAGCGAGTGTATGAACGAGTGAGTCAGGACACCAGTGAGAGAAGTACTCTCCAGTCCACATACTTTGTACTACGTTTCTGTGAATAATATACCGTTTAACTTTATATCCGAGTCTGTGTTATTTTTCTATGGTTTCAACACCATAACACATAAAAAATTTGTTAGGTTGTAATATGAGCATAAAAATGTGTTTTTTGAATAGCCATCTTGACCAATTTCCAAGTAATTTAGGTGATGTAACTGATGAACAAGAGAAGAGATTCCACCAAGATATCAAAATTAGGGAGGGACAGTAGCAAGGCCGCTGGGGTTCCCACATGATGGCTGATTACTGCTGGTGCTTGAAAAGAAACCTGTCATCAACACGCAAATATGCTAGAAAGTCTTGTAAAAGAAAATTTTTACCACTGTGAAAGCTTCATATCGGTTTGCTTTTTTAAAGTCATTTCTATTATTTATAATGTAATTTTACTGTCGTTTGAACGGCTTGTATTCATGAAAGTTGAAAAAGAATTAACACACGACTTAATTTGTTCGTCCTAATTTGAAAAATCTGGAAAATGGTACATAGGCTGTTGACAGCAATCAGGATGTGACAGAGCCAAACCGAGTTGAAATTTGTATTCTGTGCATCCAAATTACCTACAGTCAAGTGTCAGATATCATACAATAAAATGTGTTCTCCAGTGAATCAATATTTTTGGATGCTACAAGGGCTGTAAGAAAATTTGTTGGGACAAACCTGAATACAACAAATCCATCCTTTAGGTAAATGGATAGGTAATCATTTTTGCGAATAGACTGTCCATGATCAACTGCTTGCCAGAAGAGCAGACCCTTTGATTCAGCTGTTGTAATTGTGAAATTGATGTTCTGTGTTTGTTTGATAGTTTGATGAGGTAGCATTTCATGGCTAAATATGACAAAACCATTTCCTCCCAACTGGAATTTCTTGTTAAGCTGAATTGCTGGAAGAAGAAGAAAAAAAAAAAAAAATTTTTTTTTAGTTCTTTTGCAATATTTTCCTTGTTGGGATTTTTCAAAGAAATTTGCTATTTTTTTCATAAAAGACAAATAAAAGTATATTTACGTACAAAAAAGGAAATTATGATTTGTGCAGAAGTTCAAAGTCACAATTTTATACACATTGAATTTGCAACAAATGATTTTGTTGTTTTTTTTTTCTTTCTGATTCAATCAAAACTGCATTAAAAAAGAATTTAATACAGAGCTTTCATGTATCTTTTTTTTAAAAAAATTATTTCACCTCAAGCAAGGCAATAAAGCCACAAGCAGTAACTGAGTGTGAAAGAATAAGAAAGAAAAAAAAGAAACATTATTAAGGAGTGAGAACAATAGAAGAGTAATCAAGGCAGTAGATAATGACTGACATTGCATTTAAGTTTTTGAAGATCAAAGTTGGCTGGAAAGCATGGAGCTGAAAGAGAGTTCCACGTGTGAGAAAAGGAACTGTTAGCATAGAACTTCCAGTTACATCTAGCCAATTAAATTGTGAATTGACAAAACCTTGTTGCTAATCTAGTACTGTGGTTAAATTCATAAAGTCTAGTTACCATAGTGAATAGTTCATCTGAACAATTGCCATGAAAGTATTTATAGAAAAGGTACAGGGAAGCTAAATTACGACAGTTAGAAAGTAACTGAAGCCAAGATACCAGGTCAGGACCAATAATATTGCTGTTTCTTTTTTGGATTTTATCAAGAATCTCTAAATACACAGCAAGAGAGCCAGACGATATGTAGCTCTAATATTCGAAACATGGGTGAATTATAAATATGTAAGATAGATTCAGAGAAGAAAATTGTGTAGCATGACACAGTGAACCAACTTGCTTAGCAGCAGACCTAGGGATGGATTCAATATAATCTTTCCCCTTCATGTCAGTCCAAGAAGCTGCAGCAAGACACTCTTATGGAGATTAGTATCAGTCATGCTGGTGGGAGGCAGGAATGGGTCTTTCTGTATGAGAAGAGGGTTAATCTTTGGATTTGACACTCATTGACTGTTCCATAACACAGTAATTAAATCTGTCAAAATTCTTTGTTCATTTCTCACAAGCTGCTTGAAAAATAATTGTTAAAGCAAAATAATGAACTGTTTTTGTTTTTTAAGTAGTAGTTTATAAAATTTGATTTTTTAATCAACAAATCTTCCATATGACTGAATATAATTATAAAGTTGTTAGAAACCTGTTGCTCCAAAACTATTTGTGCACAGATATTAAAATAATAGGCTTCTTTTATTTAACATATAGAAATATTCTATAAGATTTTGATTCCTGCAAAAATCTGATAATTTTAATGAATAGCTTTAATTATGCTCAAATGAACATGAAAAACTGCTAAAAGCAACAATAAAAAAAAAGAAAGAAAAGGAAAATGTTTTTTTTTTATTATTTTTGTTTTACTTACGGTTTTCACAGTTGAGGCCAATGTAGCCAAGCTGACAGTCACATCTATAACCAGCATTTGTAACAGTGCAGATACCAGCATTTTGGCATGGGTTATTTGTACAGATGTCAACCTTAGATTCACAGCGTTTGCCTGAAAAAAAAAGGATAGAAAAAATAAAGTCAGAAAATTGTCAATTTCTTAAAATATGATAGAAAGTATTATGTGTCTCATAATAAAACTAACATTTTGTAATGCTGTTAGATGTTTTGCTCTTTAAGGAACATTGTAAAAGGTGTGATAGCTACTATTTGTTTTGTTGACCCTAAGGTATCAACACCCCTAACTATAGAAACATGAATAAACACGAACATGTTATGAAAACACTCCCATGAGTGCTCAGGATCGCCTCGTCAGTGATGTTATGACTTGGGGTCATGGCAAGTTTCGGGTCTTCCAACATCATACTTGCTCGCCCAAGAGACCCTACCGAAACAGTACTATTCCGGCAGGTGATCCCGAAACAAAAAAAAAAATACATAAAGCACGCAACAAATGGACTCCTCAAATAAATGCCACTGCTGACCAATCACCACCGACTTACGTCACTTTCTCCTCAACTAAGACGATACAAAAAAAGAATCGACAGCGAGCTCATCTTTTTCCCTCGTCTTAGGTTGACCACGTGGAACAATCCTCATCTTCAACGAACAGTTTGACATAACAGGTAAGTAATGACAAGAAAAGTTTCCTTTCATATGAAGTGTTACTTAACAAACAATAACTATTTATTAGGTAGAAAACTGGTGCAGTGAAAAAGAATGAATTTGTCAGAGCAATTAGTTTGTAGTGAAAACAGCAAGCAGTGGTCATAAATCAAATGTGTAAGCTTTTTGGGAGCGTATTTGGTTTTAGTATGTGAAGCTTGTACTTACAAATAAATCCAATTATCAATTGGTAGAGTATTCTCATGTTAAATTTCTTGTCCAGGAGAGCGAGTTGAATGTTATGATGCTGATGTATGAAGCCTATATATCATTTGTGGTCCATTGATATGGTTGCTTCTGTGTCACTATAGAAATAATTGTTTAAATGCTGATCCTCCTCTGCTTATATCAGTAAAGATAGGCTCAACTTGAACACAATTTTAGATTCTCAATCTGTTTGATTGACCAACATTGAATCCTTAGTTATGATTTGCTGGTTTGTTATTTTATTGAAACTATGTTCAGCATTGTTTAGGTTATAGCATTGAAATGTCTAAGTTAACTAATACTTTAATGCTGACTACATCCGGCTGTGCATGGGAAAATATCTTAAGTTTTTGGAAGTGTGACACATGCATACTACTGATGGAATGTAACAGTATTGACAATCATGTATGTGGGATAGCAAATATTTTGGGAGAAATTGTAGTGAAATAGGAAGTGTCCCTATTCTTGAGGAAAACATTCAAATTTTTAATTAAGAAAAATTGTATTAGACTGCAAATAAGGGAGGATTTTATAAACAGAACAGATTTTTTAAAATCTTGACTGATTTCTTCAACAACTTTTTGTTCTGATTTGAATATCAGAATAATTCCAAAATAGCAAAATCTCACCTGAAAAGTTTGGTTCACAAATACAGAGAAACTCGGTGCTAGAAACATCTTCACACAGACCTCCATTCTTGCAAGGCATACGATCACACAAACGTTTTTCGCCACAATCATTAATATCAGAGCTCTCTACAGCATCTTTGATTAAGTGGATTGATCGGTCATTTATTTCAATCTAAAAGAAAACAAAGAAAAAAGCAAAGAAATGATAAAAAATCATGGAAGATTATATCCTTTTTTATTTTTACTGATAACTATAAAAGTTATACAATATAATAATATATTTATACAATATAAATTATATAGTACTGAATAATATTTCTTTTCATTGTTGGTATGGTTCAACATGATATAAAAAGTTTGTTTCTGCTTTGTAAGTCAATTGTATGTTTTATAAGATTAAGTTTTTTTAAAATCATTTCACTCCAAGTAAAGCAATAAAGCCACTAAGATGCAAGAAGTGTTAGAGAATATGAGGAGGAAAAACACTATTAATGAGAGAGAACAATAAAAGAACAAGAATTAAGAAATTAGAAGATAAAGATTGACATTGCATTTAAATTTTTGAAGATCAAAGTTGACTGAGAAGTAAGAAGCCTGGAAGAGAATTCCACAAGCAAGAAGTGCAATAGAAGAAATTGTTAACATTGAACTTATTACTAATAAAATGTAAAATTGAGATCAATAATAGTAAAAATAAAAGTGATAAAAAGCTAAATGAGGTAGTTTTACATTGAGATACACTAGATTTCAGGACTTTCTTAATATACAAGACTGATTCCATCAATGAAATAAATCTGAAGAAGTTCTCAGAATGAAACGTGTTTATTCATTCATTTACCCCCAACATTCGGAAGTATGGTGGAGTAATGGGTAGCAGCTCAGATTGAGGAATCAGAGAGCCGAGTTTATTACATTTGTTTATGTGTAAATACTCTTGGGAATGATATGAATCTATCTCATTTCCCCACAACTATGGGTAAATAGCAGGACAGATTGGGCCGTATAGCCTTGGTTGGCAACTGGTCTAATTCAAAACCTACATACCACCGGGAGAGTTCAATTTGAAAAGCAAACCAAACTCGCACAGTGGGGAGGGTAAATCATCCAGCCAAGATCTAAAATGATGGTATATAGGGTACTCACCTTTCCTACTACAGCTACCTGAAGATTGTGTACAAATAGTCACTACCTACCTAATTTTTTAATTAATATTGAAGCTCTGCCATTTCTTATGGCATTGAGCACTTTTATGCCAGAAGGCTACTTTTGGGCAGACTCTTTCAGAGCTGCTCATTCTTTCCTGGATTTATATATGTTCTAACGTGAATTTGGTTGTCCAGTCCTGTTGAGCACTTTTTTAAAAATTTAAGGCTTCAGTTCCTGTACCATGATGCTAGTTTCACTTGTTATTGAGCGCTTTTTGCTATATTGGCATGCCTTTCCAGTTGAACCCTTTTTTTTCTTTGCAGCCATCTAAGATCTTGGCTGGATGATTTACCCTCCTCACCATGTGAGTTTGATTTGCTTGTGGGTACCCTATATAACACCCAGTGGTATATAGGGTACTCACCTTTCCTACTACAGCCACTGGTTACCTGAAGATTGTTAGCAAACATATGAAACTCATAGCAGTAGCCGGTCACTACCTACCTGGTTTTTGAATTTATAATGGACTCTCTCGTCGGTTTAGATGTATGAGGATCTGACAACTTAACCAATTGATTCAGTTATGAATTTTGTGAATTCACTCTCTCACCAGCGGACCTTGCAATTGAACTGTGTGGATATGAATGAATGAATGAATCAGGCTAAACCGCCAGAAAACCCACACAAGTGATTTCATTAAAATGGTGAGGGCTCATATATATATATATATATATGAAGAAATATAGTTTTAAGGTGTGCTATATTTATGGGATAAAGTGCTCAATATCAGAGATAGAGCGTATGTAAATATAAATATAAAAGTGAACATTGAAGTCAACACTCAGAGGTGACAGGCTGTTTCATGCTCAGGTCTGACGACTGCGTCCAGCATGAAACAGCCTGTCACCTCTGAGTGTTGACTTCAATGTTCACTTTTATATAGAAATTATTTTACAGTCAATACATTTCAATGTTTATAACAAATAGACACTAGTCAGTTATCTAAACTAACAAGTGATTTTTCCTCAAATGTTTGCTTGTTTTTATTACACTGAAAGAGCTTACCTCACCAATACATCCAACAAATCCATCAGAAGATCCCACTCCAGATGCCACAGTGAACCTGGGGTCAACTCCACCCAGATACAATGGCAGACGCAAGTTCAAGCCTATCCGGTCTCCTGGAGATGAATCTAAAAACAATTGTAATTGGTTAAGGAATTGGAAAAGAATAAATGTTCATTTACAGAATCATATGTATTCATATACAACAATATAATCATCTGATAATAATATACTAATATAATGTTTAACCGAAAGTCAACTCTAAAACTTATCAGTTAAAAGTTACCTGAATTTTTGTTAATATAAAATCAAGTTGGCTTTATTCCATCTGTTTCACAAACAAATCAAATTTTTATAAAGAAATCAATAGCAAAAATTAATTCATTAAATGTACCTTACACTTGAAGGGGATTTCGTCTTGTTTGAAATAAGTTCCATATAACATATAAGCTGCTTGAGTTATTTTTTTTTTTTTTTTCAAAGATATTTTGTTTATAAAAGTTGCTGATAATTTCAATAGTGAATTTACTTTGAAACTAAAAAATGCTTCATGAAAGCCAATAAACTTAAAAGTTAATGCACTCTTAATAAAAAAACAATTAGGTGTCAAAATCATAATAGTATCAAGTATACTAATTGAAAACATATAAAAAAAACTAAAGTAGTTGAAATTATATTTTAAGTTTTAAACTGAGCAACTTAAAATTAGAATTCATAATATCTTTTAATAAAGTGAAACTATTTTTTTTTAAATTAATGTTTCTTATACTTGTTAAAATTTCTTAAAAGATAATATATTTTAAATAAAAAAAAAAAAATTATTTAAAAATTTTATTTTTATAATTTTTAAACAATTTTCAGTCTTAGAATTATTAATATGGGGGTCATATTTTTAGCTATGAATCCATGATAAAACACTGGACAAAATTCCAGTCTCTTATCCAAAAAGTGGACACAAAATTCCAGTCTCATATAAGTTTAACTAATAAGATTAGGTGTAAAAGGCCATTTACCTGTTATCATATCCTCATCTAAGAGTGTAATGGAATTCCTGCAGGGTGTTGGAGCATGCATTTGTTTCAAGTGATCATTTATCATTATATATGCATAAATAAAGCATAAATTTGTGAGCATGAAATAAGTGTATATATTAGATATTGTGTTTATTGCCTCAGTTTGGCATTGGATATTATTATTATTATTGTTTCAATTTAACATTAAAATTTGAATAAGAAAGTTCCTTGAATTTTCAATGTTAAATTTTTTTCTTTTTGTAGATGAGACTGGAATGTTCACTTTCAAGATAAAAGGCAGGGATTTTGTCCGATGGGAATTTTTCCTGTTACCATAATACTATATAGTTAAATTTATAGATATACAATCATAAATTGTGCCCTAGACAATAAGAATTTTAACTCTCAAATTATCCTTTACTTTATCTTTTCAAAGTAGTTAAATAATGTAAATGTATTTCCAAATGTTTTATTTTCTGCCAATATCAAAGCGACGACTCATAGAAAAAGCAATATGATTTAGCTTGCAGGAAAAATTACTATTCATAAAGTGTAACGAACAGAAAATTAAAAAAAATTTTCTCTGTAGCTCATAAGTTATTAATAGAATATAACGGAGTTTAAGTTTAAAATAAAAAGACATTTCTTTACTCTTTGAATATTTAAAAAAATTGATATATATAAGTAAAATCTGTACATCACAGGTTTCAAATCTGGAAAAAAAAATGTCTTTATCATAAAGTATTTATAACATTATCATTAATGATGAGAGAAAAGAAAATTTGAAATATGAATAAACACAGGAACATATCAAACCAAACAAAAATACAATCATAATATGAAACAACAAACACAAACACATAATAGTGAGTGAAGTGAAGTGAAAGACCAAATCAACATTAAACACACTAATGTACATTCTCAAATTGTATTGTGTGACTGAAATAATTAAAAAGAAATCATTTTCTGTTTGTTATCATTTTATTAAAAATATTAATGTTTTTGATTTTAAAATTGGATATATTCTTACTTTTAATTTTGAATTATATATAATTTCTCATGAACAATTTTTGAAAATTATTCTACAAAAAAAATCTTAGTAAAAGTCTGAATTTATAATCAAGCTTTTATGAAAAAGTTCAAATACAGTTAGTATTTATAAAATAAAGTATAGTAAAAAAAAAAAAAAATTTGATAGAAATCAGGAGAAACCTATTCACATAGAGTATTGATTTTTCAAAATTATATATATATATAAAAAAAAAAAACAGTCACACAATTCAATTTGATAATGTAATAGTAATCAAACTATAACAATCAAGGCAAACACACAGCATAAGCAAACCCCACACAATAGCAAAATCAGGCACAAAATATTTGTATACTCCATGAGGCAAGTTGCACAGGGTATAAAAAAAAATCATCACTTCAGAATGCTTTCCTGCAAAGCAGGCTGTAATAGAGTTGAATCAACAGGACTGAAGATGAGGATAGACCTACAGGAAAACTCTAGAGAAGATTTTTAATATGATTTTGTTTTGGGGTTATTGAAAAATGTTTCAATGAGTAATATTTATAAATTTTATGGAGAGGATTGGTGCTGTTCTAAATAATAAATCATTTTTTTTTAGTTCGTATTAATATGTAAAACTGTTTAATAATAAATTGACCACATTTAACTAGGTTTCTAATTACTTGGCATACGTGTTTGGCCAAATGACATTACACTAACATTTAGCTGAATGAGGATTTAGCCAAGTGAACAAATGGTGAAATGAATAAACTTTATCAAAATCAATTTTAAAAATGGACTCTGTGACTTACTGTTAAATGTCAAAAACAATCAGCAAAGAACAGTTTAGAATTGAACAGGTAGAAGCAGGAAAGATACAGAGTAAACCAGATATTAAATAAAAGATATTGCAAAGAGAAAATAAAAACAATATCAAAAAAGGCCATATGCCCATTGATCAAATGTGCATCAGTATGTTTAGTCAAATGTCTGTAAGCTACCTGTTCAGTCAGGATTTATATAAGAGCTAACAGATTAAATGTTACACTTGGTTTTAAAAAAAAACATTAAATTTTATTTTGATGCTGAATTTAACATAAAACTTTATATAATGCATCTCTCTATATGTTCATATAATTATTACATTGCATATATATATATATATATATATATATATGAGTGCGTACATTTGAGCATATATAAAAATGCACCTGAACTATAAACATGCACTATATATAAGTTATATCAGCATTATCTGCATTTGAACAAGTGAAGTACTTTTAAAAGAATCCTTTTTATATTTAAGTATTTGAACAAGTAAAAATAAATTATTATTCTTTTTCACGATATATAAATATCAGAGTATTTATTTTCATAGGGGTGGAAATAATAATGAAGTCTCAAAAGGGAAAAAAAAAATCTAGTCTATTTTTCTTTGGTAAAGCTGTGAAAATATGTTTGTTGATGTGCTATCAGATGCAGGAAAATGAGTTACTGAAAATGCATGCAAGTATTTGAAATTTTCATGCAAATATACATGCAGGAGCTGGCAGACAAGGATAGAATTTAGGGAAAGAGGAAGGACAAGCAATGGAAGAGATTATATGCAAGAAAAAGAAAGTAGCAAAGAAGCAGCAGTAATCGAAAGTGGACAGATTGAAAATGGATGACAAAAATGTTGATATTGAACATGATCAATATTATTATAATAGATTATAAATGATCTATTTTATAGTTAAACATTAGTTTGAGAGAGAAATGAACATTCTAGAGTGAAGTTGAAATGTTTCAAGCATTAATCTTCAAGTGATATTGAGCATTTATTAATTTTCACAATGAGCAGACCTAATTGATCAAAAGTTCATTGGACTTCAGATTCCATTTAAGATCTATTTAGTCTGATATCCCTTCACAAAATACTTTGATCAGAAGTCTCCAAAATTATGAGAAGTGCAATACTGAACAAAGTTGCTTAAATTCCAACAGAAGTTTCTAAAATATTGAGGAGGAGAATTTTAGAAGTGTGAGGCAGACAATATATATATATAACAAACATTGCATTATTTATAATAGACTGCTTACTAATTGAATATCATATAAAAGAAGAACATGTTTCTTGAGACGTTTAGTAAAACAAACAAACAGGAGAAAATCCTTTATAATATAAGTTTCCATCTGCAGACCCTAAATTAAAAATCATAGAACTACACTTAACATTTGTAACTTAATGGAATAAAGTGTTTTAAAGGTAGTATAACCTGAAAATGTTTATTAATCAGCAGGAACCATTAGAACATTAACATAACTTAATATATTACAGCATTGAAAATATTTTTGGCACAGAAATATGCAGAATACAATTTAATATATATATATATTTTTAAACATTGGCAATAGGACATTTTTTAAAAATTTTTTATCAAAGAACTGAGTTTCAAAAAATCATTTTTTTTTAACTTCACAAAGTATTTTAATGATTAGCTGTTCTAAAGTAAAGAAAAAGAAAATGTACTTGTTTTAATATAGATATAATCTCATTAACATAATTTATTACAGTTTAAATTGTGAATATTTTGCGATTAAAAAATTATTCAAAAATTTGAACTCGTGTTATCTAATTCAATAATTTATTATTTCAGAGTAAGTAAAAAACAAAAACTTGTTTCACATATTAATGATTTTAAATGAAAAGTATATAAATTTTGAACATAATATATAGTCAATTTTCTTATAATACACAATTGCTTCTTCTTCTCAAGATGAGTTATTTTTACAAGTTTTACTTATTCAGCTCAAAGATTTGAGTCTTGAAATTGTAGTCATCAGTTTACTGTTTTGTAATTGATCAACCTCTTCAAGACAAACTTGATTTATAATAGTAACTTATCTTATTTAGTCAACATTCAAGGAGTCAGTGCTCTTTTAAAAAGTCAGGATTCAATTGAATCTTAATGAAAAATGTGCCAATCAGTAAAGTTGTTAGTAGATTAAAGAAAGGTAACATTAGGGTTGATGGGAAGTTAGGTAAGATATTGCAGATGAGCCAAGACAGAGGAAATCAACTTGTGATTAGGATTTTAACATCTTTTTTCTGTTAAGGACTGTGTTTAGGTTATTTGAGTTTAAGAAGATGAAAAATAAGTTAAGCTTTTATTGAATTTATTCTTTCAATTCAGATTATTGTAGCACTTGTGTGAATTATATTTTTTTAAGGATACAATGATATCACTTACAATTAAAATGCCAGTATTGGTTCAGAATTTTTTTTTATTCAGTATTGTTAAGAGTTTGAAAATAACTGAAAAGCTAAATATTTATATGTCATGCTTTATTGCCAAATCTAGGTCATCTGTGCAGAATGATCTGGAATCTCATTTTTTTATCTAAAATTTAAAAAGATATGAAAAAGTTATTGTATTTTTTGTTTACTGTTAATTTTTGAGGATTTAAATTTTTTTGGATTATATAAAGTAGCAAACATTTTGTACATGGGTGAAAATATAGGATATGGATGAGGAGAAGAGAAGTGAAAAAGATGGCGTGACATGCCTTTCATACAAAATAATTAAAAATCCAATCCATGGGAACACACCCAAACATAGGTGAAATATTAAAAAAAAAAAAAAAAGTCATTATGCCCATTTTGTTCTCTATCAGCTTTCTTGTCTAAAACATGCAAAAAAGTTGTCCAGAGTATGTGGCTCTCATTAGGTGTTTTGTCAACATTTGAATAATGAGAGGAAAAAAAAAAGAAAAAAATTAAAAATTCCCAAAATAAAATTTGAAAAGTATAAGTAAAATAATCCAAACATTAAAATAGATAACACCAGAGCTAATATATATATATATATAAAATAATTATAATTGGAAGAATACTTATTCTGTATTTTAAATTCATTATTACATTTTTTAGCTTTAATTTAGTATATATCAGTTCAAATCTATTGTATAAGATTATCAAAAATCTAATTCTTTTAATATTTTATTGGCTAAGTGAATGAAAACTATTTTCATTGCTACTAAAATGTCATCAATTTTGTGTAGCTAATAACCGGGATGCATAAATGGTCAGTAGTTGAGTGATATCAAGAGTGCTTGATTTGGTGAGTTAAGTCAAAGTTATAGTGAAATACAAGTGTCAGAGTTCAAGTCACCAAAATTTGTTTTTATTACAATATCAATTGAACACAAATATGTCTGCAAGAAACAAATGATGTCCAGTCTCACCAACAACACTTCATTATAATCTTCATCATTAAAGGAACTAAGGGATATATATATATATATATATATATCATAATCCTTTCATATTCACAAATATTTTTCTGTATATAACAATTGAATAAGGCAAGAAATTGTAATATATAGAAAAATATTCGTGAATATGAAAGGATTATGATAAAAATAAGCAGACATAATGTTTGTAATTTATTCAATCAGACATGCCTAAAAGAGAATTTGCTGCCGAAATACATATATATATATATATATATATATATATATATATATATATATATATAAATAATTAATTTTAGATTTATAGCCTATGTAGACTTACCTGAAAAAAACATTTCTATTTTAAGATAGACACTTAAAAATAAGTATGTAATTAAAATATATTTATTGAATTTGAAGATTTTTCAGTTAGTTATGAAACAAATTCAAAGATGCCTCATTTTAATTGGGTTGGCTATAATTGAAATCTCTTTCAAATCTATTAAAATAAAACTCATTTTAAAAGTAAAAGTAAATTGAAAGAGAAAATTAATATTATTTAGATAACAGAGTTTAAAAGTACACAAATAAAAGGTATGTAAGAAGATAATCTCTCAATGTTTTTGTCTGTGGGGAAATTCTGTATTCAAAATTTTTTCAAAAATTAACCAAGGGTATTAAAGGTAAACTTAGTATAAATATGTTCCCAGGAGCACAGTGATAGAAAGGATTAAAAAAAAGTTTCCACTTATTTAATAAGTGACCAAAGATAATGTAAGTATAGTGTGTCACACATTACAAAATAAATGAATGTATTTTTCCACTTTCGAATTCAGTTTCTGCATGATATGAAACCAGATTTAAAAAAAAAAACAAGATTCATACTTTAACAATAAGCATATTATTTCCTGTTCCTTATTATATATACTATGGACAACAACATCAACACCATCACCATAACAATTCACACAATGACAATACAAAGAAAGAGTATAAGCTTTGTATAAAGTGACCAGATATTTTAATACCTAATTCACATTGCCAATATTTGATAACCTGTATGCCGATCCACTTGAAATTTAAGAAGGAACTTTTTGTGTGTGTAGTCTATTTTATTTTACAAATTTATAAAATTCTAATATTTGAGAAAAAATAAGTCTTATATTCCATCAGATAAAGTAGTCATTATTTGTGACCACTCGTAAATAGGTTAAATTTTTTCATGGACATCTAAATTATGTGAATAATTACTTATTAAAATCCACTATTTAAATAATTCTTCATATGGCACTTCTAAGAAAAAATAAAATTAATGATTTATCCATTCATGAAAGATTAAAAACCAAAATAACTTTTTGTTTGAATCACGAATGCCTGATTACGAATATATTTACCTGTGTGCACAAACATATGAATGCACAAGCCTGCTTATATCAGTCTATATTTCTGAGATGAGATATTGTGACTATTTACATTGTTGTCTTCATCTTTATTGTCATATTCATAATGTTTTGGCCTTTGTATGCTCCAGCTGGCCAAGCATAGACATGAAAACAATATGGGAACCAGTAATACAGAGAGCTACAAAAAAGGCAACAGTAACAAAAATTGTAATATGAGTTCTGGTAAAAAAATCATTTACTGAGACATTAGATTTATAAGTCCCCAAAATTAATTCACTGACACATGGCCCTGTGAATAAAAGTGTTAATTGAAGTAATCCAGTCACTTGACCCAGAGAGTTGTGAGTTCAGAAGTGAACAAAAACTTGGAGAGTTGAGTTACTAAAGGGAAATAACTGAAACTTAGATGTCCAGAAAATGCATGGCAATCTACTCCCATGGACTAAATAAAGGGTTTAGTTTGAAACTCCAATGTATATCACCTGAAGAAGGCCAGAGTGTACAATGGCTGAAAAGTTGTGAATATGACAATAAAGATGTGGACAATATTTCGACCAATGTAAATATATATCTTTTCTTTGCATATGCCTACATGTTATGATTAATTTTGTAAAATACTCTTCTTAATGTATCCATATAGTATACTATTAGAACTGCTCTGAAAGTAATGCCTCCTATTATGCTGGCCCACATTGTTGGTAGTATGCCAAGAGGTTGAACTTTTCCACCAATAACCCATAATTTTTTTTTTTTTATTACATTATTACAGATAGCAGCTGAGTGGTAGTCTAGTAAAATGGCATCTGATAGAGATGCAGAAAGTGTATCATTCAATTGATCCATGCAGAAAAAAATTGCATCTAATGACATCTATTAATTCTTACTGAACACTTACAAAGAACAAACAGTGGATGTGAGCACATGTGGTAGGCAATTTGTTCCGTCAGTGATGCTGGTGAAATTTTTGAGTCCAAAATGCAGGCTTTTGTTTATTACTGGTGAAAATGTATAGTTATGGTGGTGATTATATGGCAAAATAGTGTTTTGGAGCTGAAAACTTGCTCTGTCCAACAGTTTTATTTTGCTCTTTGTATCTGCTGTAGTTTTCAATGGGAATAAATAAGAGGCATTACTTTTGGAGTGCCATTCTTAAAGAACTATAAATACCTAGGTATTTAATTAATATCATAAAAACCGTCACATACTTCTACACACAGATTGAGTCGTAAGTCATTTTCGTTTTTGTTTAGCAACTTTCTCCTTCAAAATATTACAACTTGTTCCCAGAAACAGGAAATACTTATAACTCAACTAGTAGATATATGATGATAATTAAGTGACTGGTATATATATATATATATATATATATATATATATATATATATATACTTTTTTATTCAAAATTTGTGTTCCTCCAAATTATGAAATATTTTGCATAATGAATAAATCCATTTGGTGAATGATTAGAATTAAAACATCTGCTCACTTTTACTTTATCTTTTAGACAGAGGCAGAAAATGTGAACAAAATAAAAGGGGCATTGGGAAGGGTCAGATATATGAGAGAGATTAAATAAATAAAAATGATTTGGAGATAGAGAGAAGAGAGAGCGAGAGAGAAAAAGAGAGAAAACAATATGAATTGATAGAAAGATTGACTAATTATAGTGACCAACCAAAATCTTTAAGAAAAACAAAAATAGAAGTAATAAGAAGCAAGATGTATTTGCACACAGGACTAATGCTTTATATGTGAGTGAGTGCTGAATAGTTATCAGCCTGATCCACTTACCAAAATCTGACCCAATGACCAAACGTCAGAATTTTTTTTCTAAAGGTTTCTTGATTGGGCCAAGAACTTTTCAGCACCCACTTGTAACATAAAAAGAAAGTCATACTCTAATTATTAATCAATTGAAAAATCAGTGAAGAGATTTTATTGTTTCAGATACATTGAGTCCAAAATCAAATGCAAGGTGTACTTAGAGAATAAGGGCTGATGGAGTTGCATTTCAAACCTTATTTATAATTTTGGATAGCATTTAAATTTAGATTATAGGTTTTATACCTTTTCAAAATACTTAACTGATTAAGGAGAAAATTAAAATTTGATTCTATGAATGGTGTGTTGAAAGGTTCCCAGCCTGAACTACTTCACAAATTATGAAATATCATATTTTTTAATCTCTTCTTGACTGGGCTGAGAACTTTTGGTATTGCCTCTTGCATGAATTTTCTTCATTCAGAAAATAGAATGACAATATTTTTAAACCAACTCCTTAATTTTTTTTATATAAAGTTCACATTCAAACTATGCATATTTTTTGGTGTGTGTTAGTGTGTATATATATATATATATATATATATATATATATGTGTGTGTGTGTGTGTGTGTGTGTGTGTATATAAACACTTTGAAACAACTTACTCAAATTACAGTAAGTCGTTAATGATATCTGTGAAGGACATTAAGCATAAATAAGAGTAGATCTCATTTTTGGTGAAACTTCTACAGTAACTGACTGAAGTGTTTTATCAGAAGTAGACTTTTTTCCATTCCCAATATTATGAAAACTCAAGATTCCCAAATATTAGGGATTATTAACAATGTGTAATAAAAATGTTTTGTAAATATTTTTCAAACTTTAAGTTATATAATTTTGTCTTTAAAATGTTATTGATTAGGATATATAAAATAACTAAAAGCTAGTTTGTAAATAATGATTAAAAGTTATTTTACAAAAAAATTAATTATTCTTAAAAAAATATTTCAATTTAGTCTTTGACAAAATGGAAAGAAATTTTTCACATTATAAAGAGAACAACTCCAAGCAAACAAGTTTCTATTTTTTTTTGCTGATTTTAAAAGTGAATTTAACAAAATAGCATTAATAGAACATTTAACAAAGACTATGAAAGCTATTTTTACCACTGAGAGACAATATTGAAGTGTTTCTGATAAGAATTATAGGTTTTGTGCAAATACAACTGCAAAATGTATTAGATGAAATCGTTAAGATGTTATTGTGCGTGTCAAGGTCAACTTTAGTGCTCAGATAAAAGTTTCTCCACAAAATGAGAAATAACTGTGGTAGTAACACTAGTAGTGGTAGCAGCAAAAGTAGTAAGAGCATTTGTAATGGTAGTAGAGATGAACATGGTAGAGAAGTTGATGGTATCATAAATTGAGAGATCAGGTTTAGAGAGAAAGATTATTCAGCAACAACGTAACCAGCAAAATAAATCTTGAGATTCTTCTGACATATTTTGGGAAGAGAATTCTTTACAGCCAAGACAAGTTTGGTAAGAAAAATAAATTGTATCTGAAGATCAAAATAGACTTCAAAACTTTTCTCGAATAGAAAGTGCTAAATATTAGGGCCTTTATGGCTCTCTTTTACTTTATGAGAATAGGAAATATTGTTATTAAAAACAATTTAAAAGTTGAGTTTATAAAGAAATATAGATTTTAATGTAATTTAAAGAAAGAGATATTGACATTAATCTGAATTTTGTGTTCCATTGTCCAATGGTAGGTTTTATTTTGTAATTTGTTATTAGTGTATATATCCCAATGATTTTAACATTTCTTAAAGATAATTCTATTCACTACTGCTTTATAATTGGTATACAGTATTTTTGTTTTTGCTATTGTATCTTTCATAGCTTTCTTTGCTTCCAAGTCTGCCTGGTCATTTCCTGGTATATCAAGATGGCTTGGGATCCAACAAAAGATTATAATAAAACAGTGTCATGAAAAATATTTTGTATATATTTAAATCAAAGACTTTACTAATTGCAATGTTTATCACATATTGTTTTTGTTTTACAGTTATCACAATATGGCTTATACCAATTCACCCTTTCCTTTCTTAGAAAAAACAAAAACAATGAAAAAAAAAAACAAACAATGTAAATCATTTGTTTGCAATTTACTTACCATGTAATGCTGTATTCATTTCCTAGAGATCTGTTTACAAGAGTTACATACAAACTGTCCACAATGTCTACAGTAACAGCAATAGCAACTATCCATGCATCTCATGACTATTTTATGCACTCACTCAGTACAGGTATTAGTTGAATCAAACTATTAGGTTGAAGCCAAAGTTCATAGCAACGTCTTTTTTCACACAATTTTAGGGAAATCTTAGAAGTGTCTTTAAAGTTTATTTAGTTGATTGTGTAAGCAGCCAACTCTAGTATTTCATTTGTAAACCTGAGAAAATATTCCTGAAGCTACAAAATAGTTTCTATAGGAACCTAAAGAAATGGATAATACAAACTTCTCACCTCTTTTTACTCAACAAAGAAAATGTTATTTTTGGACAAGATCATCACTAGCAATGAAAATGAATTTATTACAAGAATTGAAATCAAAGAAAATCATTCAAGACAACCTTCAGTATGTTAACATAAATGAAATCTACTGGAGATGAAAGTGCTTCTCCATGTTTGGTAGGATTCAAAAGGAATTCTTCATTAGAAATTGCTGAAACCTAAATAAGCTATCAATGTTCAGCACTACAAGAGAAAGAGAAAAAATTATTTTTAGAGTAAAGATGTTATATGATAATTTGTGTCTACTTGTTGTAAATATAATGCAAGAATTGATCAGAGTTAGAATGGAAAGCTGTTCTCTGTATTATATATTCTACAAAACTGTTATATCTGAGTTACCATTTGTTTTCCTCTGTGCAAAACTTCATGTCATGTTAGCAGTTTCAATAAATGAAAATATTGAAAAAAAAATCCTTGAATATTTCACCAAATTAAGACTAAAATTATTATTTTATTAAATGAACCCATAATAATTTTCCTGGATAGTAGTGCAAGGTCATAGAAAACCAGAAGAATACCTTGATGACTGAATAATGAGAGTATAAGTATATATAAAAGTATATAAATATATTATAGGTATATATAAAAGAGTGTGAAAAATGCTGGAAACTTTTGCATCAGCCTAATAATTATGTATTACTACTGTCAACCAATATTTTCTTTTATAATAACCATGCATGGTACAAAGTGTCAATTTACTGTGGGAATACAATCTATAGAATGAGACAGCAAAGATATATATATATATATATATATATATATATATAGAGCATGGATCTAAGGATTATAGCATAATTAAGATGCTGCATGGCTGTAAAAACTTTGCATGAATACAAGGTTTAGCATGGTTCTAAGGATATAGCATGGAATTGAGGATATGGCAGGGCTCTAAAAGGAGCTAAGCATAGCTTTATATCTCTCAAGATAAATAGCTAGTTTTTGTTATTGCTGAATGGAAGCCTAGATTAAAGAGACAAATAAGATGAGATATAGAATGAAACAAAGAGCTAGAGTGATGGACAGGATGACAGATATACAGACAGGCAGAGAGAAGTATTATGATTTTTTTTTGAAGAAAAGATTGAAAGGAATTTAGAAATTATACACACAAAAGCTTAGGAATGAATGCGAGTTTCCTGACGGCCAAACTCCAACGGATCAATTTTTAACCAGGATTAATTTTTCTATTAAAAGTAAGTCTTTCCTTAAAAAATATTTCTTTAAAGATTTTTTTTTTTAATCATTTTTCTTGACCAGTAGGTGTTTGGCAGGAGTTTAAAAAAAAAAAAAAATGAAAGAAAAAGAAGAACAAAAGAAGGTTAATAGAAATGGACAAGATGTTCTTCACAAAAGTACAGATCCATTTGCCCAGCTTAGCTTCCAATGATGCTAGAAAAATGAAGAAAGGCCAAAAGGATAGGGATATATATATACCTCCTCTACTGATGAATGGATCTTTGTTGATTGTCTCATGTCCCTCTGGGGCAAAAAAAAAAAGAAAAAAAAAAAAGAAATTCAAGGCAAGATCTATTGGCTGAGAACAATGAGAATAAAAAGTGAACACTTAAAAGGCAACAGAATATATATTCAGTTTAGCCAGACTATAGAATAGTCAATTATTTTCAATCGTTAATGTGTTGCTGAATTCTTTTTCATAAGTTCATTCATTCAGCTGCTGAAATGGCAAAGGTATCAATTTCTTTTCAGTTAAAAATTGATGTTCATTTTGACCATGATGACAGGAAAGAAATTGATAAAAAAATAATCAGTATTACAGTAAAAACACCAATACAAATTAAAAAAAGAAAATGAAAAAAGAATTACAAAGAGGAAGGAAGAAGTAAAAATTTATCATTGAAAAATAAATTTTTTTTTAAGGAAAATTCTAAGAAGTAAAGACAGTAAAAAAAGAAAAACAATGGATTTTAATCTAATGTATTTTGTTGATATGTAAAATTTAATCATCTTGTGGAATCTTAATAGAGGTCAAAAAGAATAAAATATATAACAGTGGATAAGAACATATAGTTTTCATGAATATACTTGATTGAAATCCAGAAATGCCTAATCTTTTTAGAGAAAAAACAATAGCAAGAGGGAACCCATTTAATAATACATCAAATGCAGCCAATTTAATTGATGTTTTTTATATATATATATATATATATATATATATATATATATATAATTATTTATTTTAATATTATAACATAAATATGTTATAAAATCACTACAAAAATAGCCATTTTCTTTCAACACCTCCAGTGTCTTATCAAGTGATGATGTTCAATGTAGAATAAATGGTTTTAAAAGTTTCAAATTAATTAACGATCCTTTGCTAGGGGTAAACGCTGTTACATAAACTAGAATGACCAATCAAAATACTACTTATATTTATTACACACACACACACACACACACACACACACACACATATATATATATATATATATATATATATATGAAGAAATATAGTCTTAAAGTGTGCTATATTTATGGGATAAAGTGCTCAATATCAGAGATAGAGCATGTGTAAATATAAAAGTGAACATAGAAGTCAACACTTAGAGGGGACAGTCTGTTTCATGCTAGATGCAATCATCGGGCCATGATGTGTGTAATATATGTGCAATCATTGGACCATGTGTGTGTAATATATATATATATATATATATATATATATATATATTACACTCACACATATATATATATTTTGGCAGCATGTTTTCATTAAATAATTTAGACAAGTTTTGTTTACTTATTTTTAATAGGATAGGATCCTATTAAAAATAAGTAGAGAAAACTTGTCTAACTTGTTTAATGAGACATGTTATATATATATATATATATATATATATATATATATATATATTACACTGATGGAAAATAAAGTTGCAACACCTTGGATATGTGCTTCAATTTACTAAAGATTAAGAGTACAACTAATGGAAGAGGAGTACTGTAAATGATTATATGCTGATAAATAAGTACATAAGTTCAAAAATTAGAAAATAGAAATATATGAACAGTACTCAGGCAGCATATTAATACAAAGTGTACCCTCCTTTGTAATTTACACAGACCTGTAGCCTCACATGCATACAATCATGTGCATGGTGAATATCATCCTGCAATACATTCTGTGCTTCTTGTTATTGTTCTATATACTTATATATTGCCCAGCACAGGAATTGAACTCTCAACCACCAGCTAATAGAAACTAATGCTTTGTTGTTGTTGGATTGGCCTATCACACCTGTTCTTTGTAATGGATCCTGCTATGGAACTCAATATAAGCCTGTGGTAATTCTTCCAGAGAGTGTACATTCATTTGCCCTGACAGACCGTTTCAACACCTCTTGCATTTGTTGATGCAGTAATACAAGAACTGTAAATTAACAATTCAGGCTTTATCACATCATGTCCAATAGGGACAGGTTTGTCAATTGTGCCAGTCAGTCAGGGAAGTTGTCAAACATCTTGTAGATCAGATTGAACAGCACAGGCATCATATTGATGAGCATTATTCTTCTGTTGCAGGAATGGGAGTAGAATAGGTTGACCAATGTTCTGGAGGCATGGTGGATAGTGGCTCAGACTGAGGAATCAGAGAGTTGAGTTCGAATTCCAGTTGAATCCATTACATTCACATGTGCTAATACCCTTGGAAAAGGTATGAATCCTCTTCTTCTCCCCCCAGCTATAGCAGGACAGACCAGGTTCTATAGCCTTGGATGGCAACTAGTCTACTGCAGAAAGAAATGGCAACCTACTGCGGGGGGAAAAAATCTGCCTCATCAGTCATGTATCAAAAGATACATGATTGCATAAGCATGTATCATGTATGGCACATAACTAACTGAATGTTCTAGATGTAAATGCTGCTGTTTAACATTCCTTCCATAAAAACCAAAGGAAAATGAGAGTTGTTACTTTGCATCAGGCTTGTGTATTATAGATAAAAATACACTGGAAGATATCGCATGTCAAAACTATGTTGCACACACAACCACCATCATTTACAAAAAGACATGTTCTCAGCGGCCCACAAATTGACCCCTCTCAGATGAATAAAAAGGAGAATATGTACATGTCACCTGCTTACACTATACTTTCTTACCACATCGAGCCTTATTACAATATACATCCTTATCGAAAGCTCATACACAGTATAATTGTATGTGTATCTTTTTCAGTACACTCATGTTGCTACCAAATGTAAGGTCAGCTTAAAGTGGATTTAATGGCAATATACAGTGTAACCCGGATATAAGAGAGTTGTCAGGACCGCAGAAGAAGTCTCTTATATCCGGGTTTGGTCTATTTTGTTTAGGTAAGTATGGCTCTAATTTGGGACCAGAGAAAATCTATCTTATATCCGGGTTACACTGTAGTGGAAAAATTGATGAAGCCCTCTCCACCTTTTAGGAACACCTCAGGCACAGAGTAATGACTCCAACCCTCTTCTGAAGGAGACGTACTGCCTGGGGGAAATGGCTCCCTAGGACTTGAGCAAATATTATTTTGAAACTTTCGCAGTGAAAGTGCCAGGTATGAGTGAAGTTATGGTACAGGATGGCTGATAAAAAATATATCACTAAATGGGCATTCTCTCTGCTATAAATGTTATATAATCAAAAATTGTAAATTTTCTACAATAGATGTGATTTGTGTGTGTATTTAAGCATCTATGCTTCTTCTCCAAGGTATTTACACTGTTTCGCCAGAATTAAATATTTGAATTCTTTCCTATTATGTTTTTATTCAAATCTTATACTGAGACAAATAAAAAAAATATGATTTAGTCAACTACTAACAATAGACAATGCTGTGTAATGTTTTATAAGAAAATATAAAAATAATCTTAATATACCACCAAAAATAACATTTATTATGTATAATTGCAGACATTCGAAATGTTATAAAAATACCAACACTGCTTTCAAAATTCAATCAGTTAACCAAATCTCTGATCATCAAATAATTACTAAATGAAATTAAATAATAATAAGCATTGTGATTCGGTTGACTTTCCAAAAAGGGAACAAAAATAAAAAGAGCCTGGGTTTTGAGAACTAAACAGAATATAAATTAAGTCAGTTAAGTTTATTATGATTTTAAAAGTATTATGTATAATATTTATGGATATAGTAGAAAAAAGTCTTACTGGCTGAGCAAAAGTCATAAAAACAAATTTTTCTGGCAACAATTTTAGCTAGAATATCTACTTAGTTATTAAATTTTCATTTTATTTTTTTAATAAGATAATTTCACCATATAGCCTAGATTAAATATTAACTAGAATTATTCTTGTTATGTAATAAAAAAAAGGAAAAAATAAACTTTAATAGAACCTTTCAAATAATTCATAAATTTAGATATTTATTTTCAGTGCTTCTGAGACAAACTTTTAAAAGCCTTTTATTCCTTGAAATTATGTTCATTAAGGTGTAGCCATCAAATATCAATTTGTTAGGACCTTCTTAAAAATATTCCAAATGCATTTGAATGCCTAAAAAATGACATATTCATTCAAACTGCACTATTATAAATAATTTACTAGATAAAAAAAAGTTGATAGTAAGTTAATAATTAGTTAAAACAGGAATTTAGCACAGTTATACAATTATTATAATAATAATAATTACAATGCAGTGATTTAGACTAATTTTTTACTAACTACTGAAATGTTTGATGAGTTGTAATTAATAAGCAACTGAGATTAAGATGAAAAAATACTAGTAAAATATTAATATTGGTTAATAATAATTCATTTAAAATAATTAAAAAATGTGAAGTGTTTGTTAAATAAATTGCAGTTATTTCTTTATTTTTAAGACATTTAAAAGATATGTATCTTTTTTTTAAAAATTTAAGCCTGGTCTTTTTATACTTTTTTTTAACCACTTCAGTTTCTATTGCTTAATAATTACTGTTTATAGTAAAGTAGGTTTGTAAGAGTTGTTAAACAAAAAATACAGGTCATCTTGCTCAAATTAAAATTCAAATAATTACTAATTTAAATATACATTGATGAAAAATAAAATTGCAAATCTGAATATTTGTTTCAATTTACTCAAGTACAGGTAATATAGATGGATTACAGAAAATGCACATATATGCAGACCAATATATATATATATGCACAGGTGCAAAAATAATAATTACTGTATATAAAGCCAGTTTCATGTATAGTGCAACCCATGAATTTTTTGGCATGAATTTTAACCTCTCCAGAAATTTTTTTAATTGTGTATAGTGCAATTGATCACCAAAAATGCATGATTTTTTTTTTTAACCTCTTCAAAAAAATTACCTCTGTATAATGTGAGCTCTTATTTTTTTGCGTAAAAATTATAATAAAAACTTACACTATACTTGAGTATATACAGTATATCAATGATACAATATGATAACACTGTATCCTTTTTTGGCATTAATTCAGGCCTGTACTCTCATATGCATATGATTGTAGAAATAGTGAATATCATCATTTGATACCTTATTCCTATGCTTCTTGCACCAGTTGATGCAGTACAAC
>OZ038511.1:34032272-34074772 GCA_964036315.1 Acanthosepion esculentum | reverse complement strand
ATACATTCATTTATTACCATAGGCAATCTTGTAAGAATTGACATAGATCAGTTTTTAAAATAAATTTAAATGCATTTATTTTTGGCATGGGGGTGGTGGGTGGTATCTACTCACCAGATCCAACATCAAATCGGAACTCAAGATAGCCACCCTCCTTCATGACAAGAGCAACAAAATCTCCTTGTCCATTCTCTTGCTGCCCACTGTAAAGGATGATTCCTTCATGTAAGAGATGAGGCTTCATCAGGATGTCAATTGTCAGCATTTTGTGTCCATTCTCAATTGGTGGATAGGAAATGAATGATGTCTTGTTGAAGAATGGATCCTTCACAGTCATACCTAGACAAAAGTCACAAAAACAATATCAGCAAAAAAAACAATATCAGCAAAAAAAACAATATCAGCAAAAAAAAAAACAAAAAAAACTGAGGAGTTTATTGAAATTAAACAACCTATTACATTTGTGAAGAAATAATAAGTACCATTTTCAAGATATTTGTTTTGTATGATAACATTCTGTTTTTGAGAACTTTATCTTTTAAAAATATTTTTATGAGTTTTTTTTCCCTTTCTATGTAAGCTTGAAATAATTGAAAAAAAGAGAAAATATAACTTTTTATTTATTTTGTAGTTATAGAACCAGACCAAACTAGGCTGACACAAGATTTTATCCAATCCCAACAAATAATTTTAAATACTGAAAATTTATCAGAGCATTTTCCATTGTTATTTGTTTGATATCATTTTTCAATGTGAACATTTCTCTTTTGTGATGAATTATATGATGATTTTCATAATGTGGTTTAGAAGGCCAAAAGTATGGGCACCCAGTGAGGATCAAACTCACTACTCAGTCATAATTGATCTAGTGAGACAAGCTAACCATTACACCACATCAAAGTGCCCTTGTGATGAATTATATGATGTTTACAAAAGAGAAAAAAATGATACAATTAAAAGTTCATTTGTTCATTTATTCATATATAAATTGACCTGCTAATTGAATGCTCCTCACAACACCTCCACTGAATTTTTTCCCCTTTTTTTATGAATTAAATTTTGAACAAAGGAATGACTCCTAGGGTACATGGATAAGTATATTTCATTTTGATCAAATTGGGGTCCAGGTGGGATACAAAAAACACTCCCTCCACTGAAAATATTTTTCCCTTTGATTTAAATTAAATTTAAATTTGAACAAGGGAATGACTCTTATGCAAAATATAGAAGGAGAAAGCCAGAAGATGGAGGTCACATCAGCAAGATCATTGAGTAATATTGAAATGCATCATTTTTCTCCATAAATTATAACAATGATTTTAAAATCAATCATCATTTTCTTACAAAAAATGTGTGACATGCTGCAAGGTTAGTCCATTTATAAAACTGATATTTTGTTTGTAGCTCTTGAACTGAAATGTTTGGAGAGCTTGAAATGCTAGAACCAGCACAAAACAAAAACATTTTAAGAAGTACTACTACTATGTGTACAGATAAATATTTCTAAAATACATCTGCAATAGTGTTCCCAATGTTGTCATTGAATGATGACCCTGGAATCAGCCATGGTTTTAGGTCTGAAACATCATTACCCAGAATAACCCAATAGTATTTCACAAACCTTATAATTGTGTGGCTTCAAATATAACTGTCATAGTCAAAGGATTTCATGTAGTTTTATATGTTTCTTTTTCTGAATTTTTAATTCATATGAGCTTTAGATATTTTAAAGTCAAAGTCGTTACTAAATGATAATATTTAATCTTGATGAAAGAAATATGCATAATCGTCGTCAGTAGTTTTCTCTAACTAGTTTTGAAATCCTTTTATATTTCCAACTTTCACCAATAGGCGTACTAGATATTGTTACTGCTACAGTGAACATTATTTTTGAATGATATCTTTTAGACTTTTGTTATTGGAGATAGTATAATGATGACAATAATGAACCAACTTTTATGCAAAAACTATGTTAATATGAAAGAAAGAAAATGTTTCTAGATTACCATAATAGTGGGATGCAAGATAATTACATGTAATCTATATTCAGTATGAAACTGTTTTAAAGAGAGCTTAAGATCAGTGGACAGTCCTGAATGAACTTATATCCCTTCCTTTTGCTGATATGCAAATTGAAAATGAAATATAATGATAATAATAAGCAAATTTTGCAATCTTAAGTTTTAAAATAAAATAATGAAAATGACGATAACGTTGCTGCAAAAAAGAACAAACAGAATAAAAATGAATTGCTTCTTGAATTAATCAAAACATTGTTAAAAATTGTAATTATAGTCACTTGAAAGATTCATTATTCATCCATTTTAGCTTATTTCATGTTTAAAATAAAGATAAAATGTCAGAAATCCAAAATAAGACAAGTTGATTAAAATTAAAATCTTATTTACATTATAATAGTTGATGATCTGTATATAAGTAAAATAACTTTGCTATTTCTAGCAATTTATTGAACAAAAAGTTAGTAGATATATTTGTGGTCAAATCACACTGAAAGCACTAGTTCTTATTTGATCATCAAGGTGGTTAAGTAGCATCAAGTCTGATCAATACTTAAATGGGAGATTACTGTAAATAAATACTAATCGATTTCTTTTTGTCTTCATATGGGGTTAGTGAACTAATCTTGTTGACTAATTTATTTGCATCTATTTTACAACATATCAACCCCTATGGGTTATTTCATGCCAAAAGAGTTTATCATGCTGGTTGACCAGTATCATTGCATATTGATTTTGATCCTCACTGGGTGCCTCATATTTGCAGTCTTATACCAAATTAAGCTAAACTTAGTAAATAACAATAGATCATAAAAATTACATGAATAAATCTTAGGTTGCTTTGGTGTAGGGTAATAATGAGGCTAGTCTGGTTGACTATTACTACTAAGTATTGAGTTCAACACTCACTGGATGCCCCATACCACACTGAGTTAAACTTAGTAGATAGCTAAAACTTATTAGATATCATGATGATATTAGGGAATAATATAATAAAACAAACCTGATTTTATATTTACATATTTTAATGTCCAAATAAGCTAAAAGCAAAAAATTTATATAAAAGTATAAGTCACATCTCTATACAATTTTTCTGCATATGTAAATAGGAGAAGAAAGGTTTGCCTACTGTTCAGTTCATACTCCTCCCCAGTCTTTTGAATAGGTGTAGAGGTTTATCCTGTTTAGGATTGGGTTTTCAATTCTTTCTAAAGTCTTATTCTCTTTCACTACCATTAGCCCCCGTGTCTTAGTGACATAATCACCTTGCTTGGGGTGAATTGATTAAAATGTATGGCTGGCAGGAATTATAACAATCTTCATAAGTCATATTAACAATTCTTCTTTTTTTTTTTTTTACTAGTATTTGCTTTTCTTCTTATTTCAGTTGCTTTTTATTAAGACTCTCATGTCATTATCTCACAACTGTTAAACAAGCAGCTAGGCTTGGAATTAAAGAATAAACCTCAGGCAAGATTTAAAATCACACCTTTTTTCCTTGAAAGCTGGTTTTACCATGAGGCATCTTACAAATTATGCTGTGAAAGCTTATCATGTATACTTTATTCAAATCAGCTGTATAGGTATCTTTTATTTTATTAACGCTACACTGGCATGTTGCTTCTTGTTTACTTACCCTATTAGTAGTGGGGACAGTTGAAGTGAAACACTCGTTTTTTCTTTCTTTTTTTTTTTTTTTTTTTAATGTGGCATTTTTTCTGTTTCTTAAGAGAGGCAAAAATAATTCTTTTTGCTGTCACTTGATATTACAAGGTGCCTCACAAAAAATATACAAAACAAAAGCAAAGGATAGAAATTTAATAGCTTAAATTTGTGTTTTTGTTCTGTTTTAAGCTACTAAATTTCTATCCTTTGCTTTTGGTTCAAATAACTGTAACAATAATTCCAACAATTAAATAAACTCTACCAAATTCCCTGTTTTTTATGGGGCATCCTGTAATTTGTTCATTTAGAACAGTGGTTCTCAACCTTTATTTTTTACCCATGGACCACTTTTACTCTTAATTGTTTTTTGGTGGACCCCTGTAACCATTTGATGAAGAAAAAAAAAAAAAAAAAAAAATTTCTTTTCTTTTACTAATAGATAAGTTTAGGAATTGTATTAATGAAATAGTAACCGTATATGCCTTATTTTGAAGTAAAACTAATTTAATGAAAATATAATAATAATAATATAAAATCTTATTAAATATGATGTAAAAAAAAAAAAGTGTTGATTTTGACATCTTAAAAGTTTTTTGTTTAAGACAAAAGTACTTTTCTTGCAAGATCAACAATCTGAATTCTCTTTGATGCACAAAAATTTTAAGTGGAGGTATTGTATTAAATAAAGTGTTATTACATCCAAATTATGATCGTAAGGGGAGTTTGTAATATTAAAATTATTTTAACTACATTAAATAAAGTTATTACATCCAAATTATGATTGTAAGGGGAGTTTGTAATATTAAAATTATTTTAACTACATTAAATAAAGTTTCTACAAAAATTAATGTAACAGTTAAATTTGAAAGTAAATATATAATTTACTAAAGAATAATCACGTATCTGTCGATATTTCTGAGATGATGTATTATGTACACTATTTACATTATTCGGACTATTGTCCTCATCTTTGTGGCCATATTTATAACAACATTTTGCCTGCGTATGCTCCGGCCTTCTTCAGGTGGTTGGAATGTCGAACTGAATCCTTTATTTTGCTCACTGGGGTAGACTGTTCTACGTGTCTAATGGATGTCAGTTATTTCCTGTTAATTCCCCTCTCCAAGTTCTCCACCGCCTTAACCAGGTATTGAACTCACACTCTTTGGGTCCTGTCACTGGATCTAATTAACGCCATTATCCACTCTGCCATGTGTCGACATTCCAACCACCTGAAGAATGCCGGAGCGTACAACGGCTGAAACGTTGTAATAAATATGGCGACAAATATGAGGACAATAGTCCGAATAATGTAAATAGTGTAGAATAGTCACAGTTAATTAAGTTAGTGAAAAGAAGAGATCTTTTTGTTAGTTAAAAAAAAAAACGCTTCAGGAAACGCACTCAAGAACACTGAAGCTGATTTTGAAGAAGTGGGTCATAGCCAAATTGTTATTGTCTCTAACATTTTTTTCAAATTGCATAATCAAAAGTTAGTAAATGTAAAATTATACATACATAAACCTACTTTTAAAACTATTATAACCAGGAAATAAAATTCTTGGACATCATTTAATAAGTATTTTAATCAACAACAGACACCCAGGCCATAATCTTTATTGTTGATATCTATCAATTAGAAGCTTGGATGTCTTTTGTTATCCAAGACAGAACTTGATAACAATTTAATATCTAATTTATATGATTGCTATGATATCAAAATTCATTTGGTAAAACCATGAAACATGGAAATTTAATAGAGGTAAAGTCTGTTGCAAAACAGAAGTTACATTTTTACATCAAAATCACTATCAAATATAAAGTTTCACAGATAAATTATATAGTATTATTAAGTTTATTTTAATTTTAAATATGTTCATAATAGATGTCTGGTGATTATTGCAGAAGATTGAATGACAATAATTGCCTCAATTCTGTAATAATATTTATATCTGTCACCTTCAAGTTGCTGTAATTTTTCAGTTTTTATGCAAGGTGTAGGTATTTATACAGCTTTTCATATTTTCTTTTTAAATTTCACTCTAATAATTATTTTGATCAATGTCGCAAAATGTATATACTATAGCCCTAAACTTTATTGTTTGTATCTATCAATTACAAGCTTGGATGCACCGTGTTATTTGAGAGAAAACATAACAGTTTAATGTTCCAAGAAAAAAAAAGAATAAAAATGAAGAAAGAAAAAAAAAGAGAAAAAAGAAAAAAAAAAGAAAGAAGAAAAAAAGAAGAAAAAAGAAAAAGGAAGAAAAAAAGAAAAGAAGAAAAAAAAAAGAATAATTTTTATCACTGGGTTGGAATTTATAACACAAAAGGCCATTCAAGTTATATTATTGTAATGACAAAGGTAACTATTTTCTTTATTTTTTCAAAAATTACAACAGTCTAAGCTTTATTAATGTCAGTAGCTCAGAATTTATGGCAAATTTAAATCTAACAAAATGCTTAGAATGAGGATATCAGTCAGAAGTTTATTTTTCATGTGCAGTTATAACATAGTATATCTCAACTTAAAAAACATTATATTCTTAATATTCAGTAATATATTAAAATCTGTCAGTCACTCAGAGGAAATTCTGAGAATTAAATTAACATTAAATTACCAAACATTCAAATATAAAGAATTTTATATGAGACTATAATAAAACTAAATCCAACAAAGTATGAAAACATTTTTAGAATATTTCACTACAGATTATATGTAATAAAAAGAGAAATTAATAACCCAAGTTTTGATCTGTTTATTAAAAAATAATAATCAGTGTAATTGCTATAATAAAATATAAACAATGAAATTTTAAGAGATACATTTGAAACAAATGTCTTTGTCTTAAACAATATTAAAGTAAAGTTTGGTTATTCTTGTTCAAAAGAAGACCAAATTTATAGATTTACTATATGAAAAAGGTATGATGATATTTAGATTTTTAAAAACAAAACAAATAAAAATGGCTTACCAATATGAAATTTAAATTTTTGTATGATTGATGAAAGTGACTTTTTCAATAGATCAATATTTCATATATTTTTGGTGAAACTAGAAAGTTTTTTTTTTTATAGTAGAGCTGAGATTTTATGTGATTAGCTATGAAACTTCCTTGCAAAAAAATTAAAACAGCTTAAATATGCAAAGTAATGTGAATAAAAATTTATTATGTACCCCTCCCTAATTATTATAATGATAGTTTAAATTCCATCCCTATTATCTAATTTATGATATGGAGATACTTTATTTAAAAAATATCTTAAAAAACACAGGCATATGAAGGTACAGTAATAAGTCAGTAGTTTATATATATATATATATATATATATATATATAATATGGATAAAATAACTGAAAAAAAATTGGGTGTTTTTTTGCAAAAGTATTTATTTATATATTTTTTTATGCTATATATATATATATATTTTTTTATGCTATATATATATATATATATATAGATATATATATATATATATATAGATATATATATATATATATATATATATAGATAGATATATATATAATGTTGATACATGAATAAGTGCATAACACTTACTTTACACAACAATATTTTTCAGTATAATTTCTTTCCTTGTCAATACATTTAATTCAGTGTTGAATATTGATCACAGAGATAAAAATTTATAGAGTGAAAATTTCAGATCGAAATTTAGTGACTATTTGTCAGACTATGAACTTTTGATCCTATACGGATTTTCTTATGGTCAATATTAATAACAATATTAGGACAGGGAGGAAATTTTGCTTGTAATAATTCAATCTTCAACTGAGTTGCAAAATTAAGATTAAAATTCTATTTGTTTGTCAAGTGAAGCAATTCAAACAAAAATAGAAAATAAATGAAACAAATAAACAAAAATACAAAGAAAAACAAAGCAAAATAAAAAGTTAAACATAAACTAAGAAGCAAAAGAAAGCAAATAAAATAAAGCATTTATTTTCAAAAAAAAGAAAAGAAAAAAAGAAAAAAGATAAATAAGAAAATAAAAATGTGAAAGATTAAAAAATGAAATAAATAAATAAAGCAAATATATTAGGTGTATGCAAAAGAACATAATTTTCTATTTTTTAACGTTAAATCCTGAATACACAGTTGCAAAAATTTTTGCTTTTTTTTTTTGTTTTTTTAAATAAAAAATTGCTGGAAACTTTTGCACACACCTAATAGAAAAAAAAAAAAAAATAAAGAAATAAAAAAAGTCTCGGCAAGATGCAAAGTGGTGATGGGTGAGTAAAATGGTTGGGGAGAGCATGAGGCATAATCTTGCATGGATATAATTTCTTAAAAATTCTTTATGAAACTTCTGCAAAGGAAATTTAGTGGCTTGAAATCTGGGTAGGGAAGAAATGGCATACAAGCTGAGAAGGTGCAAAATACACTTTTGGTAGATATTCCCTCATTGCAAAGCAAAATGATTTTAGAATATATATGAATGCAAGTATATAAGAACTGATGGATTGTTTTCATTTATGACTAGGTAAAGGTGATGGAGAGTAGGTGATACTTCTGTCAATGTACAAACTGATGGAGGATTAGTTTTCTCCGGGTAGACTTCAAAGAATTTATAGCCTTTGCAAAGCTGGAAAATACATGCTGCAGGGATGACTTGAGATGAACAATCAGAAAATAGAAACTCTCTGACCAGCAGTTCCATAGTTTTTGTGAGAGCCTGAAGCTATCTAAGATTAAACAGAATGCTATTTGTGCAAAAGTTAATGTACATGTCATTATTTCTAAACTTTCTGGTAACCTGCTTTAGTTTTACACTGAAGAATATGGAGAAAAGCATTGGAGTACAAATCTGCTTTACACTGTTAAAGATTAGGAAGAGATGTGTTTGATTTAACCAAGTTGTGTTTTAGAACTTGCATGATAACAGTGAGGTTCACCTTGTATGGGGTCTAGTAACCACTTGAGATAGAAGGTTACAGAGTAAGAGGCATAGTTTATATGAATATGTGGGGAAGATAATGTTTAATGCTAGGTTAAGATTGCTGTGATCAGGAAAACATCCTCTTGCGAGTTGGTTTCAGAGAGCAGCACTTCATGGGAAGAAGCTGCTCAAATGGAATTTACTTCTCACTATTGGAATACGGATGGAATTAGGGTGGTTTGCTACAATGCGAATAACATTGCAGGTCCTAGCCATGAAGGTTAGAACTGGTGAAACTAAAGAATGTAGCTCATCTGAGCCCTTTACATGGAAGTAGTGATAAAAGCAGTGAGAGGTTTGTGCCATTTCATCTGTGAGAGAGGGGTTACAGGTGGAAAATAATTTGTCAGACACAAGGACACTTTTGGACTCTACTTGCTTACAGAGTTAAACACCTTTATCAAATTAATAAAAGTGACATATAGTCTTTTGTTGTTTTCTCAGCACTTTTCTTGGATTTGCTTCTGTACAAAAACTATGACAACAGTATCGCAATTAACACTAAAACCACACCAACTCCCAGGAAAATAGTCTTTGGTAACAGTAAACACTACTCTCTTCATTATGAGGATTTTATTCATAATTAAAAACTGAGCAATTCCCAGGATGTTTCTTGAAGTAAACTTATGAAATACTAATATATATATATATATATATATATATATATATATATATATATATATATGTGTGTGTGTGTGTGTGTATTAACACATTTTTATCAATTACAAATAAACAATAATATTAAAGCATTTAGAATATTTTATGAGTAAGTATTAAAATGTATAATATATTATTTGAGAAATAATAAATAAATATATATATATATATATATATATATATATTACAATGAATCATTCATACAAAAAGTAAATTAGTAAAGTTGATATAAAATGGTGAAATCCGTTCGCTAAAAAAAGTTTAAAGATTGATAGGTAGAAATTTAATATGAACTATACAAGCATAATTCTAAAAATTTAGTAAAACTTTACTTAGATACAGTTTTATTTTGGGTTACACTTTCAACTGTTCATCTCCACCAAGCTATTGTCTGCATGAATTTATATTCTTGTAAAACTTTTCCATCACCAGTCACTTATCTAAAAAAATGGTGAGATGCATATATTAGAGTACAGAGAAGTACAAAAGATCACTTGATTTGTGGTTGGCTTTTATCAAATCATGGGAACCCATTTTCCAAATTTAGACACCCTTCCAAGATGTGACAGTGAACTTGAATGATTTGAACTCACCTTATAGATAATTATTCTTCAATCATAATAGCAGTATTTCTATCATGTTCAGATAAAAGCAAGCCATTATTAAACTTAACAAGATGATCTGTTCATTCCTAACGTTTTAAACTGTCTTTAGCAATTTTTTTCATTTAAAGAATCTATCTCATAAATACCATATTTTGGACGGCTTCTGTAATATAATTGACTTTTCTAAACTCATAGAACAATAGATGTTCTGTAAACATATCCATCTGTAGTAGGGTCAAATTAATAACTAAGTTGCTTTGTATGGTGATACCAATTTACTCATTAAAAACTGTATGGACATGTAATGGTATGTATTGTTATCATTTAGTCCTTTTAGAATAGTGAAAATATAATTAAGAACATTACTGTCAAATTTTGGACATTACTTGTCGAATGACCTGATATATGAAAACATTTTGGAGGGGAATTATTTTTTTGAAGTAAAAGAATATCAATAAAATACATTTCTATTAATATAATTTCCAAATCTAAGCCAACTATCCATTTTTAATACCCAGTCAGTGAATCAAAAGTTATAAATAAAAACCAAACTACTTAATTTCTTATATGAAATATATTTATTTGGAAGTTTCAGGTGGCCTAATAGAATCAGTGAACAGAGTTCAAACTCTGGCTGGGGCAGTTAGCATTCATTTTGCATTAATGCTATCAGGAAACGTATGTATTCATTGTTCCCTACATCTTTATGGTATGTCAAGTGCTCCAACTATATATTTAAAGATTCTTGATAAAGTCCAAAGAAGAATCAGCAATATTATTAGTCATGACCTAGCATCTCAATTTCAGTCACTTTCCCACTGTTGTAATGTAGCTTCCCTTTGCCCTTTCTATAAATACTTTCATGGTAAATGTTTGGTTGAACTCTTTGCTATGAGACCTAGACTTTAAGTGCTGTACTAGATTGGCAGCAAAGTCTCATCAAAAAACAGTTGAATTGGCTAGAAGTAAGTGTAAGTTCTATGCTAACAGTTTCTTTTCTCACACTTCTCACTTGTGGAACTCTCTTCTGGACCCATGTTTTCCTGCCAACTTTGATCTTCAAAAATTTAAATGCAATGTCAATTATTATCTACTGTCCTCTTGATTACTCTTCTATTGTTCTCACTTCTTAGTAATGTTTCTCTTTTTTTCTTGAATCTTGATAAAATCCAAAGAAGAATCAGCAATATTATTGGTCCTGATCTGGCATCTCAGCTTCAGTCACTTTCCCACTGTCATAATGAAGTTTCCCTGTGCCTTTTCTATGAATACTTTCATGGTAAATGTTTGATTGAACTCTTTGCTGTGGTACCTAGGCTTTATAAATTTAAGCACTGTATTAGATTGGTGGCAAAGTCTCATTAGTTCATAGTTGAACTGGATAGATATAACTGTAAGTTCTATGCTAACAGTTTTTTTTCTCACACTTCTTGCTTGTGGAATTCTCTTCCAGCTTCATGTTTTCCAGCCAATTTTGATCTTCAAAAATTTAAATACTATTTCAATCGTTATCTACTGTTTTCTTGATTACTGTTCTATTGTTCTTGTTCTTTAATAATGTTTCTCATTTTTCTTATTTTTTCACACTTAGTAACCCCTTGTGTCTTAGTGGCTTTACCACCTTGCATGAGGTGATATGAGTTTTAAAAAAATAGCAGGGCAGTTGGAGCCTTGTAAAAGCACTCTATATTAGGTGTTTTTATTTTTTATTAAAAGGTTACATCAGAGATTGTTCCTTGCTGCTGGTAGCATGTAATCCAGTGCAACCTGTCATATGTTACTTAGAGAGGTCACCAAATAACCTAACATTGCCCTGAGAAATGCCATGAAGGAGAATTGTCTAATAAATCAAGAGTGAAGAAAAAGATAAATGAATATATTTTTGTTTAGCAATCTATTCCATTCTCAAAAATCTATTTGAATAAAGTGTTTATGGCTGTATTTCAACTAAAAAAAAATCTGACAACAGTCACAAATAAAGTAAGCAGATTTTATACATGTTCATATTATGCTTTGATTATTTTTAATAATATGCATGATAATGAGAAGTAACGTAATGTGTGGTTGTGGAATATGCATTTCTAATAATTCTTCTTTAAATAGAACAAATTGACGACACGCTTAAAAATATTTATGACCAGTAGCGACTGAACAAAAAAAGAAAAATTACAAAAGATTCTAAAGTACTCTCATTTTTTTTTTGTTTTTAAATAGATATTGGTTTAAAAATAATATGTCAGGCTTCATCAGGTCAGAACAAATCTGAAACATTGAAATAAGGAAATCAAGCTATATTAAATTATGTATGCTAAATCTTTTGTACTATAAATTTTTGATTGGTTTAGATTTTTCAGATTAAATCTTAAATATTGGTTGAACAGTAGTTAGGAGGGTCTATTTAAACTAGAAAGTCAAGCTTGTCTAATTTTATATTAAAAAAAAATACTTGCTAATTATTTAGACATTTTTATATTTTTGTGTCTTTTTATTTGATCAGAATTATCTTTTCTTACTTGCATATCACAAGTATTCAATTTTGAAGGGATATGGGCAGGCCATATTCAAAGAATAGGCAAATTAGTGAAGAATAAAGAAAAAGCAGTTGCAATTAATAGCAGTTTGCAAACAGAAGCCAGTAAGCAAGCAGTGATCAATAGGTTTTCATGATATTTCTTTCTTTTCATTGACAGAAAAATACTTAATACCAAATAAAGAAAGGATATAAAAATAATAAAAAAGATACTATGTATCTTATTGTTAAGTTTATCATTACAGTAAGCAGTTGAGCTCATCTAATGAACAGCCGGGACTTAGTATTTCTTTTTAAGTCGTGCAAAGGATTTGAAACTCTAGTTGGTTTTATGATCACTTAGCATGATACCAAGTTTATTTAGCTATTGTGTCCAAGAAAAATAACTATGATAACAATAATAAAAAAAAACAAAAATACAGATAACTTGTAACCTTACAAGTTGTTATTCAGCTTTGGGCAAAAATTCTTTCACAAATGATTTATAAGAAAAAAAAAAAAGAATCTTTGTCAAAGACAGGGGCAATTTGGTAATATCAAAATACACTGAAATTTTCTTATTTCTTTTCCTATTGTAAAATACTTGAATAGGGAAAATATGTAATGAGTCCAGATAAAAAAAAATATATATATATAAACAAAAAAAAAAGAAAGAATCCAAATTATAATAAAGCATTTGTACTTTCCTTTAAAACCGTTTTCTCTTGCCATCACTCTCTTTGGTCTGCCGAGTGTTGATAGTTTATATCTCATTTGAGGGGGATCCAGACTTACTGGAAAAATGCTCAGTTTTGGTTAACATCACTAATGTCTTTGTGTTAATTTTTTTTTTGATTGGCCAAAATTATTTTATTTTCCAGCATTACTTTCTTTTCCTTTTTATATAGCAGAAATTATGTGTGGGGCCTCCCTGATTTTTGGTAGTTTTTGGTCACAAATTAGTAGGCACTAGTCCTGGAAACTTTTGTCATTTTTTGGCCAGATTCAGTCTTTTTATTTGAGGAATGCCTTCTTGTTAGTTGAAAGAGAAGTTTAGAAAAGAGAGAGAAAGAGATAAGGGTTTTAAAAGAAAGTGCAAATGCCTTATTTTAATTTGGATTCAGTGTTACTCTAGTATGATATATACTGAGGCATTTGTGGCCTACTGTAAATGACGATGCACTCTACTAAACAACCCTATTATGGCCTACAGCAATTAATTCCTCAAGCTACAGTGTTATTTTAAACTAAAAAGTGGGGTATTTATCTAATTTGTATTGATAAAGGAGGTATTTATGTAATTCCATTACAAAATAAACAAGCTAACATCAGACAAAATAATTCTAGCCCATTTAGTTGATCATACTCTAGCACCATTCTGGCCAGAGACTTTTAGAAAATAATTTCAATTAAAGATTTAGCAGTGTCCTTTTTAAGAGTTACGGTTAGAGTTTTTAATATACTTCATACTTCTTACAATTGGTAAATATCATAACATGGTAGAAAATGGACAGGTAGATATATAATATCAGCACCTTGGATTCTTTCTTTTTTGTTTATATATATTATTTTTATATTTTATTTTTTTCGGGAGTCACAACGAATATATAAAAAAAGAGTAATAGTAACAAATGGTATACAGAAAAATACACACATATTTGATCTTTTTCCATCACTTAGGAAAATATCAGTTTAAATCTCCTAAACTGAGATGATAAAATTTTCTCTTGAGATAATATAATCCAAAGAAACAAAATGACAAATCTAACATCAATTTGAAGATAAAAACTATAAAAAAAAATAACATTGCACTGATTACAGGACTTCAACCTATTTCTCATGTTTTTTTTCCTGATTTGAAGCAAACATTGAATATTCATCTTGAAAACTATTATGTAAAATTTTATGCAGAGAAGAAAGATTGTGAAGCATGAATCTTTCAGCAGAGTGTCTGTTGTGGCATTCAAAATCCATTTTTATATGAATTTAAAAATTGTAACATTTCACTTAACATGTTGACTGCCAATCCGAAATACATATAGGGTCATGTGGAGCCACTATTATTATTATTATTTTTTTAAATTTTCTAAAAAGTAATTCAGTGGACAATGTTATTTTATTTATGGTAACTGGATCTTTGGCAATTACCTTATTTGGTTTCTGTCGTTTTATATGTGTGTTTGAAAAATAGCACTTTTACCCCGGTCATATTATATTTATTATAAAATTGTAATAAAATATATATATATATATATATATATATATATATATTGTGAGTTTTTTAGTAGGACCCCAGCAAATATATGGTATTATGATTTATGTTGGTTTGAGTGGCAAAGGATGTGTTCTTGAGGTGATTGAGGAAATTGTTAGAGTGAATGGGTTGTGAGTTGGATTAGCTAGGTGTAGGATAGACAGTGTAGACCATCCTCTCCCCACTTCCCCTTTGGCTTTGTGCCACAAAATCTAATTTTTAAATATTATTTAAATAAACATTGCTTCTCAGCCTTTTGGCTAAGATCAAAGTGCAGTATCTGTTCCTATCAGCTTAATCTGATTCTTTCTCTCCACTTCTATCTTTCTTTCATTTTCTCACTGAAACCAAGTAGTGTCTTTTCATCTCCTTCCATACAATCAAAATGGAATAGCCCATTATTTATGAGGTATTTGCAGAGTATAATGGTCATGTGACCTAACGAACAAAGGGAGGAATCAGTCATCTATTCATTTTTTTTCTTCTTTGTCCATTCACCTTTGGGATGATATCATTTGCTGATGTCACTAAAGATTCTCTTAGTGTATCCCATTTTGAGCTTCTATTTTCATTGTATTCCTCATATCTTCTTTTCACACTGTCCATATATTTTTCAGTGAACCATTGCATTCCTGAATCTTTTGTTTATAGTTATGTAGTCACTTTGGTTTTTAGTTTCTTCTACTGGGCTCCTCCATGTCCATAATCGTCTCGGACATTCTTGGAACCATGTGTTGACTATTACCAAGCACCAGTGGATCCATTTTTCTCCCTGTTCATTTTGGGTTCCAAGTCCAAATTTTCTGGCTGTATCCCCTGCTTCCTTCGGCATTCAGGTCTCCCATGATAATTATGACTTCTTGCAATTTGCAATGAGCCTTGGCATTGTCTAGCATGGTGTAGAAAGATTTGATTTCTTCTTCCTTACTTTGTCTTGTTGGTGCATACACTATTATGATAGCTATGTTGAAAGGCTTTCCTTTCAGCTTGACTACCAGAATTCTTTCAGATTGTTCGTAGTATCCCAGAACACATTTCTTGAATTCTTGATCTAGTATCAATCCTACTCCTTTATCATTTTTCTCTCCGCCTGCATAAATAACCCTGTGTTGGTCGCTAACAAAATCCCCATTGTTTGACCATCTAGTTTCACATACACCTAAGATGCTGATTTTTAACCTACTCATCTGTTTTACATTTTCTAACTGACCACAGTTCTTCAACGTCTGAATATTCCATGTCCTTAGAGTTACTTTTTGTTTTTGTTTGATGTGAGCAGTCGCAAGATAATGGTCTGGTGACACCTGTCACTTATACTGCTCATTTCCAGGTGAGGGATAGGTTCTGAGGAATTTTATCCCCTTTACACTGTTTGTGCTAGCAGTCACTGGATGACGGTCAGGTGATACCTGTTGCACATGTCGGTTCTTACCAGGCGAGGCTTTAATACCCATAGACTTAATCCCTTCATGCTGTTAGGTTTCATATTTAGGTCTTATTTTTCATCCTAGTGGCTCACTAACAAGCTGCCTCACTCACAGGAATTTGGAGAGGGGTAGCCAGTTTAGTCACTGACATTCCAACTATGGAGTACTTACCCTCTCATTCTCTCTCTCTCTATATATATATATATATATATATATATATATATATATATATATATATATATATATATATATATGAGAGAATCCCCCCCACTGACTGTAATCTGTTTATGGGTAAAAAGTTTGTGGGTCAGAGTTAGTAAGGTGGGAGAATAGAATAAAATGATTAAGTTTTAACTTAGTATAATTTCCATTACCGATTATTAAAACAATACGCGATTATCAAGGAATTACATCAGAGTCACACTAGTTACCAAAAACCCGAAGTAAGCCAGACTACACACGATATATGTATATGTGGAAAATTTAAATTAACTCATTAACCTAACAGGTCTGAAACAAAATTAAAAAAAAAAATACATCCAAACAATGTCATGGAAAAAGGAACTCTTACTTACTTACAATTGGAATTTCATGTTAATCTTTCTAACCTTGAAACAATTGTCATTTAGTGAAAAGTGTCGCAGACTCTAAATATGTCTCAATTTCAGGGATATGCTAGGTTGGATGGGTTAGGGAGATGGGGGGTGGCAAACAAGGACAAAGTCACTTGGTGGTTGTGGTGGGGGGACTTCAGTGAGATGCTTGGGTGACCAACCCTGTATGTAGTTAAATATCCTTAAATTGGCAAATCTTTAACAATTTCTCCTTTCTGCCTGCTCCCACTCCTCACATTTATTAACCCTTATAAGATCTTTAAGTTAAACTTAGACCAACATACACATTTTTTATGAAGTTGAAAAGTCAGTTGTTACAAAAATAAGAAAAAGGTTACTATAAATTTAATTTAATTTAATAACTTTTTTAATTGAACAAAAAGCAACAGAAGATATAAAATATGTGTCAAACAGACAATATTAAGTATGAGATAGCAATTTTTTGTACTGTTATGGTTTTCTTATAAGTATATGTTGACATAGAATCATGGATAGTGGCTCAGATTGAGGAATTGGAGAGCTGAGTTCAAATTACAGTTGAGTTCATTACATTCATTTACATGTTAATATCTTTGAGAAAGGTATGTATCCATCTCTTCTACCTCCAGCTATGGGTAAAATAGCCTTGGGTGGCAACCAGTCTAGGAGAAGGAAACTCTGAATTCAAACCACCTTCTACCTTGTAGGTCCAGTCTCTTTAGGCAAAGGTTAAAAGAGGGTAACTTCAAAAACAAATTGATCTCTAAGATGTTGAAAATTACATTTGACTCAAAAGGTAGATCAGAAGCTGATCCGGTACAGTAAGTGTTGTGAAACAATGCCTAGTTTTGTGACCAGAAATTTATTCAGGGATCATTTAATCATGTGAGAAGAAGAGAGCATGTAGAACGACACTGATCTCATAAAGTCACAAAATTCTCTCACAAAAAGAGATGAGAAGGGAGGGAAGATGGCCTTAAGTAGTAGACAAGCGCATTCCATCCCTTCTGGTAAAAAGATTACAAAAAACAATGCTTGGAGCGGCCTTGCTTTGAAAAACAAGCCATGGCAAACACTCTGCCTCCCATGACTGACGGCAAACCCACACACACAGGTAATTTCACTTATTTTTCCACAGAGAGGAGGAATGGAGTAATCTCAACATCCCCAGTGCAAAAGGAACTGGCAAGCCATTGTATTATTCTGCCTTTAATGTCACGGTGAACCACAATTGTGAGATGGAGGGAAGTAGTGACCACAGTGGTGCAAAATGTACTGATTAAAATGAATGTGTTGACATACTTAATTTGCAGAAATATAAAAGTATTTCTCAATATTTCAGTTATTGTTTGACATTTTATATAAATTTCATTAAATTCTGAAACATTATTATGAACAATGATCTAATAATGAACAGATTAAACTTCTTTAGATTTTCATAGTACAAATTGCTTAAATGACATTGATAGATTCCACTTGATGTCAAGTAATTTCCTATGTATAGAATTTATAATTATTTGTAAATATTGATTATCACTGAACTTAATTATTATGAAAGCATTTTGATTGGTAAGCCACTATGGCTGACAAAGAATGCAGAAATGTCAAGAATTCTTTCCTGCTTATTTGTCTTATTCAATTAAGAAAGCTCATAGAAATGACTCTGTAATTAGAAGTTAATAGACCCTTTACTGTCAAAGTGAAAACAACTTGCGAACTAGCAGCCCAATTGGACTGGAAACTGCTATATTATTCAAGTTAGTTTCTTTTGATGGAAATGTCATAACAAAACTTGCATTACATTATGGTATTATTGTTGTGCTATAGTAACAAACATGCAAAAATTGAATCATTTTGATAGATGTTTTTTTTTATTTGCTCTCTCTCATATAAAAGCAAATTCTAAATGTTTTAATGTCTCGTACTCATTTTATAAGAACTGTGAGAGACTATGCAAAATCTTTTAGGCTGATCTGTTTGATTTTGATCAATACAAGAATAATGTGAAATAATTATTAAAATACACTTGTGATCAGTCAGATTTTCATTAATAGACAACAAGCTGGTGAGTAATACATATAAAAAAAGTTTCTGTATACATTCACAGAAATATAAAGAATACTAGCTTTGGCATAAATGGCGGCTTTAAAGTGATTGTTCAAATGATGAGCTTAAAATACCATGAAATATTTTAACCCCAACTGAAAGAGGTTTCTTATAAGTAGAATAAACAATCTTTACTGGCAACAGTTAAAATTTAGTGAAGCATATAAGCAATACAAGTTCTACTGCATAGTTTTAAATATTTGAATTATTATGACAGTTTTCGTATAATTCAAAGTTTAAAGAGATCATGAACTTTTGATTTCAAACTAGCATGGCTTGATATTTGGGAGATGAGACATGATGGATTAAATGGGCAATCATTTTTACTTTGTTATTTAAATACTAAAACATTTTATATCTTATAAAAGATGTATAACTACTGATAGCTAGTATACATTGGTATTAGTGATATTAAGCATAATTAACTAAGCAGGTGATCATTTTCTTTTCTTTTTTTTTGTTATTTAACTACTAAACTGATCCTTTACTTGCACATTACAAAATGATAAAACAAAATGGAGGGATTGGGAATTGATGAAATGGTTGAAGAACAAAAAACAAAAAAAAAATATGATAAAAGACATGAATATAAGACAGAAAGCAGAAAAGAAGTATATTGAGAAACCAACAAGAAATATTGCAAAATATTTTATAACAAATGTAATTTCTTGAAAAAAACTTTTACCAGAGACCAAAAAATAAACATAGGATACACACACAAACAAACAAAAGGGAAAATGAAATTATAAATGATAATATATTTTGTGTTAAAGGAAAACAGCTCAGAAGAAAATGATAAATGAAAGATAAACATTGAATATTCTTATATTATTTCAAACTATTATTCTCATCTTGATGCCAATGTTTTGACCAAATACCTTCTGGTCATCATAGGGCGTAACTGACTGCCGGTCTCAATGAAAAAGTTCCACACTTCATACTGATGTTATCCTTTTATTCAAGAAATATATAGTGAAAATATATTGTCTCTTTGGCCAGCAGTAGCTAAAGAACACATAGCAGAGTTTCAAAAATTACAGCTAAAATTTGCATGCATGATAAAATAAAGAACAAATAGGAAATGTTTATAAAGCTAACATGTTTTGCTTTTATTAAAGCTTCATCAGAATGAGATAGGGAAAAAAATTTCTGGTATTTTTGTGTTGTTTGATTTTCATTGGTTAAGCAGACTTCATGTTCATTTCATTAGTCAAGCAGCATTATATCGAAAAATAAAACAAAACAAAATAAAAATACCAGAAAACTTTTTCCATATCTCATTCTCTGATGAAGCTTTAATAAAAGTGAAACATGTTAGATTTATACATGTGTTTAGCTGTATGTTAGATTCTAATCTAAATGTAAATACTCTCAGATGGAGTGTATCTGTAGAAGAGACAAAATGAATTAATAGCGACAAGAGGAAAAACTATATTTAGACGATGTGTTTCATATTCAGGAGGGACTTTATTGCTTTTGATTTGCTTCTTTAAGCTTATAATTTTAACAGAGTGTATACCATAAATTGAAATGGCTTAAATAAAGACCCATCCATTTCAATAGCTTTAAAAGCATAAGGGGTTGCTAGATCTGATCATTTCATCATTGTAGCTGGAAAGAGTGTTCTTTTATATTGCAAAGTGACAATTTGCAGGGACCTTGCACTTATTTTTGAATTGGTTCCAGATCACTCACTGACCCATTACAAGGAATTTTGAAGTGATGAACTCCATGCTGACATGAAGTTCCTGTTTCTGCAGAAGAAAATTCCAAAGAAAATTCATGAGTGGATGATGTAAATATTGGGTGACAAATGCATGAACTTGCATACAAGCTTCCAGATGGAAGATTTTGAGATTAAAGATACAACATGGTTTGGGAGCCCTTTAATGTTTTAAATGAAATTGTTCATCATGTTTATGATCTAAGTTAGACTGATCAATAAATCTGCCAAAAGAATTTCTGTGGCACTAGAGATATCCAGGAAACATGTTGGGTTTATAAATCATGAACATTTCAGTAAGCAAAAGCTGTCAGCTAAGTGGATGCTAAAATGTATGAATATTGATGAAAAACAATACTGAGTGGATATTTTTAAGTTGCTTTTGCAGCATTTTCAGCAAAATCACTAATAAAGTTTAAATTATATTTCTTAACTTGAATGAAAATTGGAATAACACATTTGAATCATTTTCTGCCAAATGTATCATGTTAAAAATGTGTTTTCCCCTCGTCTACAACAGACATCAATCAAAAATTTAAGGATTAAAATGAAATCAGATTGACAATTTTTCTGTAAATATTTACAAGATTAGTTTAATCTGTTATTCTATGAGAAGTGTACTCAGTGAGATTAACTTACTAACCATTCTTTAAAAGCTTTGTATATCTGATACATACTGACATCTTGTTTATTAGCACTTATACCTTCCGAACCCCATTACCAACATGTTTACTTTTACATGTTTTACTTATCTAAGCAATCCAAAAACTTCAATAGTACAACAACAACATTCCATATCCTCTTATCATTTGAAAGTGGTATCATATCAAAGTCCCATCTAAAGACAAATGTTGATGCCACTTGTGCAATATCACCCAATAAAGGCCATCAGAAATAATCATTTCTGCATTTGGTTGGAAGTAAAATTTTGATTACATTACTGGATAGAGATGTAATATCAATGATTTTTGCTCAATGTAAAAGTTGAAGTAATAGTATACTGCAATCCATTGGCCTTGACGCTTGTATCTGAAGGTTATTTATATGTCTGGTTATGATTCCAAGAATTGTTCAGACTATTATTCTCATTCTTTTTGTTGTTACCATAATGTTTTCATTTTTATTGTTTTGACTGATGCCTTCTTCAGGTACATTATCTATGGCATACTTTTTGTTTTAATAGATAGTTATAAATCTAAATTTGGGTATCAGAATTTCTTCCAGGTTGAAACAATCCAGTATCATTTATTACACACACACACACAAAAACAAAAAACAAAAACAAAAAAAAACAAACTAAAACACTGGATTCCACCTCCTCAGGCCAATGTAAAGGAGCTGTCTAGGGAGCAGATCCTTGGTTACAAACCTACTTTACATTTTTTGTTTCTTCCTCAAAACAGAATAATCCAACAAATCAGTGTAAAAATACCTGGCCAGATGTAATGAGTAAATCTGCACATATACTAATATAATAAGCACATGTGTTGTTTTTTTTTTTGTGTGAGTTATTGAAAAACAGAAATACTTGTAAATGTTTCAGTCACATTCTTTAAGTTGTGTTTATTTAATTCACATTCATTTAAAAATGCAATAGATGTGGAATAAGAAAAAACAATGTATTTGAAATAAAAAGTAATGAGAAATTTAATGTAAGGTCAGTAATTTAAATGAAATGGTGACTGTAAAGAAAGAGACAAAAAAATATTTGGGTAGATGGCTATAAACAAGCAGAGTAAGCAATGCCTTCACCAAAACAAACCAAAGCTTTTTAATGACTCTAGAAAGCCGAACAGCAAAAATTAGGGAGAAAAGAAGAAAGGTTAAAACCCAATATTAACCAGAGATTTTCAAAAAGGTAAAATGAAAAGCAGGAAATTGGCAAAAAAGGAAGTTAAATTAAGAGCCAAAAAATTCCTTTAGAAAAAGCAAAAGAAGGAAAAAGAATTTAAAAAAAAAAAAGAAGAAACTTGAAAAAGACAACAACCAAAAGAATTTTTTTTTTTCAAAATGCTGCTTGGAGTGGATAATATTTGTGGCAGCGTGCAAGCAGACATTGCTCATGACCACAGGTCACTAACAAACCAAACTCACCCTCTTGGCATCCCCTGCCGAGTCGTCCAATAGGACACACACACTTGAATCCGGCCAAGCCTGGTAGATCTTGGCACCTTCCAGTTGGCCCACATGCACCTGGCAAAACAGGTTTCAAGATATATCAACTGCCCTCATATCTCTTAACACAAAATAATATTCAGGTTCTTGATTTATTTATTGGCTTTAGTTCTCTGTACAAACTTTGTTTATTCTACATTATTCTTTCATTTTTTTGGGGGGGGGGTCTTCATGTCAGGAGATGTACAGGGCAGCAGAGATAGAAAGACTTATAGCATAAGAGATAAGTCATAGTAGCGAAAGAGGAGAGAGAAGAAAGTGAATTTAAATTTGTATATAATCTTTTGAAGGATAGATGAGATAATTTTCATATAATTTCTATAGAATCAAAAATATTTAAAAAAAACAAAAGGATTTTTATCATCTCCTCACTAAATCTGAAATGTAAAAGTAAATGAAAGAAAAGATTTTACATAGTGAAAACCATCTTTCACCAGATAATATACTAAATTAGTAGGTCAAGATGTTTTTAAAATTTTATTTTACTGTAGTACTGAGCAAAGTTATTATACAGAATGCAATTTAAAATCGAACATATCAAAACAGGCCGAAGTGGTGGATACACAGATAGATAGAAAGATAATACTGAAATAGAAACAAAATTCTTCAAGTGTTATCAGAGTTCTTAGAAACATAAATCAGATGAATGTTCTGCTGTATATTGTATTTATTAAATTGAAGAAAAAGAAAAAAATGATAAGATTTGAAAAGAAAAAGAGGGGAAAATAATAATATTTTCCAATCTTTCAAATGCTATGAAATTTTGCAACTTTTAAAATTCTAACAATGTTGAGGCATTTTTTAGTCTTTTCACAAATTTTCTAAACTGAAAATAAGGACATTTTTTCTAGTTTAAAACAATATTATATGAAATACTTTAGACAAAATCATGTACTTTGCAAATAATTATGAAAATATGTTTTCTTATTCTGTTTTGGGAAAAATTTATATTCATTTTTAAAATTAAACCACTGTAAAACAATAAGGAATTTCGATAATGTAGAGAGAACAATAATTGTATGTAAATAAGTTATAATTTGTATTATAACTATTATATATGCAGATATATCCATAGAATCTATAGTTTTCAGAAACAAGCATACTCTATACATACATGAGTACATTTATAGAATATATGGAAATGCTTCTAAAAATATAAACAATTTTATATGTAAATGGAAAAACAATATGAATATAAATGTAATCAAAATATTTCTGTAAATAAATATTTATTGCTTTTAGCTTGCTACAATTTAAATACATTAATAAAAACTTTAATAAACTTTACAAATATAGTTTTATTATTAAAATTACAAATAAATCAACAAAATCGGATGAGTATTATACATGGAAATATCTAATATGTAAGCAAATATATCCACAAAATATATATTCAGTCATGCAAATATGGTGATATGCAACATTGAGATTTGTAAATAGAAGCTAAGCTAATCTTCCATAAGAATTTATGTCAGATTATTTTTTTCCTATAATATAATTTTTAAATATTTTTTTATGCCTAAACTTATTTTTGATGGCTCAGAAATTGAAGTTATTCCTTTGCCTTTTTATTATGTGGTACATTATCTCTTTTTCTATTTGAAAAAAGCTTAAAAGTAAAAAAGAAAAATCAAAGTCAACTATATTTCATTGCTTGTCCACATGAGGTATATTTACTGTATCAAACAGATGCATAAGATTCACTTATACCAATTGCTGGAATATATATTTGTTTTTATTATACTAAGCTTTCGGCTCACATGAGATCTTCAGAGCGGTTATATGTACATTACAATTAATTAGATCAAAGAACAGCATAATAAAAAAATATCTAAATATTGAACTGTCTTTGTCTTTATTTTCTCCTGAAACTAAAGCCACTATATGAAGCTTAGAACGGCTCATGATCAAACATAATAGACATTCGTTGTCTGTTATATTTAACAATATATGTTTGAATAATGGTCTGCTTCCCAAATACACTAAATATATATATTTAGTGTATTGGGGCAATATATAGTATATTGGGGCAGTGTATATATATATATATATATATATATATATATATATATATATTTAGTGTATTGGGGCAGCAGATCATTATTCAAACATATATTGTTAAATAAATATTTACTGTATCAAACAGATGCATAAGATTCACTTATACCAATTGCTAGAATATACAGTTTGTAAATCAAATTTGAAATCAAAAAGATCATATATATGTTTGAATAATTATCTGGTGCCCCAATACACTATATATATATATATATATATATATATATATATATATATATATATATATATACACACACACACACACACAAACACACATATATATTATTATTTTCTTCTCAAGTACTTTTGAATGTTGCTACATTTGTTTTCAAGGATTATTCTGTGTATATTTGTGCAGCTGTTTTTTAATTCTGCTGTTCTCATGTTTGAGGGAACCAATTTCAAGTCAACGAAGGTGATGTCATATAAACAGTGAAATGGAAATTTTTATGAGCTGCTGTTGTTTTGTTTTTTTAACATACTCCAATATAAATAAAAATTTCAGTTTATATGACGTCCTCTTGAGTGACTTGAAATTGTTTCTATCAAACGTGAAAATGCTGGAATTAAAAACATTTGCATAAATATACACATAATAATCCTTGAAAACAAATGGAGAAACATTGGAAAGTACTTGGAAAAATTATATATATATATATATATATATATATATATCCAGAGAGCCTGTTTTGCTGTATCACAGCTCATCAGTGTGGCTAGACATCTGACTGCTTCAAGCCAGGATCAAAACTTGACCGATTTGGTATCAGTCAGAGATTCTACCCTTTAAGCTATCGGTGCATGGCAGAGAAAGAGAATCTTGTAATATATTATATATGTGATGTATATAAATGCTAGACCAGCAGCCAGAGTGCTCTATTCTGGCAAAGAGCACTATGTCTTAAGCATGAGGAGCAGCTGTTAAAAATTCCCTTTCTCCATAGTGCTCAATTGCCGAATGATGGCCACATCACATTAAAACACCAGTTCTCGTTCAATCACTGAAAAGTGATGCTGAATCTGGTTGGTATTTAGATGGATGGTTATTTGGGAAGGCCAGGTGCTGTAAGGATGTGCATGTGTGAATAATGTATAATGCCATGGAATAAGAAATTGGAAAGCTGCATTCCAATTCCAATAGAGTTTTGTTACATTATCTTATGTACAAATACTCTTGGCAAATATATGAATCCATGCTTCCTACCCCTAGCTATGTGCAAATAATAGGACAGACTGGGCCCTATAGCTTTGGTTGACAAGCAGTTTAGAAGAAGAGAAATCCAACTGAATTCAAACCAACCTGGAGGGTCGGAAAAGGGAAGATTAACTTCTTATAGGAGCCAATGGCCAACATGCAGCCAGGAGATGAAAAACTATTCAAAAAGCCTGTAATTGTATCATCATTTGATACGTGATACACAGTGCACAAGTACAGGATGTGATGCTATGCAGAGGCAATTGACTATTTCAAACAATTCACTTGTGCAGGTTGTTCAGTAAAAAGTTTACTGAACCCTCAGTCGTTATTCTCAACAGGAGAATCTCTCTTCTCCATCAATATATATATATATATAATAAAAAATGAATGGTCAGAGTTGAATTAGACCAGGAAACAGCAGTATTAAAAAAGTGCTCAATACACTTTTAAAAACTATAGTGTTCATAAATTTAAAAAAAATAAAGTGTTAGGAAATCAATTGACTGAAATTGCCTGAAGATACTGAAAGGTTGAAACCAAAGTAGAGGAATTGGTTGATCCCCTAATTTTCTATACTTTATATATATATATATATATATATATGATATCTATGGTAATGATAACAACACAACAGTATTATATTTGATAAGAAACTTGCTACCATGTAGTTTCAGTGTAAAAACAGAGTTCAAAGTAAAAAAGGGAAAGCTACTATATCAGAAAAAAGAATGTAAGACACAAAAGAATAATAGCTCAACTGTCAGTTTTACACTGTGTAAACTTCATGTGGCTGAAATGGACACCTGAATTATTATTCTTTAGTTCTTTGAGTTATTTTTATTGATATATATTGTTGAACATGTTATATATTTACACACCTATATATAATTATTGTACACGTAAATATTATCACATATAATATATATATATATATATATATATGCATTATATTTATATATATTCAGATACACACTTATTATATAACAATTATCTATTTACTATATATTATGTATACTAAATTTAAACTTTAAACTATAAGCTGATGCATGGTTTAGTAACATTTCTCAATTTGTTAGAGTTATAAACATGAATAAACAGAGTTTATCAAATACATCAAGTCTGCATCCTAATGAAAAAAGCATTTATTTTACACAATAAATAGTTTATGACATAAACTTCTTCCTTGTCAATACACTTAATTCATTGATTTATACTATTATAGAGCTTGAACATTATACAGTGAAAATTTCAGATTAAATCTCTGCTAATAACCATGTAACAGGTGACAGATTAATGGATCCACTCTCGTATATAAGTTGTACTTATTTAAAATAATTGTTTGAATAACTCCATTATCTATAATTTTACACACACTACTCTAATTGGCTATGTCAGTTAATCTTATTGACATAAACAAACAAGAATGGATGTTGATCACACTTACCTGGGAAGCAGCGTTCTCCAGTTGTTTCACATTGGAAGCCAGCAAAACCCCGTGGACACATGCAAGTAAAACCATGCTCCATGTTCTTTGGTATGCAAGATCCACCATTGTAGCATGAATGATCATTACACACCCTGAACTGATCAATACCAACAACATTAAGGGCATCTCCTCCAAGATCCAATGGCTTTCCACCAATCTGCACTTGACTTACTCCACCTAGTTAAATCAGTGTAAAAGAAACTGTTAGAAAATGGATGCATCTGTGAATTTGGGTTAATCTTAATTTAAAACTGGCTACTACAAGCTTAAATAAACAAACAAAAATGGTGGGCTAGTAGTAATTGTTAAATACAAGTTTATTTTCATTAGTTTTACTTCAAAGTAAAGTATTATACATTTACTGTTTCTATAATACAGTTCCTAAACTTATCTATTAGTAAAAAATAAAATGACCTTTTTTTTCATCAAATGATTATGGTGATCCAACAAAAAAAAAAATTTAGAGAAAAAGTGGTCTATGAGTAAAAAAAATTAGCATGAGACCCACAGATGACAATGTAGAAATTGACTCACCTACAAATCCTTGCTCAAATCCGACTGATTGTGGGATGACTCTGAAGTCTGGAACACCACCAAGGTAAAATGACTGATCCAGATCCAGGCCCTGGAAACGTCCTGGAGCAGTTCCTGAGTAAACTGGCTGTCCATCAATCAACATCATACCTATAGAGGAAGGAAACAGAAAAAAATGAAATGTAAATTCAGATGGTGGAAATTTTAAACAAGCTCAAAGTAGGAATGAGTTAAACTGTGCACAATTTTAAAACATCTAATATAACAAAAAAAGAAAAAAAAAGAAAAAAGTTACATTTACTAGTTGGTAAGGTGAAATTATTATCCAAGTTCAATTTTTATACATTGAAAGAATTGTCATATTCTCTGCATATCATATAGATATTTTGGAAAGGCTGAAGAAAAACCTCTGGTGAAATTTAAAACCTCGTAGGAGATAATCTCCAGAATCTATCTTCTTGTTGTAACCTAGAAAAGGTTACTGAATGAGGAATAACCAAAATGGAGGTTGGAAATGAAATTGTAATCTTTATAACATCAACAAAATACAATACTTGCCAGCATCGTGAAGTAGGTAAACCACTGCTAGTGGTGAACTACTTAGACAGTATATTACCCCCACTTACAATAGTCTCCAATATATTTATGAGTATTGGGACATACCCATTAGTGTTCATAGGTATGGTATATAACACTTATATATTTATAAGTCTACCATTCATCCATGATTTGAATACTGCTTTGACATCTGGTCTGGTTCTCCTGCTATAATTTTTAGATTCTTGATAAAATCCAAAGAAGAATCTGCAATGTTATTGGTCATGACCTGGTATACAACCTTCAGTCACTTTCCTACCACCATAACATAGCTTCCGTATGCCTTTTCTATAAATAATTTCATGGTAATTGTTCTGATGAACTTTCCTTAATGGTACCTAGACTTTAGAAATTTAAGTGCAGTACTAGTTTTTTCCATCATTTTACAGTCAAAATGGCTAGATGCAACCGTAAGTTCTATGCTAACAGTTTCTTCTATTGCACTTCTTGCTGGTGGAACTCTCTTCCAGATTCTTGATTCTGAGTCAAATTTGATCTTCAAAAATTGTCAATCATTATATTCTGTCTTAATTCTTGTTTTTTTTTTTTTATTATTCTCTCTCCTTAATAGTATTTTTTCCTCATATTCTCTAACACTCAACAACTGCCTGCATCTTAATGGCTCTATTGCTTTGCTTGGGGTGAAATGATAAAAAAAACAAAAAAACAACAACTTTGGATTGGCAAAATTTTGATTTTGGATTAATCCTTAGAGTATTAAATCCTCAGGTTAATCTACCTAAAATATTTTCTATTCAGATAATTTTATTGCATTATGATTAAAGTACGTATTTATATTGCCAATATTTTAAAATAAATAACATAATCTTATGCAATCCTAGAACATGAAAATCATCAAAATGAAAAGGTGATTTTTCATTTGAATCAACTAAATATATCTTAATTTGATTGATGATGTACATACAAGCAATATTCACTGGATCTAACCAATGTCTTTATCCACTGGGCCATATGAGTAGATGAAGACATTGGTTAGATCTAGCGAATAGACCACAAAAGTTGTGAGTTCAATACCAGGCTACAGTAGTGCCGAACCAAAAAACTTGGAGAGTTGAGTTAAAGGGAGATAACTGAGACATTCGGAAGAGGTATAGCACATGGAACTAGAATAATCTACCCAGGAGGACAAAATAAAGGGTTCGGTTCGAAATTACAATCAACTGAAGGTTGGAGCTGAAATGTTGTGAATATGGCAATGAAGATGAGGATAACAGTCTGAATAATGTAAATAATCATAATACCTCATCTCAGAGATATAGACAGACATTGTTTTCAGTTAACCAGAATCATAAACTATACACAAAATAGTGATTGAATCATCTGCAAGAGTTTCTAAATCTTAATAATTTCTCATGTTAAAAGTCTATAATAAATTCATGTTTTGTTACCGATTTGCCAATTTCAAAAAGTGTATCAAGTTATCAAAGACAAAGAATGTATATTGCTAAACAGTTTTGAAAAAAAAAATGAAATTTCAAGCGTTTACTGAGAGATGATGCATAAGAGGAAGCAATTTCTGGTTTCAGTTTTATTACAACAAACATAATCAATGAAATAAGAGCTATTTTTAAAGACCTCACCTTCTCTTCGGTCTCTCTTCAACTGAATTGTGTACCATTTGTCCAATTCAAGTGTTTGGTTGCCTTGAATAATAGCTGGACCTGAACCGACATTGAACCGGAACTCAGGGTAACGTTCTCGTAAACCAAAACACAAAAAGTCACCATTTTCTGTTTCTTGACCATTATACAAAATCAGACCTTGAAAAGGAAGAAATTGAAAATAAAACAAATTCAATAGAAACTGGTAGATAAAGATTATTGTGGTGTATTTAGTGTAAAAATTGTAACATTGAGTAAACAGAATTTGAAGGAAAAATAGTTTCCTCATAAAATTGTAACATTGAGTAAACAGAATTTGAAGGAAAAATAGTTTCCTCATAAAATTGTAACATTGAGTAAACAGAATTTGAAGGAAAAATAGTTTCCTCATAAAATTGTAACATTGAGTAAACAGAATTTGAAGGAAAAATAGTTTCCTCATAAAATTGTAACATTGAGTAAACAGAATTTGAAGGAAAAATAGTTTCCTCATAAAATTGTAACATTGAGTAAACAGAATTTGAAGGAAAAATAGTTTCCTCATAAAATGCATTCATGAAAGAAACGAAAAAAATCAATGTTATTGTGACTTAAGAACCAATATAAAAATGTGATGAAATGCTTAATTTTAACATTTAATTGCTAACTAAACTAAAACTTTAATAATGAAGTTTGATAGTCGGTGTTAGCTTGTTAGAGTAGTACCATATAAGTGGTTAGTTTACTGTTCATAAAACATATTTCACAATTTTAATTTATAATTAATAAAAGGAATATAGAAAATGATTTTGTTTCTTACCATCAGTAGCACTAGGCCTGAATGAAACAAGGATATTAAAGTCCAAGTAGGCATTTTTCAGTGGAGGATATTCAATGTAAGAAATTGGATTTTGTACAAAGTTTGGAATCAAATCTGTGTGAAAAAGAAATTTAATTTTGTAATAAAGCACAATTTGAATTTTTTAATGACTTTTTCTACATGGTTATTAATTAACATGTGCAATTAAGTAAGCAAAAACAAATATTTTGTCATTCAAAACCAGTATAAATTGCTAATTTGGTGTCACTTAACTGGATAACTTTAATTTTTTGAACTGATCCAGTTTTTCATATCAAATCGTGAAATGAAAGTTATCCTTAACGGCCACTTGTCTAGATTCTTTTGTCCTAATGCAGGTGTCTCCCAAGGATCCGTTGTTATTGTTTTATATATTGGCTAGCACAGGAATTGAACTCACAATCACCAGCTAATAGAAACTAATGCTTTGTTGTTGTTGGATTGGCCTATCTCACCTGTTCTTTATAATGGATTCTGCCATGGAACTCAATATAAGTCCATGGTATTTCTTCCAGAGGATGAACCGGATAGACCATTTCAGCATCCATCCTTGGTCCTACTTTGTAATTTTCATTAATGACCTTCATGATGGCATTAGCTCTCAACTTGGTATCTATACTGCTTACACAACCATTTACTCCTGTCTTGATAATAAGTCTGATCAGTTGGATAAGGTCAAATTGGCAGCTGATGTCCAAAACGTTCTTTATTATTCTATTAGATGAGTTAAGAAATTGGTGGGGGCAAGCCTTTACTTTTGTGTCATTTATTTGATTGATTGTTAGTATGTTTTCTGTGCCTTTTTTTGGTTTTTATCATGGCTGATATAACCTTTTGTAACATAAAAGGTGACACTTTTGTTATTTCACCCTCTAATGTTTCTATGACTATAAAAATTGGAAATTGTTTTTTTACTTGATATTTCAATGTCACTTTCTGTTTCAGAGTTTTCATACCGTCTCTTGGATCATTTATAATAATTCAACATATAATTTTGTATTTGTATTTACTGTCTTTGCTCCCCACCTGCCTCAGAGTTCCTTCTTAAGGGACACTACCAGAGGGGACTAATCCCATTCACCCTGATCTGCTAGGATTACACAGACGGTATAGTCATGCTGATCACCTGCATTACACCACCATATCTACCAAAGTATAGCATGGTGTAAGAATTTGCAGTGATGTCACAGCCATTCTCTTTCATCCCAACTAGCCCTTGCCACTATGTGACTAGTCAATTGGATTGGATTGGGCTATTCCATTCACCTGTCTATCCCAGGTAGGGACTGAAGTGGCATGTTGCAGAAACTTCTAACCATTTTTATACCAGATGAGCAGTCACTCAGTCACCAGAACTCAATTCCTGGGTGTCGCAGGTCACTAATCATGGCAAACAGGTGGCTCCATTGAGGGGGATTTGTAGATTTTGGGGATCGGTTTTTGTAAATGTGCACTTTATATATTGCAATTTTATAGATATTTTGTATGGACAGGTAGTTTAAGCATAGTGCTTTGTGTAAACAGATATTTTGTGGATTATGATTTTTGATTGGTAGTTTAAAGGTGTCTCTCTTTAATTTTGATGGATTGTTTGTATGGAGAAACTATATAATCTTTCCTGAAGGCACCATCCTATGTATAAACGGATAGCTTGTAGGCTTATCGTATAAGCTGATGCCATGTAGGTGAAGTCTTCCTCATATGAACAATTAGATTCTAATCTATCTTGCTTCCTATACTATGACTGGTAGTATTTTAATGTCCTACCCAGGATATAGGTGAACTTGTTTTGTGAAAAAAAAAAAAAAAAAAAAAAACATGATTGCAGTTTAGATAATTTTTGGGGGTTCATTAGTAATTTCTTTTATGAAAATGTATTGCTGGTCATTTTTAAACTATGAAAATACATAGCTGGCGCCTTCACTATAAAAATGTATTTCTACACTTTCATAGTGTTTTGACCCCAGATTGGGGGTTAACTATTTACCCATAGCCGAGATCCTAACAGATGCTTCTACTCTGGGTCAGGGTGGACCTGGGAAAAGCAGCAATTAAGAGGTGGTTCTACACTCCTTAAAACCTGCTCGTGAGAGGCCTTGATGTTGGATGTAGTTTATTGTCATACCCAGGATGATAGAAAGACTATATTGAATCCATTGCTAGGTCAGCTACTAAGAAAGTTGCTTCACTGTATCATGTGAGACAATTTTTCTCTTCAGAATCTATCTTGCACATCTATAAGTCTACCATTCATCCATGCTTTAGTAATATTTCTGTTTCTAATTCTACCACACCCAGTAACCCCTTGTGTCTTGGTTAAAAAAAGAAAAGTTGTACAAATTGTTTGTGATTAAGAACAAATAAGAAACGTTTATCAATCTAAGATGGTTAACTTTTATTAAACCTTGATCAGATAATAAGATATGGAGAAAAAGAAATTCTGGTATTTCTTTTATTTTTGTGTGGTTTGATTTTCATTGCTTAAGCAGGCTTCATATGCATTTGACTTGTTATACAGCGTTTATGTGTATAATTTTCAGAATGCCATAACTTATATACATGTATGCTGCAGTTTAGATAATTTTCTTGAGTGCATTAGTAATTTCTTTTATGAAAATTTATTGCTGGCAATGAAAATCAAACAGCACAAAAATAAAAATACTAGAATTTTTTTTTCCATATCTCATTGTTGAAGCTTTAATAAAAGTGAAAGATGTTAGATTGATAAATTTTTCCTATTTGTTCTCTATCCTATTATACAGTGGAACCTCGGTTCTCAAATGTCTCACAAATTGGTTTTTGAACAGAAAATTTTAGATGAAAATGCCTTGGTTCTCGAACAACATAGCTGAACTGCGTTCACAAGAATGGAATAATTTCAGAGTCAACCGCCATGTTGTATACATTTGTGTGTTGTGCTGTGCTTTTTTTTTTTTTTTCAATTTTATTGTACTGTGACTTTTTTCTCTGCATTTATTCCTGTTGGAAAAATAGTTTCGGTTTAGGAACATTTTGTGTTACGAGTGGCCTTCAGGAACAAATTAAGTTCATGAACCAAGGTTCCACTGTGTGTGTGTGTGTGTGTGTGTGTGTGTGTATATATATATATATATTGAAGCAATTGGATGTCTAGCCACACTGAGGAGCTGTGATACAGCAAAACAGTCTGTCTGTGGATGATTATATATATATATATATATATATATATATATATATACACATACACACACACACAATCATTTGGTAGAAAACCTAACAGAAAAATAAAACTTTGAAACTTTTATCTTTGAATAGATACATCACTTACCTGATACCTGTAAAGTAACTGCATGCCTGACTGTGTCATAAGTATTAGTTGCTGAGCAATAGTAAGTTCCAGCATCTTCTGGACGCACTTTGGGAATGTAGAGATTTCCATCAACTATGCTGTGCTCACTATAGAATGAAAGTAAAATAAAATTCTTTACTACAACCGATGCAACTGGGATAGATTTTTTGAAACCCAATAAAATTACCAAATATGTCACAAATTAAAATCCCTTTTAAAATAGTTATCAATCTTTGAAAGATCCAAATTATTTACTAAAGATGCAAGAACAAATTTAGTGAAGCATGTTAGCTTTATAGATTGCTATCTTGGTAATATAATAATTTTTCTAGCCATTTTAATACGTATATTTACTGTATATACTCGTGATAGGTCATACTTTTATTACCAACAATTTCACAAAATATTAGGGCTGTGACCTATTCGCTTGACATAAATGTAAAACAACACTACCTTGTCATCATAATTTCTGAGAAGTCAGAAATGATACTTAAACACATGGTTTTTCTCCGTATAGAAACAATTTATCTATCATGCTGACTCACTGCTTTAAACTTACCGCATGCTGCTAGATTCACATATCCATCACAATAAATAAATAAAATTATAAAATATTCATTGAACCATCAGTCACCATTCAGTCGGGGCCCTTGCACTAAACTGATATAGAAACCCCGAACATGCATACATAAGTTAAGGAACCACGTGTAGATGTTTATTGACAAAGAAAAAATAGTCCTGCGATTCATTCTGCAAAATATTTTGTCAAAAATAAGTTGGAAAATATGACTTAAAGAAATGAAATATATTCTTCATGAGATAATTTTCTTTAATGGCTGTTTCATATAACATTAAAAAGCAGTCTTATGTATTATTTACAAATAACAAAGCGCATGAATCTAGTACCCAAGACATCTGCACTATTTTGCATTGTGCAGTGATACAGTTGGTAGCCAGGTTTATAGTTTATAATTTTAATTGTTGCAAACCCTACATGACTAAAAGAAAGTTATGAAGCAGGTTTTAAATTAAAAGTATTAAATTATGCAGAACATGCAAATTGATCTGTAAAAGTGTATTAATAATTCTAAGTTTTGAAATAAAGGTAGATATCTGATAATTCTCATGTTTAAAAAATGTTTAAGTGTAACTCCTCAGATTATAGTGTGACCTATCTGCGAGTCAACAGTAAATCATCAATTTACCCATAAAATAGGGGTGTGACCTATCTGCAAGTATATACGGTAATATCTTTTATGAGACATTAGCATCTTGCCAGACATTTTGTTTAATAAATTATATGTAAAAAAAAACTTAGCTCTCCTCAAAAGATATTATTTTGAATAAGATATTTTCATAAATTTACGTATAAAACTTTTACATTTGAAGGACATTTTAAAGTTTAGTGTTAAAAAAATATAAGGAAAATGAATTTTACATGAGATGTTCATGTTATTGTAAATAAAACAAAATATACATCATAAAAATTAAATGATAACAAGGATAAATGATAATTAATAAATAACAGTGATTATGAACTGAAAAGAAATTGTGAAGATACATAAAGGGTGCTTCATTAAGAGGGATCAAAGTGAGCAGTAAATAAATCAGTGTTATTGGTGGAAATTTATTTATTTCTCTATTGGATCATGTCATTTAAGTCATGGCAATTATGTGTGAAAAATAATATTGCCCAAATGTCTGCCAAGGCTTCAGTGGCACACCTCCACTCAATGGTCAAAATTTTTGATAATGTCTCTGCATAGTTGCTCCTCGATCTCATCAATATGCCTTATTATCTCATCCTTCAGCTGTTGAATTGTTGTTGGCTTGTTGGCATAGACCTTACTTTTGAGATGACCCCAAAGGAAGAAATCTAAAGGCGTCAAGTTGCATGATCGTGGTGGCCAATTGACTTCACAGTTTCAAGAGATGATGCGACCTGGGAATTTCTCATTCAAATTCTGTTTGAACGTCCATTTTCATAATAGGTTTCAATAACTTTAACAGGTTGTTTGATTATTAATATTTAAGACATAAGTTGTTAAATGTGAAAGAAAAAGAAAAAAAATCATTAGACGCTTAAACTTAATTCACATTTAAAATTGATCCAAATTATTGGAAAACTCTTTATTTTTTCCTGATATCAGGCTTTAACTTTTCAATGATACAGAAAGTCAGTACTTGCAAAATTATCTAAATTGAAAGGCAATATTAACTTTAAAAAAATTGCTGGATAAACATATATTGTTTTTCCACTAGCCCGGTGTAGTAGCGTATGCAAATTAGATAGACAAGTATAAATAGAGAACAACTGGTGAACATAGGTTGCAAACCCAGTTGCTATTCAGAAAACAGAGAACTGTACTACGACTACTACTATACAGAGAGACATGCAAAACATAACACCTGGAAATATAAATATTATTTTCCTAGTCTTTGTCATGTGACTCATAAAAAAAACCTCACAGAAGATGTAAAGAACAAGTGTGATTGTAAGTTCACAGTATGACAAATAATTATTAGCTGAATATCTATCTAAAAATTTCACTACATATGTTCAATTTATGTAATTAATATTTATCACTGAATTAAGAGTGTTGATGAGGAAAGAAATTATACTAAAGAATTGTTTTGTAAAATAAATGATATTTTATTATTAGGCTACTAACTTATTGTTGTTCCTTATGTATATAGATTGATTGTTTTTTATGGCTTATCAAGAAAAAGATTTGAGAAAAATTAGCAGTAATTGATAAGCAGGAAAAAGGAATTGACCAGTAAGTTTGTGTTGCAAAAGTAAAAAGAGAGAAAAGATGTAGAATATTAGCTAAAGACAGAAAAGCAATCAAACTAATAGCTTTAAGGAAACATCACAAGAAGAAGTATTTAAATTGAGACAAGTAGTAAATGAAAACTGATTTTTATTGATGAATGTAAAGCTACATTGGATCAACCTGTTGGTTGGGCTAGAGCAGAGAGTTACCAAATATTTTAGACTATGATGAGTAATCAAGGATTCTATGAATCATTGAATTCTTAATACTTAATCAACTTATGGGCATGGACAATAAATAATAATTAGGTAGATTTGTGGTTACTATATACATTAGTGAAAGAAACTATATACCAAATTCTGTGATACTGTTCTTCTTTATTCATACCCCAATATGGATATGTTATTAGCTTCAGAAACACAGTCATATTATACACTAGTAGGATTATATGCAAGAAAATATGGAACTAGAAATAGGAATACACATCTTTGGAAAGAAAAAAAAATTTCAAAATCATTTGACAATATAGTAAACCTAGAATGCTCAGAATAAAGAGTAATTTTTTTAGCATACCTTGGCAGATCTCCATTCTCTTTAGTCCAAGTAATGAGTGGTTCAGGACTGCCACGTGCACTGCATCCCAGTGTTGTAGGTGTACCCAAAGGTGCAGTATTGAAATTTTCAGGTATATTGATTACAGGACGAGCTGCTGCTAACAAAAACAGAATGTTAATAAAATAATGAACAATGACATGAATATTATGCTTTTCAAAGTTAATTACTATTTTTGATTTATCATTTACTCTCTTTTCCATGACAATCTGATAATACATTAGATTAAATGTCCAATATATTATTGTCTTGCAAAGAAACAGCTAATGGTTTATAATAATGTTAATACAAATTAATATTTTAAAAATATTATTGCCTTGCAAAGAAACAGCTAATGGTTTATAATAATGTTAATACAAATTAATATTTTAAAAATATTATTGTCTTGCAAAGAAACAGCTAATGGTTTATAATAATGTTAATACAAATTAATATTTTAAAAATATTATTGTCTTGCAAAGAAACAGCTAATGGTTTATAATAATGTTAATACAAATTAATATTTTAAAAATATTATTGTCTTGCAAAGAAACAGCTAATGGTTTATAATAATGTTAATACAAATTAATATTTTAAAAATATTATTGTCTTGCAAAGAAACAGCTAATGGTTTATAATAATGTTAATACAAATTAATATTTTAAAAATATTATTGCCTTGCAAAGAAACAGCTAATGGTTTATAATAATGTTAATACAAATTAATATTTTAAAAATATTATTGTCTTGCAAAGAAACAGCTAATGACTTATAATAATGTTAATACAAATTAAAAATATTTTTTTACTTTTAATTTGTATTAACATTATTATAAGTCATTAGCTGTTTCTTTGCAAAAAATGCTGAAAAATCATTATGAGATTGGTAATTGATGACTATTTATATTAATCTTCTAAAATTTGATGGATTTCAAGTTTGGAGTGTTCAAATATACTTAAAATTATTTTTAAACACACTATAAGTGCCATATCATCTATGGGAGGTGTTGTTTACAAATACCAGTCAACAAAATGGAGCTGTGAAAACATGATATTGTAATTTGAAAATTTTGCAATCATTATCTCAATTTCACATTCAATCACGTAATTTCAATTTCATAGAGTTATGTTTGATTGTAAAACGAAGCAATTTTAGAAGGATTTCTTTCTACTGCAATAGCAGCAACAGAGGATAAAATTTTCAGTGATGAATCAAACATTGATGATAGCAATTCAGATGTGCATTTGTCATTTAATCATAAATCTTTAACAGTTGGGCTATCAATCCAACCATTACAAAACTGATATCACTTAACAGCTTAGAGGTTCTAGGAAACAGTTTTTTTTAAAAAATTGTTTTAGTCATACTGAACACTAATTTAAAAAAGGAAACAAAAGATCACTCAAAGACTAAAAATCAACATGATATTAAAAACAGTCAAATATGAAAAATTCTGACTTGTTGTTAGAACGCTTGCTCTAACAGGTTGGCTCATTATTTTGAATTAACCATTCACAGTATAAATAAAATTTAAACTAATAAAAACACTCAAGTTGGTAAATTTTTCTATTTTAATTAAAAAAGAAACTAGAACTTGTAATGTTAAAAATGATACAGAGATAGTTTCATCTATCTTCCTAAGTTTTTTAAACAGGACTAGAGGTTTATTGTTTGTTTCCTGTTTAAGATTGGGTTTTCGGTTCCTTCTAAAGTCTTTTCATTTTCTTTCACGCCCCTTGCATCTTAGTGGCATTGACGCTTTTCTCAGGGTGAATTAATTAAAAAAAAAAAAAGAGAAAAAAAAGATGATTGTTACTTACATTTGACAAACAGAGATATCTTGGATTCAACAACTTCTCCACTGGGCATTGACAATGTACATACATAGGTACCAGCATCTTCAAGTTCAACCTTTGGAATAATGAGGACTCCGTTTCCGTAAATAGCCTTTTCAGAAATTGGACCTTCAACTTTGGACCATGTCATCTTTGGATTAGGTTGAACTGTAAGTGAATGAAAGTTATTATCTTTAATCATATATTTGAATTGATAAATTAGGTGGCTACTAAAAGGAATTTAACAGCTAATCAAATTCATAAATTGATAATCAAGAAAAGGCTGAAATAATTATCTGATAAATTAAAAAAAAGTTACAATTACTGAGAATGAAACTGGAATCTATAGAAAATTTAAGCCAGCAAACATTAGAATATCATCTTACAAAAGATAGGATTTCTGGCTAAAATACAATCCAAAACCTAAAATAACAATACAAAACAAAAATAGTTATATGTGGAAAGTATATATAAAAGTCACAAAATCATTCTAAATTAATTTTCTCTTCTGATAATATGGATGTATTATACATGTAATGAAAATATTTTCTCTATAATTTTCCATGTTTGCCACTTACTATACCAGAAGAAACATAATAACAAATAATCATATATTTGAATTGATAAATTAGGTGGCTACTAAAAGGAATTTAACAGCTAATCAAATTCATAAATTGATAATCAAGAAAAGGCTGAAATAATTATCTGATAAATTAAAAAAAAGTTACAATTACTGAGAATGAAACTGGAATCTATAGAAAATTTAAGCCAGCAAACATTAGAATATCATCTTACAAAAGATAGGATTTCTGGCTAAAATACAATCCAAAACCTAAAATAACAATACAAAACAAAAATAGTTATATGTGGAAAGTATATATAAAAGTCACAAAATCATTCTAAATTAATTTTCTCTTCTGATAATATGGATGTATTATACATGTAATGAAAATATTTTCTCTATAATTTTCCATGTTTGCCACTTACTATACCAGAAGTAACACTGAAATCATACAAAGATTAGATGAGGATGATAGTAAAATTTATGTATTTTTCAATATATGTAATGTCAAGTTTGTCTTCTGGACAACACTTGCAATAACTTGTAATCACAACTACCTAAATTAGATTGTGCACCAACAAAATATCATGACTCCCCCACCCCAGCAAACTATATAAGTAGATGAGCAAGTGAAGAAATGATCAAATAGTTTGGATGGTCTTAAAAGCAGATGATTTTCACAGCATAAGAGAGAAAATGTAAAAATAAAGTTTTGATTTTTCAAACTCAGCCCAATATTAAAAAAAATAAAATTTTTAATTATAAATTAAAATATCATTTTTTGTTCTACAATATTGTAATATTCTTAATGATGAATGACAGCGAGTCATCAAAGTATTAGAATAAAGAGCAAAGATTTTCGTTCAAATGAAAGACAAGATTATAAAATGATATTTCGAAACAAAAATAAAAATTGCTTTTACTGTGTAATATATTTTTAAACTTATTTGATCAAATATTGCAAGAATACAGTTTTGGCTGCTGTACAGCTTATCTTCTGGATTTTAGTGCACAGTACAATTTCAAAGTACAAAACAAGCTGTGAAATAAAAGAATGTGACAAGAGAACTGAATGAAAATGCAAGTGATAGATGAAAAAGATATCTTACTGGTAGAAACAATGCAATCAAATTCAACCTTATCTCCAACATTTGTTGTCTGTGTAGACTTAGGCCTTTCCTCTGGCCGGTGGATAGCTGAAAGTGGAAAAAGGAAAAATAAGTAGGTACATAATTACAAAAAATTAAATAAACAGCAGACAAAAAATGTTTAAGCTGGTTTTTTTTTCAAAATTAAGATTCTTACTTTTTGTATCTATCTATCTATATTTCTGAGATGAGGTATTACGTACACTATTTACATTATTCAGACTATTGTCCTAATCTTTGTTGCCATATTTATCACAACGTTTCGGCTGTTGTACACTTAGGCATTCTTCAGGTGGTTGGAATGTCGAACTGAACCCTTTATTTTGCTTGCTAGCGTAGACTGTTCTAGTTTCACATGCCATGTCTAATGGATGTTAGTTATCAGTTATCTCCTGTTAACAGTCTACCCCAGTGAGCGAAATAAAGAGTTCAGTTTGACATTTCAACCACCTGAAGAAGGCTGGAGCGTACAACAATCGAAACGTTGTGATAAATATGCTGTTGTACACTCCAGCCTTCTTCAGGTGATTGGAATTTCAAACTGAACCCTTTATTTCACCCACGGGGTAGAGGTGCCATGCCTCTTCTGGATGTCCCAGTATCAGTATCTCCCTTTAACTCAAGGAGGCTTGAGCATATAACAGCAAAAAGATTGCGAATATCGTAATGACAAGGGCAACAGTCCGAACAGAGTAAATAATTACAATACTCATTTTAGAAATATAGACAGATATTGTAGCCTGAAGTTGAAAAAAAAATTATTTTACACAATTATGTACATCAATATTTATTTTTCAACATAATGTTCTTTGTCAATGCACTTGATTTCTTGGTAGATATTAATAAGGTAGAGTAAAATTTTCAGATCAAAATTCAACAAATAAGCTACAGATTTATTGATGCTTTCTTGAATTACACATTTTGCTTATTTTGTTTTTCTCTGTTGACTGAAAGAACTTATGGAATTTAAACTCATAACTTACTTGTAAATCTGAGGTAAATGTAGTCCCTTGCACTTCCTCCTTCATTGGTTGCTGTACAAATGTAACGGCCTTCATCATCTTCAGTAACACCAAAGATTCTTTAAAGTTAAACAGAGATTAAAAACAAATTATGTTAATAAGTAAAGAATATATGTATGTGCTGAATTATTTCTGAATATAATTTTTTTTTAAATTAAATAAAAATTTTTATGGTGAAAGTGTGAAAAAATATAAAATTGTATCGATGTCATGG
>OZ038511.1:33619772-34024772 GCA_964036315.1 Acanthosepion esculentum | reverse complement strand
AACAAATAGGGAGTTATCATAAAATGCAACAGAAATAAATGAAATGAATAAATAAATAAATAATATATTTAATTTATTTATTAATTTAATTTATATATTTAATAAATATTTAAATAAATTAATAAATAAATAAATAGAAATTAGATTTAATAAAAAATACCTAGTCAAAGGTTAATAATGGTGATAATGCTTGATTTAAGAGATTTGAATATCTAATACTAAAACAAAAATTTTATTTTGTCTATATTTCTGAAATATTCTAACTATTTACATCATTTGGACTGTTGTTTTAATCTTTATTGTCATATTCATGACATTTCGGCTGTTGTATGTTCTGGCCTTCTTCTCGTAATATAAGTTTGAATTTCTAACCAAAACCTTTATTTAGTACACAGGGTTTAGATTATTGTAATTCTACATGCCATACATTTTTTTTCTTTTTTTGATATCTCAGTTTCAATTAATTCCCTTTAGTAACTGAACTCTTCAAGTTTTTGGTCTCTCTGCAGTCAGGTATTGAACTCACAACTCTTTGGGTCAAATCATTTTTTGGATTACTTCAATGCTTTTATCCACTGGGCCAATGATGATTAAAAAGAAAAAAGAAAAAGTAATTTAAAAAAAAATATAATTGATACAAGTTTTAATTTTATGTCATTACTCACCATCATCAGACCTACACATGTTTAAAGAAAAAAAAAAATGCAATAAATTTACTTACCAACCACTTTTACAAGTACAATTCCTGTTGCAACACCAGAAGAGCTCTTGGCAATGCATCGATATTCACCAGCATCAGCAGCTGTAACTTCTTTGAAGATCAGTACACCATTACGTTCCTCAACTGTAGGGGAGATAACTCCATTGGTCTTCATCCATTCAATGCTTATGGGACCTGACCCTTCTGCTCTACAGTGTAGTCGTAGGGGTTCTCCAGGTCGAGTTGATATATTACTTGGGGATATGGTTATACGAGGAGCAACTGTAATATAAAAATAGTCAATTTTAAAAGAGAAATAATTAAAAAAAGAATAATGATGACTAGTTATTTTTTATCATAATTTTAGATCATAAATGATACTCTTGTGTTTCCCTCTGCTATATGTTTAAGGAACAAATGTGGAGTAAAGACGGAAATAAATAATAAGACAATCTACCATCAAATGACAAAAAAAAAAAAAATTATTTTTGAGTCATAGGATTTGTGCATCCTTCTGGTTAATAAATTAATCCTTTAAAAATAAATATTTAATATTTTTCAACCAATGGGAAGATGATAAAACTACTCATTGTAAGTAATAAGAAAAAAAATTGTTTCTTTTTTATTTTAAGTTGTGTTTATTATAATGTCTAAGCATTTCGATTCTGGTAGAATAATGTCTGTTCATTATTCTATAACTTATATAAATTTTACTGTTTGCATTGGTATTTATACAAAAGTTATTTAAATGGTGAAAAATGCAAAAATTTAATCATCACACAATAAAATGAAAAATTACATAAGGTCGTAGGAAAATATGAAAAATGAAAATGCAGACCTGAAACAATGATCAAGAAACTGACTTCAAACGTTCCTTCGGGAGTTGTGGTTGTGCATACATATTCTCCATCATAATCTTTAGTTATGCGAGGAATAGTAAGAATTCCATTTGAAACACTGTGTCCTGGTGGGAGGGGACCCCTTCGTCTTCTCCAAGTGATACGAGAACCAGTGAATCCTAGATCAGAAACAGTGAGCAATATATATTAAGTACCTTCATGTGAATTTGAGCTTTTCTACATTTTTCCTTTCTAGCTAGGGTTCTAGGGTTCAGAAAACACTATATAATTTTTCATGAATACAAATGGAGTTAATTTATTTATAAATTAATTTCTTTTTTTTCCATTTAGACATTTTAATATTTTTTTTAATATGAGGTGGTGCTGAAAAGTTTTCAGCACAACCAAGAAGGGATTTCCAAATAAATTCTAAGGTTTGGTCATTTGGTTACATTTTAGGAAAAGGATTGGTGTCTGGTAATTTTTCAGCAACCCCTTTTATCTGTTTACCTGTTATATTAAATGCATATTTGATGTAATGGAATAACCTGTCACCCCTCACCCCCCTTGAGTAACTAACTATAGGTAGTAACTACCTATAAGTATCTGTAAGTCAGCAGACTACAGAGACTAGCTGCGATCTGTTCCAGCTAGATGGTCGAACTCTCTGCCTTCGGGGAGAGAGGAACCCGGACGAGGCTCCACCAAAGGGCAGAGTCTCGTTCGGGGAGGTAGACTGTCCCTGAACCCGTTTTTACGGGTTCAAATAGGGAATATTTTTGGCCGAGCCTACGGGTTCGGAAAACCCACATTAAACCTGGCCTTGTGCCACATGCAATCCTTGTGGGGGGGTAGCTTGATATCACTAGCTGGGATCTGTTGTGTACAACTCAGACTTACATGAGAACTACCGACCTTCCAATAGTAGCACTCATTACTGGATTGACTTGCAACGACCTTGTGCATAACTGTTACCTTTATTCTTATTGTACTGGTACTCTACAATAAACCTTTACTTATTTTATCTACCTTGTTTTTCAAGTATATATTCCTATTAGTACAGAATATAACATTATTATATAAAAATAGGTGACAATAGCAAATAATGATGAAATTTAAATGGCTGATGTTAGATAACAATGGTTTTTCCAATAAATCAGTAAATGGATTTTTGAAGAAGAATTATTTAAAATATCAGTAGTTATTTTCAAGACTATTTGATAATGATAATAAAACATTGTGATTTTTTTTCTTTAAAAACAATTTACCTTGTGTTTCACAAGTGACTTCAACCTTTTCTCCTTCATTCACATTCAGACGATTTCGGTTTCTTGGTGGTACTATTACACCAGTTCTTTCCACTGTAAAAGAGAAAAAGCAAGTTAATCATATGACTACTAGTAGTAAAGATTAAATCCTCTAATCCAGTACTTTACCACCGATGAAAACAAGATTAGAGACACTAAATTATTAAGACATTTTTTTTTATGTTTATACGTTCGTTTTATAGATAAAATATTTAAGTAAATGCTCTGTTTATAATAAACAGTATTAACAACATTTACCGGCCTGAATGTCTGAGAAATTTTCATAGAAAATATGCATCCTCCGACAGGAATCGAACCTGTATCCTATACGGAACTGTCATATAGCCTGACGTGCTTTTACCGATTGGGCCACAGAGGAGTGTTTCAGTTAGCAAGGTCGATTTTACTGATTTTAAACTACAATTCTCCATGATTTTCTCTCATACATTCATATCTGCCTGATGCGTATCCAAATGTAAACAAATGACGTCACACATTATGAAATGGACAAAGTCTGACAATTATTTTTAAGACATTTTTTTTTATGTTTATACATTCTTTTTATAGATACAAATATTTAAGTAGATGCTCTGTTTATAATAAACAGTATTAACAACATTTACTGGCCTGAATGTCCGAGAAATTTTCATAGCCGGTAAATATTGTTAATACTGTTTATTATAAACAGAGCATTTACTTAAATATTTGTATCTATAAAAAGAACATATAAACATAAAAAAAATGTCTTAAAAATAATTGTCGGACTTTGTCCATCTCATAACGTGAGACACTAAATTGTTAACCACTAAACTGTTAAAAAGTCAAAGAACTTTATAAATGTAGATATATATACAGCTAGTTGAATGTAGTTTTCAAAATCTTAAATCTATCTTGAATATTGTGTGTATGTGTCAAAGTTTAGTTTTAGAATTAATATTTTTATGCAGCAATTCTGAAATGAAGAATTATCATTATTATTCACTGATTTATCCAGATTTGCCGCCTTGTTTTTTTGTTTCTTCGTATGCTTTTTATATACAGTAACATTTTGCACTGAAGACTTTATTCAATTTATGGAAGTTATCTTGTTAATTTATCCTCTGTTAAACCTTTTTTGTGAAGCAGCTTCTTCAAAATATGTGAATTCCAATGACTGTGTCAAAGACTGGATTCACAACTATCAGGTCAACTTCAATACTTAACCAATACTCATATCCACTAGGCCTTTTGGAACAATCAAATGTTATAATTTGGAACTTTGAAACTTGTGTCTTTTCTTTCTTGATCAAAATCTCTCATATGTTCAAATAAAAGAATTAATACAAGATGTTTTCTCATATGAACAGTGAAGTGAGAACAGTATATATTGTATAAAGGGTTTGGTTAGAAATTTCAAGAATGTTATCAAATATCAGAAGCAACTGGCCAAAAGGTTTTATAGCATTTTCTTTTATATCAAATAGATGTTTGTATTTAGGGTTAAAGGTACAGTGGTAGGCAGGGTTAATTGGACAGGATTTGAGTTTTAGTTCATATTGTAGTGCCAGTTTTCTCGTCACGATTTTAATGGTGCTTCATGATCTTCAGTATATAAACTTTCTATGGGTGATGTTTTGAAGGTACACATAGCAAGTCTTAATCTTGGATGGGGTATAGGAATATATGAAACATTTATAGTCCAATTTGGTTCTTATTAGAGTTCTATATAATTTCAGGAGCAATATGTGATCTGCTCCCCAGCCACAACCCATAGTAATTGAAGCATTTTTTGTTTTATTTATTTTAAGTGAGGGATGAAAGTAAGTTTTTTTTTTTATCAGAAATGACTCCCAGAAATTTATGTTGGTCTGTCATCTAAGAGTTGGATCATTGTGCATTTTTTTTTCAGATTGCAGTTTTGGTCTATGCCTTTATCTCTGATTATGGTTACTTGCACTATTTACATTGTTCGGACTGTTATCCTCATCTTCATTGACAGATGTATGATCTGGCCTTCTTCAGGTGATTGGAATTTTGAACCGAACCCTTTATTTTCTCCCCTGTTCTATACCTCTTCCGGATGTCTCAGTTATTTCCCTTTAACTCAATTCTCTCCTCTGGTATTGAACTCACCAGCATCTAACCAGCAACTTTATCCACTGGGCCATATCTCTTTGAGGACATCTGTGTATGAATTTTTGGGACTTATAAACCTAATGTCTCAGCAACCATTTTTTACCATTGCAATTTTTTGTTATTATTATCTCATTTTTTTTTTTTTTTACCAGAGCTTATATTGCAATTTTTGTTGTTATTTATTGCTTTTCTCTAGCACTCATTATTGGGGAGAATTTGAAACCGTTTTTGATAGTCCATTGGTTTAATTTATTTATGCACACATGCAGTTTTTGTTCTGCAATGTGCATATTTTTTTTTTATTTGTAGCAGATCAAAAAGTTGTCTCTGTATAATGAACCATCAACTCCTTGATTTAAGTAATTAAGAGTGTTGTTAATTTTTATGTTAAAAAAAGTGATGGACAGAATGCAACCTTGTGGAACACCTTCTTGGATTTTTACATTGGAGAGTTGATCCTACCTGAATTTTGAACCTTCTATCTGACAAAAAGTTATTTATCAAATTGGTTAATCTGCCCTTTAATGCCAGATTATATTGGTTTGTCATTATTCCAGGTCTCCATGTTGTTTCATAGGCCTTTTCTAGATGAAAGAAAATAGTATTGCATGTTCTTTTCTAATAAAAGCCTCTCTAATGAAAGTTTCTAGCTGGACTATGTTGTCTATGGTGCCTCTTTTGTTTTGGAATCCACTCTGGAGGTTGGTAATTAAACCATTAATTTCAAGGTACCACTTCAGTGTTTTATTCACTATTCTTTCTAGCGTTTTCCATATACAACTTGTTAATGTTATGAGTCAGAAATTTTTTGGGTCCGATTTGTCTTTATCTGATTTTGGTATAGAGATCACAGTAACTTATTTCAAGCTATTCAAGAGTTTTCCCTTAAACCATATGCTGTTAAACCTATTTTTGGTGTGGGGGGAGTTGTTTAAGAAATTTCTGTAATGAATTTCAATTGAGCCAGTAGCAGTATTATGCAATTTGCTTATGGAATCTATAAGTTCATTTAGGGTAAAAGAATTGTTGTAATTTTCTTTGTTGTTCGAGTTAAAGTTCAGCTTATTTTTTTCCTGCATCTTGCTTAATTTTTTGGAATTGCTCTTTGTAGTTTTTGCTAGAGGAATTTTGCTTAAAGGTTTCAGTGAATAGATTTGATATATCCTTTCCGCTTGTTATTTTTGTTATTTTGAGAAAGGTGATTTAGAGGAGGTGATAGTTTTTTTTTCCTTATCATATTCCAGACTTTTTTTGGTTTGGTATGGGAGTTTATTTTATTTATGTAATCTCTACAGGATTTTCTTTTAGCTTCTTTGATGGTTCTGTGTGCTATTGCTCTATTTAGTTTGAATAGATTTAAATTATGTATTGTAGGTTGGGTATTAAATTTTTGTAGTGCTGCTCTATCTAATCTTATTGCCTTTTTGCAATCTTCATCGAACCATGGTCTTTGATGTTTATTTAATTTACCACTTTTTGGTATACATACTCTCACGATTGCTAGTAATGTTTCATAGAAATATTCAATAGATTTATTGTTGTCTTTGTAAGTTTTTGACAGTATTGATTTTTATATTCCCTCCAATCTGCTTTGTTTAGTTTCCATCAAGGGAGATGGTTTTCAATTGGTTCTGAACTCTTCAGTATAATTGGGTAGTGACACTGTTGTCGAGTACTTGCCAACTGTAATCCATAAAAATAGAGGGGTCACACAGTCAATAGCTGAGTATGTACCTGATGCAGGATGTAGATATGTATTAAACTTATCATTTAGTAAACTTGAGACATTCTTATTAATTACATTTCCCAGGTTTTTCCCCGTTTAATCAGAGTTCTTGGATCCCAGTATAACATTGTGACTGTTAAAGTCACCTAATAATATGAATGGTTTCAGTAGTTGTTCAATTTTTTTTTTTTTTTTTAAGCTTATCACCCCAAGCAAGGCTGAAGGCCACTAGCACGCAAGGGGTTACAGAAGGTTTGGAGGAAGAGCAGATAGGAGTGGTAAAGGAGAGGATGTGGAGAAAGATAGTGGATCGATCAAGGCAAGGGGGTTACAGAAGATTTGGAGCGAGAGCAGATAGGAATGAAAGGTGAAAGGATGTGGAGAAGGGAAGTGGATAGATCAAGGCAACTGGAGATGTCGATTGACGTTACACTTAAATAGTTGGAGATTATATTTGTCAGGGAAACAGGAATAAGGAAGGGAGTTCCACAGGCGAGATGTGCGAGACATGAAGCTATTGGAATAGAAGAGACGTCTACATCTAACAGTTTCAACGGTGAAGGGGTGGGAACTGGATGCCAGCCTTGTAGGACGTTTAATTATTACGTTGGTGCAAAAATAACGTCGTTTTTTGGCTTGAAGTTGAACGTCAAAAAACAACATTATTTTTGCACCAACCTAATAGTTTATTTAGATTGGTTTCTTTTATGGGATCATGAAGTGGGATGTAAATAGAGCAGAGATGCTAACAGTTTTATGTAGGGTAGTTTTTGTAATAACTGCTTGTTGATTGGTTTCTAGAAGTATTTTACTTTGTTGGTTGTCATTCTTGATTAGGATTGATGCACCCTCAGATACCTTCTGAGGAGTGTCATGCATGTAATTATTAGGTTGGTGCAAAAATAATGTTGTTTTTTGACATGATCTTGAACGTCAAAAAACAACATTATTTTTGCACCAACCTAATATATTGAGTATAGTGTTTTTTCTTTATTTTATTGTTTGGTTTTAGAAGTGTTTCTTGAAGGCAAATGACGACAGGAAGTTGATTTGTTATGAGTAAGAGTATTTCATTTATGTTTGCCTTTAGGCCTCGGCAATTCCACTGTATAATTTTTTGCATCATGCTTATGTATTCAAGTGTTATGAGTTTTTGCTTGTCCGGTTTTTGTCTATTGAGTGAAGTGTCCATAATTTCTATGCTCTCTGGCCTGTTAGCACTTTGTTTCTTGTCATGTTTTGTTCTTCAGAGGTCTTTTCTTTCTGCTTGTCTGCTTGGTCATGTTTGATTTGTTTTGCCATTAGTTTCTTTTGACAATCTTTGTCTGGATGGTGACTATTCCCTTGTTTGAGATGGGATAGAGTTTTGTTCATCCATGTTCACTTCTCTTAGTTCTTCAATGATGTACTGGGTTGTGTTATTTCTTTTATGAACCATTTAATTCTCTTGTGAATGTTTAGTGGGTTCTATTTCATAAAGGATTTTTGTACTTTGGATTGGGGTTTTTCAGAGTCATTTGTTTTCTACTTATAGATTCTTTTTTGTTTGAGGTTGACAGGATTTGTATGTGACTTTGGTTTATGTGTGATGTACTAAATTTTAGTAGTTCTATTAGATTTTTTAATTCACTTATTAGAGTTGTAAGATCTTGGTTTCTTACTGTGTTGTTCTCTTGTATGTCACTTTGGTGATTTGATATTTTACTAGTATTTTGTGTATAATGTTGGAAGCAAGTTAGTTTCAACCTGTTTTCTAGCTTCTTGGAACAATATGTTTTGTGTGTATTTTATTCATATTATTTGTTTTTCCTTTTTCCAGATGTTACACTCTTTAGAATCTGCTGAGTGTTTTTTTTTTACAGTTTGGACATAAAGGAGGCCTTTCACAGGGTGACTCTTCATGATCAGACTCAAATTCCCCACATCTTCGACAGACTGGTACTCTTGTACATTGATCTTGTAGATGGACAAATTTCTGATATTTGTGTCAACTATGGGGATTAGGGATGTATGGCTCTACCTTGGCTATTATGTATCCTATTTTTATTTCTTTCAGTAGGGTAGGTTCGTTGAATGTCAAAATATATGTATTTGTGTTTACTGATATACCATTTCTTTTTATTTGTATTCTTCTGATGTCTGTTATGCCATTTTCTTTTTTAGTAATGCTGGTAATTTTTATCCATGAAAATATATTGCTGACACCTTCACTATAAAAATGTATTTTTACACTTTCATAAAGTTTTGACCCCATATTGAGGGTTAACTATTTGCCCATACCTGGGACCCTAACAGGTGCTACTATCCCAGATGAGGGGTAGTAGCACCTGTTAGTCCTGGGAAAAACAGCACCTGGTGGTCCTGGGAAAAACAGCAATTAAAAGGTGGTTTCAAATTCCTTAAAACCTCCTTGCTGCTGGATGTAGTTTATCATCATACCCAGGAGGATGGAAAGACTATATTGAATCCATTGCTAGGTCAGCTGCTACCAACATGGATGAGGGTGAAATAGGTGGCAGGGAAGCAAGAAATCAGAAGGGTGTTCTACAGGTGTCAGAAAAGAAACTGTTAGAATAGAAATGACAGTTGCATCCATCTAGTTAGGCAGTAAAATAATGAGACCTAGTTGTCAATCTAGTAGCACACTTAAATTCATGCAATCGAGACACTAAGGAGGAAATTTCATTAGAACAATTACCATGAAAATATTTGTAGAAAAAAACAGGGAAATCACATCATGTCAATGAGAAAATGACTGAATCTGAAATGCCAGATCAGAATTGTACAGTACCATATATACTCGTATATACATACATATCTATATACATATATACTCGAGTAAGGAGTGAGTTTTTATGATCAGTTTTTTTATGCAAAAATAGGGGGCCAGACTATACACAGGTAATTTATTAGAAGTTAAAAAATCATGCATTTTTGGTGACCAGATGTAGATAAAATATTTCATGACAAAAAAGTCAGGGGTCATACTATACATGAAGTCAGATTATACATGGGTATATATGGCAATCAAATCTAATGAGATTACTGAAAAAAATGCTTTGGTGATATTTTTTAGTCAGATAAGCTTGACTGAGTTTGATTAAATAAATAAAACCAATTAGTTTTTGACTTTTGCTACACCCAGTTCTGACATAACTGGGAATCCTGTCAGGATTCATCATTTGCAGCCATAATCTTAATAACAAGAGATATGCAGATGACACAGTGCTGATAGCAGACACAGAAAGGAAATTACAAAACCTCCTACGGAAGACAGCGAAGGAGAGCAAGAAGAAGGGACTAAGCATAAACTACAAGAAGACAAAATATATGGTCATCAGCAAAAAGAAGAGCCCAAAATGCAATTTACATGTTGGGGACGCTAAAACCAATCAGGTACAGAAATTTAAATCTCTGGGAAATGTTCTAACAGAGGATGGAAAGTGCGACACTGAGATCCAAAGATGTATTGTGATGGCCAAAGACGCATTTCAAATGCTAGACATAATATGAAGAGACAGGAAAGTTTTGCTGAAAACAAAGAAAAGTGTACCTAAAAGATGAAAGAAGAAGACTTGAATCAGCAGTGGTTCTACAGAAGGATGCTAAGTATACCATGGACTGAATGTGAACAACGCCGAGATTTTGGAGAGAATGGAAACAAAGAGGAAACTTATGCTTAAATCAGGAGGAGGCAGCTGAAATTTTTGGGACACATAATGAAAAAGGAAAGCTTCGAAAAAAAAAAAGAAAGGAATGAAAAAAGAAAATCATGCTAAAATCATGTGATCTTAGTTTGTTTTTTTTTAACAGGAGAGGATTTTTATCCCTACTATCCTGTTTAGGGACTTGTAGTCAATTCTGATAGAACTGGAAATCCTGCCAGGATTCATCACTGGCAGCCATAATCTTAATAACAAGAGATATGCAGATGACACAGTGCTGATAGCAGACACAGAAAGGAAATTACAAAACCTCCTACGGAAGGCAGCGAAGGAGAGCGAGAAGAAGAGACCAAGCATAAACTACAAGAAGACAGAATGCATGGTCATCAGTAAAATCAAGCAGATCCGGAAATTTAAATATCTGGGAAGTGTTCCGACAGAGGACGGTAAGTGCAATGCCGAGATCTGAAGACATATTGGAAGGGCCAAAGACACATTCCAAAAGCTAGGAAGAGTATACGAGGATTTCCTTGGTAACAAAGAAAAGAGTACTGAAATGCTCATGGTATCTGTCCTCCTTTACACCAGCAAATGTTGGATGGTCTATTCAAAGGTGAAGAAGAGACTCCAGGCAACGAAGGTATGGTTCTACAGAAGGATGCTAAGAATACCATGGACTAAATATGTGAGCAACGATGAAGTTTTGGAGAGGATGCAAACAAGGAGAAAGCTTATACTTAACATCAGGAAGAGGCAGCTGAAATTTCTGGGACATGTAATGTGAAAGGAGGGCTTGGAAAATCTGATACTCACAGGGCGGATAGAGGTAAAGAGAGACAAGGGAAAGCAGCGCGTGACATACCTAGCAGGCTTAAGCAAGTGGATGACGGAACAGGGTCTGGGAGAAGTAGTAAAAAGACAAAACATTGAGAACTACAAGGTATTGGGAGAAGTGGAGAGCCATGATCGCTGAAGGGACATGGTACATAAACAAAGACAGACACTACTGTTGTATTGAACAAACTGATAACCCTCAGTATACAAAGAGCTGATACACTTCTATTAAATGGACTGTTCTAGTAGGAATATGAGCATCTATGTTGTTGGTCTGGGAGAGTTTCCAGCTTAGGCTTGATCAAGCACCAAGATGTCAAACTCTCTGCTTTTTAGCAGAGAGAAACCCAGACGAGGCTAGGCCTAAGGGCAGTGTCTCTGATGAACTTGTAAATATCTACTTGTATTGTTCTTGTTTAAAATAAACCCTTATACTTTATAAGTTGTAGTCTTAGTTACTATTTCAATAACCACCCCAGATAACATTACAAAAACTACAATGTTTATCTTACCTATAAGTTCCACTCTTTCCTGTGCTCTTCCACCTTCATTCTCTGCAACACAAACATAATACTTGGCATCCTGAATATTAACACTGTTTATCTCCAGCACAGCAATAGACTGCCTAGCTGCAGGTGAACTTCCAAAGTCAAAACTATGGGGTACTTGGTGTTGCCAGTAAACATTGGGGGCTGGGTCACCCTCTGCTGCACATTCAATACGCACATGGTCACCAACCTTCACACGTATTTGTCGTTGATTTATGAGAATCTTTGGCGGGCCTACAATTACAGAACAAAAGGAAAGTGTAACATTATTATCCTTATTAGATATTTTCATGTTTTTATATATTTGAGCAAACTGAATAGCTCTCCTATATATATATATATATATATATATATATAAAATGACATTTTTCTGATTGAATTTCAGAGATGAGGCATTATCATTATACTCTGATTTAGTCACAACATTTCAGCGAATGTAACCTCTAACCTTATATAAAGGGCTGTCATAGATGGTAACATTCTCAGATTTAGGAGAATTAACTAATATGAGACATCGTCTCACATGAACAACGGAATTAGAACAGTCTACTTCAATGAAAGGAATAAAGGGTTTTAAATTCTGAGAATGTTGGTGAATTCATCAAGTACCTGAAAATGTTCAGAAGGCACAATGGCTGAAATTTTGTGAATAAAAATCAAGATGAGATCATCAGTATATAAGTTTGTTGTTTCATTAAGTCATAGAATAAAAAAATGACCAAAGTCTTCCAATAAAAAGCAACAAAAATGAGATGAAAAGAAAAACTAGTCAAAAAAATTGATTGTACCAAGATGATCACAAATTTAAATGTATAAATGGTGGTTATAAAAAAGAACACTTTATCATGGTAATGTTAGCTGTTTCCTTATAAGGAAATCATTGACCAAGCTGCCAGTGTTACCGTCAGTTGAAATTTTAAATTTCTCTTAAAGTGATGTTTCAGAAAAATGGATTTTACAAAAGAATAAAAAAATAAATAAAGTAATATTTAGTCACAACATTTTGGCAAATGTAACCTCTAACCTTCTTCAGAGGGGCTGACATATTTGGTAACATTTTCAGATTTAGAAGAATTAACTAATATGAGACATCGTCTCACATGGTCAATGGATTTAGAATAGTCTACTCCAACAAAATGAATAAAGAGTTTTAAATTCTAAGAATGGTAGTGAATTTGTCAAGTGCCTGAAGTTGTCCAGAAGGTACAAGGGCTGAAATGTTGTGACTATAAAAATCAAGATGAGGTCATCAGTATATTACTTTGTTGTTTAATTAAGCCATAGAATATAAAATCTTACCCAAGTCTTCCAATAAAAAGCAACAAAAATGAAATGAAAGGAAAAACTAGTCAAAAAAATTTATTATACCAAGACGATTACAAATTTAAATTTATAAGCACCGCAAACCACCTTCATTCCCTTTGTATTCCATTTGTGCGATGTAAGTTTCACTCAAATAGCTTCCTCGTATGAACCATTACTCTGATGAAAAAAAGACTCCCAAGAAGATGCTCCCATGATCACTACAGTCTTAACATGTAACTAGATTAACTATTATATTTCCCCACATAAAAACTTCTTACTCAACAATCCTATACCTCAGTGGTTCTTGAACATTACAGTAAAGAAAAAAAAGAACGAAGTTACATTTAGTCATAACATTTTGTAAAATGTAGCCTCTAGCTTTCTTCAGGTCACTGTCATATTTGGTAATATTCTCAGATTAGAAGAATTAACTAATATGAGACATCTCGTGGATAGCAGAATTAGAACGGTCTTCTTGCAAGTAGTGAATAAAGGGTTCTGTTCAAAAAATATGAAAATGTTACTGAATATGACAGGCGTGTGAAAATGTCCAGGGAGTACATGAGCAGAAATTAGACTTTTCATCTGGGGTCACTTGAGAAAAATGAGTGTTCATGTAACATTCAGCCTAATTTATAGATATGCATGTTTATTATAACTAGAAATACATGTGAAAATTTTATGGTTTTCCTGATTAATCTCTTAAGTTAAATAATAAGATTGAATAAGGTCATGGTCAGTTCTACAATAAAATATCCATAGAAATTCAATAGTATCGTTAAATATTTGAGATTAACAACTTTAACAAAATATTACAATAACAATCATAATTATGAATGCTGGTTATTATTTTAAGAAGCAAGGGGGTACAAATGAAAAGATTTGAAACTGACAACTTTTCCCCTTTCACTGAAGCTGACATTCAACACATGACAGTGTTATAGTCTTTTCCTATATTCCCTTCTTTCTTTCATTTTCTTACTGAAAGCAAGTAGTGTCTCTGATGGGTCTTTTCCATCTTACCACACAATTAAAATGAAATAGTTCATTATTTATGAAGTATTGGTAGAATATAACGTATAGTAACTAAGAGAGGGATAAGTAGAATTATAATAAGATAATATCAAAGTTAGGAAATGGCAATAATAATTCAAGCCTCATCATCAACAACATAAATGGCATCATACTTTTTCTTAGGCCAGTGATACATGACGTAGTGGTAAGGCCATCAGAATACAGTTCAAACATCTTTACTTTTTAGTTGTTGAGTCATTACTTTATTTAGAATTTTACTTAGAGATAAAATGGGAGATTTAAAAAAAAGGATGAGTTTTCTTCATTTGATCAAATCATCTACTATAATATGGTTGTCAAATGAAAACTGACTCTTACATTTCTGCTGATACTGACCTAGCAGCCTGGTTCTGCATCCTCTCACTGCCTGCCGACTACCAAAATCATCTAGCGTAGAATCTCCCCGATTGACTGACATGACTAGATGTTCTCTTTGATACTCATTGTCAAAAACATTTAATCACATGTATACTTAAATGAATGACTTGATGATGTGTTTTGCTTTCATTAGACTATATTCAATATTGATGTCTTATATTGAACTAAGGTCAAGCCAAGCAGTTGAATAAAGTAAAAGAAACAATATAGACTGATTATCACCAAATGATTAATTTATACTGGCTGAAATGGATGTAGGATCAGTCAAGTGAAATGCTTTGGCTCAGTGAACAACTAAATAGATAAATCTGCTTGATAGGATATGTTATTAGCTAAAACTGCTGTAAAAGAATTCAACTAGAATTCTGAGATACCATTCGCTAACCTTCGCTGTTGTTACATTCAGAAATCAGTCTTACATATGATTATCATTGTTAACCTCACCAACTTCTTTATAGTATAATAAATTATTTAGATTGAAAATTATGACTCACTACTATGACTTTCTTCTATTGGATGTGATCCAAACTTCATTTTAAGAGCATCTTTATCTACATACAAAATTGCTCTGAAAAAAAGAAATCATGAATAAAATCCCAAAGACAATGGTCAATTACCAGTTTCTAATTTCATGCCTGCCTTACTTGTATTAATGAAAAATAACATTAATAGCTGGTCAGCAGGCTTGACTTGTTTTATTGAGTTTTCTTACTAGAGTCTAATTTGCTGGGTCACTTTGTGCTTCAAACAGAGAAAAAAAAATGAACTAACTCAGAATAACTTACCAGTAACAAGTAGAGTGGCAGTAGCTGTGATTGTACCTACAGCATTGGTTGCAGAACAAATATATCCTCCTTGGTCTTCAGAAGAGACCCCAGTAAAACGAATAACACCGTTTTCCACAACTTGAACATGGCTAGTCATTGCCTCGCCACCTTCTCTGAAAATAGTAAAATAAAACAGGTTTTAATATAAACAATTAATTAATAGTTGAGTTATGCCACCAAAATATTAACACTTATCTATACAAAGTTTATAATTATTACTCTTTCTTTAAGTAATATATGTTGAAATAATATCATTACTACAAACCCATGGCACCTGTATTAATCCTTAAAGATAAAAATGGTCTTTTACCTTGTCCAAGTTAAAACTGGAGATGGTATTCCTGCAGCGAGTCGACACTGGAACAGAGTACTCCCACCAATAGAAACTGTCTGGGATTGTTTTGGATACATATCAATTTTAGGCAATTCTCGTCCTACAATTAAAAAGATTACATAATATTTTATATATAATTACAATTTTCATTCCTTCATGTAATATACAAAGAATGATTAAGTATTGTTTTTTAATGTTCTATATATATATATATATATATATATATATATTGTGATATGGCCCTCAATGTTAACTGTTAAATCAGACGTACAATAAATTTAATAAGAGACGTGCCGTCTTTGTGTTTCTTCTTCTCCTCCTCCTCTTTTCTTTTATTACCTATCTGAACTGAGTCGTGCTTTGGTTAAGAGAGGGTAGGAAAAGAATTTGGGTTCGCTTGACAACAAACAGAATGACCTCGTAAGAAATAGCAGGAAAGGAATTTGGGGTTGCTTGGCAACAAACAGAATGACTTCCTAAGAAATCAGTGTAAGAATTGGTCACCTACACTCACGTGACATAAATCACCAAGTGGGATTTTAGTATTGTGCCTTTAGTTTCCCCCGATGACAGCAGTTCATGAAAAAAAAAAAACTCATCGTGTGATCATGAGTGATGAGAAATACACACAAAAACCCATTACTTGCTGTGTAAGGTATAAGGAAATTTCATCCCAGAGATCTTGGATGTATTTAAATTTTTATTGGTTAAGGGATAAAAGATCATACCCAAAGAAAAACAAAGAAATCATTGAACTTTCATCTTAGATGCAATCCAATTAATGAAGATCTTATATTTTACATTGCGGAAGGAAGTACCAACTTTTGTGAACATTCTATAGCAACTTTGTCTGTCAATACGGACATTTGAACTCCAAATTCCTGAAATACAAACATTTGAACTGGCATTCAATATCAGTTAAGTGTTCTTTTATTAATTATATGTCTGTCACTCTACACTTTTCCCAGGATTTGCATTTTGTTGTATAAAATTTATTTATAAATGTTAATCTTGTGTTTGTGGTTCATTGGTACTGGTTTGTGTGTTCCTATTTGAGGGAACCAACCTTTTGTTTTTTCTTTCTTTGAACCTGGGGTTCATATCTTTATACGCTGCAAATTCGTATATATATATATATATATATATATATATATATATATATATATATAAACATATATTATTAAATATAACAGATAATGAATATTTATTATGTCTGATCATGAACTGTTCTAATGTTCAAATGTTTACTTTAATTTCTGGTGAAAAAGACAAAATTGTCCAACATTTGGATATTTTTTTATTAAGTTGGTCCTAAGCTTTTGGCTCATATGAGCCATCCTTAGAGTGGTTATATAGATAAGAAACAATGATATCCACCATCAAAGATGATATTTTGTTATTTTGACGTAGAAGATTGCTATGCGACGATAATGGTCATGGAATAGCAGATGCAGATCATAAGTTCTAGATGTGATTCTATGACGTCATACCACACGATAGACCAAAGTATTACAACAGAACCAATGTCTAGATGCAATGCAATGTGTTGTGACTAGTTTGAAATGTAATTTTGTTAAGTGTGGGTTGCTTTGTTTTTATATATATATATATATTAAAGTGTGTGTACATATATCATTTATACTTGTATATAAGAGAAATTTGTTTTTATGCAAGATTAAAATTTTGTCATATAACCTACTGATCTCCAGTTTAATGTTTTTAAAAAAGTGATCTTAATGGGAACATCAGGTTAAAGATTCAGCTGGTATCTGCTAATACATTTATGCAAGTTTTTATTAGGTCTTTAGAAACGTGTGTATGTGTGGACAGGGGTGGCCTATAATTGGCTTTTACCATTTACAAACTGTATAAGTATTTTTGTTTCAATCTTTACATGATCAATTACGGAAAATTAACATTTTTTTTTGTTTAAGTATGTTTGGAAAATTAAGTCATATAAATGTCCCTAATTTCTGTGGAAGATTTCCTGATATGGAAATAACTCAGAAGAAATTCATACATTTTATAGCACACTGGATAATGTCAAAACTCAGTGCAAAGAAAGGACTAACCATCAGATTTAAAAAAAAAACAGATTGGATGGTTGTTAGCAAGAGAGACAGCTACAAATTAGAGATGTCAGAATGAAGCATGTACAGAAGTTGAAATATCTGAGAAGTGTTTGAACAGAGGATAGAAAATGTGACACCAAAGTTCAAAGGTGCATTGGAATAGCAAGAAATGCCTTCCAAAAACTAAGCAATGTATTACAAACCAAGAAAATGTTAGAAATAAATCTTGTGTAAATGGATGAAAGAACAGGCACTAGTATGGAGAGTAAAGAGACATTATTAAGAGCTATAAAGGAGAGCAAATTGTGGAGAGCCATGAACAACATACTTAACGAGCTTGTGTAAATGGATGGCAGAACAGGGACGGGGAGGGATAGTGAGAGGACAAACATTGCTCAGAGCTACAAAGGATAGGAAGTTGTGGAGAGCTATGCTCAATCTATTTGAGTTTGAGTAAATAAATGGCAGAAGAAGATAAGTAATGGGATAAACATTGTTTAGAGCTACAAAGGATTGGAAGTTGTGGAGAGCCACAGCACATTAAAGAAAGATGTTTGCTACATTATAATGAAACAGATTTTGCAAATAAAATCAATTTTTATATGTGACTTAAATTTATTGCTATAAAAAAGAAATTGCTTTTCAATTATTTTTAATTTTAAGTGGTTAAGTAACATAATAAATGAGTATGCATGGAAATCTGTTAAGAAATCAAAGTAAAATGTAATCAAAGCTAATTGAAATTTCAAAATCAAGTTCTTACTGACAGGATTCCTCAGTAAGAAACTAAAAATATATTATACAGTGTTTTTGCTTCATTGAAAAACTGGAGATGGCATTATACTAACGTTCAACTTCTACAATGGCAGATGCCTGTACAGTTCCAGCAATATTGGAAGCTTTGCAGATGTAAACACCACGATCTTCCACCATTGTCTCTGTGATTCGCAAGAGGTTACCATTAACCTACAAATGAACAAAGAAAAATTGTCATAATATTCTTAATATGTAACAAAAATCAATTACAATACTGATAGGTAAATGTGCTTTACAGAGAGAAAAGTTTTTCCAATTTCAGAAGTTTGGAGTACTAAATGCAAATATGATGTTAAAAAATTACACTGAAAACAGTTTACAATAAAGATTCTCACATAATATTTTCATATTGTGTAAAATTTCATATAAAAGGACAATATGAATAAATGGAAAAGTTTAAGTTTTCTTTTTGTCTTTATTCATATTAAGAGATGTTACTCAAAGTTCTGGCAATTTGACAATGTAAGAAATTATTTACCAAAACACATTCCCTTTGAAATAGTTCTCACATCATAGTAGAGATAAAGCGATCTAAAGTATACTGTTCATTCGCTATTTTTAGATGTGTGTCTACGATTATTTTGTTCTATTCACCAACATCCACCTTTTGATAAAATGTTGGCTGAGAGTTTCCTTCAAAGTAAAATGATGTCTTCTCTATTTCAATCTATTTTCTTCTTCTGCAGGTTCAGTTTTGTGTGTGTGTGTGTGTGTGTATATATATATATATATAATCATTTCATTATTTAAACACACACACAAATAAACATATTTCATTCTTTCGCTTTCTGATGGACCCTTAAATGGTGAAATGCATTATGGGATATATTTCTAAACAAATCTACTTTCATGAACATTTCCAATTGTAAAAATTTCTCAGGATTATATATGCTAATTTTAAAACATAATGTCAATATGGAAAACATATGGATAAGCAATAAAAAAACAAAAAAAATCTTTCTATCCATTCTGACGGATTATATGAGGATATATATATATATTATATTGGATCCATTTTCAGAAAATGCTAAATAAATTGCTTACTTTCAAGCCATTCTGATAAGGAGAAGAGGATTTGCCTTTAATTCAATACAGAAAAAGTTGTGAAAATATATAACTTTTGATTAAAAAAAAATAAATGTTAATGACTTTTTTTAAAAGTCACTCATTTTCTTCATGAGAAATGCCAGCTTAGGGGAAAAAGTATTAAGATTTCATTATTTAAACATACACACATTTCATTCTTTCACTTTTGGATTTGATGAAGCCTTAAATGGCAAAATACATTATTGGATATATTTCTAAGCAAATCTACTTTCATTGAACATTTCAAATTGTATACTTTCCTGAACATTTCCAAATATATATATATATATATATATATATATTTGACTATTGACTGTTAAAAAAATAACTTAGCTCAACACGTAGTTTCACCATCTTCTTTGAAATAAACTCATGTTTGCACAAAGGTTCACAAAAGGTAGCAGTAAAAGTCCATATTGTATTCAGTTTGCTTATACTGTTCAAATTCACTAAACTTTGGGTAGCATCTCATTTACTTTTTTGCCTTGTACTTTTTTCATTTATTTTTCTTGTTTTATCCTTGAAAATTATCTTTTATGACTCCCCCCATATGGAGATGTTATATATAACAAGACATGGATAAAAATTAAATGTTTTCCTCTTTTAAACTCAAAGTTAAAAAGAAAACTAAAATGCCAGATTATTAAGTATAAAACTCACCTGGTGATTGCTAGATAGTTCTCCACGGGCTTTAGACCAAGTGATTGTTGGTGTTGGTTCTCCAGTTACAATACAACGCAAAGTACCAGTGGTTTTTTGGCCTATGGTTATAAGGCCTTCAGGTTCAATTCGAGCAGTTGGACGAACTCCTGAAACATAAGTTTGATGACAATTCATGAATATATGTTCATTACTTGGTAATAAAAAATAAAATAAAGAATGTATATTACCCAATAACAATAAAACTATCAAAAAAGAGACCTTTTTCTTTTTTTTAAAAATGATTTTAAAATTTTTATTTTTAAAAATATATTGTCTTATCATGAACTGAAAAATAAATATTACTTACAACATATGCCTTTATTAGTATTTTTGAAGTTATAAAAAAATACTGAAAAAATTGGATAAATGTGAAACTCAAAGAAAACAGAATTTCCTCTTTTTCATGTTTTCTGTTCTAATTAGAATTTGACCAAATAAGCAAACATCAGAAGTTTTTTTGAATCTGTACTTTGTTGAGAACTTTTCAGTACTCCTGATATTTCCTTTCTATACTCTGAAGAAGAGTACAAATACTGCCATATATTTTTCCTAAGGTATAATCATAAGTAAAAATCACTTATGCATTTAATTTTAAACACACTTTATAATATTCATTAGACAACCAGTTGTTGCTTCAGAACCTCAAGTAATAGTGAAATAAAAATGCACTAGTTTGGTTAGAATTCATTTATGGCGCCAAATAACCAGAACCTCAAGTAATAGTGAAATAAAAATGCACTAGTTTGGTTAGAATTCATTTATGGCGCCAAATAACCAGGCCAGTTTCAACAAAAGGTAAATTTATATTGTTTAACTAATCATAACACCATAATCTAATAACAAGTCATGAAGCAAAGCAAAATGATACGGTTCTGATGAACTGATTTTAGACTTCAGCATGTATCTTTTCTGCAATTATTTTTTGGCAGTTATTCATAGAGACCATGCTGGACTTTTTTCTTTTTTTTTTTAATCATTTCTCCCCAAGCAAGGCAGAAATACCACTAGTACACAAGGGATTACGGGGAGTGAAAGTGAGAGAAAAACTGAGTATAGGGAGGATTGAGGAAAAGACAAAAGATGAACAGGATTTAAGAAGATAGATGGCGATTGATGTTGCATATAAATTTTTGAATACGGTAATTATAAGGGAAGCAAATAAACAAAAGTGAGTTCCACAGGCAGGAAGTGAGAGAATTAGAAGTGGCAGTTGCATTTAGATATTTCAACAGTAAATGGGTGGGACCTAGATGCCAATCTAGACTAGAAGGCTTAAATTCATGCAGTTGGAGCACCAGAGAAAAAAGCTCATCAGAGCAGTTGTCATGAAAATATTTGTAGAAAAGACAGAGGGGAGCCACGTCACGTCGGTGAGAAAGTGACTGAAATTGAGATGCCAAGTCAGGATCAATTATATTGCAGATCCTTCTTTGGATTTTGCCAAGAACTTTGAGGTGAATAGCAGGAGCACCAGACCAGATATGGCAGCAGTATTCGATGCATGGGCAAATGGTAGATTTGTAAATGTGCAAGATAGACTCTGACAAGAAAATTTTTTGGCACAACACAGTGATCCAACTTTCCTTGCAGTATATGTAGCTATTGATTTGATGTAGTTGTTCCACTTCAAACCAGTTGAAAATGTGAGGCCAAAACTCCAGGAGTCTAGCGTCAACCATGCTGATGGCATGCAAAAAAGGTTCTCTGTGGTGATTAAATGAAAATGGAAATTAAATTATTAAATTAAATTAAAGGAAATGATTAAATGAAAATAGTTTTGTTTTGGAAACGTTAAAATTTACAAGCCATTTCCTGCCCCAGTTAACCACTGATTGGATTTTCATTTTCAAGAGCAGCTGCCAGATTTACTATTGAGACAGGAGGAAATGACAGTGTCATCTGCATAAATACCTGCTTGGGAACTGATGATGTCAGGAAGAATCATTGATGAAGATCAGAAACAGCATAGGACCCAGGATGGAGCTTTAAGTACACCTGTGTTCATGTGAAAGGATCTGGAAGCAAACCTGTTCAGAATGACCTTTATTTCACTATTTGACAGGAATGATTGGATTAAATCAAACAATCATCCTGTAATACCGTAGCCCTGGAGCTTGAATAGAAGACCAGTGTGCCAAACCATGTCAAACATCTTTGAGATATCTAGAGCCACAGTTTGAGCATTGCCGTTATTATCAAAAGCTTAATATACATATTCAGTGATGGCTGTTAACACATCACTAGTAGATATGGTGAAATAGAAGCCATATTGTTTGTCTGAGAGCAGGTCATGAGAACTAGGATGCTTAACCACTTCAGCATTGATTAGAGCCTCAAATACTTTGTCAAAAAATGGTAAGAGACTAATAGAGTGATAATTTGAGGGGGTCAGAGGGTTCTCCAGAGTTCTTAAAAACAGAAACTACAGAGGAGGTCTTCCAACAAGCTGGGAATCAGGAAGCAATGAGGTATTTGTTGTAGAGAACTGGAGCCATCTCTGGAGCACAATTATTTAGGATAAGGTCTGGGATCCCATCACCTCCTCTTGCATTGTGGGAGTCTAGTTTGGAAATGATGTCTGAAACCAATGACAGGATTATGCACATCTCATTCAATTGGACTGTTCAAATCTTGGTGGGACTTATTTCAACTTATTTTAAATCCCGCACTGTGAGATGTATTCGTTACATCCCTCGGCCTAATTGCAACTATCTGTATGTTACACTTTAATGTCTGCTAACACCAACAAAACTGGTCAACTATTATGTTTAATTTGGAATTCTGAAATAGCAGTTTTTCGTTGTTTCTCTGAAGGGATGTTGTCTACAGTTTTATTAAATCCTCTAATTCTTATATTAGTGTTTGTTAACAGAGCTAATTCTTGCAAAGTAGAAACATGCAATTCTACAGACAACAGAATTTCATAGATAAACTTTGAAAATAAGTTTACACAATTTCTGAGAGCATTTTTAAGACTCTTGAATATATCTTTCTTATTCAACTCTGATGATCATATGGAGGCTGTTAATTGCATCTAGGTTTTAATGAATTTTTTCCACATAAACATCCATCTTGCATTTTGTTTTATTTCCATACTTTGAGTATAAATAAAGTTTAAATGAAACATTAAATGATTCTACTTACCCACTGGTTGAGTGCTAATTCTAACAACTGCTCTGTTAGTTCCAGTGGATCCAGTTTGGGTGGAACCAGTGCAGATATACACACCGGAGTCAGATGGTTTAGCATTGTCAATAACAAGGACACCATTTCTTTGAGTGGCTCCTGCAATAAGAATTGAGAAAAAATTTCTATGAAATATTACATCACTATATTTGAAACAGATGTAATGTTTATTAATTAAATGGAGATATTGAGTAACAAAAAGAAATTTATTAGAATTATCAAGTAAAAATAAAAGACAATTTTTATTTTGTAATTAACTTTATTGAATGATATATTTACTGTTTTGTTCTCAACCTTCTGCCGTCTTTTACCCAAATTTAGAATTCTATCCTCTCAGAAATGTTTATCTTTCTTAGCAGAAAACTGCCTTTTTACAATCTTCCAGTGAATTAAAAGAGAATTCTGCAAAGACTTAAATAAATGGGAATATAAAAGTATAATATCTAGTGAATATGGTGACTGAATGAAAATTCCTTAGTAAAGCTTGTGCCTCTTACATTTTTGACACAAACCGGGTGTTGACTGCTCGATGACCCAAAGCAGACTGTGCAAATACATTTTCTGCACATAGGCTCCACACATACATCCGCTATAACCAAAATAAATCGAACAATTTATTGACTAGTCAGATCCACTCTCACTCCAAAAACCAAAACTTTAATTTGGAGCCAAACAATGGCTATATATTCTCTAATTAAAACAAACTCAACACAGACCAATTTGGATGTCAACACTGGCAAGCTGAGAGATGTGGCACAAACCAGCCGTCATGTCAACACCAACGTGCTGAGAGAGAAACAATAGTTATCAGTAATGTCTAATTTAACCATTCTCTCTCCTTGTTGCCTTAGTAACAGTAACAGATTAAAGTTACCAGTTTTGTATGTATGTAAATAAATTATACAATTATTTGCCCATACTCAGATGTATTCTTTTTTACTTCAATATACATTTTCCGAGGCAAAAAAGGAATTAACCTCCATAACAGTAACGACAACAAGGTTCTGTCTTTTAGGTTACCCATTTCTGCCTCTTCAACAAGCTGTAACAGTTTTTATTTGATCACCAAAAAACATACACTTGAATTAAATTCTTATAGAATATTATACCTTTTTTTTTTTTTTAAACTAATTTCAGATGTTTGTTTTGATTACTGTTATTGGACAAAATGTGAGTAGTACTTGTCCAAATCAATCATTTAGTTTTCTGAAAGCAGCTCATAGTAGAATCTCCCTCGCAATCTAGCCATATTCTAGAAGACTAGTCTTTATAAGGTTAATAGTGATTCATTTTTTGCTTAGATTTTATATTTTTGTAAAGTAATCACTTTTCTTAACCTGTCAAAATTTGTTTCAAAAATAAAAAAAATTTTAGTATGTTTAAATAGTAGTTTCTGCTGAATTTATATTTTTCTTTAATTTATATAGAAATGTTACTTTAAAGTAATGTCTTCATTTGGTCACTGTTAATTCCAATTGGTCTGCTCAACTGTGGAGCATTGTTGAAAATAAAGTCTCCAGCCTGAAATTTTGTAGACCATTTAAAAAAGTTTTTCCTTATTCACAGTACTTTCTCCATAAAAATGAACATTTTTTTTGGTGTTGTTATCTAAATCACCATTTTTATTTTCTGAAAATGAAAAGAATAAAAATAAAAAAAGAATAATATACTCAAAAAGCTATCTTCTTCCCACTTTAATGTTAGAATCAAACAAAATTGTGCCAATTCTGACAAATATTTAAAAGAATACTTGTTGATATGTTAGCTGTCTATATCTGAGATGAGGTATTATGATTACTTGCATTATTTACTTTACTCAGACTGTTATCCTCATCTTCACTGACATATTCACAACATTTCACCCATTGTACACTCCAGCTTTCTTCAGGTCATTGGAATTTTGAACCAAACAAATTTTATTTCAAGGACACATGGCTCAGTGGATAAAGACGTTGGTTAGATCCAGTAACTAGATCCAAAGAGTTGCGAGATCAATACCAGACCCCAGCAGTAGTGAACCGAAAATTGGAGATTTGAATTAAAGGGAAATAGCTGAGACATCTGGCAGAGGCATGGTATGTGGAACTAGAACAATATATGCCAGTGGACAAGATAAAGGGTTCGGCTTGAAATTCCAATCACCTGAAGAAGGCCGGAGCTTACAAAAGCCAAAACATTGTGAATATGGCAATGAAGATGATGTTAACAGTCCAAGTAATGTAAATAATGCAAAATATATGAGGTTTTGTGATAAAATGAAAATTCATTTTTTTATAGACATTAAAACTAAATGCTGCTAATGTCATCTAATGACAAAACCAAGACAAACATTTTGGAGACTCAGTCATATTTATTTTCTAAGTACTTAATTTTCTAGCTTTAGAGTGTGTGTGTGTGTTTATATATATATATATATATATATATATATATATAATGGGCGTGTGGCCAAGTGTTTAAACGTTTACTTTCTGACCATGAGACACAGGTTTGAATCTCACCATGGTCAATTTGTTGGGAGACTTCCTGATGTTATTGATCTGGAGATCCCAGTGTGCATCACTTTTGGAAATTTTCTGAAAACCATGCGACAGTTGACCCAAGTCTTGTGAGCGAAATTGGGTAGACAGAACACTTAGATGGTTGTGGTAGCACAAAGTCACAAGTCATCATGACCGAGGGCTTGAGAGTGCAGGCCTTGTTCAGATTGTTGATCATGCTAGATAACACACTCTCTCCCAGAAACTGTAACTAAGGTCTGCTCAGAATAGTTACAGTATAAACCACAGGTGGGCTCTGTGGGTGTTGAACAAACACAAATGTGTCTGAGTTGGCTTCTGCAATAGGGATTGGCTAGCCGTCCTAGTAGATGGGTATCCTCAAATATGAGTGGCCAGATATTTTTTATATATATATAAATAAAGTAAATAAATCCTAATGGTTAGTTCACACTGAAGGATCCATGTGGTGAAACCTAGGTAGGTAGTTCGTGGGTCATTAGGATTTATTTATTTTACTTTTGCTCTACTTAACATATTGAGAGCACTCTTCATTTTAACTTATTACTCGCTGGTTTTTTTTTCTTTGTACCAGAAATTTAAGGTACTGGATGATTTCTTTCACCCTGTTTGGAGGTTTCTGGTGCTTTCTTTTTTTTTCCATTTTTCCTCCGATGCTAATTTATTTGAAATTTGTGCTATCCAGGTTTTTTCACCCACTGAGTTTAAATAGATTTACAATATATATATATATATATATATATATGTATGTATATAAAATCACTTAAATATGGGTATCCACTAAAATAACATTTAGAGCAGATGCGGTTTATTTATTAAAAAGTGTATTTATTTATTTTCACCTATTGGTCTGAATTGCTGGAGAGCACATATTTTCCTTTAATAAGATTTCTTGAATATTCAAGACTGGTAAATGAAAATAAATACACTGTTTCATAAATAAACAGAGCGTCTACTCAAATATAGGCATCCACTAAAATAACTTATAAAGTGATAAAATTTGCAAGATTAATAAATAAAAAATCCATTACTTCATATATATATATAAATCCTCAGATAGTAAAGAATATTTCCTATACATATATATATATATATATATATATATAAATAAAGGAAATATTCAAAATTACTTTGAAAAATGAATTTTTTAATAGTAGAATTAAGATACAAAAGTTATCATTAGTAATTTGCATTAATAAAAAAGAGCATATAAAATTTGGAAAGGGGTACAAATCAATATTCTTGACTTTTTTCAATAAAATATATAGTTTAGTGATACTATCTGAGGATTTCTATTTGTAATTTGACAACATATGATTAAATACAATTTGACTGTTAGCTCTCACCTGAAGGCAGTGGTCCATCTTGTTTTGTCCAAACCAAGTTAACCAATTGTCCATTTTCTTGTACAGAGCAAACCAGTTCAATACGCTTGCCAACTGAGGTAACAATTGATTGCTGACGAATGATGATTTCAAGAGTTGGAGAATCTAGACAATGAAACAAAGAAAAGATAATGAAAGTAGAAAAAGTCAAAATGAATAATTGTAACAAAATACTTTATTGAACTATTGTTATTGAGAGTGATTGAAGCAGAATGTTTAACAAAAAAGGATTGATTGTTGGTTCTAGTCTTGGGGAATGACTGCTAAAAAGCACCCCCACCTCATCAAATTTATAGACAAATCCTAGAGCTGATGTTGGGTGTTCTTCCTAGCCAATAAAAATAGGCAATTCTTTGTCTTATCCATACATTTTTCCTTTTTGCATTGAAGTTAGAAGGCTATAACCACTTGACTGTATCCCTTTTTTGTGTGAACACTGTTTCCATTTTGAGAACTTTTTACTTTACTGTCTTTAACTGATTGAGTGATTCATTTTCTCTGGTTTATCAACCATTTGCAGGTTATTTAAAGCTAGAAAATTTTTTTTTTAGATTGTAAAAATTATTTTTTGAGATAATAATGGTTTAGTGATAAAAATCTTACTAATTAACCCAAATCTGTCGAGAAGAAGAAGTGGATTTGTGTCTTTCTCAAGGCTTTTCTCGCAAGTAAATATAACAAACACAATGAGAATTGGAGCTCAACTCTCCAACTAAAAATTCTGAGCCATTATCCATTACACCATCTGCACATCCAAGCTTACAGCGCCTGGTATTCACAAGTGGTCACCCATCTAGTTACTGACCAGGCTCGACATTGCTTAACTTCGGTGATCGTACGGAAACTCAGTTCTCTGATTAACAATTCCAAGCCATTATCCATTACACCATCTGCACATCCAAGCTTACAGCACCTGGTATTCACAAGTGGTCACACATCTAGATACTGACCAGGCTTGATGTTGCTCAACTTTGGTGATCATACAGGAACTGGTGTTTTCAATGGGATGTGGCTGTAAGCCTGTTCCTGTTTTATAATTGCTTTGCCTTGTCTTACATTGTTTTTTTTTTTCATATTATTGTGCCCTGTTTTTCCTCTTCTTATTGTCACTGAGAATTTTATACTCAATCATGTCTGCTTCCTCTACATTGATAATTTATGTAAAGCAAGCTTAATTAAAGAAGTTACATGTGTCTGTAGACAATTAAAAATGCACAGAATTAATGAAGAAAGAGGAATGAGAATTGCTATTCAATCACAGCTGAGGCAAGAGGAGATGCAACACAAATCAGGTTTGAAATACTATTGATAAATACTGATAAAAATTGTTGGTTTCAATCTAAGGAATGACAGCTAAAAACCTCCTCTCTCTAAATTTATAAACTAATCTTACCGATGCAGGATAGGATTTCTTCTTAGCCAATAAAAATGAACAATTCCTGGTCTTATTCCCACATTTACCTGCCTTCAAGTCAGACAGCTATAAGCACTCAACTGTATCCCTTTTGTAAGTGAGCATTATTTCTATTCTGGGAACTTTTTACTTTGTTTGTGTCTCATAGCTTTGCTTTTGACTTGCATTATATATATATATATATATATATATATATATATATATCTTGTATATTAGATTGGTATTGAGGTACCACCCTTTTATTGTTGAATGGCTAAATGCAACCACCACTTCTAGTCCAACAATTGAAAATACACAGATGTAATAAAGAAAGAGGAATGAGAATTGCTATTCAATCACAGCTGAGGTAAGAGGAAACTCAATACAGATCATGTCTGAAATGCTCTTGAGAAATACCAATAAAATTGCTGTACAAAAAATGAACAACAAAACAATAATATTTATTAGAAAATAATTTTTAATATAGCAAACTAAAATTTTTTACTAACCTCCTGTGACATACATGATTGTACGAACTTTAGTTGTTCCCATTGAATTTGTGGCAGCACAATAATATTCAGATTCATGCAACTTAGTTACCAATGGAAAGCTAAGGACACCATCTCTGACAATTGCTCCATTTCCAACAGGTTGGTTTTCACCTTTGTACCAGGTAATTGTTGGTTTGGGATTGCCAGTTGCGGTACAGGTGAATTTGGCTGATTGTCCAACAGAAACACTTTGGTAGCGTGGCTCAATCTGTACATCAGGAGGTGAAGTAGATGCTGAAATAGAAACAAAAAGGAATATTAAAAAAAATTATGATAATGTGAATTTATCTGCTTTGCTACAGTGTAAGAAGCACAACAGATATAATTTAAACTGAGTGTTATAATGTAGTTGAAATAAAATTAATAAATGAATTTTTTTGATGGTTAGGCAAGGAATGTTAAATAATAGTTTCAGACTATTATTTTTTAGTGCCAGTGTATTTGGCTCAGATATTCTGAAGCTGACCTTGGGGTCAGCTGGTAGACAAAATAGGGATCTTGATTTTTGATTGGCTGAGCTAAATGTGGGAATGTTAGAGAGATAGAAAGTTATTTTGGGGAGTTAAGTTTTACATGTCGAAGAGATCAGACATGGTTATTTCGTGTCTCGGGGAACTTGCTCTCCAGTGGGGCTGAAAGAGAGACCTCACTGGTTAGTTAAAAATGTACATGTTGATGTGTTAATAAAATAGATGAGTCAAAATGCCTTTTGTTGAAGTTCTTATTTTACCTCTGAACAAACCAACTAGTGATCACTTGGTTGGAAGATGACAGAGAAAAGAATGCAACACCTGAGTGAATCAAGACTGTCACCTAAGACACCCCCAGCGCAAGGGAGGGATACAACATCTGAATTAAAAATTTTGAACTTAGAAGTATGAGGGCTATTTATTAAATGCATTCAGAAATTGCCTTTTGAACCAGTTGCATAACCTTGATGTAACTTGTCAATCAATTACTTCAAATGTATAAACACATACTCTGCGTGATTACTCAGAAACAAGAGATCATTCTGTGAGCTGGTCAACTGTGTAACCATTTCATTTACAATAGTCATGCAAGTAGGAGTAGATAGGTTCACCTATTGTCTGGCTTACACTCCTCCTCAGTCTTTTGAACAGGAGTAGAGGTTTAACCCTTGTTCTTTGTTTAGGATTGGGTTTTCAGTTCTTCCTGAAATCTTTTCATTCTTTCTTGCTCCCAGTAACCTCTTGTGTCTTAGTGGCATTATTGCCTTTCTTAGGGTGAATTGATTGAAAAAAGTAGATTCTTCATGTCTTGTGCAGAACTATTTGCAAAACATTGCATCTCCCAGGACTATTAATCCTATTAACTGTGACTTATATCATTTCCCAAAACCAAACATGCTTTATGAATGCTATGGACAAGATTAAGAAAAAGATAAAACAGCTTATGGGGATCCCAGAAGTAAGCTTTGTAGGTTGTTTTGAAAAATGAAAGAAATGCTAAATGTGAGAGGTACTAAGGGAATTGAGTTGTTTTTTTTTCTTTTTACAATAGCAAATAGCTGGAGATTTTCTGGATACACCACATATAATCAGTTGTGTGATGCCAAGGACATATAAATGAAAAACTAAATAACCCCCAAAACAATAGATTCTTTTTAACTGTATAAAATGGCATAAATTAATCTTATTTTTCATTATTCAAACTACCATATATACTTGTGTATCATGCAACTTTTGAAAAACCTAATTTTGAAGCTAATTTTCAGGGGGTTGCATCATACACAAGATATAAAATTAGTGTATGTACTGTTAGCCCTGGCTATGCTGTTGACCAAATTAAATATCCATTTCAGTTAGTTATGTGCCATGTGTGATACATGCTTAGGCAATCATGTATCTTCCAATACATGACTGACGAGGGAGATTTTTTCCAGCAATAGGTTGCCATTTCTTTTTGCAGTAGACCAGTTGCCATCCAAGTCTATAGAACTGGGTCTGTCCTGCTATTTACCCATAACTGGTGGGAGGATTCATGCCTTTCCCAAGGGTATTAGCACATAAGTGAATGTAATTGATTTGACTGGAATTCGAACTTGGCTCTCCGATTCCTCAATCTGAGTCGCTATCCATTACTCCACCGTACCATCCATTTACCATAGTCAAATTAGCTTCAACATGAAGTTTTCAAAGGTCACTTGATACGTGAGTATATACGGTACTTGAAAAGAATTTTTGAACAAAAGAAATTCTTAAATCATATAAATATACCTGGAAATTTATTACATTTTGACAGAGAAAGTTGTAATTACAGTATAAATGTATTTAATAGTTGCTTGAATCAGATGTTGAATGTAATAGATAATTGCTTAAACCATATTAAGTGAGGAAATACTTTGAATGTATACATTATGTACTAGAAAATTCTTTTATGATTTTATTAACATTAATATTTTTTGTTTTTTTCAAAGAGTCAAGAAACCAAAATAAACCTAATTCCGATCCAGTTAATTTAAACAAGTAAAAAGTACTAATTGCATAAAGTTGTATTAGACTGGTTGAATAATCAAGTTCAACTTTATTGATATGTCTACTATAAGAAATTTAAGCTGATTGAACCTATATTGTCTGCTTTTCTGAGGGAGAGCAGATGCTGTTCTGGGCTACAGCTTAAAACTATTAACTTTCAAAAACTATTTTGTGACCTTCTGATTTGTGGAAAAATAGCGGCATGTGATTTATTTCAGCACCAATCAGAGGACTTTACTCCAAATCCTGAGACACAATCTGGAGCCTGTCTTAGTATATATAAAAAAAGAATTCAATTGAATTGAAGGGGGGTAAAGACAACATCTTCAGCTGCTGGTTGAATCCAAGTCACTCCAGTCAAGAACAATGACGAAAGAAATTTGCTACCACTAGCCGAGGATTGAAACAAATCAAGGCTCTGTCTGTATTTCTGAGATGAGGTATTATGTACACTATTTACAGTGACAGGACCCAAAGAGTGTGAGTTCAATACCTGATTAAGGCAGTGGAGAACTTGGAGAGGGGAATTAACAGGAGATAACTGATAACTGACATCCATTAAACATGGCAAATGGAACTAGAATAGTCTACCAAGTGAGCGAAATAAAGGGTTCAGTTTGACATTCCAACCACCAGAAGAAGGCTGGAGCATACAATGGCCGAAACGTTGTAATAAATATGGCGACAAAGATGAGGACAATAGTCCGAATAATGTAAATCAAGACTGCTCCCTCAGCTAAGTAAAATTCAAGGACTAGTGTGACATTTTTCCTTCACTGTTACCAAGAAAAGTCTCTACAGACATTGTACCTAGTACTTGAAAAGCATTCAGAGAAGTAGTACCTTTAAATATTTGTTATATTCCGTGCTAATAGGAATATGGAATGGACAAACATGGTGGATAAATAGTAACAGGTTTATTGTAGAAACCAGAACAATAAGCAAGGAAGTAATAGTTATATGCATGGTCATCGCAAGTCAGTACAGTTGTGTGCTGCTATCAGAAGGCCGCTAGTCTCACAGATCCCAGCTTGACTTTGCTGTCCACTGTCCTAACGGATACTTATAGGTGGTTACCACCTATAGTGCTGCCAATCATGGAGGTGGCAGGTTATTCCATCACATCACTATTCTACATTTGTTATAATGTCATTTGACTTTCTGGGGTCCTCATGCAGGATATTTTATATCTTTTATTGAATAAACATATCTATGAACACAAAAGAGACCTTACAATAAACAACTAAGCTAATGCACTAGTAATACACAGGAATAAATTCAACCATAACTTTGATTTTGGAAATGCTATACTTATAAAGAAAGAAAATAACTCACTCAGAAGGAAAATTCTAGAGAGTGCCACCATAGAACATTACCAAATATTAATCTATGCCCAGGCTTTTTCCCTATTTCACCTTTCTTAACAAAATTACTGCTCTCACAAACAAAGATACACAACAATATCGTAAAATCAAAAGAAAATGGTTAAATCCGCCAACACAGATAATATTCTCCACACGTAACATTAACTGACGTTATTTTCAGTTAACAATATGAAAATAGTGTTTCCTACATTCCAGTTGCTAAGAACACTCTGTCTTTTGTTTTTATTAATTTCCTTGTTTAATTAAATTCATTTCGTTTTTTGCTTTGAGAAAGTCCACATTGGATGAAACACGTCAGCAATTAATAGTGTTTTCCTATTGTTATTTATATTTAAAAAAATATCTTTTATTGTAAAAAAGACATTGTTTTGCACTATATACTTGTATTTGCATTATTTTTTCTATTTGTATATACATGTTACTGGCCATTATTGGCGCACAAAACATCTTATTTGTGTAATTTTGCTTTTACTTTAGGTGTTCAATAAATTTTATGTATTCCTCTTTTTTAAACTTGGCTCATGTCATCTGTCTTTGTCGTGTGCTTTGGTTTTAACATTTGTTTGTACTACGATACACTTTTTTTCATAGTGTTTATAACTTATAAAAAATCCTTTGCTATTTCAAAATTTCAACATTGGTGACAATGATTTCCATCTAACAGGTTTAATATCTTCATTATTTAAAGTTTAACCTTAATAAGAAAGAAATAGTGCTAATTACACAATGCCCAATTAAATAAAGTTTTTATATCAAATGGACTGTGTTTATTTTATTTATAGATGACATTATCTAAGTGTATAAAAATATATTTCAGAGATTATGAGGGGGGGGGGAATCAATTCGAAGCTTGATATAGAGTATTTAACTGAATTTTTATCAGGGATTTTATATAATGCATGTTATAGAATTAATGCAAATATACAATTTGTCACTTAACTGATATAAGCATGGATTCAACCAGTAGCTGAAGATGTTGTCTTTTATAAAATTTGTCATTTAACTAATATTAACTGTTATATTCAGAGGTAATTATATTGAAAAATAAATATTTGTTGTGTAAAATAAATACTTTTTTTATGATTAGATCTGAATTAAGTGCATTGACAAGGAATGAAATTATGTTTGGAAAATAAATACTTGTTTGTAAAATAAATAATTTTTATCATTTAGTCATAGACTTAATGTTGTGCTTATGTCATACCAAAAACACCGAAACAAGCAGGTCACTAGTTTAAAAAATGTATTAAGAGATTGTATAGATTGGATAGGATTTCATGAGACTGGGCTTTTCCAGTTTATCATCTAAATACTGTTTGTTGATATATAAAATTGTACAAAATTATATATCGTTATATCACACTTATATATATATATATATATATATATATATATCTCACACATTTATAAGATGGATTTAAATTTGATCAAACTCTGTAGTGCTATGATCTGGTTACACAGATTCTAAAAATGTAGTGATTAAAATGTTATTCATAAACAAGTTGTGTAAAACAATTTGAAGAAAATGTTTGGATTTTAATAATTCCCTTATATACATACAGTATGATCTGATTATAATAGACGTGCAGAAAATGCAATTGGCAAGCTGAGTTCAAATTCAATTTTAATTTGCTTTGCACTAATTGCCTTTGAGCATGAATCCAGTACTTCTTCTGTGCTCCAGCTATAGATAAAATAATTGTGTAGACTAAATTCTTTAGCATTCATAGGGCAACCAATATTAGAGATGGACAACTCTGAATTAAAAATCATGAGAAAGGCAATGGAAAACCACTCCACTATTGCTCCATCAATAGGGCTGAGGTTCTGTCAGAAAATAAAATTGATAAATAAAATAATAATAATAAAAAAAAAGAAAAAGAAATACATTTTCCCATGATGCTAAGATAAAAGGAACAAGAAATATGATTACCATACTTAGTCCTGAAAAACATTTTTAGGTGTCATTGTTGAAGCCTATAAAAAAGCAAACATTTACATTTCCTGCCTCACTCTCTTTCAGTATATGGTAATTATGTTCCCACTGGAGAATGTTAGTTTCCCCAGTCAACTGACAACTGAACTCTCTTCCCATTTTCTGATGCATGACACTTGCATGTGTCTTCCAAAAATCTCAACCTATGGAGTAGGTCAAACTTTCTTTGGTTGTTCCAACTCAGGACAAGGCTGACTTGGGTACAACTACAGTAACCATGCTTGTACTGACTTACTCTAATTTCTGGACCAAGAAAAAGAAAATGGATATCCTATAACCATGTTTAAATCTTGCAGTGATAAATTAAATAGAAAATTTTCTTTGGTTGTTCCAACTCTGCACAAAACTGACTTGAGCTTGACCATTTTAAGCATTGTTATCCTAACTTACTTCTGAGCCAAATAAAAAACAAACATACCTGAGAGACATTGAGAACTTTGTTTCACTCCAGTCACCATAAAAATCCATAGTAGAAACTCAAGTTTTGTATGCTTCTATCTCCTTTGTTTACATATTGAACACACACCTTCACTTAAAATACAAACACTCAACCATTTAACATCCATAGGTTCCTATCATAAAACTGTGTGTGATACATTGCAATGACTATCAGTCATTGGCTAGAGTTAGTTCAACACACTGTAGGTGAATGCCAAGACAATACAAAAATATAATAATACTCCATTGTAATGCAGTTAGTGAGATCTATAAAATGTAAAAAAAAAAAAAAAAAAAAAAAAAAAAAAGAAACATGTGGCACTACATTAGACAAAGGTTAAGGAAATCAATGTCCAAATTCTATAAACTTTAAATTAGCATTTCATATATAAACAGCATAATCCTATTACGATTGTTGTCTCATTAGAATTACAAATGTAATTTTATGAAAATAATTAGCTTACTTCCAACTGTAATAACAGCAATGGATGTTGCAAAGTTTTCTGGATCAGATCCTGTGCATTTGTATTCTCCAGCATCTTCCTTTTTAATATTGTCCAGTGTGAGGACACCGTCAAATTCCAGAGCAGAACTTGGCAAGACACCATTAACTTTACTCCAGGACAATACATAAGCCTGCATTAAAAACAAGCACAATAATAAATACACATATTTTATTAATAGTTTGTTATGTAATTAATCAAATGTTTGATGTACTAATTTAACACTATTTATTCTTCTTACAATCCATTTTTTTTATCTTAAATAAAAACAACATTGAAATTTACATTCAACACAAATATGCAAAATAGTAGACAATGACAATCAAAATATTGGGATTTGTTTACAATCACCAAAAGCAGAAATATCTATTTAATTAAACTTATGACTACAAAATGAGTTACTTGAACAAGTGAAAGACTTTCCTGCCTCCCATCAGCACAGCCGATATTAACCTCCATGAGAGTAACTCGTCGTGTCTTCTCAGGTTAACATTCTTGGCTGACATGAAGTGGAAAGATATTGATCATTTCTAGGTCTGTTGTTAAGAAAGTTGGTTCACTGTTGTGTTAGACAATTTTTCTCTCCTGAATCTATCTTAAGTCTACCATTTGTCCATGTTTTGAATATTGTTGTCACATATTATTCCCAAGTGTAAATAGTTGTGTCATCAGCATAGATACTGAGAACTGATGACATTAGGAAGGTCATTTATGAAAATTAGGAACAATGTAAGCCCAAAGATAACACCTTTTGTAATTAACTATGTGGTGAGACAGAGAACTACTAGAAAGAGGAAAAACGTCAAACATCTATGTCCTGACCCCAAAAAGAAGAGGTATTGAGCAAAATTTAATGGGAAAATTAGCTCCGGGGGAGGTGTTGTAATGGAATGTACCACACTTCCTATTGCCTATGTGGACTGACTATATCAGTAGATATATATAGAAAGCACAAGATATACCTGGCAGACTTGCTTCGGGAATTATTAGTCTGCTAACTGATTCCCTGTCTTTCAGTAGTGTATTCTCTTTTACAATTGTTATATTCCATGCTAATAGGAATATATACTTGAAAAACATTGGGGATAAAATAAGTAAAGGTTTATTGTAAAAACCAATACAATAAGAATAAAGGTAACAGTTATGTACAAGGTTGTTGCAAATCAATCCAGTAGTGATTGCTACTATTAGAAGGTTGGTAGTTCTCACGTAAGTCTGAGTCGTACTCAACAGATCCCAGCTAGACTCTGTAGTTCATTGACTTACAGATACTTATAGGTAGTTACTACCTATAGTGTAGTCACTTATGGGGGTGACAGGTTATTCCATTACATCAACAATAAACCTCTCTTTCTTTCATCTATGCCCTTGTTGCTGTTCCTTTCACTAGAGTACCACCTTTGTCTGTTTGTAACCTTCTTTAAGGATACAACACTATGCTTGAATCATATAGCAACTGGTAATTAATACTGTATTTTTGAGAAGGTGAATAAAAAAAAAATGGAAGACTTTCACTTACAGATGAATGCTGCCCAACAAGAGAACAGACAAGGCGGACAGTAGCACCTTCATCAACATTCCTCTCTGTAGGTTCTTCTATGCGGACTTGGAATTGAATACTTCCTAAAATGTACAAATACAACAAGAATTGGTGCTAGAATAAGACAAGGTACTTAAAAGGTTAAGATGAAAGATTAAGGTGCAGAATAATGGGGAACATTTTTTTTCTTTTAATAAAATGATATATTTAAATAAAAAAATTACCTGAACATACAATTTTACTGGGAAAAGAACTGCAAACAGTAAAAGAACATCAATTGTCATGACTAAATCAAACCCCACAAAATTATACACCCAACACACACAAACCTGGTTGTCTGAAAAGTAGGTCTTTATTTTTAATTTGCATGTAAAATCTAAGATTGTTATTTTAAGTTACAACATTCTTATAGATAGAATAAATCAGAAATGAAATTTTAATTATATATTTTAATATTCATTTCTCATTCCTGTTAAATTTGTATTGATTGATTTGTGTTTATTTTATTGATTTACAGTTTATCAACCTTTTTAAAGTTATTTTTGGATTGTATTTTTTTGGAGATAGTAATTTTCCAATATAAATCTTACTATTTAACCCGTAGCTGGGAGGAGAAGTTGATTCATGACTTTCTCAAGTGTATTTGCATGTAAGTGAATATAATAAACCCAATTGGAATTTGAACTTGACTCTCCGATTTCTTATTCTGAGCCATTATCCATTACACCACCCACATACCAAAGCTTACAGCACCTGATATTTTTGAGTGGTCACCCATCTAGGTACAAATACAACAAGAATTGGTGCTAGAATAAGACAAGGTACTTAAAAGGTTAAGATGAAAGATTAAGGTGCAGAATAATGGGGAAAATTGCTCAACATTGCTTAACTTCAGCAATTGGATGAGAACAAGTGTTTCAATGCAATATGAGCATAAGATGTTAAATTTGGAGACTAAGTCCTGGAGATCTATGCATTCTTTGAGTATGTTTGCATCCGTGAAATACAATAAGATATATAAACATTTAGACAAGGAAGACATTGTACATTTTAATACACTTAAAAAACTAACTGTGGCATAGATAAAAAAACAGAAAAATAAACGAAAAAAAAAAACAACAGAAATACTTGAATAAAAAACAAAAAAAGGCAATTACTTACGGCTGACAATGAGTTCGACAAATTGTTTAGAGCTTCCATGAATATTAGTAGCAATGCAAACATAACGTCCAGTATCAACGGGAGTAAGGTTTTCAATGATTAGTTCATTACGATAGTTCTGCTGTGCTCGACTTGGTAGTCGACGTCCATCAACTCGACTCCATACAATAGTTGCAGCTTCGCGGCTCTCAGCACGGCATGTAAATATAGCAGTGTTTCCAATTGTTTCTTTGATGTTGATGGGGTTTACAATAACTCTTGGAGTTTCATCTTCTGTAAAGCAAGAATCCAGAAATGTCAGAAGTAAAAGGGGAGAAAAAAAGAGCTTAATTTTCATACTTTTCTGAATTATCTTTTTAAATGTTACTTGTTCTTGGTGTATCTAAATTTCCAGAAACTAATTATTCATTTTTTATAAAATTATGCCCCAAATTTTTATGAAGTATTTAATGAGGAAAAAGCTGATTTCTATTTTAATTAAACTGATTTAAGGTTTTAAAATTAGGATTAAAATAATCCTAACATTAAAATGCTGAGATAAAAAAAAACAACAAATTGCATCCCCTCAACTGTGTGGACTGAGAGCTAAGTATATACTAATATATGAATTAACTTCAAACTGGGAAATACAGGAACATAGAAAATTATTTTAATTTCTTAGATGAAGCATTAATTTTTCAACTACTGTATATACCTGTGTATAAGCCAATTTCATGCGTAGTGCAATCCATGAATTTGTTTACATGAATTTTAACCCCTCCAGAAATATTTACTGGTGTATTGTGCAACTGGTCACCAAAAATGCATGATTCTTAACAAAGAAAGGTATAACATTACATAAAATATAAATCTAGTTAATACAAGGTGTTGGTTTCAAATAGTAGATATGACGGCAAAATAATTTACCCCTCCTCTTTTATAGGCATAAGCACACAAATGCATGCTGGGATTTTTCTTCGCCAATAAAATAGGCTCACGGTTTCATCTGACTCAGTCCTGATCTGTCATGGCTTGAAGTCAGAATGCTACATTTGCTTGTCAAAACTTGCTTTTGTGTGTCAACACCAATTCTTAGTTGATTTGCCTTGCATATACTATTTGCTTGCTTTATATTATTTTTTCCCCTGTTCTTTTTCCTTTTTATTGCTTTGTTAATTATGTTTGTTGGACAGTTCTGTTATTTATTTTGCATTTGATCATGTCTACTCACATTCCACACAGGGTGTCCAAAAAAATTGACATCATTGTGTAATCTAATAACATAGCCAATTCTCACTCAAATGATCTCAAATTTTAACAAAATGTATAAAAACTAAGTTGACTGTGCAAATATCTGGCCACAGCAGAAGTGAACAGAAACTTGGAGAGTTGAGTTACTAAAAGGAAAATAACTGAAGCTCAAACTGAGATATCTGGAAAAAGGCATGGCATGTGGAAATAGAAAAATCCATTCCCGTGGACAAAATAAAGGGTTTGGTTTGAAATTCCAATCCTTGAATCCCTGAATAAGGCTCAAGTGTACAATGGCCAAAACGCTGTGAATATTTTTTTAATCATTTTACACCAAGCAAGGCTGGAATGCCGCGAGTATTCAAAGGTTACAGAGAGTGAAAGTGAGAAAAGACTTGGTATAGTCAGGGAGATAAAAGATGAATGGGGTTCATGCCAACAGAAGAAGGCAGTTGATTTTGTATTTAAATTTTTTTAAGATTGTAATTATCAGGGAAGCAAGTAAGCAGAAAGGAGTTCCACTGTCAAGAAGCGCAAGAAAATAAACTGTTGAAGTAGAAATGGCAGTTTCATTTAACTATTTCAACATTAAAAGGGTGGGACCAAAATGCCAATCTAGTAGCACTATTAAATTCATGTCACCAGGGAAAAAAGCTTGTCAGAGCAGTTGCCATGAAAATATTTGTAAAAAAGACAGAGAGAAGCCACGTTTGTGAGAAAGTGACTGAAGTCAAGATGACAACTCAGGATTGATTACATTGCAGATCCTTCTTTGGATTTTGTCAAGAACCCCGAGATGAAGAGTAGGAGCACTAGACCAGATATGGCAACAGTATTCAATGCATGGTTGAATGGTAGATTTGTAAATGTGCAAGATGGACTCTGACAAGAAAAACCTTGTGGTTGACAACAAAGATGACCTGATCAATGTAAATAGTGTAAATAACAAAAGTATTGTTGAATATTTAGTAGAAAATCATAACTGGTAGTATTGCTATTATATATGTAAAATGTATGCATAAATTTATGAAATATTTAAAAGAATATTTTCACTAATATAGCATAAAACTGTCATAATTAGAATAATTCAAAACTGCCACATTAGTCAAAGTATGAAAACACTATTGCTTAGTAAAATCAAATGGAATTTTTGCTAATAGTCAAAATCCTTAAGAAGCTACATTATGATAGGAGCAAATCTGATACTTTTACTTACGTCCTGTGGGTCTACAAAAACCACCTGGTTCACGGGGGTTTCCAGAATAACCTGCAGCACAGCTGGAAAGAAAAAATTAAACATGTTAAATAGTAGTCATTCATTTAAACCGGTAGTGCTCAGCGACCCAGTTCACGACCCTTCCCTTGTAATACTAGGTTTCCTCAATTCTGAATAAAATTATTTCCCTTAGTGTTGTAACCTAAGGAAGGTTACTGAATGGAATAATCACATAAAGGTTGGTAATACATGATAATACTTAGGACACGAACAACACTTATAATATTCACCAACGGCACGTATAAGAAGTAGTCAACTGCTAGAAATGAGTCAAGTGAATCTCCAACTGCAGACCAACATACAGTATTCACTACTGTATTTATGTGAATGGGGGCATACCCATTATCGTCCATAAGTATGCTACAACACTTAGATTTGAAATTCTCCTTAAAATTCACACTTTAGGAGATATGCTTTCAATTTGAATATTACTGAATAAAATTGAAATATTTTAAAAAAATTAAAACAGAAATTTGAGAGACAAAAATGATTTTGTTTTGAATCTTTGTAGCACATTTGCAGGTATTAATTTAAATGAAATTGTCATTATTATGCAAGTCAATGTTTTCACAATAAAATTGGTATTAATCAACCAATGTTGGGAAAATTTTGAAGATATATTTACATTAAAATATTAATATAATTTGCTGCTGGACATAAAGTGGGTGATCGGTTTTCTATTCTTATTAAGTAATAAATTGATCCCCCTTAGAATTACTAGACTATATCAGATTTTATTAGGCAAGTCAATGTTTTCACAATAAAATTGGTATTAATCAACCAATGTTGGGAAAATTTTGAAGATATATTTACATTAAAATATTAATATAATTTGCTGCTGGACATAAAGTGGGTGATCGGTTTTCTATTCTTATTAAGTAATAAATTGATCCCCCTTAGAATTACTAGACTATATCAGATTTTATTATGCAAGTCAATATTTTCACAATAAAATTGGTATTAATCAACCAGTATTGAGAAAATTTTGAAGATATATTTACATTAAAATATTAATATAATTTGCTGCTGGACATAAGAACAGAAAACAGATCACCCATTTTATGTCTAGCATGTTACAGCGGTAAGAAAGTGATTGAAACCGTAATGTTAGCTCAGGACCAATAGAGGGAAAATTCATCAGAACGATTACCATGAAAGTATTTATAGAAAAGGTACAAGGAAGCTACATTATGGCAGTGGGAAAGTGATTGAAGCTGAGATGTCAGCTCAGGCCCAATAGAGGGGAAAGTTCATCAGAACAATTACCATGAAAATATTTATAGAAAAGGTACAGGGAAGTTACATTATGGCAGTGGGAAAGTGATTGAAGCCAAGATGCCAATTATCAATATTTTTAATAAGAATAGATATTATAAGGTGAAATTTACATAATGTATTGCTCATAAGTAAAGTGTGAAAATTTATCAACATTGGCGGGTTAATATTAATTTTATAATGAAAATATTGACTTACATCATAAAATCTGACAGTGTCAATTAATAACAGGATCTTCTGAAAATTAATTTCATCATTAATTCTGGTTGGTCAAAAAAATGCCAATGCAAGATGAAATGAGGATAAGTGATGTCAACTTACATGTCACAATTGCGGCCTGAATATCCTTGCTGACATTTATCACAGGTAATCTTGCTATCCTGGGCCAAATAACAGGTTGGAGAAAAGCTAAACAAATATAAAAAGCAAAAATACAAATGGAGTTGTGTTTTTTAATTAAATGAAAATTATGACATTCTTAACCATCATTTGATAACAGCTCAATAGTATTTTTTCAATGCTGGAATGCATTTTATTACCAAATTGAATACAAAGCTTAAATCAGTTTCTTGTGTTTTATTCCTCCTTATTCTTTTGGATGAATTTTGGCTGATTGTTCTTTAAATGAAAATACAAACTGGATTGTTTTTAATTGCTATAAGGAACTATATTTACATGAGAAAAGATGTGTAATAAAAAGACAAACTCTACAATTATCTTTATTATTAGATTTAATTAATTTTACATTTTTTAATCTATATATAGGGTATCAAAAATACTTTTACAAACTTCAGGTGTGGGTTCCTCACACTAAAACAAAGACAAAAGTCCATGTAAACATATGTCCGCAAACCCTTCATTTCTGAGTTTAATGAAATTTTATGCTGGATTGCGCTGTGTTGCCATGTAGACTAAGTTACATCATTTGTCATTTGTGTACATTTGTGCCTAGTCTGTCTTCAATGTTTAACACGTGTAGTAGTGAGCTAACTGAGAAGTGTTCCGTTTAACAATAGTAGGATATTCATCTTGTAAGCAGGCAGATATGATTTTTACATACATCTGTGCAAATCGTAATGGACGTGAGGCTTTCTTGTAACTAAACAACTCAAAAAATGAAGGATTTGATTTTCAAGTTTGTGAACTAATTTTTTGAGAGACTTAGAAAATTGAGCAAAAATAATACCAAAATGATTTTTACATACATCTGTGCAAATCATAATGGACGTGAGGCTTTCTTGTAACTAAACAACTCAAAAAATGAAGGATTTGATTTTCAAGTTTGTGAACTAATTTTTTGAGACTTAGAAAATTGAGCAAAAATAATACCAAAATGATTTTTACATACATCTGTGCAAATCATAATGGACGTGAGGCTTTCTTGTAACTAAACAACTCAAAAAATGAAGGATTTGATTTTCAAGTTTGTGAACTAATTTTTTGAGAGACTTAGAAAATTGAGCAAAAATAATACCAAAATGATTTTTACATACATCTGTGCAAATCATAATGGACGTGAGGCTTTCTTGTAACTAAACAACTCAAAAAATGAAGGATTTGATTTTCAAGTTTGTGAACTAATATTTTGAGAGACTTAGAAAATTGAGCAAGAATAATACCAAAATTTTATTTTTGAATAGTTTTTATTTTCTCAAGTATTTTTAATCTCATCTGAGACCATCTTCAGGGGGTTAAGTTGTCTGTGAGTACATATGTGTTTCTGTGAATTTAAAACATGCAGTGTTCTTGATTTCTAAGTTCAAAGCTCACGTGTTCTTTTGTTTTTTTCCAGTATAAGGGAAGTAACTTTTTTGTTTTGAAAATTTTGATATCTAATTTATGACATATTCATATTCTGAAAAGTAACATTGCAATTTGTCATGATGATGACCGAATTGAAATGCTGATAAAAAATAATCTAGATATGACATTGCAGAGATATTTCACATATATCATATGAGTGTTGTAAGGCATTTCAAAACACTTGGGTACATGAATTGTTATGATGTGTGTGTACCTTACAATATAATGGAAAAAAATTCAAATGGTCCATATTTCAGTTTGCTATTCTCTGCTGAAACGTAACAAAAACAATCCATTTTAGAAAAGAACTATCACAGACAATGGAAAGTAAAGTGTCTCAATAATATGGAAAGTGAATTGTCTCAATAATATGGAGCAAAAAAAAGGTCCTGGGGAAAATAAAATCAACCATGGTAACCACTCCAAAAGGCTGGTCTGCATTCAAAGAAGGCGATTCTGTATATTTCAAGTGTTTGAAAGAGCATTGTGTATTAAAATCTCTTTCCATAAAATCAGTGAAAGAAATTTCCAGAATTGGTCAATCAGAAGGCTGTTGTCTTCCATTAAGACAATGCTACATTTAATATCTCTTTGAAGTCCCATCAGAAATTGATACAGCTTAGCAGAGATGTTCTACACCTGCCATACTTATATAACCTGGCACCTTCAGATTGCCACTTAATTTGATCCCTACAAAATTTTCTAAAATGGTAAAAACTTCAATTCTCCTGAAGCCTGTAAAAACCACATAGACCATTTTATCCAGAAAGACATCAAGTTTTGGGAGGATAGACTCGTGAAGTTGCCTCAAAGATGGCAAAAGCTAGTGGAAGAGAAAGGCACCTATATGGTTGAATAAATCCAAATCTAAATATTGTCTTTGAATTTCACTGAAAAAAAAAATATCCTACAAACTTTTGATCTGACACAATACATATTCGAGCATTTTTACTCACCTGAAAGTACCAGAGCAACAAAAAAATACTTACTTGTTGGATGGGATAGTAAGTGGACAAGCACAAGGTCTGCAGTCTCCAGTAGTGCCAACACTGGCATCACCATAATGGCCAGGCTTACAAATTTCACAATGGTCACCCATGGTATTGTGTTTACAGTTCTGAAGGTAGAAATTAATAATATGTAATAATTAATTTATCTGAATACACTGTTTTCCTTATCATGATAAAAAAAAATAGCTTTGAGAATTATAATTTTTTTAAGTTGGCTTAACTTTTAACATGATGCAGCAGTTGGAGTGAATTGGGACAATGAAACCGAGTTATTATATTAAGTGTGTGTGTGTGCATGCATGTAATCATTAATTTTAGCCTGCTACATCCGACCGATGGAAGACGGGAAAAGCAGCTGTACATATGCATGTTGAACCAAGAGAGCAAGTCTGCTAACATCCCTACAAATCTGATAATCATTCAGCAACACACTAGAGCTGTTGCCATGTACATGTATGTCGACAATGGTGCTGAGTGGTTGGTGCATGCATATGCAAAATCACAGGCAATGAAATATGGATTGTTTACAACAATATGGAGCAAAAAAAGATCCTGGGGAAAATTAAATCAACCATTGTTAACAATTCCAAAGGTTGGTCTGCATTCAAAAAAATGTTGATTCTGCATATCTTGAGGGACTGAAAGAGCATTAGGTATTACAATTTCCTTCCACAGAATTAGATGTTGAATTCAGAAAAGTACTATTTGCAAATGGATTGATTAAAGGCACCAATTGATGAAAAGTGTTGAGAATTGGTCAACTGGAACAGTGTCATCTTCCGTCGGGTCAATTCCAGACGTAATCATTAAAAAGATGGAAAATATTAAAATTTTCTGAAAATGTTTACTCACCAAGCATTTTCCAGTCCTTGGGTCACAGGTTGAAGAATGACTATGGCAATTGCAACGTCCACAACGTCCTAAACCTGTTCCTTCATCTTTGATTCGTGAATAACCAAGAGCACATTCCTAAGTGAATAAGAGAGATATAGGCATGAATTAACAAGCAACTTATCAAAGCAGTTTCTTTTCCTGTAACCTAATCTATACTGTCACATCTAAATTCATTTACATTAGAAGAAAATCAAGTTAATAAAAAAATGCAAGATTCAAATTTGTTATTACGAGACTATGCCCTGTGCATTTATGAATACAGATGTGATGAAATGGGCACTGACCATTTAAGCATTCCGTACTGGATCCCAAACAAATGTACAATGATCATGCTTTCCTTCCTGTTGTCAATATACTGATGATGAGGAGGGCTATGCTGTTGACATAGGTATTCAAGTTGGAATAAGAATGATCTTGAAAAGAAAATCAACATCCTCTATCAAGTATTCCAAGAAATGAGACTCAATATAAACCTTTCCAAAACAGAAACTATGATTTGGAATTGGAATGAAAGCAGTGATGGCACTTACCCTGAATCCATCATAAAAATTCAGGATACTTAACATTTCAGATACCTTGATATATGGATCAGCTATAACAAATTAAGTATAGGTGAAAAAGAATTTGAATATAGAATAGGCTGTGCTAGAGGTAGTTTTACCCAACACTGCAAATTGCTACAAAGCCAAAACATCAACCTGAAAACTCAAGTCGTGTTCGTAAATAGCCTTCTCAGACTGAGACTTTCATATGGATGTCATGCATAACACCAGACCCTTTCAGAAATATCTAAACTGTCAGCTCTATACAACTGCTTTCTAAGGTCAATGGTGAGAAAAGGATTTCAACGAGTAAAGCCTGACAGTCTTGGCAAAGATCATCTTTCTTTGAACATTGAGAACTTGTGCTACAGAATCACAAACAACTGTACCAAATAATAAAAACCATATCATTTGAGGACTACCAAGAGTAGCAAAAACTAAAATGGATAGCGCATGTAATTTGAAGAGAAAATAATGACATAATAAAGATGTTAGTATTCCACAGCAATTCAAATAGAAAGTTATGAATGAAACCCCATTATTATTGGAAAAAGCAATAACACCTACTGGACTTGAGAAACCTGTTTCCCTAAAAAAGTGTTTTAAGAGAAAGATTTTATAAATTTCAACTAAAAGCTGCTGGCTGCTTAGTCAGTGAATGCCAAATGTTTCCTTGTAGGGAAATGGTTAATATTACTATTACCATTTGAGTGTCTGTTTTTGAAGTGCAATATTTTTTAAATAAAATTATCAATCACAACGCATATTTCCTACATTCCATTTAATAAATTGTAAATTATGCGAGAAATGTTTTCATTTGGCATGTAAAAATTATTTTTTCTTCCATTTTGTCTACTTATTTAGCAAGTAAAATAAAATAATAAATATGGAAAATATTTACGCTGGCATCCAAAAGAAAACAGGTACAGATATCAATCCAGAAAGCCTGAGGATCTCTTTTCGCATTAAGTTAAATTCCAAAGATCATGTAAGTCATCAGAGACATATCTTTATAACTGCTGTTCAAAAGATAAACTTTAATCAAGTAGTAAGTAAAAATAACATTGTTAATTTTGTATAAAGAGTCATTATCATTCCAAGAACTGTTCAAGCTATTGAACCCATACTTTGTGTTGCTTTTCTTCAGATGATAACAGATTAACTGATCCATCCTTAAGGTGGAGAGTCTAAGAAAGAAAAATGACATTACTTTTCTGAAAAAGAACCTCTCTTTTTGTTTATGGATTGCACACAGTGGGGATTCTATAGGGGAGGGGACAGAAGGGGGGACCCCCCCCCCCATTTTTGTTGGCCCCTCGGTTGGACACCTCCACTTTTTTAAAGTTTTGTAAAGGAAAAAAATCAGAGCAGACAAATTACACTGTTCCGATAGTATTGACGTTAGTATTAACTCTGATTTTGTTTTGAAGTTAACCTCTCTTGTGGTCTAACAGCTTGAGACTGGAAAAGACGGCAAGAATAGATTAGGACTCCACTACTATAAATGAAAATTTCTTTCATTTAATTTAGTGAAGTAACATACTTATACTAAAGCTCATTCCTAAATTGTGTATATGATAGTGGTGTAGTATGAAAATAAAGACGCTGCTTGAATTTACACCCCTCCTCTGCAGAAAAATCTCGGCCCCAAGTGACCCCCCACTTTCAGAGTTCCAGAATCACAGCTGATTGTATGCCTGAGGAAGACAATGATGGCGTAGCCAAAATTTGGTAACAATAAAGATATGAGATCAATAGAATAGAAAGTGAGTGTAAGGCTGAGTTCCGGATGATTTGTTCCATTCTGAAACAAAAATAGTGATTTTGTTTAGTATAGGCTAAGTGCAATCAGATACGTCAAATTTTTACATTTTTTAAAATGAACGCTATGCTTAATTATCTTCTCTCTTGATCCATCTTTCTATATTATATACAAAGGTATTTATTGTTCTTTTTACCTGACATGAAAGGCCAGTATAACCTTCTGGGCAGTCACACTTTTCTACCATAGGAGCTTTATGTTGACCTGTGGGTTCTGGTACTGCAATTTCAATGCTGACATCACGTAGTGTGGCCCTGGTCATCACAGTGTGGTAGGTAGCCCTGATAAGAATGGCATCAATATTGGCCAAAACAGTCATGAATACTTCCCTAGATGGCTTAGAACCATCCCACATGTTGAAGGATTGCTGAAAGAAAAGAAATAGTTAAAGTAGATTTTTTTAGAATGATAAATTCTGGGATTACTTGATGCAGAAAACAATATGTTCAACCATGTCTTAATTTCATGACATAATTTCTTCTGTTGATTTTAAACATTATTATCTTTATGCTATTTGAATATTCTTGGCATTTACATTGTTATATCATTGGATAATAAAAAAGAAAATATTTTTTTTCTATTATCCAATCATTCAAATAGGTTACATTTTTAGAGAGAAAAAAAAGCATAGAACACGAAACAAAGCAATTTATTTATAACAAGTCTGTTTTGTGAATCTGTAAAAACTTATAGAAATCAGTTTACCTCAACTAAATGAATTTTATAAGTGTTTGGTCTGGATTCCTGAGCTTGGGTGCTGAAAAGGTAATGAAGCCGTTGTCCACTACTCTGTAAAGTAAAATGTTTAAGAACTTTTATAATCAAGAAAAATTACAATATTTTTAATATAAAGAAAATTGTTTTTAATGCTTAATAAGTAAAAAGAAAAAAAAGGAAAAAGTAAACACAGATGTAAGCAGAACACTAGTCCATAAGATTACTGCACTGCTATGTCCTACCTGTAAAAGAGAAATTTATTATAAACTGAAGTGTAATGTATTAACTCAAATTCAGTTATTCCTGTGTCTCAGGATTTGTTAAAAAATTAAATAAATTAAAAGTCATTTAAATTAACAATTAGTATTTAATTAAACATTTTAAGCCTTAAAAGTACTGGATAAGAAATTCTTAAGTATCAGAATTTATCAATTAATGAGTAAGATGAAAAAAAAAATCAATAGATTTTATTGTTGTTGTCTTTGTAAGTTTTTGACAGTATTGATTTTTATATTCCCTCCAATCTGCTTTGTTTAGTTTCCATCAAGGGAGATGGTTTTCAATTGGTTCTGAACTCTTCAGTATAATTGGGTAGTGACACTGTTGTCGAGTACTTGCCAACTGTAATCCATAAAAATAGAGGGGTCACACAGTCAATAGCTGAGTATGTACCTGATGCAGGATGTAGATATGTATTAAACTTATCATTTAGTAAACTTGAGACATTCTTATTAATTACATTTTCCAGGTTTTTCCCCATTTAATCAGAGTTCTTGGATCCCAGTATAACATTGTGACTGTTAAAGTCACCTAATAATATGAATGGTTTCAGTAGTTGTTCAATTTTTCTTTTTTTTTTTTTTAAGCTTATCACCCCAAGCAAGGCTGGAAGCCACTAGCACTCAAGGGGTTACAGAAGGTTTGGAAAAAGAGCAGATAGGAGTGGTAAAGGAGAGGATGTGGAGAAAGATAGTGGATTGATCAAGGCAAGGGGGTTACAGAAGATTTGGAGTGAGAGCAGATAGGAATGAAAGGTGAAAGGATGTGGAGAAGGGAAGTGGATAGATCAAGGCAACTGGAGATGTCGATTGACGTTACACTTAAATAGTTGGAGATTATATTTGTCAGGGAAACAGGAATAAGGAAGGGAGTTCCACAGGCGAGATGTGCGAGACATGAAGCTATTGGAGTAGAAGAGACGTCTACGTCTAACAGTTTCAATGGTGAAGGGGTGGGAACAGGATGGCAGTCTCGTAGGACGTTTAAAAAACTATTAAGGAAATGTGTTGATACTTAAAGAAAAAATAATATTTATGAGGATGTGCTGAAAAAAATATTTGCCAGACCAACTTCACAAAATTTGGCCAAACGACCAAAATTCAAAATGTTTTTGGAAGGCTTTTTTGGTCATACTGAGAACTTTACAGAATTCCTGCATATTAACATTTTCTCTCAAACAAGGCACAATTTCTCATTTTGTGATTAATTTTTAATTGATAGGTAATTACAAACATAAAATTAGTAAGCTTAGTCTATCATTTTAATATGTTCATGAAATTTAACTAGTTTATAAATGAAACATCTATATTTTTATTGTATTAATGCATATTCAAAATAAAACTGCTTCAAATAATTTTGAAATAAAAAAGAAGATATGTGAAAAACATTAATTCTTACAATAATTTCTACATCTGTTTCTCTGAAAAAGTTTCCTTGGCCTTGAGCAGTTGTGAATTCAAGGGTAAACTCAAGGTAACCTCCATAAGCAGACACCTACAAGATAAAAATGGAGTTTTGCTAAATTTATTTTTTAAAAAGAATGCCTTTGAAGAAAAAAGATTTTTACCAAATTTGTCATTAAAAAAAATGATTACAAAATTTAAATTTGTAACTCTTCATTCAGTTAAGGTAAATCCAAACTCATGTTATAATATATTGCTTAACATTTGTTTTATTAATTGACAAGACAGGTTTGTAGAATGCTTACTCAAAGTTCAAAATCATTCTTGCAAAATTTATCTGCTGTAAAATGTTTTAAAATTTCAAACTGGTTCATTTTTTTTATAACTCTTATATCAGAATAACCAATTTACTTCTTTAATTTAATTGAAAGCAAGTGTTTTGCTTTTAGGTTAAAATAACAAATTTTTAACTTGAAAGCAGTAAATCAGAAAATGTATTTTTTAGTGATTTTGTTCTTTTCTCATATATTACAAATGAAAAAAATTTTCATGCCTGTTAATAGTTTTCTTATTTTAATTTAATAATTTGAACTAAAAGTATATAAATATAATACAAAATATATATGAAAAAAATTAATAAAAATGTAAAGTTATGCCATATCTTTTGTAGAATTAGATTTCTACATTCTCTGTTTTAAACCCCTTAAAAGAGGATCACAGCTAAGTATTCTCAGTTTGTGCTGAACCCATTAAAATCAGCTCTAGAGTTCAGTATGAAACAATGCTTTCCGATTGATCCATAAATAATAATGTCATGTTTCTGCCTACCTCTGTACAGGTGACCTTGAGTTGACCTGTTCAGAGTTCAATGTGCCAAAAATTGGTAAACATTCTTTTGAGTCTCCCACGTGATCAAGAAAATTCATAAACTTGACCCAACTTAGCCAGTCCTTAAAATAATCAACTCATCACACGAATCTATGAAACCCACCTTTCTTGCTAAAAGTTAATTTTTAGCAACATCAACCCGACTTGTGGAATTCAATTTCTTTTCAACATCAACTCATCTAGTGACCAATTCAACCAAGATAAGATTCATAAACCAACTCACTCAATATCTTAACAACATAAAGGAAATCATAACTATATCAGTCAAAGTGAGACAACTCTACAATAAGTCAAGCAATCTATTTCATTCAATTTCACCATCAACGCAAACTGTTTGATTCCTTACCAGATCTATAGCATATAGATCACCCTTGGATTGTTTACCTTGGATTGTTCTGTGTTTATCTTTTGTTAAATACAATTTCTATCTTAGTAGTGTGTAAGAACACTTTTCTTAGAAAGTTGTAAGTGAATTTTGAGAGAATAATGTTGGTGTTTGAGTCAGCAGTTGACACGCGAAAAGCTTCTTACTGCAAAATAGTGACACGCGTGGGTTTGTGTGGCATCTCTCTGAAGCTAAGTGACTGACTGGTGAATTGGGTCGAAATGGTCCTTTTTATTTGTTTCAGGAATCCAAAGTAGGCTCCAGTGAACTTGGCGCAAAAATAGGTTTTTGACAATTGTTACACATTTTGGTGTCATCTTGACCAATAAAAAAAAAATCAAGATTTGCAATGTGAGGTGTTGATTGGTTAAAACTGATTTTGATGGAAGAGTGTATTTTATCACGGGGGTGAGTAGAAAATATGGATGATTCTATTAAACTGTTATACCATTTGCGCTTTAATAGATAAAACAGAAGTATTATTTGGCACTATATATCATTTCTCTTTGAAGAAATAAATTTTGTGTTTAATAAATAAAACTATAGAAACTGAATCTTGCTCAGAATTATATGATTTTGACAGTAGCGTCAAATGCAGTATATCAATTGAAATTAAAATAGTGAATAAAAATAGACATAAGAAAAAGTTATAACCTTATCTCCACGGAACTTAGGTGGAAGCTGGAAGTAAAGGCTTTCCCTTTCTCTCTGGACATCAGTAAAAGATTCAAACGTAATTTGTTCCCGGCTGGCATCAACCTTAAATCCATCATTTATTGTTCGGCTCATTGCCCGATTGGTCAAAATAAAATTGTGAGAACCATCTGTTGCAAACAATGGCGTAACCTAAGAGAGTAGGAGAAAGTAAAGAAATAAAAAAAAATACAAAATTTTAGGTGTGAAACATTAACACTCAAAAACCCATTTTTTAAAAAAATTTTATACATTTACTTTTGAGACATTTAACTAGAAAATGATTTTTTAAATACATCTTAAGAGTTTGGAATAAAAATTTTAATTTTTCTTATATTTACTGAGATAAAAATGAGATAATTCTCTTTCGAGTTTGACCATATAAGTTTTTAATTTCTTCTTTTTAAATCTTTTGTTTAAAATTAATTGTGCATATAGATTTTAGTTAAATCTTTTACATCAAACAATTTAATAACAATAACGAAATAAATTTGAAAATGCTTACTTTGGTACGGTAAAAGTTAGAGCTGGTACATTTGTTAGTGATTCCCATACAGTAACAGGCCAAGCAACCTTGTGGATTATCCTGGCTCAAATGGAAGTAATTCTGTTTACAAGAATCACATTTCAACCTTCGAACATAAGCCTAGAGAAAAGTAGAAAAGCAAACAAAATAAAGGGTAATTTATTATTTATATTCAAGAAATGTGATAAAGCAGTTAACAGATTACTGTATTTGACGGCATAAAAGACACACAGGTGTATAAGACACACCCCAGTTTAATAGTTGAAACAAACCTACCAAGCTGTCAAGAGCCATTTAACCGATTATTTAAAAATCAAGGAATATTTTTGTGTAAAAGTAGAAAATTTAGTTCGATAATAAAAATGATGTTTAAAAATATATTTCCCAATTACCTTACACTGGCATTGTTTAGTGTTTGAATCACACTGTGTGTTCTTAATTGTACCTCGGGAATCACAATCACAGGAGTCAACCTCTGTAAACAAAAACAAGGATAAATATTTACTTTTTAAATAAATATATAAATACAAGTACAGACAAACTGAGTTCCTTCATCTTATCAAATTTTGCTTATTTTTTTTATTTGTAATAACAGAATTACTAATTTTTGTTTTCTTATTTAAATACATTTCATCGCTCAGAAGATACTTTAAAGTTTTAACCAAATAAGTGGCAATGATGAGACTAGCCATTTCCTTATAAGGAAACATTTGGCATTCATTGATTGAACAATTGATGTGATCATCAATTGAAATTTATAAAATCTTTCTTTTAAAACGGTTTTATTAGGAAAACATTCTTCTCAAGTCCACTGTTATTGCTCTTTCTAGTATTAATGAGGTTTCCTTTCTAACCTAGTGTGGAAATTTACCATCTTGATTATATCAGTATTTTCCCTTCTAGTTACATGTGCTATTCATTGTTGCTGTTGTTGGAAGTCTTCAAGTGATGTGGTTTTTGCTATTTGGTAAAGTTCTTTGTGATACTGTAGCACTAGTCTAAGATCTGATAAAGGATTGTCTTTTTTAATAAATATGGCAATAAATTAATATAAATGTTCTAGCATCTTCTTTTCAAACTCATCTCTACTTAAATATTCAGTTACATATCAGACTTAACTGAAAATATCAAATTGATACAGAGACATAAGACAATATAAATTCAACTGTGTTTAAAAAGAAGCAATCAAAGTGTATAAATATTTTATGAACAGAACATACAAATATGTTAAATATTTACTTACGATCAGCTTTACAGTAATCTCCTGGGTGCAAAGGATTGCCAGAAAATCCTTGTAAGCATCTAAAAAAAATAAAATAATTAAAAATCAATATAAATTGACACATTTTTCTTGCTGCAGGATCAGGATAAAGTAGAAGTTATCTCTATCTATGACATGTGATAGAAGAAGAGATGAAACTAATTAAGATAAAAAAAACAATGCAACTGAAGAACTAGATCTTAAGGAATTTCATTCAATAATAAAGTACATTACTTACTTCTCACAGTTGCGTCCAGTGTGTCCAACTGGGCAGGCATTACAAGTGGCTCGTCCATCTCGGTCCATATAACAAGTTGGACTGAACCTAAATTGAGTAAAGAAAGAGAATACTGTTATCTAAGAAAAAAAGCATTTAGTTTTTATGATTATCACTCATATTCATTATACTAATTACAAGTACTAGGAAAGACTACCTGAATGGAGGATGGTTATTCATCTATCTTCTACCTCCTAATTGAATTTGTGATTCAACTGTATGATAAAACTCATAACTCCTTAAATTATCCAACTAAAATCTTTCATCCTTCTTAAACTGAGGGCCTTTACTTGGAAAGAAACATGATGTGTTATATACAATTTTGAGTAAAAATACCTAAATCAGTGATTCTCAGATGGGAGGTACTTGGCTACCAGAGGAGGAATTATTATATATGTCACAAACATAATGTTGAAAAATTACTAGATGACAATTTCAAATGGACAAGCAATTGAAGAAAACCGAAATTAAAAAGGATGGAATGTGACCTGAGATTCTGCAAACCACTGGACATCAATAATAATGAAAGTGCTCTTTAAACTTGATTGTCCGATAAGAAAACAATCTAAATGACCACATTCATTATTGAATACTTACAGCTTCTTAGTAAAAATTAAGCAATTTTATTTTTTTTTAATCATATCACTTCAAGCAAGGCAGTAAAGCCACTAAGACACAAGGGGGTTACTGAATGTGAAAGAATATGAAAAAAGAGAAACATTATTAAGGAGTGAGAACACTGGAAGAGTAATCAAGAAAACAGTAGACAGTAACATTGCATTTAAATTTTTGAAGATCACACTTAGCTGGAAAGCATGGAACCGAAAGTTAATTCCATTAGCATGAAGTGCAAGAAAAAAACTGTTAGCATAGAACTTATGGTTACATCTAGCCACTTCAACTGTGAATTGATGAGACCTTGCTGCTAATCCGGTACTACATTTAAATTTATGAAGTCTAGGTACCACAGGAAAGAGTTCATTGAGAAGATACAGTAGCTACATTATGGGTGTGGGAAAAAGACTGAAGCTGAGACACCAGGTCAGGACCAATAATATTTCTGATACGTCTTTGGATCTTATCAAAAATGCAGGAGCACTAGACTATATGTGGTGGAAATATTTAAAACATAGATAAATGGTACACTTATAAATATGTAAGTGTTGTAACCTAGGGAAGGTTACTGAATAGAATAACCAAACAAAGGTTGGTAAAGAACAATAATACTTAGGACAAGAACAACATATATAAGATTCGCCAACAGCACGTAGAAGTAGTAGTCAACTGTTAGAAGTGAGTCAGGTGGATTCCACAATGAATCTCCAACTGCAGACCAACATACAGTATTTACTACTGTATTCATGTGAATGGGGACATAGCCATTATCATCCGTAGGTATGCTACAACAGTAAGATAGATCCAGGAGAGAAAAATTGATTTTTTATCTAAGTGGCTATTTCTTTTCTTTGCTACTGTGTATTATAATCCCTTGCATTGAGCTTTCAATAAAAAACAATAATTATGGAAAAAAAAAAAAAAGTAAAAATGATATACTTACTGATTGGGTTGTTCTGTCAGAGGACATGGGCACTTCATACAATCATAGATGGAGCCTACTGTGGCATTGCCATAGTAACCAGGAGCACAGCGGTCACAGTGCTCTCCTTCAGTGTTATGTTGGCAGTTCTGGAAAATACAAGGAGTTTCAGTAACATTATATAAAATGATTTCATAAAAAATTAGCCAAAATTTATGATTTTAAAAAGTCACTAGCATTCTTACAAAATTGTATTCATGCACAAAATGATATGAAGTTTATTAAATGCTGTCTTTTTTCTTCATTGTTAAGATGAATGAATGTATACATTACACATATGCACATCAGAAAGTTCATAGCCTAATGATCGAAAAAGCATTTACTTTACACAACAAATATGCATGCTTAACATAATCCTCTTCCTAATCCATACATTTAATCTATTTTCAAATAGATAAGGCTTAAGACCGCATCATGTTGAAACATTGGTTCCTGTACGATCACCAAGATTAAGCAACATTAAGCCTGGTAAATACCTAGAAGAATAACTGCTTAAGAATACCAGTAAGCTTAGATGTGTGGGTAGGACAATGGATAATACTTGTAATTGTCAATTGGAGTCTACCACAGAAAGAAACAACACCCTATTATGGAAAAGTCTTCTGCTTAGTCATGAATCAAAAAAGACATGATCGTTTAAGCATGTATCAAGTATAAGCACTTAGACTTCAGGGGTTATTGGCCCTCGTTTGATGGTGTTCCTCGGAGGATTGGCGCGATTGCGTCTCGATTAAGTAACGAGCCTCGCGAAACGGAGTGGCTCTTGCAGCGTGTCTCACTGGCGACGGTTCAAGGTAATGCTTTCTCCATCATAGCAGCTGGCAGAGGATAGAAAAAAATTGTTTATAGTTACGTTATTCTGGAATTGTCATCATTGGTCGACTGAACTTGCTTTGTTTCAATGACTTTTGTTTTGTTAATATTAATTACTTTATACCCATTATTATTAAAAAATAAAAAAAATATTGGCTTCCAAAAATTTAAAAAAAAAAAAAAATCTCAGCAATGTTGAGACTCAACGCTTTTTCTCAAAAATTGAAACTTGACAAAGGGACGTAACTCTAAAACAAAAACAGTTTAAACTAAATCAGTGGCTTAGAATGATGGCATGGCAGAAAGTTGAACTTAAGGGTGAATGGACAGTGTTCCAATAGAACAACGACTGTCCGAATTTAGGGCTTAATTGACTGATTTGAAGAATGCTGGAAAGTAAAATGCTATTCTATATTTTAAATATAACAACCAAGATGAAGTCATGCATTGAAATAAAGTGGTGTGCTTATAATCAGATTTCTTTCAGTTGGAAATCATCTTGTAAGGTTATTTTTCTTCTCTCTTTTGTCCTTTTTTAAAAAAATTCACATAAAAATATAAAAGCAAAATGATTTATAGGAAATATTTTCATTCAGAAAAGAAGTTATTTTCTATCATTCATAATTGTTTAAAAAAAAAGTTAGCAATACTTTGATGATAAAATTTAAATATTATAAATTATAACATTCATATAAACATAATAACAAGGAGCAGAATATTCCAAATCAACTTTAAAGCTCCTAAGAAATATTTTAAAATGTCCAAATTCTTTTATTACTTACTCTGCATTTGCCAGTTTCAGGATCGCATTCAGATGAATGACCATTACAATGACACTCTTCGCAGAGTCCAAGGTACAAACCTTGAACTGTTCTCATGTAACCAACATCACAAGACTAAAAATAGTTAAAAAAAAAAAAAATAAAATAAAATAAAATAAAATTTCAGTTTTTAAAATTTGAATACTATAAAAATTTTAAAATCCTAATATTTTTTAAACAGTGACAATGTCTATAGCAAAAATTGCTATTGAAAATCAAGATTATATGAGGCATGAAGAATATATCAACTATATTTTTTGTGAATAATACAAGAAATTTTGAACAAAAATTAATGGTAAAAACATGGGGTTATATTATACACAAGAACATGTTTTAAGAAATTTTTAATCAGCTTAAAAAAAAACTCTTATTTGAAACAGTAAGATTGCAAATACACTCAGGTAGCACAATAGATAATGAAAGACAAAGTAGGCTGATGTTTATAACAATTGTTTACAAAAGGTATTTGGTATGTTGGCCATATTTGTTCTTTGAGAATCAGCATAACTGAACATCTTTTGTCTCAAATACAGGAAATTTACCAAAAGTTATTAAAAAAAATTAATAAAAATAAAACAGTATCTGTCATGTCTTGATAACATTAATTCTACAACAAAGCCTCTTTCTGTGGAAATAAGTTTTGGCATGGAAATTAGGAGAAGAAACATGCAATGGCTAAACATCCGGTTCATTTCTATTTTTTAATATTGTGAAAAATTAAATGTTTTAGTGAAATATATGTATGACATTGAGATTTTAATGGATAATATAGTGCAACCTTTAAAGAAAAAATTGCAGAGATATAGCTGTACTATGATATCGTATTATACTCAAGGATGTAATTTATTCTATGTATAGTTTCAGAAACACAGGAATATTATTATACACAAAAAAAAAATACAGTAAATCTGAAGTATAAGAAATTCATAAGTACTAGTGTATTTCCTGCTATATAAGGTGCGCTCCAGATTAGTTTTTCTGATGACTTCAAAATTAAATGATAATAAAGGATTAAATTATGATTCCGAATCAAAACAATATTAAAATATAAAAAGACAATATATAAGTATGAATCATTATAGAATATAGTAATTGAATATTATAAGATTTTTCTAAAATACTTTTTGCAAAATTATAGATGTGTTTTATGGTGTGGGAAATATTGTATATAAAATTATGAGTTTAACTTTTATTTTCAGAAAATTTAATATCCAACATTAAAATATGCAGTTTATGTCAGGATTTTTTTATAGCATTTGAAACATGTTTTACATGTGTGTGTATATATATATATATATATATATATATATATATATATATATATATATATATATTTTGAAAACTGACCTCACAAGACAGTCCTCGATAGCCAGTTGGACAACTGCACTCTTCTACAGCATCTGCTCTCTCTCCAGATACTCTTTGCTCAGCAATATCAAGAGTAACATCACGGATCCTAAAAAATGTACATAGAATAAAAGACAGTTACATAGATTATGGGAAAATTGTAGATATATTACTTGATAAGTTTTTGGAAGTAAATGTGACACTTTCCTGAAAGGGATGAGTTTTAATTATTCATAAAGTATTCTCAATAAAAATAGTGTACTTAACATTGAAAAAATTCAAGAAGTGAAAATATTTCATTTGATTGTTAGAATTAACTTGTAAAAACAGTTGTATGCAAAGAACAATATAAGAAAATTATATGAAAAATAATTGAGTTAAAAGCAGACAGTTTATGATTTTGTCAAAGAGTTGAGTGGATTAGAATGGTACAAAATCTTGGCATTTGAATTGTTGCTTTATGCTGGGAACAGTTATATAAAATCTACTGTTTTTACAATATTCTTTGTATGAGTTCTAAATACATAGACATTAAAGATTAAGATTAGCAGCACAACAGTCTCCATTTGGGGTAGATACAATAATTGGACATTTACTTGCAATTTTTTGGTGCATATTAACATATTAGATAATAACGATAGTTAAATATGTATAGAAATTTCAAACAGCTAGTCTAAAACATGTTCTGATATAAAACACATTAACACTAATACATTTTACACACACACGCATATATATATATATATATATTATTGGGCCAATAGTTCATGTCATGTCAATGGGAAAAACACTTACAATAATAGAAATTTTGAATTACTACATTACTACAATATTCAAAAATCTAGCATTGCATTTCTGCATTCAAAAATATTCTTAACTGTTAACAGTTAAGCACACGTCATCCTGACTGGGGTTTGAGTGTATTGGCATTGTTCAAACTGCTGATCACAATAGATTACGTGCCCTATCTGAGAAACCATAACTAAGTTCCACGCAACATAATTGTAATATAAACCACAAATGGGCTCTGTGGGTGTTGAACAAACAAAAATGCGCCAGTCCAATCAGATTTGTTAAATGAAGAATCCGATTTTTTAATATCATATCAGATAGGAGCATCACAGTTCTAAAATTTTGATATGCAAAAGTGAAGTTTTACTTACGTAGCCATATTTGTGTCAACAGTGTAAGTCGCTTTTATCAGGATACTGCGAAGGTCGGCAAGAGCCATGAGAAGGTACTCACGAGTTGCCCAGTTACCATTAGCCATTTTCCAATGATGCTAACAAAAATTAAGAAAAAAAACAAAAAAAAGTTGTAATAAAAGGAATAAAGGATTGAAAAAATTGGTGGTGAGGGTTAACTGTGAACTTCATTAATAAAAAGTTCAGGGGGCTAAGTGGTAAGGCAGTTGTCATATTAAGACTGGCTTCTCAAAGAAAAAGGGGAAGTGATTTCAGGCCCCACTGGAGACATATGCTTTATTTCCAATCTACTAACAGTACAGACAAACCTCTTATCTATGGAACCCCCATCAATGGGCTTTGGATGCATTGGACAAAATCTGCAGGAAAAAAACTCCCAAATCATCAGCGATGTATTTCAAAATTTGCTGGCTTAGTGGAAGGAGTCATATTAGTTCTCAAAGTGACCACTTGGTGGCAGTGGTAGGCCTTCCAATTGTAAACAAAGATGGGTGTACAGTATATATAACTAATGATCCATTAGCACATGCATGAGAAATCTATTATTTTTGTTATTTTTATTAATATATCTACATTAAGTGTATATTTATTTATGCCATATATACATGTTTATAGTATTTACATTATGATCATAACTATTGTTAGTTACTATAGTGGTTTTATAACTCAAAAATAATTCCTTCCCATCTACAGACAATCAGCTTTAATGAACTACCCCCTCCTCCCTATTAGTCCATTGATGAGAGTTTTGTCTGTAGTAGAATGATGATCTGAGAGTTGAGATAGAAAGCAATTGAAATTAAGATGTAAGTAATACTAATTGAAAAATTAAAATCTATTGAAAATGTCTCAGTTCATACAAAAAATATCAATTGGTAGAGTTAAGCCTATAATTTTCAGAGAGGTACACTTTACTTCTAGGTTTTATAATACAGACTGGATCAAACTCAAAAATTAATTTTAGAAGAATGAAGAGCCTGGTACAATAAAGTTTGACATGAAGAAAAATGGAAAAATCTAGAAAAATAAAAAAAAATATAGAGAGAGTGTTATATTGTACCTATGGACTATAACGGGTATGTCCCAATCCTTATAAATACAATGGAATATACTGTCTGGGGGTGATTCACCACTAGTTCACCACTAGCAGAGAATTACTTACTACACGCTGCTGGCAAATCTTGTATATTGTTAATGTTATAAAGATTACCATTCTGTTTCCAGCCTTCATTTTGGTGATTCTTATTCAGTAACCTTTTCTAGGTTACAACAGAGAGAAAGAGGAATGAATGAAAATGAAAGAAAGACATATATCAATAAATTGTTGGATTGATATAAAAAGACTATGAGAAAAAGATATAAAGGCAGGCAGGGAGGGAGGGAAAGGTGTAAAAATTGGGATACATAATTTTTTATAGAGTTATGGAGGAAAAGAATGATAAAAGAGAGGATAGAGTAGAAAATATTTATGGATTTGTCATTCCTTTCTTGTATATGAAACTAATTTATATTTGTATAACATTTTGTTAAAAATATGAAAAGGCAACAAAGGATAAGGGAGAGAATGAGAAGATACAGACAAAGAGTGAGAGAAGAGCAGATGGATGAGATAATGGATAATCTTAGTTGTTAACACCTGTGGCATTTCCATCGGTTCAACTAGTATTAAATCGTTCTTGGTACATAAAAATTGGTTATAATTTACAAAAAAAAAATGTATTATAAGTACAATGTAAAGTTAAAACAATTTATGTAGGACTGGTAGTGTGAGAATTGCGCTGAAAACTGCTGCAATGGTACAGTGGAAACCGTCATGGAGAGACAAAAAGCTCACCCTCAAAAATAAACTGAGATTGTTGCATGTCCTCATCTCATCAGTTCTCCTGTATACATGCAAGTCATGGAATCACAGAACAGGATTCCATAGGTGGATCCAAGACATAGAGATGAGATATTTCAGATGACTGGTATTTCCTACATAGACCGTGTCATGAATGAAGAAGTGTGTAGAAGAGTGAATCATCAGATTAATAGCTATAAAAATGTGTTGACCACCATAAAGAAGAGGAAGCTGAAGTGGGATGGCTAAGTAACCAGTTTGCGAGGCCTCTCCAAGACCATACTACAAAAAACGGTACAAGAATGAAGGAGAAAAGGAAGCCAAAGAAAGAGATAGCCAAACAACCTCATCAAATAGACCAGCAAAAGTTTTTCCCAGACCTAGGCACTGGCCAGCTTAGATCAAGTGGAGGCTTCTTGCTGAGAAAGCCACCATGCAGTGCTCCTAGAACCTTGCTGGGTTATGGGACAAAAAAGGTAACAATTGTTACAAACTTTCTACATACCTCGTACATGGGTATCTCAAATGATGTTGGCCTGTCTTGAGTAACGTTTCCTTTGAAGTAGAATAGCATAATATCATTGCCCTAAAATAAAAGGAAAGGAAATTGAAAACAATCAAGAATAAAAAAAATAGTTATTATAATGCAATTATCAATGTTTAAAATGCATGATGCAAAAATCAATTTTTAAACATTTCTTCACTCATTAATATAAAACTTCATGTCAAATCATAACTAAAATTTGTCAAGTCAGTTTTTTAAAAAAACCCATTATCAACATTATAGTCATCTGCAACATTCTATTTAATAGTTAATCCTCATATATAAAACAGTTTGGGAACTTCAACATGGTGCAATGGTTGTCTCACTAGATCAGTTATGACTGAATAGGGAGTTTGATCCTCACTGGGTGCCCCATACTTTTGGCCTTGTGTCACGTCTAAGTTATGCTTAGAAATCACCATATATAAAATAATGTGTATTTATGCTTATTTGTACTTTTCTACATCACCAGAAGAGTTCACTCTGTAGAGGTGGGTGAATACAAGGGTCATTCAAAAAGTTCTAAGCTTCACCCAGAAAGAAGAGCCATAGCTAAACATTTTTGTTGTGGTAACACACTACCACTTCCTATAAAACTAGAAAAACTAATTCAGATTTCAGTCTTTATTTTTTGTAGGTGAGGCCCAAGCAGTTGTAAAGTATTTGCAAAAGAAAGGTATGACACCCAAGGAAATCCATGAAGTCATGGTACAGACACCCCTTCCTATGCTACTGTGTGGAAGTTGGCTGCAGAATTCAAGTGAGGCAGGGACAGCACAAAATGTGAGCCTCAGTCAGGTCATCCAAATACCTCAACCACTGATGAACAAGTTGATACAATTCACTGAATTCAATGATTTTGGATGACAGATGTCTTACTGTCCAGCAGAAAACTAAGTCCATAAGCATTAGTTCTGGTTCAGTCCATACTGTTTTAACTGAGATCTTCAGGATGAGCAAGCTGTCTGCAAAATGGGTTGCAAGGATGCTGACACCTGAACTGAAGCTGAAAAGGTTTAACATTTCCAGGACACTTCTGTCTCCCTTCCAGCTTATACTGGAGCAGCCACCTTTATGCTAGGTGTGTTTTAGACTGCTCAGCTATGAAAGACATCAAAGCAAAGTAATACTCAATCAATTTAAAAAATACACATCTCTTGTTGGGAACTTACAGAATCCCATATCTACTCACTTTATTTTCATATCTGAAGCATAAGTTGGTTGGTTGGTTGTTTGGGGTTTTATGGCATATCAACCACTATGGGTTATTTAATGCCAGATCCAGTTTCCACATATTTATTAAATATATATACTTTGTAAACGTAATTTAAGGATAATGTTGGCAACATCATGGTTTCAAGAACATACAGCTGGCAACATCATTGTTTCAAAAACGTATAGTTGACAACATCATTGTTTCAAAAAAGTATAGCTGGCAACATCATTGTTTCAAGAATGTATAGCTGGCAACATCATTGTTTCAAAAACGTATAGCTGGCAACATCATTGTTTCAAGAACGTATGGCTGGCAACATCATTGTTTCAAGAACGTATAGCTGGCAACATCATTGTTTCAAGAACGTATAGCTGGCAACATCATTGTTTCAAGAACGTATAGCTGGCAACATCATTGTTTCAAGAACGTATAGCTGACAACATCATTGTTTCAAGAATGTATGGCTGGCAACATCATTGTTTCAAGAATGTATGGCTGGCAACATCATTGTTTCAAGAACGTATAGCTGGCAACATCATTGTTTCAAGAATGTATGGCTGGCAACATCATTGTTTCAAAAAAGTATATTTGGCAACATCATTGTTTCAAAAACGTATAGTTGTTGACATCATTGTTTCAATGTGCTGGAAAAGACCTGGAAGTTCACTATTTGCCCATAGCTGGGACCCCAACAGGTGCAACCACCCCAGGTCAGGGTGGACCTGGGAACACCAGCAATTAAGAGGTGGTTCCACGCTTCCTCAAAACCTCCTGATCAGAGGCCTTTCTGCTGGATGCAGTTTAACGTCGTACTCAGGACGCTGAAGCATAAGGAATTAACGGATTTTATTTATAGACCAACATTATTAACATAATGGAATTAAAGAACTCACCATGATTTCAACATCTGCTGCACGAGCAGTGGGGGAATTATTAATGCCTGGTAAGTTGCTGATTGTGAATCTTAGGAAACCTCCATAGGCAGTTAGCTAAAAAAAACAAAAAAAAAAAATTAAAATCAGGACCTGTAATTTTTATTCTTCATAATAGCAATATTCAGATAAGCAAAATATTTGTTTGTCATGTACACCAAATCAATTATATTTTTGAGTTAAACATACTGTATATACTCAATAAGAGTGCAAATTTTTATGATCCGTTGTATTATGTAAAAAATAGTGGGTTACACTATACACAGGTAATTCTTTTGAAGACGTTAAAAAGTCATGCATCTTTGGTGACCAGTTGCACTAACACAGGCAAAATTTTTCTGGAGGGGTTAAAATTCATGCAAAAAAATCCAGTGGTCACATTATATATGAAGTTGGTTTATATACTGTATATATATTTTTTTCCTGTTTGAATTTCTGGATGAGGAGTTATCATTATTTACATTCAGACTAATGTCCCCATCTTTGTTGTTGTTATCACCTAATGTCCCTCTCTCTGAATTTCTGGGATGAGGAGTTATCATTATTTACACTATTTATATTCGGACTATTGTCCTCATCTTTGTTTTCGTTATCACAATGCTTCGGCCATTGTGCCCCACAGTCTTCCTCAGGTGTATATTGATCTGGGTAACCTACAGAGAATTCTGAATGGAACCCATTATTTAATTTATGGGAGCAGGCTGTTCTCATGAAGGGTTCAGTTTGGAATTCCTTGTAGGTTATCTGGGTCAATATATACCTGAGGAAGGCCAGAGGGCACAATGGTCAAAATGTTGTGATAACAACAACAAAGATGAGGACAATAGTCTGAATGTAAATAGTATAAATATTTCTTTTTATTGTTCAATAGTAACAGTGAACATTTTTTGCAAGTCTTCAATATACATTTCCCTCTTCCCTGTTTAATGTATTTGTATAATTTGCAACACATGGAGTTTTGTATGTTATAATATGTAACGAGCATGCGCAGAAGCGACCTTGAACTGTGTGTGTGTGTTTTCACAGGGCACACCTTGGAGTACCATAATGGACTCAACCGAGGACTACAAGAAGAAGACGCGCGAGTTATTTGGAGTTTTGGGTGGCAAAAGCCGTTACGTTCTGTCGTCCGTTTGTTAGCAGCAGTCGTGGGTGCCGTTTGCTCGTTTGCTGTCGTAAAGCGTTCGTTTGGAAGAGTCGTGCGTTCATCGGTCGATCGTCCGTTTGTAGGCAGCAGTCGTGGGTGCCGTTTGCTCATTCGCTATCGTATAGTGTTTGTTTGGAAGAGTCATGCGTTCGTTTCAGGTGTGCAAGAAGGGGTTCGATTGGGTGTAACATCGCCGTGTGCAACAGTTTTTTTTTTTTTTTCCCCCCCCATTCTTCCCACAAGCTATTTCGGCACCCATGAACATAAGTAAAACATGATCAGAGGCGGATTATGAAGATACAAAAATAAAAAAAAAAATAAAAGTAAACTTACTTTGTTTCCAAGGTAGCGGTCAGGTAATGACCAATAATAAACTTGTTTGGGTTGAACATAGAAATTTCGGTAGACCAAATCATTTTGGCTGTTGACAGTAAAATCAGTTATAATCCGCTTTGTTTGTTCCATGTTGACAAGGGAGAAGCCAGCACGATCACCAACAAATGAAGTACCAATCTGAAATGAAAAGAAATTTGAAAGAAATTAGAGTTTTACATCTAAATTTTGATAATTTAAATAAAAAATGTATAATCATCTTTGCAGAAAATAAATCTCAATTTTTAGGATATATTCCATATAATGACAGCAACACTGAAAGCACAAAAGTTCAATGACAATAAGAAAAGGGTATTTTCATCTGTGAAACAAATATATTTACTTTACGTCTGAAGCTTTATAAATAAAGTATTCTTCATAAATAAAAATCCGGATTTGTCACATGAACACAGGTTTCTTGGTAGTAAAAGCATCCTTTTTCTCTTTCATATACAGGGTGTCCCAAAATTGACTTCATTATATGTCAGTTTTTTATACTTTTTATTTTTTCAAAAGTTAGATTAAAATAGGAAAATTATACATGGAAAAATTCACAACTAAACAAAAAATCTAAAATCCACTTTTATGCCAGAAGGCTGTTTTGGGAAAGACTCTATTCAGAGCTGCTCATTTAAAGCCCTGAATTAAATGATCTGAAGTGAATTTGGTTGTGCTGTTGAGCACTTTTTTGCCTTAAGGCTTCAGCTCCTGTACAGTGGAACTAGTTTTACTTTGAGTGCTTTTTGCTATACTGGCAAGCCTTTCCAGATGGGAAATATTTTTTTTGCCATTTTAGAACTTGGCTGGATGATTTACCCTCCTGCTAACTGTGCGATTTTGGTTTGCTTGTCAAACTGAACTCGCCTGGTTGTATATAGGGTATTCATCTTATTACAAGTCACTGGCTACCTTATGATCATGTGCAAACACATGAAACTAATAATAGTGGCCAGTCACTGCTAACCTGGTTATTTGAATATATATATATATATATATATGTATATATATATGTATATATATATATATATATATATATATATATATATGTATATATATGTGTATATATATATATATATATATATATTCATTTTGGTCAAAGACCAATTTTGCTTCTGCATTTCCTCATGCATGATGTCATTATAATGCAGAAACTTAATTTTTAAAATTTCAGCATTATTAAGTTTAGAAAACAACTAATACCTATAATCACAGGTTTTGTACACTGTTAAGGTCTTTGATTTTCATACGGGTTAAACAAATAGCCAGAAGATATTTTATCAAAACTTTTCAACCCTCCTTGCATGTACTAAACACTGACTGATGTTCACCTGTATATAAAAACTAGAAAGTAAAAAAAAAAAGAAAAAAAAAGTCTTATTTGTGTTTTTCAATCATGTATTAATTAATGCTGCATTATAAAATAGAAAAATATTCATTCACAAAATGTAGAATGCACTTGTATAAATTTGGCTTCTGGCCATCAGAACATGGTGAAGAATTTGTCAACAATTCTTTATAAGCAATCACTATTTCCAAGCAAATTTATCCATAGACCCATTGATTATCACACTCACAAGTCCTGTAACCCATTAGGGACATAGGAGGTGCCAAATGTACTGCAGCTGCAGTAGCTGTGGTGTTTCCAAGGCAAGATAGCTTTGCAGAATCCAACCCTCTCCAGGGTGGTTTGAATTCAGAATTTTTTTTCTCCTAGACTAGCTGACAATCAAGGCACAATCTGTCCTGTTATTTACCTATAGATAGGAGGCAAGAAGGAATAGATTCATACCTTTCTCAAGGACATTAACATGTAAGTGAAGGTAATGAATTCAACTGGAATTTGAACTTGACACTCCAGTTACTCAATCCAAGCTGCTATCCATTACTACACTGTGCCTCCATCCTTTGATTATACCAATTATCAAAATAACTTAGAATATCTAGAATTACACCAAAATACTTTAGGACCTATTTTCATGAAACATGTATAAATGACAGAAAGAAAGAAAAAAATATGCTGTAATATAAGATGCAATATTCATTTTGTAACCTCATGATCTGAATTACGAACAAGTTTTCCAATTAAAATAGTGAGATATATTTGTCAGTATATACAATTTTTCCTTCTGAAAATATTTAATTTCATTTAATCAGTAAGAATTATACATAATCATATTTTATGTTTTTTTCTTTTAAGTCATTATATAATAGGTTAATATGCAGTTTAGCACCCAGGCTCAGTTTGCATTAAAAATTTACAGAATACTTACATTTAAGTGTAATTGTACATGCTTCATTCGAATGAAAAGCTAAGCATGGAAAAACGTAATTAATGGCCTTTTTTGCTGACCTTACTCATCTCAACTTGTCTCAATTACTGCACAAGAGGACTATATTGTGTGCGCAAGAATCAAGACAACTGAATATTCCAATCATAGCTATTCTGCAGCGAATGTATACAAACAATGAATGTAATATCGCTAACTCCAAAACGGTAGATTTTATCAAATTTAACAAGCTAGATTTGAATGAAGCAATTACAATTACACTTAAATGTTAAGTATTCTGGAAATTTTTAATGTGAACTGAGCACAGGTGCGAAACTGCAAATTAACCATTAAATAATAAAAATGCTTGTCTGTCTGCACTTGTGGTATGAAATGAGAAGTAATGCAAGTACCAGGGCGAATATAAATAATGAGGACTGTGTACGTGCGAGTAAAAGAGAACTAACTAGAAGTGGGGGAAACAACAGTCAGCATGAACTGGTATTTTTTTACTAGGACAGTCATTTATGTCTTTGTGGCCATAGAAATATTCATATAAGTATAATACTTTCTGTGTAAATTTTGCATTTGTTATGTGATGGTGTTGAAAGAGGCCATATTAGTTGGGTTTTTACTCTGGTAAGGTTGTCTTTTCTTTGGTTCTTGGTCAAACTATCTACAGCAGCACAGTATCAAATTCTAATAGTAAATATTCCATTATTTTTTTACTTCCGAGTTCTGCATAAAAACCCCCAAAAATACAACAAATATCTGTCGTACCTGTGTGCGCCTTCTTGATGTGCTAGTGCAGTGTTCAGTGACTCCCATACAAAAGCAGGAGATACAGCCTTCAGGGTTGTACTTAGATAAAAAGAATGAACCTTGAATACATCTGTCACATCGTTCTCCTTTGGTGTTAGCCTGAAAAATAGTAAATTAAAAAATTAATTACTAGTAAAATCAAAAAAGTCAATCAGAGAAGTAATTCTGAAATTTAGATTGTGATGCATGCTGCAATAAAGTCCATTCCAACAAAAGAATCCAATGCAAGTAGGTGGCATGCTACAGAGATGCAATACATGATCTTTTTGTTCAATAAGAGCCATTTGAGGGTGGGGGTCAAACTGTGACTCTTCAAGAACTTTGATGGTCATTTTGAGGAAATGTTTCCATATTGGGTAGGACATATCAGTGGTGCTTCAATGTTGGTAAATGTACTTAAATGAACATTCTTACATTTGTAGAACAGGTTACAGACAGTTATGCAATACAAATGCTTGCCAAGATTGACACTTTGGGAGGTTAGCATTGTGGGACTGCATGGCCCTAACAGCACAGATTAAAGCAAATGTGACCCCAGGAATGTCAGCATGAAGAGGTGATATTATTAGTAGCAGGGCTATGGGGATGTGTGTCTCTAGTTAAACTCACACTTATGTTACAACACTACTGTATACATTTCCAGTGGTGTCATGAGAAGATGACCTGAAGGATTGAATGGCACTTTGTACAACGACAAGAGCTGATTCTGCTTTAAAGTGATGTGTGTGTGTGTGTAACATAAACCTGGGGGAATGACATCTTTCCAGAATGTATTTTCCTAACGGCACACAAGTTTAACCTCAGGCATCATGATATGCATCATCATAAGTTCTAACACTTGCTTTTGGCAAGCAAGTTCAATAGAACCATGTATATCCAAACATTGTTCAAGCCATTCTGCTGCTATTCCTGCAACAGAAAGTCAATTCATCCTTTCTGCATAATAATACCTGCCCACATGTTGCCCAGGTTACTTAATAAACCCTGCAAGATGTTTAACAAATTCCTTGCCAGGCACAACCACCAATTCTATAACCCATTGAACATTTACATGATCAGATGATGCCCATTCATTCACCTACAATTCCTGCTTTACTGAATCAACAGATGCAAGAAGCATGGAATAATGAACTGCAGGATAGCATTCACTATCAACATGTTCATTTGCATGTAAAAGCACAGGTATTTGTTAATTCTCAAGAAGGATATATAGCTTGATTGATAAGCTATTGAAAACAAAAAACAATCTATTGCAAGTTATTTAAAGCCAGAAAATATTTTTAGATTGTAAGATTTTTTTCTGGAGATAATAGTTTAGTGATACAAGTCATACTAATTAACCCATAGTTGGGGGGAGAAAAAAGTGAATTCCTACTTTTCCAAAGGGTATTTGCACATAAATGACTATAACAAACCTAACTGGAATTCAGCTGTCTGATTAACAATTCTGAGCCGTTATCCATTACTGACCAGTCTTGATGTTGCTTTGGTGATTGTATGGGAACCAATGTTTCAACATGATGTGGCCATAAGCAAGAGAATATATAGTGCATGAATATGGTGTCTGAGTGCTGTTGATACACCTTTTATTTTGAAACCCGTCTACATATTGATCTACATACATAATCATTTACTGTAATCTACTTGTACGATTTGTTTAATTTTGAATAAAAAGAAACCTATTCAGGTTACTGAAATTTTATTTTCTGTCATTGTATTTTGATACATAAATATTTTTTTTACAAAAACTTTATATCACAGGTATCATTATTTTATGCAAAAATTATTAATCTTTTCATTTCTTTCCTCTTCCATTATAAAGATATCCACATTTCATTACAAAAAACAATTTTTGTAAATTGTAATCATGCTTGTTCAAAAACTGAAATCCTGCTTATTAGGTATAAATAGATGTGTGAATAAAGCTAATATTACATTTTAACATAGTTGGAGTTTTGTTAATTACAGAGTAGTTGCCATTATTTATTCATTTGCATATATAATAAATGCTATGAATTGCAAATGACTTTATGCCTCTTTACAGAAGTAAAATTTAAAAGTCGTTTTATTGTACTTACCTTGCAGTCACATCTGTTGGTAACAGGATTAGGATCAGTGGATCGGCTACCACGCAAGTCACAAGCCTCTGAAAACACCAAAGAAAATGTCATTATCTACACAAAATTGATAACCAATCAAAAATAGAGTTACTATATACTACAAATACATAAAAACATATGTGTGAGTAAAAATAAAAATGTATATTTGAATGTGTTTTTATGAGTGGTTATATGTTAGTAGAAATGTATGTATTGATATACAACTTTGTGTGTAATTAAAAACATGAAATACACACACACATATATATATATATATATATATATATATATATATATATATATATATATATATATATGTATATATCCGATGCGATGAGAACGAAAGTAATATATAAAATATATAAATTCTAACGTTCGCAGCATTCATTCAAAAAAGAGCTCAATACAGGTAGTAGAGCGATAATTATTTATTTATTATAATTTTATCATATAGACAAAATCATTTTACTCACAACAAAGATGCAACTTGGTTTCAGTGCATTTTAACTGCACATATACGGGTGAGGGTCGGAAATGGTTATACCATTTCCGACCCTCACAATAAAAATAAAATGGTTTTGTCTATATGATAAAATTATAATATATATATATATATATATAGCTCCTGTCTATTCGTGTTTCAGCATTCACAGCTTCACACACATGTGGATTTTTCTTTATAACATACATACTTGTTATTCGCGGAAACCCTGAATATTCGCATGTTTTTCTGAAGAACATATGTACAAATTATTCGCTGAGAACTCCCTCGATTCGTGCATTTTTTTGATATAACAAATTTAAAATATTCTTGTATTATTTTCCTGTTATTTAAGTGACTTAAAACATATAACAGTCCATTTTTATGGTAAAACTTGGCAGAATTGTACATCTTCATTGTAAAAACAAATGCAAAAACATGTGTAGTGCTTGGGGTTTGTTCTTTGTTAGGGGTTGCAGCTGGGGTTTTAAAAGTGGTTTATGTCAAGTGTCAGGGCATCATCACAGTTTTGTTTTTAGAAAATGTTTTAAACTTTATATTTTATGTCTTTTTACACATATTTTATACAGTATTTTCAATGGTTGCATTGATCTATGCGTAATTAAAAACAGTTATTGTACGTATGAAAGAAAATTTACGTTAAGTGTATGGTCACCAATACAATTTTTCAAAAATGTTTTAAAAAAGGTCTTTTCTGAAGTGTTTAGGATGAAAGTTTAAGGCATATGGGGTTTCAACAATCAAAATTGGTACTTATAAGCACTTTTAGGGGGGGTTGCAAGTGTTTGCAAATTCTAACTATTTGCGGCTGGTTCTGGTCCCTAACCCTTGTGAATACAGAGGTCTCTCTCTCTCTCTCTCTCATATATATATATATATATATATATATATATATATATATTATTAGTAGTATAATGCTTATAATTATATCTACTAGCGAAGGGATTTCGCCAATAATTGCATTAATATTGCTAATTAATTCAAGGTATGATTAACTCTTTGTAATATATATATATTTGTGTATTTAAGCAGCAATCCTTCTTTCATGCACATTTCCTTAAAAAAGACTGACAAGGTGCTTTTATTTAGTTTTTTATATAATTTCTCATGCGATCTAATAAAGTTTTTCTTTTCAGAGGATAAATTATATAAAAACTGTCTGAATGTTCTTTTTATCCGAGCACTTTCGGCTATACATTATTAGATCGCACAAGAAATTATATAAAAAACTAAATAAAAGCACCTTGTCAGTCATTTTTAATGAAATGTGCATATATGTGTGTGTGTGTGTGTGTGTGTGTGGAATATTGTCAGAATAAAAATTTTAATAACAAATCATACATTAAGATCTGTTTTATACCAAAATTTGCATGAATGAAAAAATGCGCTCATATATGAGAAAAATATAGTCTTAAGGTATGCTATATTTATGGGTAAAACCGCTCAATATCAGAGATAGAGCATATATAAATATAAAAGTTGACACTGAGGTCAACACTCAGAGGTGACAGTAGATTTCATGCATAAATACAGTGTGACCCGGATATAAGAGAGAGTCTCTATGGTCCCAAATTAGAGCCTGTGTTAATGTATAGATAATAGACCAAACCTGGATATAAAAGACTTCTTCTCCGGTCCCGACAACTCTCTTACATCCGGGTTACACTGTACTATAATAGTAGATAATGTATAGATGAATGAACATATTCACTGTCTCATGTATCAAGACACAGCTTATATCTGCATATGTATCTGACAGTTTCAGATATGCATGCACACACAGACACACAGAGTGTAAATGATTGTCATTTTATTTTTTCTCTGGCCCAATTGCAAAACTCATCTTCATTACATTTCTACTTATAAGTTCCGAACCGGCTATTAGTTCAGTGAACAATTCAGAAGTAAAGAGGTGCAGTGAAGCACATTAAAAAGATGTACAACCAAAATTTTGTAAAGATGCTTAACATTAGAGGAATTGTAAGTAAACTAGTTTCTAAGATGATCACTCATGCTTTTCTCAGTGTATTCCATTATTGTGGCCTGTGCCAGACTGATCTCTGTTTAGTAAATACATACAATCAAAATTTAAATAGATCTAATTGTAAGCACAGCTTAAATTATGAAAGAAACATTTAACATTTTTATAATCACAGCTAAGACCTGCCATGCTAGACACATTGTAGTGAACCACCCCCATTCCTTTCGAATTCCACTGCTGAGATTAAGTTCCATTCAAGCAGCTTCTTCCTACAAATATCTGCTTAGTGGAACCTAAAATGCTTCCCTGATCACTACAATCTTAACCTATTCAAGTCTAGGGTCAACTGTAACCTTCCCTACATCTCCCCATAAACCAAGCCTTTTACTCTGTAACCCACTACTTGGAGTGGCTCTTGGGCCTTGCATAGAGTGAACATCACTGTAAATATATATGATAGAAATTGTTAGGAGGATTTGATAATTATAATTAAGTAATTCATTGAGTCTGATAGAAACCTCAACAGAAAGCAGAAAGCACTGGACGGCCGTTTCGTACATGACAGAGAACTTCAGTCCCAAATATAGGACGAAACGGCCGTCCAGTGCTTTCTGCTGAGGTTTCTATCAGACTCAATGAATTACTTAATTATAATTATCAAATCCTCCTAACAGTTTCTATCATGTGTATTTCATTGCTTGATCCGGCTTCTAATGTTTCAGTTTGAGCGGCTTGGTGATAGTAGTCGTGGCTCCCGGGGGCACAGTCCTATGGTTACAGAGAACTTCAGTTGAGTTCCACCACGGAATATGTGAGCGAGCGGCGCTATATTGAGTCTGATTTGCTATCTCTTCATCACCGAGGCCCGTTGAACAGTTGATATGACGTTTGCTTGATAACCTAACTGTCCGGGTTTCAATTCTCGGTAGTGGATGCGCACTGCTGATGAGTCCCAAATATAGGACGAAACGGCCGTCCAGTGCTTTCTGCATTCTGTTGAGGTTTCTTTCAGACTCAATGAATTACTTAATTATATATATATATATATATATATATATATAAAAATAAACATTTCTAAAATTTTACAGATTATAATTCTGTAAGTTTGATTGTAATTGGATATTTCACAAAACAATTGTTAAAATAATATCAATGATAGATTCTTTTACTGAGTATATACTTTTTAATAATAATAAAAATAATATCAATGATTGATTCTTTTACTGAGTATATACTTTTTAATAACAATAAAAATAATATCATTGATTGATTCTTTTACTGAGTATATACCTTTTAATAATAATAAATAATAATATCGATCATTGACTCTTTTACTGAGCATATACTCTTTTGCTTGAAAATCTTGCTGCTCTTTTGAATGTCATTTGAGGAAGCAAAATATAAAAGGAGGAGTATATTTACATTTACAGATTTTGACACACATTTTCTCGGGTACAAATGAATTTGAAATGTTTAACAGATTCTTACCATCCAATGGTCGGCAGTAATCACCAGCTACTCTGGGATTACCAATATATCCTTCAGCACAGATCTCACACTGGTTACCAGCATAGCCTTCAGGACAATTAAGACATCTGACACGACCATCTCTTCTCAACTCACAACGTCTTGAAAATCTAAGTAAAACAAAATAAATTAAACAATAAGTTTTAAAAATTTAACAAATCCAAAATATGTGTTTAGAGCAATATTTTATTTAGTATTTATTTTTTTTTGGTCAATTCACTCCAAGCAAAGTGATAATGCCACTAAGAAGCAAGATGCTACTGGGAGTGAAAGAATACTTTAGAAGGAACTGGAAACCCAATCCTAAACAAGAAACAAGGGATAAACCTTTATTTAACGTGTACAGCATAACTATAGTTGAAGTATTAGGTTGGTGCAAAAATAATGTCGTTTTTTGACGTTCAACTTATATATATAAAACAACATTATTTTTGCACCAACCTAATATTTGTCAAAATTTTTTTTATTGCTGTTGGTTTGGTAATTTATCTTAGTTTTTCTCAATTTTATACCATATTAATTTTGTTGTCAAAAAAACATTTTGTTCTTTAATTTTTAATCACTGTTCAAGTGATTGAAAATTAAAAAAATGTATTACTTGTAATATTTTCCTTTTTCCAAAATGTACTGCTGGTAATAATGTATTGCTGGTAATGTTTTTTTTTCTTCAAAAATGTATTCCTGGTTTGGTTTGTTTAGGTTTGTTTTATGGCATATCAACCTCAAAGGGTTAAATTCCATTTTTAACCCCCTCCCAGTCCCCAGCTATGGGATAAATAGCAAGGTAGACTAATATCTCTATCATTTTGTGGCAGCCAGTCTAGAAGAATAATTCAGAATTCAAAACTCTGTAGAAGGCAAAAATCAAACCATTCTTCTATTTTTTCCAAGAAGTCATGACAATTCACAGATAATAAATAAATGGAATTTGTGGAGAGCCATAGTTACCTATGTCCTGAAGACAGAAAGACTATGAATTGAAAAATAAGGAGAAGGCAATGGAAAACCACTATCTTTTCCCAAGAAGTCATGGCAATTCAAAGATAAAAAAAAAATGGAATCTGTGGATAACCACAATTGTCTGCCCTGAAGCAATATGGCATTAAAAACAAATTTAAAAAGGGATCATACCCAAAAGATTCCAATTTAATGATTTTCATCATTTATCTGATTATCATCAGTTATCTCCTGCTAATTTTCCCTCTGAAAGTTCTCCACTGCCTTAACCGAGTATTGAACTCACACTCTTTGGGTCTGTCACTGGATCTAACCAACGCCTTTATCCACTGTGCCATGTGTCCTTGAGGAGATAACTGATAACTGACATCCATCAAACATGGCACGTGGAACTAGAACAGTCTACCCCAGTGATCGAAATAAAGGGTTCAGTTCGAAATTCCAACCACCTGAAGAAGGCCGGAGCATACAACGGCCGAAACGTTGTGACAAATATGGCGACAAAGATGAGGACAATAGTCCGACTAATGTAAATACTGTACATAATACCTCATCTCAGAAATATAGACAGACTCTGGAAGATATAGTTGCAGTTTCCAGCTAAAACTATTAGGTTAACCTATGCTGTCTGAGAATTAGAAGTGATTTGAAATGACAATTCTATTATGACTTACAAAGATTTTTTCCAAAGTCTCTTTGTAATTCAACATGAAATTAAAAAAAAAATATATATGCAGTGACCTAAGCAGGCATTTTGTTAAAATCTTCAGTATTCAAATGATACAACTATTTATATACTTACTGGTTTGGACCAGATGTATGTGGACATGGACACGGCTTACAATCAATTCCTTGTAAAGGATTTCCATAATAACCTTCTTCACAAATATCACATCTGGCACCACCAGTGTTTCCTTGGCAATCCTGAAATATGGGAACAGAAATGTATAAAAAAGTGTTGAAGGATTTTGGTGAGATTATATGTTTGAATTTTTTAAAATCCACTATTTAAAATTATACAACAATCAGAAAATGTATTAATTGAATTACTAACTTTAAGGATGACCGCAACAAATTTATTAATTTTATATTTGCATTTTTATAAATTAACACCTTCAGTGGAAATGTTTTGTTTTTGAAAGACCTGTATAGGCCAATAATTAAAGAATGTAGAATCTCCAAAGAAATAGCATTGCTAAAAAGTAGGTATTAGCCAAAGCAGTGTACAGAGGACAAAATAAAGATGGTATGAATTTTTAATGGAAGGATGTTATGTAATTAACATTGTGTGGCACTTAAAAGGAAAAGTAGCAAAAACGTTAATGATCATTGCTTTTAAACATATTAAAAATTGTATAACATAACAGTGAATACTGACTGACTTAATTGTATTGTGTTTTTTGGGTGGATTGATTTACCTGATATGATCTAAATATGATAGATATATTTTTTATATCTTTATTTTATTTTATATACTTTTTCAATTTTGAATACTTCATTCTTATAAATTTTGATTTTTTTTTTACTTTATTTTTATTCTGTCTATTCTCTTTTTGTATTGTTTTGGCTGAGGAGGAAGTGACATAGGTCGTTACTGATTGGTCGCTTGTGATTTCAATATCAGCGATGGCAGTTATTTAATGTGTCCATTTGTTGTGTCTTGGCAGATTTTTGCTTCAGGATTGCCTGCCGGAATAGGTACTATTTCGGTAGGGTCTCTTGGGTGAACAAGTATGATGTTGGAAGACCCGAAACTTGTCATGACCCCAAGTCATAACATCACTGACGAGGCAATCCTGCGCACTCATTGGTGTATTTTCATAAATTATTTTATATAAAAAAACATTTTTATTTTATTTTTTTTATATCTTTTTTTTTATATGATAAGCATGTGATCTAAATATGAAACATTAAAAAAAAAAAAGAAGATACATATCTACTAACAGTACAGTGACAGTAAGAATTAGAAGATTTTATAGGTACATGAAGAAACTGGTTGATAAATAGAGACAACTCTTAACATTTTATATCTTACACCTTAAAGGTGCCACAAATAGCTAAAATACTTTTAAACTACTTACAATACATTCACCAGTGACAGGATCACAGTCATTGGAACGTCCATTGCAGTTACAAGGTATACAAGTACCATACCGTCCTTGGTTAATCATATGGTATCCTTTAGTACATTTCTGAAAGATGACAAGAAAATAGTTTTATTTTTTTAGAGGGTAATAACTAAGTTATATTCTTTTAATCATTTCACCCCAAACAAGGTAATAAAGCCAACAAGATGCAATAGATTACTAAAAGTGAAAAAAATTATTGATAAGAGAGGACAATAAAAGAATAGATTTTGAGTGGACAGATAATGATGATTGAGGTTACATTTAAATTTTTGAAGATAGAAGTTGATAGGAAAGTGTTCTTTAAGAATAAAGTGCCACTGCCAACACTGGAGTTTGAAAACAGACTACCAGAGAGCAAACATAGGTGATCCCATTTTGAATAAGTAGATCATGTGATGATAAAGGAAATGTATATATGTGAATTAGCGTGGCATCTAAGTGATTACTATACGGATTACTATTTGGATCACTATTCAGTGGTTACTTTTTGAGCGAGTATTATTGTGCAAGTGTTATTCAAATGTGTCTGACACCAGTATTGTTCAATGATGTTACTATAGTTGTATCTGCGATTACAAAGTCTCTACTACAACGAGCATTACAAAAGTGACAATAAGTATTCGTTGGCATTACATAAGTGGCAACAAGTGTTGTTGATATCACAAAAGAAAGCAAGTCACCAGAAGAGAATTCCACAAGCAGATTTCTATTATATTTTGGGTTAAAACAAATTCTGTATTCACCATTAATATTTGTTGAGTAATTTTAGATTATCTGAATAATATACACTATAGTATACACTACTAGTTATAATTATCAAAATGTAAAATATAATAGCTCTTATTTTTCTTTCATTTGCTTCACCAAAGAACGATTTGGAGTCTGGATTTCATTATCTTAGAATCCTCTAACAAAAAAGAAAAAAAACTGGCTAATCTCTGAATAAGTTCATTTGTTCATATAAATTTGAATAGTGTTAATATTGTTATTTAAGACCTAACAGAAAATCTAAATTAGTGCTCTGAGAAATAGATATTGAGCAAGGCAAAACTGGACAATCTTTCAATTAATTCTATTTTCCAGTCTCTACTTTCTTTACTAAGTTTTCATGTTAATCATGCTTTGAGTCACTTAAGCATTCATTTCCTCAAAATTTCAATTCTCTGCTAAATAGAGAATCATTCATGAAGTGGAAAGATGGCTGCTTATGCATTAAACATTTTTTTTTAAAAGTTCTAAAAAATTTTTTTATTGATTTTATTTCTTTGGCTAAAATTAAATTGAAATATATATTCTTTTACAAACAAATGAAAATTCTAAAATATTCAAGACAAAATAGATGACCAAAAGTTTTACAGTTCTCATATGTGGCATATTGGAATTTTATCCACCTCTGATAAGATAAAATAGACCAATCTATAGAAATATGACTGAAGTAAAAATAAAATGAATCATCTGAAATTATCTCTATTTGAATTTCTGAAATGAAGTGTTGTGTCGGAAACCTACCACCCCTCTTGAAGATGAACTTGTCTGCGTCTAAAGACTTTAAATAGCGGCACGTCGAGAGACAGAGGGCGAGCGAGAGAAAGTTCTTGGCTGAGCTAGTTATAGACTACTCAGGCAATTTCTGTACCTTTTACCAACCAATAAAACCCTTTTTATTGTTACGTGTTATTTGTCGTTTGTCTCTACAAACCCCAAACCAACATCATAACATGAAGCATTGTCATTAATTTTGATTAGGTTTTCTTTTTATCTCAAAAAATTTTTCATAAGTAGTAAAAAGCAACAATAATACTAATAATATCACTACCACCAATCTTCCATATTTACAGTTGTCATACATTTTATAAATATTCAAAGTTTCTTACCTCACACGAAAGTCCATCATAACCTGTTGGGCAGTCACACTCCTCAACCAACACTGTACGGTCTCCTCTACCTTGTGGGGTGCCACTATTCATAACAATTCCATTGATACTATGGGAAAAAAAATAAACAGAAGATTTAAAATGACAAAATAGAATATAGAAATGTTTCTATTGTTTTCAATAACAGAAATATAGATAAAAGTCAATGTAAAAACAGAAGCTATATATGAACAAAAAAGTGGCCAAAACTCATTGGCCATCTTAGAAAATACTGTGCTGAATTAAAAACTTATTTAATTATTTTTTAATGTAATACTATTTTAATAAGTACAGATTATGAATATTTGACAAAAATGAAAAATATAAACAAAATGTGAGCAATGAATTTTATATATTTTATTGAATAATTGCCAATTTTATGAAAAAGAAAACTCTGTTTTGTTGACGCTGAAAAGTTCTTGTCCTGATCCACTTTCCAAAATATATTTTAATGACCAAACATGAAAATACTGATTTTGGGAAGTGGATTTGATTGAGAACCTTTCAGCCTCCACTTGTAAAGACTAATTTGGAATGCCTGCAATACAATATAATTAAAGATTGACTTTCATTATTGTAACAAGTGACAACCAACAAAGAAAACTTTGTAGTTTTAAGTGTCTATCAATTTTCTAGCCACTAATTCTAAATAGTTGAGCTAATGGTATTGTAGGTTTTATTAGGTATATGTGCTCCTCATATGAATTCATTTAATATACTCAGGGATCATGTGAAAAATTACTGAAAATTTCACCTTTTTATTACGGTTTAAAGTTAACGCTTAATCAATGTTTAAAATACAAAGCAATTCTTTTTAGAATTTTGTAATTTATATAGTTTATATGACATGTTTGGTGGTGAAGGGGAGTATTCAACAACAAAAAAAAATCAAAAAATTGCTTTTTTCACTGCAAATTATTATATCATATTTAAAAAAAAATTAGAGCCAATTAGACAATATTTCAAGCTCAATTTAGCTTTATAGTTCATAACCATGTAATGAGAACAGGTAACATAAACCATAGATTTGTCTGCGGAATATCATTACATAATTGTTACATAGTTATAGTGAAATCATTAAGTTTTTTGTGAAAAGCATTTTATTTTTGGTCGTATATTAATTTAAAATATTCCTTTTTACAGGATTTATTTTTGAAATAGAATAAGATCATTCTAAATTTAAGAATTTCGCTATTGTCCATCAAAATGACTGGAAGAAAGCAATCTTGATACAACATTGGAAAAGTGAGGTAACAAAGTGTAAATGAAATTGCTTCGGTTTGTTCAACTTAGGAAATTTAGCATTGCAGCCAAAGTATTCTAAGATGCTGCCAATAACAAAGGAGAAAATGAAAAATAGCTAACAAATTGAATATAGTACCAAAATTTATATAATTTTTATTGATTTGTTATGTAACTAAATACATAATTGTCAACAATGTTTCTGTAAAACTTGATATTTCCTGTAATAAATTCTTAATATTATTATTTTACCTGAGTGTAAGGTAATCCTACATTTACAATTACTTACAGCTGACCATGAAAAGAAATGTTGATCAAAACTGCCTAAAACCTTTAAGTGCATTGTCACAAAATTATCAAATATTGAATACGCGCCCTCCTCTGCCAAATGCATCATATAGTTTGTTACATTTTTAACAAAATTGGTTCCTTTAATTTTCCTCCTTTAAGAAAAGCTAAAGCTTAATGATATCAGTATATTTTTATTTCAAATGCAATATAAACTTTAAAATTGATCAGTATTATATATAAATATTAAAAGAGAAAAAGTAGGCATAATAAAGAGAGAATTGAATACAATAATCATATATCTTATTTTCTATTGGACATGAAAAAGTCACAATGATATTCAAAAAGAAATCTATGAAAACTTACCGAATATCTGTCTGGCTAGAATCAATAGTTGCTTTGATCATGATGCTAGTGACATTGGACAGTACCTCCATCAAGTCATCACGAGTAGCTGCTTCCACTGCAGGAGTATCAGAACGAATCCTATCCCTAGGATCAGATGATCCTTTCTGCCAGACTTGCTGTAAAAAAAATTGAATTATAAAATATATTAAAAAGAAAAGAAAAATATACAAACATTATTAAATCTAAATTATCTTGTTTCTGTTGCATTACTTATAAAGCTATGATTTAATGATAATAAATTTTGAGGGTTAAAAGTTATTGAACATATATTTGTAAAGAGCTAATGTTAAAAATCTTACATTGTTTATTTCAGATGTTGATGTATTTTTATTTTGTATATTCATCTGAAAAGTTACATACATATGGATATTTTTAAGTTTAGCTTTGTATCGCATAAAGCCAAAATGGAGGAATGAGGAAGAGTGTGCCGACCATGTAGATCATTTAATGACATGCAGTGTATAAATGCAAAGGTTTGTAAATATGTTAGCTGCTAGATATGTGTTGAGGGCTAATATGCCACACCTGTTTTTAAAAATCAGAGATTTCTTCCTTTCACTTGAACTGTAGTTAACAGAATTTCTTTATCTGATTGAGAATTAAAGTATAGATCTTATAGGTTATTATCCAAGACTTTGATTATGATCCCTACTCGTAAGTGCAATAAGAGAATATGAGTATTACTTACCTCCCTCAATGAAACCTTAATAGTATGCTCACGATTTGGAGTTAATTTTCTGCTCACAGTATGGTATAGTGTGATACCATTGCCCTAAATAAATGCAGAAATAAGAAATTTAAGTTTTGTTATAAAATTATCATAAAATAATCTGACAACATTTTTCTGTCATGAATTTTGAAAAAAAAAGTTCTAAGTATACTATATGCTATTTCATATGCTCGTCATTTAGTTGGCAAAGTGCTTATAAAACAAAAGCATTTATAAAGGGTGTTCCAATAACTTGTACCGATTTTAAATGTGAATTAAGTTTAAAATTGGTCCAAGTTGTTGGAACACCCTTTACTATGTGATACATTAAAAGAATTAATATTTGATTTCTTTTTGTACTTAAAGATATATACAAACTTTGATGAAAATGTAATATCTGCAAAAGAACTCTTCACTCCATCAATTTTAGTCAAGAACAATTCAACAGTTTCACTTGAGATTTTTTAATGAAACTAACTCAGACGATGAATAAATCAAATCAGTCATATGAATGAGAGACAATTTTAATTTTTCAATTAAGTACCTTTTCAAAATTATTTAATTTTTAACATCTATGCTACTTCATTAGTTGATGTAAGTGTGGCCAATAGGTGTATATCCCAGCCAAATATGTATATGGCCCATTCTAATAATAATTTGAATTCTTGACACAATCCTCTTAAACTTTCCCTACTTCTTGTCAATTAGATTTTAATCTTATTACCCTAAGCATTCAACAAAGCTACTAACACACACGGGGGGGGGGAGGTTTACTGAGTGTGAAAGAATATAAGAAAAACATTAAGAAACGAGAACAATAAAAGAACAGAATTTAAAAAGACAGAAGATAATGAGTGACATTGCATATAGATTTTTGAAGCTCAAACTTGGCTGGAAAGTAAAAAGCCAGAAGAGAGTTCCACAAGTGAGAAGTGCGAGAGAAGAAACTGTTGGCATAGAACTTATAGTTACATCTAGTCATTTCAACTGTAAAATGATGAGACCAATTTAGTACTATGCTTAAATTCGTAGAGTTTAGGTACCATAGAGGAGAGGTCATCAGAGCAATTACCATGAAAGTATTTATAGAAAAGGCACAGGGAAGCTACATTATAGCTACTTCGACCATTCAAATTGTCAAATAGCATTATGGGGAGAGATTTCACAGAAGCAGCATACATTTTGTTTGATTTCTTTATACTTTAAAAAATTTTTCCTCATTCTACAGTCTTCTTTTCTTTTGTATTAAAGATCTGTTTACGTATTGGCTGCTATTTAATGACTAATCTTATTACTATATAAAATTCTGGGAACTTTGTATCTTGTGTGTTTGATAGAAGTCATATATTGAGAGTGGGGAAAAGAAAGATGTAAATTTATTATCATGTAGGAAGTGGGGTATGGAACCGATTTTCATACAAGAAAGTGTATAAAACACACAAAATCTGGCCCCAAACAGGATACACACAGCTGTCATCAAGGTCCACGCCAATTTTGCTTGTAAACTTCAGGGCCTCTTGCTAACAGCAACAGCACTGACAAACTTCAAAGAGACCATTTCAGACACCGTCCACAGTAAGGAATAATTTCTATCTCTTGTATCCTCTTTACTATGAATCAAGCACACGTGTTGACTTTTTCATACATATAACATTTCATTGTTTCTCACATATGTACACAAAGAGAATTTATATTTTATTTCAGAATTTTATTAACTCAAACAAAACGACATTACTTTCCAATCTATGACCAATTGCTTGCATTCTTGTCATTATATTAATGTTCATTTGTTGAAACTACGTTGTCTTTTCTACTGAATTTTATTCTTTCAATGAAAATCGTTTGATTATTCTAACTAAATGGCCAAATTAAATGCAGCCCTGCAACAATATTTCATGTTATTGTATCGAATCCCAACACTCCGAATTTTGACATTCCGAGCTCTTATTGTTCAACTTTTTTGAAACAGGCATTTTTTAAATGTTGAAAGCAACTTCAATAACTGCAAATAAATGTATTTTTAAAATATTTCTACTTTCATGAACTCTTCATGAAACTAAATGTAAACAGTAAACACAACAAGGTCGACCCAATGGGTCACAGGTAATCTAGTTATAGTATAAAGTTCATTATTTACTTTACAGAACAGAAGCAGTGACATCAAAATAGTCAATAATTAATATATATATATATATATATATATATATAAGAAATATATACAGAAAAGGATAAATTTCCATACCGTTAGAATCACATCTGGTTCATCAACAAGAACAGGAACTCCAGCAATCTCATAAAATACCTTGTAATTGAGTTCCCCACCATAGCTGGTCAACTATAAGAAAATGAGTCAAATCATTAGGTGATGAAGTGAAAATAATGACCTACTGTTTCATTTTATATATTTTTTTTATTTCTCAGTATAAATTTTAGCACTGTTATTTTACAATGAGCACTTTTTTATTACGACCAGCATATACACTGTGCACTATTATAATAAAAATTAACTTGCAGTTTGGCTGGTCATTTTGAAAATACTGCCATTGTATAAGGATAAAGACATTGCTTTGTTTCTATTATATATTCATAGAATAAGAATAAAGAATTAGCTACTTGCTTATGGAAAAATGTTAAGCACTTGAATGAAGACAAAAAGGAAAATAAAGATTACTTTTCTTGAAGGAACAAAAAATTAAATGGATTAAAAATAAATAACAGTTCATAAACTTTACCCTGTTTCCAAGGAATTGGTATGGAAGACTAAAGTAATATACACCCGAAGGCAAAAACTGATAACTGGGTATTCTAAATTCTCTCTTGGCACCATCATATTTGATGTAATTTTCTTTCAAATCAGGTAAAGTGTCTCCTCGCCTGCTCACCAGATTTATATGGCTGCCCATTGAAAGCTGCAAAAATTAATTAAAAAGATGGAAATTAGTCTTCATATCTATAAGTAAATGGCATGACTTTGGTTGATCATATAAAATAAAGAGACTTTCAATTTCTCAAAATTATTTTGTGGTAACAAGTTCAGCATGAGATAACATGGAATTAATATCAGTACTAAAATGGTTATTACAATAAGGATACTAGTTTAAAATCAGTTTTCTTTCTCATGGGTTAGTTTGTAGTAACAAGCTTAACTAGTCATATATTTAGATTGATTGATTGGTTTTTTATGGCTTATCAACCTTTTGCAGGTTATTTAAAGTCAGAAATATTTTTGGTGATAATAATGATTTACTGACAAATTTTACTAATTAACCCATAGTTTGGGGAGAAGAGATGGATTCGTACCTTTCCCCAAGGGTATTTGAGCCTAAGTGAATATAACAACTCTGCTCTCCAATTTCTAATTCTGAATCATTATTTGTTACACCAAACGCACATCCAAGCTTACAGCAAGTGGTATTCCCAAGTGGTCACCTCTCTAGGTACTGACCAGGCTTAATGTTGCTTAACTTCGATGAACATACAAGAACCAATGTTTCAACATGATATGGCTGTAAGCCTCTTATATTTAAATGCTCAAAGTAAATTTCTAGCCTCTAAACCTATAGTCCTTTCCTTAGTTTTTTCATTAACACCCCTAAGTAATTAGGATGAAATGTTAATGAGAAAAAAATAGGGAAAGAAAACAAAAACAAAACAAACACAAATTTAAAAAATAAATCAGTAAAGATACTTCTGAGTATTATTTTATTGCATTAAATATATACATTTTGGTTTGGTTTGTTTTACAGTATATCAAGCTCAATGGGTTATTTAATGCCGACAAGATTTTTATTGCTGGTAATATTTAAAAAAAAAAAAATGTATTGCTGGTAATGTAATATGTAATAATTTTTTCTTCAAAAATTTATTGCAGGTAATTCTTTTACAAAAACATATTGCTGGTATTAAAACCTATTTTTACACTTTCATAGTATTTTGACCCCAGTTTGGGCGGGGGTAATTATTTGCTCATAGCTGGGACCCTGACAGGTGCTACCACCCTTGGTCAGGGTAGACCTGGGAACAACAGCAACTAAGAGGTGGTTCCAGACTCCTCAAAGCCTCCTGATCAGAAGCCTTGCAGTTGAATGTAGTTTATTGTCTTACCCAGGACGTTTTACATTTTGTCCTGGCTTTCTCAATTAGAACTATATCTTAGACAGTAGTGGAATTTCACTCAACTATTTCATCTATTGAAATGATGAAAAAAAAACAAAAAAACTTTGAGGATTAAAGATCAAAATATGAGTCAATAACATGAATACAATAAGAAAATTTTAAAATAATTTTAAATTTTGAAGCCCAATTGAAAAAAAGAATCAAAGATATATAAAAATTTATAATGAAGTTACAAAAATAAAAAAAAGCTAAATGGAGATATATAACTTACCCAAACTTTCTTAAGGTTGCTACTATCACATTGGATTGTTCGTTTGAAGCAAAAGCACTGAATGCACTCTTCTCGTGAAGCAGCAATGGCATTAAAAACTGGAGGAGGACAGTTACCACTTGGCCCTATAAAACCAATACAAAATAATAAACAGGATGCATAACAAACATTTTAATTTTTCATCATTACAAATTTTGATAATGTGATACTAAAAAACATGGAATTTGTATCACTTTTTAATAAAATTGATTTTTTTTTTTTTGCAAGGCAATGTCCATTAAAATAGCCAATTTGGAATTCAAGTCCCCCAACCAAAATCAAAATCTCTAAAATTTATATAATATTCAAAGGTGACTTTAATTAGTCATAATATTTATACATAATGAGTAGATTATATACATACTAGTAGTACCTATAAAAATTTCACAGTTCCTGTATGAATTGCCACAATTGCTGTATTTTCAAGCAATAAATCTCAAGTTCCTGTATGAATTTTATTCTTTTCTTTCTTTTTCTCACTGAAATCAAGCTGCTCTGATAGGTTTTTCTGTCTTTACTTGTGATTAAAATGGAATAGTCCATTGTTTATGAGGTATTGGCATAGTGTAACACACACATAAAAGCTAAGTTGGCATGAAGAAGGCAAGCAGAATTATAATAAGATGATATTTATATAAAAAAAAAATGCTGACCACTAGGCAAAAACAGGTTTACAAACAGATATTTTTTCTTCAAGATTAATTCTAATAAGAAACATTGCTTTCTATCAAAAGTTAATAACCAACCAATTTGCAATTGAAATAGCATTTGTTAGCCATTGGGTTATAATCTACCACAGGTTAAAGTTGAGTGCATATTAATTGTGCATGTTGATTTATTCTGAGCAAATCAAGCTGGACACAATTTTTATCTTCCTGAGTACCTATTGAGTAGAAATGCACTATTAAAGACTTACAAGAGCCTAACTGCAGTACACTCACTGTGTGATTTCAGTTTTTGCTAGGATCAGTAAACTCTAGTATATGGCAATGTTTTCAGCACTAATGTCCTGGAAAAGAACTGTCATTTCAATTTGCCACTGAAATCTGGACTTGTTTTGCTTTACATCAAAAGAGTTACAGATTACACATTGCTAGAAAAATAGCAGCATAGTTGGAGCCCTTTAAATCTGTAAAGTAATATACCCCAGGAAAAACTACAGTTTGGCAGTTAAGCCAACTGCCAAGATATCTTAACTTACTGAACTAACAAGAAAGAATACCAAACCTAAAAAGTGAACTGGGTGTTCAGTAATGAAGCTGATCTTGGAGCTTTTCTGTTAATTCACCCCAAAATAAAAAGAATTTATATTTACTAAAATTCACACCAAGTTCTTCCAGAGCAAGCCCCTTGCATTGCACTCCGGTTGGGTTACCTTTGTAATCATTCCAAATATGGGCAACTCGGGTGTGCTATTTCTAAGTGTGGGGTCAGCATTTGTGCTCACCCCAATAAACAAGGCAAAAACAGATTTAAAAAAAAAAATTTTTTTAAATTGTAAAAAATTCCTAACCCATGACAAAAATTTAATACAAACACAAACTTTGATATAAATTCAAATTTTCTTGGGGTGAATTAATATTCAGGTGTGCTATTTCTAAGTGTGAGGGTCAGCATTTATGCTCACCCCAATAAACAAGCCAAAAACAGATTAAAAAAAAATTTTTTTTAAATTGTAAAAAATTCCTACTAACCCATGTCAAAAATTTAATACAAAAACAAACTTTGATATAAAGTTAAAATTTCTTGGGGTGAATTAATATTTGTGATAAGTAACTTTACATTATTTGGGGTGAATTAGTGCAGGCAGAAGATGGAGTCTGCATTAGATAGACAAATCATCTTTCACTGACAAAACAAAAGTGACTAACATTACAGGCAAACTTTTTATTAATGAGTGTCCCAAAATTATATTTGAATATAACTCCAGATATTGACAATTATTAAATTATGTAAATGTTAGAAGGGGCATAGTAAAGATAATTATAATATTCTGTTAGCTTCCCAGTTATGAAAATAGGGTTTGAGAATATAAAGAACTTACGCTTAACAATGACAATGGCATCAGGAAGGGCAAAAATACTGCCTTTGTTATTCATAGCTTCACATGTGTAAGCACCAGCATCTTCAAGCCTTGCATTGGAAATGGTAAGCATTCCTTGGCCTTCTTTGCTTGTTGTCACAACTCTATCACCTGATGGTATGTTACCCCAATTGAGACGCCAGATAATCAGAGGAACTGGAATACCAATTGCCTTGCAGAAAATGGTGAAAGTACCACCAATTTCAACTTCAATGTCTTTGATAGGTGGTGAGATAATGGTTGGCGGTCCTAAATACAAAAAAAAAAGAAAGGAAAATGAAAAGATTGAAAAGGAAATCATGCTGCAAATTACTACTGATAATTCATAAAGGTATTTGTATATTTGAAGACAAATCAGAGAGAACAACTGCTTTTTAAAACCTGTTTTTTAGCTGATGATTAATAATGTCATAGAATGAAAACTAATATAAAAATACATTCAACTTTGTTAATTATTATTGTTACAGAATAATATATGTAGAATATTAAGCTTTATTGACAAATTTTCTGATTTCTGAAAATTTCTTATGAAATTAATATGAAAATTTTATGAGTTCACAAACAACTATGGGTTTATTTTCCCTGTCTAGGTCATATATTAACAGAATTATAAATATTTTCTTATGGCAAAATATTTCTGAAAGAAACAAAAATTTATAATTTAGAATCAATAGAGTTCAGGTTAAGATTACAGGTAATTGATTGCTTCACCATTTCCAAAAATCAACATGACAAAATGGAATAACTATGATGATTATATAATGATTTATTTGAATTAGTGTCCTCAACTTTTTTAGTAGAAACTATTTTACAATTAAAAATTTTGACACTATGAAGAAGTAGTTTTGCAAAAAGAATGTATTAAATAAGGACAACTCAGTGCACTGTTTAAAGTTCTAGAGTAAACTATTTCTATTTCAAAAGCATCCTTCTGTAAAAGGAAAAAGCATTAGGTCAGATTTTATATAATCTTCTACAATACAAACAATGAATTTTTAAATCGCCTTCTTCAATAGTCAAGTGCATGTACGCCTCTATTTATTTCTATCTCTGAAAGTTAAAATTTTTCAGAGATAGAAACAAACCTTTCTGTCAATTCATCTCTGAAAGTTAAAATTTTTCAGAGATAGAAACAAACCTTTCTGTCAATTCATCTCTGAAAGTTAAAATTTTTCAGAGATAGAAACAAACCTTTCTGTCAATTCATCTCTGAAAGTTAAAATTTTTCAGAGATAGAAACAAACCTTTCTGTCAATTCATCTCTGAAAGTTAAAATTTTTCAGAGATAGAAACAAACCTTTCTGTCAATTCATCTCTGAAAGTTAAAATTTTTCAGAGATAGAAACAAACCTTTCTGTCAATTCATCTCTGAAAGTTAAAATTTTTCAGAGATAGAAACAAACCTTTCTGTCAATTCATCTCTGAAAGTTAAAATTTTTCAGAGATAGAAACAAACCTTTCTGTCAATTCAAGTTTTGAACATTGTGCTAATTCAGAAAGACAACTGCTACACTATAGGGGGCATTACTGTATCTGTTTAGCAGTACACTGAAAACTCAGTGCAGTTGTTACTGGGTTTCTGTTATTTGTGTCTTTCACAAATACATATGTTGCAGAAATTTATCTTTTTTTTTTTTTACAAGAGAGGTCACCATTATTTAAGAAATTCTTTTTTGCTTAAATATCTGATACTTAGGTACTGTTAGATTTTTATGACTGTAAAATATTACTATGTAATTTCTATAAAATTTTCCTTACCTACTTGGTAAGCTGTAGTTTCCTTTCTGTGTCTGCTATCAACATTGTATCATCTGGATATCTTATGTTGTTAAGATTGTGGGCCCCTATAATGAATCTTGGTAAAACTTCTAATTCTTTCAAAATTGCCTCACTGTATAGGTTGAATAGGTCTAGTGAGATAACATATCCTTATCTTACAGCCCTTTCTATTTTTGTATATTTACTGAACTCATTTTCTCTATGTATGTAGGCAGTTTGCTGCCAGTATTTGTTCTGGATTATTCTAATATCCTTCCCAAATATGCCAACAATGTGTTAGAAACAAATAAATCAGCCTGTTTTATTGGTAAGAGACACTAGTTAAGAAATGTACAAATATTTATACAAAAATATTTTTGATATGAACCAAATGAGTTAACATAACTCTTGTGTAAGGAAATATTTTTGTTCAAATTTTTCTTAAATAACATCAGTATCAGGAATGAAGTTAGAACCGTGACATTATAAATAACTTTATTATTATTATTATATACTTTTAGATATTTGAACTTACTTAGAAGCCCCAGGATTATATGTGGTTTGTAAGCTGGGATCTCCTGTCATAAGAGTTTAATTTTAAAAAAAGAAAAAAAGCTACTTACTGCATCCCATCTCATCGGACCGATCCAAACAATCATTCTCTCCATCACATTGATAACTTGATGGAATACATTGATGTCTTGCAATACATCTAAACTCATCCATCTGACACATAGAACCAGGTGGACCAGTTGCTGTTAAAGGAAACAATACAAAAATGTTAAATACAAAGCAAAATTTAAATTTTACTAAGTAAAAGCTACCTCTCTAAAAAGATGAAATTCGTAGAAGGTCCATCAACACTTGAAGTTTTATCTCTCTCTCTCTCTCTCTATATATATATATATATATATATAATGGCTGGCTACTCATTTTGAAGCACACCCCTCTGCCACTGTGGTTGATACTGCAACTATGCTTACATTTTCTGGGAGAGAGGGTATAATCTAGCATGATCAGTTTTTGAACAAGGGCCACTATGTTGAAACCCTCACTTGTGACTTCATGCTAGCGCAACCACTGATGGTTTCTGAATGGTTCTGTCTACCCAGTTTCACTTACATGGCTTGAATTAACCTATGGTTTGGTTTTCAAGCACTTTATATATATATCTATCTATATATATGTGTGTGTGTGTGTGTGTGTGTGTGTGTGTGTGTGTATGTGCATGTACACAAATGGTAGGAATAAAAGCTAAAGCTTAAAATAAGCTAAAAGCTTAAAATGTAAAATAAACCAAGAACTCAATGCCAAAGTCAACAGAGCCTAAATATTTTATAATAATATTAATACAATAATATCAAAATCCATCAATTTAGGTGTGCTCAAGCAAAAAAAAATTACAAATTCTACAGTGAATGTGTCACCAGCTATTGAATAAGAAACATTTTATTAAAACATACATCCAGTGTAGTAGATACTTGCCACCCCCAGATTATATAAATCATCATATAGTTATTGGCTTCAAATTACATCCGCCTGATGATTGTTATTGCCTGAAACTCAGGAGTAGTGAATTTTGATATTGCATATATATATATATATATATGGGATAACAATATATAAATTTTTATATATCAAGAACAGTTTTGAAAGAAAAAATGCATGACAAATTGAAAGAAGTTTTTGTGATGTGTTTCATCCGTTAGGACTACATTGGACTGTGTTTCTTTACATTGCTATAAAAAATAAACTAATCCTTACAACAATTACAGCAACATCTGCAACTTTTGTCAAGAAGAGAAATTTCCAGACTAAAAAACCTTTTGAACCAGAGATTGGAAATTATGTCCTGTTGTATTTATACTAAAAAGTTCCTCGGGTTCATTTGAAGTGGAATAGAAAGAATGTATGTATATTTCATTTAATCCCCCACCGATATATTTTCAATATCCTTGAATCCCCCCCCCCCACCTTCTACCACACCCCATGTTGTGTGCTTATTCATTTATTTTTTTTTTTAAAAATGAAAGCCTGAGGAAATCAATTGACTGAAATCACCTGAAGATACCAAGGTAGTGGAATCGGCTGATTTCCTAATTTTATATATATATATATATATATATATATATATATATATGTGCGTGAGTGTGTGTGTGTGTGTGTGTAAAAATATACTGATGAATAAAAATTGAACATAAATTTTATATTTGGAATGAGACTGAATTTCTTGCTTAATTTTACGTTTGTTTACTTCTCTAAGTTTGATTTTTAAATAAGAAATGAAAACTACTAAAATTTTGCTAATACATGAAAATAGTGATGATGACAAATACAATATCAAACTTTGAATCATAAGCTTTCCTTGAATAGAGTGACTTAAATTAACAGTGCAGATTTAACATTTTCTGTCATCTGACTTTAATTAACAGTTACAGAGTGTAATATATCACAAGTGTCACTTTTCTTCTCCAAATCTATTTGTGAGGAAAAAAAAGAAAAAAAAGAAAACAACATACGGCAATTCTCTTCATCAGATCCATCACCACAATCATTGTCTCCATCACATCTCCAGATCTTCATAGCACATTGTCCATTTCTGCATTTGAACTCATTTGGTTCACAAGGTAATGGTTGGCCTGAAGAAAGAATGAAAAGGGATATTATCAAATAATTTATATTTTTTTCCAAAAGTTATTTCAAATCTACAGTCAGTTGTTAAAAAAATATATCACATTTCTCTCTCAATCAATTAAAATCATCTCAATTTATGACATCACTTATTACAATTGTTTGCAAAAGACAACAGTATTTTCTTGAACAAAATTTAAAGAGGGTCATGTTATAAACAAATACACAAATTTTCAGAAATTTAAAAGAAAATTTTACTTAAAAAAGAACTCTCTTATTTGAAAGTGCAAAATTGTAAATAAACTCAGTTTTGCTCTAAAAATAAAATTTGTTTATATTTTGATTTTTTTTATTATAAAGTTTTCTCTCTTCATTCTGACAATGTTTTTTTTATTTTCAGAGTTTATTAATATATAGAAATATTATAAAATAATACTAAACAAAAACGCATGATAGATTAATTAACACCTTAAAATGTATTTCCAGGTATGTCTAGTTCACACCTTTCCATAAATTTTTGAACAATTAATCAAAGGGATTGATATTATTATTTTAACAATGATTAAAAAAAGTATGAATCATATTGGGAACTAGAGAGAGAGTGCTTTGAATACTTCTTATTCCCTCCTCCCCCCTGACTTACAACAATCTTGCTTAGTAACGCTCTACCCTGAGTGGCCCTTGGGACTTGGATTGGGTGAACTAATAGTATATAAAAAAAGATGACATTAAATATAACCTCAACAAAAGTGTAACTGTAGATAATTTTTTTTTTTTAATCATTTCACCCCAAGTAAGGTGACAATGCCACTATTACATAGGTGGGGCGGGGAGGTTACAGGAAGTGAAAGTGAAAGAGAAGACTGAGAATTGGGAGGATTGAAGAAAGGATCAAAAGAACAAGGTTCAAGAAAATGGAAAATGGTAATTGATGTAGCACTTAAATTTTTGAAGATTGTAGTTATCAGGGAAGCAAGAAATTGGAAGGCAGTTCCACAGGTGGGAGGTGTGAAAAAAGAAATTGTTAGAGTAGAAGTGGCAGTTGTATTTAAGTAGTTCAACAATAAAATGGTGAGACCTAATCAGAAAATCTAGTAGCACGCTTAAATTAATGTAGTCAGAGCACCAGGGGAAAAAAAGATCATCAGAACAGTTGCCATGAAAATATTTGTAGAAAAGACAAAGGGAAGCCATGTCATGTCGATGAGAAAGTGACTGAAGTTGAAATGCCTGGTCAGGATCAATTACATTACAGATCCTTCTTTGGATTTTGTTCAAAAACTCGAGATGGATATTCAATGCTCATGTCTAGTTCCTCCTCCTAACCGGGGTCATTATATAGCCTGGGTAATCTGGATATGTTAATTAATTAATCTACATATCACTACAGAGTCATTATTTTAAACTCAGCCTCAAAGTCACTTAAGTTGTTCAAAGAATATCTGGAATGAAATGTCTGTACTGTCCAAAACTAAATGAAATGTTTTAAGAATGGTAACGTGTCTATTGAAAGAAGGCTGAGAAATGAATAACTTAACTGCTGCTTTTTCATTTATTTGGCATGTCTTTCAAAAAAAACAAAACAAAATCCAATGTAACTATAATCAAATAGAAAAGCTCAGTATCGGATTTAGCAAAAAAAAAAAACAAATTGATAATTATATTTTCAAAATTGTCTACTTACTACATTGGAACTCATCAGAACCATCAGTGCAGTCCTCTTCTCCATCACATCGATAATCAGCAGGAATGCATTCTCCATTGTTACATGTGGCTTCACCTCGGCGGCAAGGACCTTCTGGACGTTCTTTTTCAGGTCCAATCCCTGAAGAGAAAAATTGATTGTTTACAAAGTGAAATAAAAACTTTAAACTATAGAAGAGCAACTATTTATACTGTTATTATATGTGTAAGTATGCATACCTTCTTAAACATGTTCATGATTTACAATATACATGCATATATATATATATATATATATATATACATACATACAGGTAAAGCCAGGAATAAGACTCTTCTGTGCTACTGTGTAACCCTATAATACTTTTATTTTTTTTTACCTAATTATATATTGAATGATGGGAAATGAATACTGGTAAGTTATCCATCTTGCCCTTGATATGTCTTTAAGAACCGATTATTCACCTTGCTCTTCATGGGACAAATAAAGACAGCAATTCATTGCTTGAAGAACTGATATTTGTTAAGTTCTTAAGTTTTATACCATAACTCAATGTAGACTTTATTAGATAATTGTAAATTGAAGATGCTTATTCATTTTTTATCTTTATTACATTAACCCCCTCGTGTCTTAGTGGCTTTATTGCCTTGCTTGGGATGAAATGATTAAAAAAAATGCATGAACTGAAATTCTCATATGATTACTTGTTTTGTATGAAAAGTGAAATTTACTTAAATTTAGTAATCAAATTGTTTTTTGTACTTCAGTAATTAAAGTTTTATACAGTTGCGCAATTTCAATTCAATCCAAATTTCTTGATTCTTTCAACAAAATTTAATTCAGATGAAAACAAAGTTAGCACGCCAGTATGTTCTAAGTGTTAAAAAAATTAGTATTCAGCCAATGCAAATTTTGATATTATAGTCATTATTGTGTACATATAGATTACAAAAAAAAAAAAAAAAAAAAAAAAATGTACCATTGACAATCAGCTGCACACTTCCTGATGTTCTTCCCTGATCACCATATGCATTACAAATATATTCTCCAGAGTCTTCTTTGGTTACTGAACTGATCATAAGTATTCCCTCCTGGTCAGTGGCTCTGGAACTCAGTGCACGCTGAAATGATAGTTATAAACTTTACTAGAGTGTAGCTTATCATATGACAGTGTTTTAATATTAGGAATATGTTTATTATTGTGGATAATATTCATGTAATTTTACACAGGTACAATAATTATGATTATACATTTCACATTTTAAGGTAATTTTTTTACAAAATAATAAAATGAATACCAATTTTTAAGATAAAATTATTAAATTTAAAATTAAAATTGAATAAAAGAAATTTAAGATTTGTCTATTTGTAATTATTAAGAATTATAATGGGAACAGAGTTATCTTCCCCTAATTTACACCCATACTCTTTCTCTTTACTGCCCTCCTGTAGAGACTTTTTATTAGCTCGAGCCGTCTTGGTCAACAAAAATGCTACCAGGATTGAATTAAGTGAACTCTTCCCTTTAAGATGAGTTGAGCCCCAGCAAATTATAGTTTGCAACCGTTAACTTCTCTTTTGTTGTCTATAAATCAAATTTGTTCATCCTTATTGTCTGTTAAAATTCTCCCACTTGTGTAAATTAATTCATTTACACTTGAAATTACAATATATGTTACTAATAACAATACTTTTATTTACATTAATATTACAATGACATATGAAATGATAAAATGCGTACATTGAGATTTCATATATTTTTTTAAAATTAAGAAACCTCTCTGCAGTGCGGTGATGTGATTAACTTCTGATATTAAAATAATTTTTTTATAACTCATTTTATGCTATTTTATTACAATTAAAATGAAAATTAAAACTTCAAACAAGATATTTAGTTTAAAGTATTGCAATATGTTCTTAAATTTTTATAAAAAGTCTATGATCAGTTACATTAACACACTGCATTATTAACATCACTTCCCTTTCCACTGCATTCTTTTTCAAGACTTCTCAGTATCCTTATTGTTAATTTCATTCAAAGGTTTTTCTGTTGTCATAGCAGGATATGACAACACAACTATGAAATTCAAACAAATTCAGGGATCAGAGTCACCTTTAGTACAGGATAATTTTTTTGTACAGCAAATGAAGTCACATACAGAATGATAAAGGTTAATAACAATAAAAAGTGGATTCCTCATTTCATGTACAGAGACTAAAACAGTCTAGAACCTACTCTAAGTACATAAAAGTAATTTTATATAATTTTATTTAGACATATTTTGGAATTACACATGCAAAATATGAAAGGTAAATCTAGTCTAAACTTTTAGATAGAAACAAAAATGTAGCATGTTTTGTGTATTTCAAAGCAACAGCTACTGGCATTAGACTAGAAGGGCTACCCAGTGTTGCCTGGATGGAAGGAATAACATTCTATATGACAGTATAGTAAAGATGGTGTTCTTTAATGTATTTCTTTCTAAATTAATCAATTTTAAAAAATCACTTTATCCACATGTGCTAAAATGTTGTTTGCTTAATAATTCATTTATGTACAGATTCATAAATTTAACATGCTATAGATAGAAGATAGATAACAGAAATTGTTCTATAGGAATAAAGTGTCACTGCTGACACTGGAGTTGAAACATAGATCATCAGTGAGCAAACACAGGCGATCCCATTATTGAATTAAGTGGATCATGTGACCATAGAGAAAATGCATATATGGGACATAGCATGATATCTAAACGACCTCCATTTCTATTCTATCCTCTATTACTATAGAGATTGCTGTTCTCTATACTATGCACTATACTATTTCTCTATTTGGTGGTTACTTTCTGAGTGAGTATTATCGAGCAAGTACTATTAGTGCGACGGCTATTTGAAGGCGTCTGACACCAGCATTGTTCAGCGGCATACTATAGTTGTATCTGCAATTACAAAGTCTCTACTACAACAAGCATTATGAAAATGACGAGTATTCGTTGACATTACAAAAGTGGCAATGAGTGTTCGTTGACATCACAAAAGTAATAAATGAATATGAAACATTGCTGGGCTGAGAGAAAAATTTGAAACCAAGAAGCCCAGCAAATAAACAAAAGCGAATAATCATCTTACTCTTTGGCTTCTAGTCCACTGTAAAGTAACAGAATAATGTCCAGACATTTGACACATGAATTTGGCAGTTTCTCCCTCTTGGACTGTGAGAACACGTGGTGTCACTGTTACTACAAATGGAATCACTAGAAGAAAAAAGAAATACTTAATTGAAAAATGTTTCTATTTAGCTGAAGAATTTCTTAATGTGTTTCTTGATAATGATTATCTGTATCATCAAGATTAATTTTAGACTATAACCTCAATTTTTTTTTTTGAATTGATACCAAAAAGAAGAACTGGATCATGAAGAGAGAATAATGTATTACCATTTGTAGTCACACTTCCTATCATAACCTGTTGACAACAAAGTCAAGATTACTGTTGATGAGAAAAAGCAAGTTCAAGGACACACTAAGAAAAATATTAATGTCAGGCAACCAGAAATATGTGCATATACAAATATATAAACATAAGATATTTACATGATGAGAACAAGCTTTGGCTCAAGGGGTATATTTTGAAAATTTGCCTAACCAGTGGCAGTAGCTTAGAACAAATGTGGCTATAATGTTCTGCATTAAAAGCTTAGTTTTTACCGAAATTCAAGGTCTTGCTGCTGACGACAGAAGCAATCTTCTCAGCAAAATTTACTTCAAGATACATAATAATTTTTTATTTTGCCAAGCACTTTCACTTTCATCTGAGACCTTCTTCAGTAGTTGCATATATGCGTTATGCGTTAACACTAAATTCCAAACTTTTTTTTTTTTTTAGCTCTATGCAAGGGAGGTAACTTATGTAATTTTTAAAAAGATTTAAAGAATTAAGTTACCTTCCTTGCATAGAGTAAAAAAAAAAAAAAAAAAAAAAAATTGAATTTACAGTGTTAACGTAACACAGCCATAAATATGCGAACCCCTGAAGATGGTCTCAGATGAGATTGAAAGTACTCGGCAAAATAAAAATTATTTGAGATGAAAATTTACGAATTTTTTAAAATCAATTTTCTACAGCCACCGTGGACTTGAAAGGATTAAAACCAAAATAAATTGGCATAATACATCTAAATTATTTAACCGAACGTGGTTGAATGAAAATATGCTGCGCTATATATATATATATATATATATATATATATTTGTGTATTTAGGCAGCAATCCTTCTTTCAAGCACATTTCATTAAAAACTACTGACAAGGTGCTTTTATTTAGTTTTTTATATAATTTCTCGTGCGATCTAATAAAGTTTTTCTTAAAGGCTAAAAATAATGGAAGCCTTACTTATAAAAATAAACAAACCAACACTTAATAATATTAACTTTGAACATGGACATAATATCTTGACCGTGTTTTGAAACAAAAAAAAATGAATCACTTTATAAAACATATAACATAAACTATTTCTAATTCTAACAGTTGAAATATAATCCTTGATAATGGCTAAATGTATAGCCGAAAGCGCTCGGAAAAGAACATTCGGACAATTTTTATATAATTTATCCTCTGAAAAGAAAAACTTTATTAGATCACACGAGAAATTATATAAAAAACTAAATAAAAGCACCTTGTCAGTCGTTTTTAATGAAATATATATATATATATATATATATGTATATGTACACACACACACACAAGACCTCACAAGGTAAAATAAATATATGAATAATATAAATAGAAAATGAGAAAAATGTTAATTTAACTCTCTTTAATATTTTAAAATGTATAAGAAACAGGACACAACTGAATAATCTTGTCTTCTGAGAAAAAGTTACATTGTAAATATGTGTAGTGCACTCAAAATCATATTCTGGATTAAAAAAAAACAAACAATCAAAAGAATTCTGAATGACTTACATAAATCAACTCCCAAATTAGCAGTAGCAGTAACTGATTGTCCATTGATGTTTATAGTACAGATGTAATCATCAGCATCATCTGGCTGAATCTCATTGATCACAAGACGATTTCCACTGATAGAGCTTCGAAGTTCAGGAATTGGTGACTTTAAAGAAAGATAGAAAATATATCATATAATGTCTAACTTTGAGAAAAATCATTATCATCCCTAACACCGTTCGGACAAATGAACCTTTCTTTCGTATACTTACAGTTATTAAAATAATGTTTTGACTGATACATTCTCAAGCTTTCTGCCATATCAGACACTGATTCCCGTATGATCCCCAATGTTAGTCAATGTTGAGTCTAGTCAGTACCTAGATGGATGACTGCTTGGGTGCTGTAAGCTTGGATGTGCAGGTGGTGTAATGGATAATGGCTCAGAATTGTTAATCAGAAAGCCAAGTTCCAATTTTAGTTGGGTTCGTTATATTTACTTATGATGTGCAGATACCCTTGAGAAAGATATGAATTCATCTCTTCTCCCCCAGCTATGGGATAACTAGTAAAACATGTATCATTAAATCATTATTATCGCAAAATAATTCTTGTAATCTAAAAATATTTTGTGGTTTTAAATAACCTGCAAAGGGTTGATAAGCTGTAGAAAACAAATTAATCAATCATTCAGTGCTCTTCAAATATATTCCATGAGAAAAAAAGTCTTAAAAAAAAAAAAAAAGTTTCCTTTTTTTTCCCATAGAATACACCTAACAAATACTGAATAATGGATCAGCTGAAATGCTGTGCTAATGAATAAGTATATAAAAAGTCCAATATCTGTCTATATTTCTGAGATGAAGTATTATGTACATTATTTAGACTATTGTCCTCATCTTTGTCGCCAATATCTTTGAGATAACTGATAACTGACATCCATTAAACATGGCACGTGGAACTAGAACAGTCTACCCCAGTGAGCGAAATAAAGGGTTCAGTTCAACATTCCAACCACCTGAAGAAGGCCGGAGTGTACAACGACTGAAATGTTGTGATAAACATGGCGACAAAGATGAGGACAATAGTCCGAATAATGTAATATAAAAAGTTCAATTGTGTGAACAATATAGGGTATCATATAATAGACGTTTCACATGAACAGTGTACTGTTTAATCCAATCCAAGGAAGAGGGAAAGAAAAGGAGGAAAGAAGAAAAAGAGAAATATTTAAAAATGACTTACCCCTGATCTTCTATGCCACTCAACTCTTTGCACACTTGCTCCTCGGACATCACAGGTAAAGACAGCCCGAGATCCAGTGCGAACACGAAGTGATCCAGGATTGATTGAGATTGTAAAGGTTGATTCTGAATGGAAGAGGGAATCAAAAATCACTTTTAAACTTAAATATTTTAGTTACTTGGTAATCAACAAGTAATGGAAATATAGAAATTATTTTTTTAAAATGTATCTGTATTAGCTTCAAAAATCTATGCAATATCTTCAAGCTAAATATTTCATGTTCATTATCTTCATATTATATTAACAAAATTTGACCAGGATTATCAATGAATTTCATAATTTGGTGGTAACTGTCGATCATTTCTGTAATATCCATCATTTACCTTGAGCAAGCTCTGAAGTTATTAAACATCTGACAAATTTAGCTTTATGATCCATTTGAAAGCTTCAAAACTTGTTTATAATTTAGTGGTAATTACTGATCATTTCTGTAATCTCCATCATTGATTTACCTTGAGAAAGCTCTGAAGTTATTAAATATTTTTCATTAGGATCCATTTTAAAGATTAAAATTCACAATATGACTATTTTTTAAATTTAGGATATTTAATACAAATTAATGTCATTTGTTTACATCTGCAATGAACAAACAGACATTCATTGTAACTGCATATATTGATTTTGCTAATATTCAGCAAATAAACTCTTAGAATCCAGTAAGTACTTATTTTTATATATCAATAAAACATGAAGTGGTTAATAAAATGAGATGCATAAGTTTCATAAAGAAAAAATATGATACGTTGAATTAAAATGTGATTCTTTTCTTATTATTTATCAAATAATCTGGCAATACTATTCCTTCATACTGTAATTTTGATATACATGATGACTCAAAAAAAATGTATATACACTTTTACTGTGTACAGCTCGTTCACCAGAATTTAGAATTTTTTTGTGGGAATACTTAAAAGATAGTGTCTATGCTACAAAGCAAGCAACAATCACTGAAATAAAAGTTTCCATAGAGCAAGAATGCAGCCAAATAACTAACAAAATGTTGATTGCTGCTTGTGATTCCATTGCATAGCATTGTCAGCAATGCCTGGATCATAATGGACATCAATTTGAAAACAGGCGATGACAAAATTTTAAGAGCATGCATTTATAATAAAGACTGTTTTCATATGCATTATTTCAATTACATATAGTTGGTTCTAATTGCTTGAATTATTTCTTGAGAAAGCTTCAAAATGTGTATTCATTTTTGAGGCACCCTGTAATATATATAAAGGATAATGGAATGTTTTCACAGAAGTTCAAGAAACCTATCAAAATGTAGATTCATGCATGTGATCTCATTATGTTGCATTGGCAACAATGTCTGGATCATAATGGACATCAATTTGATGACAAAATATTAAGAGCATGCGTTTATAATAAATACATTATTTATTATATATATTTATTTATAATAAATACATTATACATTATTTAAATTAGATATAATTAGTTCTAATTGCTTGAATTATTTCTTGAGAAAGCTTCAAAATGCGATCACATTTTTTGAAACAACCTGTATATTAAAATATTACTTTGAAACATGTTCAATGTGATAGTCTTCCTTATTTAAATTGGAGTTCGTCATACAACACCATGAACAAATTAACTATTTGATGGTTAAGTATCTTGGCTATAAACACACAACATACAACATTTTGTATTTTTATTGGAATTTAAAAAATATTTTTTAATTTCTTTAACTATCATATTATATAAATCTTTATGCAAATGTATTCAATTCAATATTGGTTTACTCACCGCAACCCATTTCATCAGATCCATCCAAGCAGTCTTTACGGCTATCACATTTTTGTCTAACAGATATACACTCTCCACTTTTACATTTAAATTCACTAGCTCGACAAGCAGCTGAAAGCAAATAGAACTAAATCAGAAAATAGAATCTAGAAAAAGCATTAAAAAATGTAAATTATTCTCTAAAAGATCCTTTGCTTAATTATTCCTCTTATCACAATTATTTTAATAGAATATTTTTAAGCTAGAATAATTTTTGTAATGATGAAAAAAATAACTTAAAAACTTCACATTATTTAGTTTTCACATGTAAATACATAATGTAAGAGAAATGAATGAAACATCCAAATAAAAATCTCAATACTACACAAATACAGTGGATTCTACTTGTAGCAGAAAACATCAGGACCATGGATTTAGAAATGGTTATTCATTTTAAACAAATTTACTTAAAAAGAAAAATCTGATTAAAAAAGTTGTTTCTGTTCTTGTACAATATTCCATTTAACAAGAATTGGCTGTACATAATAATGATCTCAATATTGAAAGTAAAAAAAAATATAAAAATAATTATTTATTGAATTTTAATCTGAAGTTTTCATTATATTATGTTTGATTGATATGATTTGTGGAAGATTTGTAGCAAAGCGAGCATGTATATGCCTGGCTTGCAAAACGAGTGAAGGAAAGGAAAAAGAAATATGGCCGCCCTAACATTTTAATTTAAAAAAGACATGGTCTTGGAGATAGGAGAATTGGCGAGAGTTGTTGGGCGTATGCAAAGTTTTAGTGAGATCAGCTTGGCATAAAAAACACCATGCAAGAGAGAATAGTAAGTTTGCTTGTGAACATGGTGCTGCTTGTACAGAGAGACTTTGTCAGTTGAAAAGAGATTGGGTCAGTTTCACACATGATTTATAGGAAGGCACTGGATTAAGTGCATTAATATAGAAAAAAATTATGTTGAATAAATGTTTCATTTTTTCATCATTAGGCTATGGATTTATTGATAAATCTATGTATACACTGAAAATAATTCCTAATAAAGATATTTCTTTTCAAATTTTTAGATATTAATGATTTTAACATACCACAGTCAGATTCATCTGAGCCATCACTGCAATCATTGCGCTGGTCACAAATTCTGCTTTCAGGAATGCATCTACCATTTTTGCAACGGAACTGTCCAGGACGACATTCTTGATAATTGAAAAGAAAGGGTTGTAATAATTTAATTAAGTCTTGACAAGTGAAAAACCTTCCTGTATTTTCTGTATTCTTGCAATTATTTCAGACCAAAAACCCAATTAACTAGAAAATTAGCTTCTCTTCATTTTAACTAATGAACCTGAAACTTATCTTTCTACTGATCTTAACCTTATCAGTGACAATTGAAATTACCATTTATAATTATCATAAATACATCAGTTGACATTATTGCCTTTTGGTTTCATGGACAGATAGTGATGGACAGTTATTTGGAGTAGAATACTGATAAATAAGAAACTTTTAAAAAAATTATTCAGATTCATTTTCGTATAATTGATGAAAACCTTATCATAACTTAGTAATTCATTCTGAATCTGCTCTCAGTGGATAGCGGCTCAGATTGAGGAATTGGAGAGCTGAGTTTGAATTCCAGTCGAACCCATTACATTCACTTACGTGCTAATATATTTAGGTATGAATCCTCTTCTTCCCCCAGCTATGGCTAAATAGCAGGACAGACTGCGTTCTATAGCCTTGGATGGCAACTGGTCTACTGCAGAAAGAAATGGCAACCTACTGCAGGAAAAAAATCTGCCTCGTCAGTCATGTATCAAAAGATACATGATTGTATCACGCATGGCGCATAACTGACTGACCTTTTATGAGAAAATGTGGCTGGGATAACGGTTCTCATTATGGAAAATGGAATTATATTTCAGCTGAGGCTGTTTGAGTTAATTTTGTACTGATGTCCTTGAGAAACGTATGGATTTTACACTTTTCCTAAATAAACAATGAGTAAAATAGTAAACAGGTCTTGTAAGGATTCTAATTTAGGACAACTCTGAATGGGGTAAGAAAAAAAAAAGCAAACTGTTTTTTGGGGAGCATTTTTGGGGAGCAAGGTTGGGAGAGGAGCTTTTGTCATATAGGACCCGAAAGCTGTCCTAGTCTAAGTTCATGTAGTGAAAAACTGTTCTATAGAATGGTAAATCAGGGGATGTCTGGTTCAGAGTCAATCTGGACACTGACGAGGAAATGGTTTGATGTGTCAATGGGGGAGCGTAAAATTTTTGCTAAGCATTTGTCAGGGCAGGATGTTATAAAAATGTTGAGGATGTTCGCCTGCATCCAGGTCTCAGGTGGGTTCTCCAATGACCTAAGTTAGTTCACAGGTGATGGAGAAGTCTCTGCAATGTCTGCCTCCCTTATCAGTTTTGTTATAGTGGACTAACCACTCTTTGTGGTAAACATTGAAGTCACCACATATGTAAAAGCTGGCTGAAGGAAATTCAGTGAGAATATTGTCAATCCTCTTTGATATTTGATCGAAGATTACCGGCCCTTCATCCTGAGGATGATACAGAGCAAAGATGAATGTGATACTATGGATAAATGCCGCACAGGAGCACATATACAGGAGATTAGGGTCCTCATTTATTGTGTTCCTAACACAGAGAAACCAAACCTTGATGTAGACAAGAGTCTGTGATCATGGTGATTTAGTTGGTTGTATTTTGTTATAATATGTGAGTAGCCCGGGATTGTGAGCTTCTGCAACGGGATTGGGGCATTAATGCCTGTTTCAGGCAGGAACAGGGGGTCACGTTGAGACTGAAGAAGATGGGTTCCACTTCTGGAAAGTTGGAATACAGACCCCCATTACATTAGTGTAAGAAATGATATACCTGGGGTCACTTTTTTTTGGAGGGGTTGGGTTTGCTAGTTTTGTTCATTTTCAATTTAATTGCTTTCATGTTTGTTTTGGTTGGATTTTACATTCGAAATATTGTCCTCAATTGCCTACTGGGTTAGTTCGTGAATTTGGTGACAGTAATTGTGAGTTCAATCCCTGGGACTGGCAGTGTGTACTTGGACTCGGTTGAAACGGGCAAGCAATAATTGAGCAGTACTAAAAATAAGAACTAGACAAGATATCCATAGACATTGGCAGTGAAATGAGAACAGTCTATCCCATAGATTAAATAAAGTGTTCAGTTCAGAATTCCCTGTCAATTACCCAGATTGCTATACACCTGATGAAGGCTGGAGGACACAATGCTGAAATGTTGTGATGATAGCAACAAAGATGAGGACAATAGTCCAAATGTAAATAGTGTAATTAATAACTTTCTCATCTGAGAAATTCAGGCAAAAAAAAAAAACTAGAACAAAAAACAAGCTGAAAAAAGATGTAGCTCATCTATGCACAAATATTTTTAAGTTAATCTTGATTAATGTGGAGCATTAATTAAAAGCAAACATGTGTCTTAGTGGCTTTATTGCCTTGCTTGGGGTGAAATTAAAAAGTTATAACTGAAATAGTGTGGTTTTTATATTAAATATGGGAATAATGAATAAGTTCACAGAAAATGTATTTTTAGTTACTAGAAAGAGAATAAACTGTTGAGTTTTTATGATGAAAAAAGCTAAAGCAATTTTAGCACTATTCAGTAGAATAAAAGACCATCCTATTCTCAGTTCCTCTTATAACTCCATATTGTACACATTTTTATGAATAGATATCTCCTATTACTTACGGGTGCAATTACGTTCATCACTGCCATCACGACAATCATATTGTCGATTGCAAACTTTGGTAGATGAAATGCATTCTCCATTGCCACAGGTAAACTCATCAGGACTACAAGTGACCACAACTGAAACACAAGAAAATGTGAGGTTAGTGCAAAAGAAAGCAATCACATTAGAGAAAAGTAATGACCTGATACACTCAGATGATAGCCATCCATTCATCTGTCATAGAAGCAGCAATTGATAATTCCAACATCTTAATACAAGATTAAAATAAAACACAGAGTTGTGAACATTTTCACTTGATTTTGGGCTGCTTTGTTACCTCTTTGAAAAAATCATAGGAGAGGGGTTGTGGCTGAGGATTTTAAAAAAATAAAATTTTACCCTTTTATGATGAGTAACTATTTGTTAGTTACAAGTATTTTTATTTTGCTATTGTGAATCAAAAAGTCACTTACTACTGAAAATATTCAGTTTGATCTTGAATATATTTAAGATATTATGAAATGAACTAAGTCCGACAATTATTTTAATATATTTTATTATGTGTTATTTCTATAGACACAAATATTTAAGTAATATTTAAGTTTATAATAAACAGTATTAACAACATTTACCAGCCTGAATGACTGAGAAATCTCAAAGAAAATAAGCATCCTCTGACAGACATATATTTTCTATGAGATTTCTTGGATATGCAGGCTGGTAAATGTTGTTAATACTGTTTATTATAAATAGAGCATTTACTTATTTGTGTCTATATAAATAAAGTATAACAATAAAACATGTTAAAATATATTTAAGATGTAATTCATTACAATTACTAGCATATATATATATATATATATATATATATATATATATATATATATAAATAATGTAAATACTATATATATATATATATATATATATATATATATATTTGTTCCTCATTAGCCAGTTCACCCTGACGATCCCATGTGGTGAAACCTAGGTAGTTAGTACCTGGCTCATTAGGATTTATTTATTTTACTTTTGCTCTACTTAGTGTACTAAGCACTCTTCATTTTAACTTATTACTCACTGGGTTTTTTTTTCTTTATACCAGAGATTTCTTTCCCCCTGTTCAGAGGTTTCTGGTGCATTCTCCCCACCCCATTTTTCCTTGGATGGCAATTTATTTGAAAATTGTGCTATCCAGGTTTTTTTCACCCACCAAGTTTAAATAGATTTACATTATATATATATATATATATATATATATATATATATATGATACGGGTGGGGGAGATGATTGAGACAAAATGGAAAGCTTTTAACAATGGGTTGGTTTTACTGACATGACATGCTGGGTTCAGCTTTTTCAGGTCAAAATGAAAGATGAAACTGTGTGCAAGGAGTACCATATATATATATATATATATATATATATATATATGTATTTTTTTTTCCCCAATGGTAAAAAATGGGACTATAACAGCCAAGGTAAGGAGAAGAGTTTGAATAAATCAGTATATAATACTGATAATTCTAAAAATGTTTTTATATATCTTTTTATTCTGATGTATACATGGTGTCATATAAACATATATTCCTAATTCATTTTTTTTTCTATTCAAGATCCTTGGTAAAATAGACCATGGCAAAATATAGAATGACAGCCTGAAAGAGCAATGTGAAAATGTATTTGAAACTCTATAAAAAAAAATAAAAAAAAAACAAAACAAAAAAAACAAAATAAAACAAAAAAAACAAAATAAAACAAAAAAAACAAAATAAAACAAAAACAAAAAACAAAACAAAATACACACAAAATAAAAAAAAAGCAGCAGCGATAAGGGATGACAATGACTGTAGCGAGAGCATTAGCAGACTGAACTATTTTTTTTTTTTACTTATGCACTTTGGACAATAGACTGGGATGCTCAACGACAATAGTCTACATTGTGGTCAGTCAAAGCAAAAGCTGTATAATACTCCAAATTACCAAGCATGCGTATATTTATGCATAATTTTAGGATGGATATATATATATATATATATATATATATATATATACACACACACACACACAGTAAACTTAACCTAGTTGGGTACAAGAGCAAATAGAAAAATGGAAAAAAAACAATAAAAAAGAAAGATGATGATCTGTTATTCTTCTAGTTATATAGTAAGAAAGGATCCTGATTACCTTAAAATATGCAACTATTTCACATACCAAACAAGTATGTGAAAATTTTACATATATAATTTTCAGGTATATTTCACATATAAGCAAATACAAAGGTATACTATGTAAAGAGGTATTGGAAAGTTCCTGGATAAGGATTTCCTGGCTGACTCCACAATGGATTGCAGTCATGTGAAAGAGTTGAGGAACTCTTCAGCAACATTAATCATGATTTTACGAATTTCTTTCAAATTTTCTTATACTTGGTTTTGTTGCTGACCTTGAACACTTATCATTTTGACCTGACACTTGACGGATTTTGAAATATGCAGGTCACTCAAAAACTCATGTTTGATCTAAAGAATATTTGCCAAAGTCTAACAAAGCATTTTGCTGTTCATGGTAGCAGATTTACTGAGCTTCATGCAAAATATGATGCAAGCATATCACTCAATTTTGTCAGTTATCATAAAGATCACAAAGCTGTTCTAACTCAATGTTACAAAACAATGCATAATAATTAAACAGATTAATTAAAATAGATAGTATGCTAATATTTTTTAAGCTAACTCAATAGGCTAGGTGCCAATAAACATGTATTTCCAAGGAACAATACAATCACAATTTTATATGTGTTTGTATGTGTGTGTATGTATGTGTTGTAGGTGTCTGGGCGGGTGTATAAGACTTTATCGCCTATGGGGTGTGTATGTCGCCAAGAAATGTACACTCTTCCGGTATATCTTCAGATGTTTGAAGATACGCACACTCTCTCACTGAAACCCTTCTTCAAATCTTCTTTCTGCTAAAGGTTAATGCCCCCTCCACCTTTGGACCTCCCTGCCTCTCTCGTCTGTTACCCCTCTATATAGATCCCATGTCCTCCCAAACTCTCACACATACTCTTACTATTATTTTCCTGGAGTTGTTTTTCTGTTTTCTTTTTGAATCTGTAGGTCTGATGAATTGGATCGTTTTTACGATTCCAATGGAATAAATTATGACCATGGAATATTAGTGTTTAAGTCTTTTATTATATATATATATATATATATATATATATATATATATAGGGCACCTTGATGTGGTGTATTGGTTAGAAAGTTTGTCTTGCTTGATCAATTGTGACTGAGTAGTGAGTTCAATCCTCACTGGGTGCCCCACACTTTCGGCCTTGTGCCACATCTAAGCTGTGCTTAGAAAATCACTATATATATATATATATATATATATATATATATATATATATATATATGAAGAAATATAGTCTTAAAGTGTGCTATATTTATGGGATAAAGTGCTCAATATCAGAGATAGAGCGTGTGTAAATATAAAAGTGAACATAGAAGTCAACACTTTTTCTATATATCATTTGACCATATGAATATACAATAGCATTTCTAAAAATTCTTCTAGTAGCTAACAAAATTTTATTTGTTGTTTATAGATACTTTGTTTCAATAAATTAATTTCGTTTTATGCCTTGAAAAAGTCCACATTGGATGAAACGTGTCGGCTAAAACTAGTTTTCCTATTGTTTTTTTTCCTTTACATACATATATATATATATATATATATATATATATATAGGTTGAAGGGTTAAAGTTTACAACTTTCTCTTATCAAAGTGCTATGCTATAGACATTTAACTTAATTTTAATACATAATTGTATAATTTCATCTTAACTCATTCTATCTTTCAGCTGTTAAATTAATGCAACATCAGAGACATTAGTCAATATGGATGTATGCATCTTCCTTACAAATCTTTACTGAAGATGACCAAGCAGATCATGTCACATGATAATTTTTAACTACAAAAAATTTTAAATTACAAGTAAAATGTTGTATTATCTATGGTTATATGTTTGACATTGTTTAAAAGATACTATGTGTTGGTAAGAAATTCTCATCTAAGAATTTGATGTAGTTGAAATTGTGTTATTCTTTCTCTACTGTTACAACTGAAACCAATACCAGATGCATCATGTGTGGTTTAAAGAACCATATTGAATATATTTTTGGATATTAACAATACCAATAATTTGTCCTAACCTAAACACAAGTAAGTGTTCATTTGTCTTAGTGGAAAGTGAAAAAAAAAAACCCCAATAAATTGGACAATTAGATCAATATGCAACAATAAGAGTAGAATAAATGAAAAATAAAAATGAAGTTTAGGAAGGTTTTTAGTATAGCAAGCAAGGCGTATAACATTATATAAGGTTTAAGACAATTGAATATTATTGTATAACAGTTTGAAGCATCTGTACAGTTAGTAATAAGCTTTGATGAGAAGTTTCATTTTGGGGCTTTCTTGGTATTTAAATAAAGATACTATTCAGTTTTGAGAAAAAAATTTTATCATTTTGAAATCATTAAAAACATGATGAAATTGTATTATAAAAATACAATGATGATTAAATTGTATTATAAAAATACAAAACAAGTACCTGATGAACAACTATAAAACAAATTTACTTCAAGGTATATAGAATTTTGCTTTTGCACTTATAATGAAGAAATATTTATGAAGGTATAAGCAATGTTTTTGAAAGAAATTATGTTCCTCAGACTGAGAACTTTTCAGTACCCCCTTAAAAAAAAAAGTCAAAACATATAGTAATAATATAAAGCAATGGTTTTCTTCTATGTACTGTGTCCCTTTAGGATGTTGGAAATCATAGCTCTCCACAATTTCCTATTCTTTGTAACTCTTAATAATTTTTTTCTTTTTGCTATCACTCCTAAACCCTGTTCTGCCATCCATTTACTCAAGCTCACTAGGAAGGTTATGTGTTGTTTTCCTCTGTCCATCTTTAATCTGTCCTGTGAGTATCAAATTTTCCAAGTCCTCTTTCCTCATTATGTGCTCAAGAAATTTCAACTGTTTCTTTCTGATGTGAAGTACAAGGGTCTTTTTTATTTTCACTTTTAATATTTACAATTTTAAATGAAAATTGGAAACAAATAGGACCCTTGTACACTTTTTATTTTTTAGATTATTTATTTACAATAATAATTTTATATTTACAACATTCTAAAAGCTAATTAATTAAAACTAATGCAATGCAATATTTATCATTTACCAATTCATAAAAAATAAATATGAAAACAATTTTTATTCATAAATTTATAAACATTTACTAAATTTATAAACATTTACTAAATCTTAATGTAATGAAATCCTTATTTACTATTTTGTAAAGTTTGAATCAATTGGCAATTAGCCAATGTTTTGCCAACCATTCCAATAAACACTATAATAATTAGTGTAACTTAACAATCTAATAAATAAATAGTGTTTATTATTTTTGCTGTCAATTCTCAAGAACCAAAAAAATGTATTAATTCATTTTCATCATGTTTAGGTTTTATTACAATTCTAATCATTGCTTTTTAAAACAACAGACATTGCCAAGGAGTGAAGGTAGTTAAAATAATAGTGGTATCAAGGGAAAAGCTATCCTTTTGACACTCAGTTTTTTTGCAGGCACAACAGCCCAAGTTTTCCCCCAAAAAGTTTTATTAACAAATGATAAAGTAACAAAATTTGAATGAAAATTTATAGTGACATCGTAATAGTATTAAAAGTATTAAAAGTATTAAAAAGTCTATTCTTTTTACATGAGAACTAATATAAACAGTAGGTAGCTTATTTTGAAACAGTCCCACAAATGTCTTTGTATGAATAGAAAAATCTATATCACTGTGTAAGTTCAAAACATTGAAAGAATTGTAAATTAAACTTATGCTGCAAATGTGCAAGACTGTTAATGTTCTTAGAGAATAATATTCATTTGGCATTGCTTGGTTAAATCTACAAGCATCATAAAATTTGAATCGCCACTTGTGAAGGGGTGTTACTGCTTCTGCTGACTTCTGAAATTTATGCGAGAAATTTGTGTTGATATAAGGTGGTGGATAGATTAAATCAATTGTTCACTAACTGGCCAAACACACTTGCAAAATAATTATAAAATAAAACTGACTCTCATAAATATGTCATAAGGTAATTCCATAGAGTCTGGTACAAGTACACAATAGTAGAGTACTCAATGAGAGTCCAAATCACTATATTAACAAGATGAGCTTTTTAACTATCACAAAATCATAATAATAATGATAATAATAATAATAATGATAATAATAATAATAATGATAATAATAATGATAATAATAGCTGGCCACTCGTATTCAAGGATACCTGGTTATTAGGGTGGCTAGCCAATCCCTATTGCAGACACTCGCTCAGGCACATTTATGTTTATTCAACACCCACAGAGCCCACCTGTGGTTTATACTGCAACTATGCTGAGCAGACCTTAGTTACAGTTTCTGGGAGAGAGCGTGTTATCTAGTGTGAGCAGCAATCTGAACAAGGTCAGCACACTCAAACCCTCAGTCAAGATGACTTGTAACTTTGTGCTAGCACAGCCCCCAAGAGTTCTGTCTACCCAATTTCTCTCACAAGGATTGGGTCAATGCGTGGTATGGTTTTCCAAAGGTGCCGCATGCTGGGATTAACCTCAATCCATTCTGATAGCATCAGGAAGTCTCCTTGACAAATTGACCATGGTGTGATTTGAACCCGGGTCTCATGGTCAGAAAGCAAACGTTCTAATTACTTGGCCATGCATCCATAGTAGGTGTCAAACATACATATGAAATAATATTTCTCCAGCAATTATACTATAACATCCTTTAATGTATATCACATGGTTATCTTTAGATGATAATTGTCTTTCCAAAGAATAATGTTAATTCATGTTTGTAAAATTGTTTCTCTATCAAGGTCACTTAAAGACCGACACACAGATAGCTTATTGCAGAATATAAACTTATTCTGTAGAGAAAAATTAAACTCAATAGAAAGTGTTTGATAGAGACAAGCACTGCTGTTTTGACAACTGCATTTAACAAAACATTTAACAAGTAAGCATTATTGCAGTGTGAGAGTTAAAATACAAAACTGTTATATAGGAATAAAGTGTCACTGCCGACACTTGAGTTTGAACATAGATCACCAGTGAGCAAACACAGGCAATCCCATTATTGAATTAAGTAGACCATGTGACCATAGAGGAAACACATATATGTAGGAAGTAGCTGACAACTAACGATTGCAATTTCTAGTCTATCTTCTGAAGTTGTTATATAGGAATAAAGTGTCACTGCCGACACTTGAGTTTGAACATAGATCGCCAGTGAGCAAACACAGGCAATCCCATTATTGAATTAAGTAGACCATGTGACCATAGAGGAAACACATATATGTAGGAAGTAGCTGACAACTAACGATTGCAATTTCTAGTCTATCTTCTGAAGTTGTTATATAGGAATAAAGTGTCACTGCCGACACTTGAGTTTGAACATAGATCGCCAGTGAGCAAACACAGGTGATCCCATTATTGAATTAAGTAGACCTTGTGACCATAGAGGAAACACATATATGTAGGAAGTAGCTGACAACTAACGATTGCAATTTCTAGTCTATCTTCTGAAGTTGTTATATAGGAATAAAGTGTCACTGCCGACACTTGAGTTTGAACATAGATCGCCAGTGAGCAAACACAGGTGATCCCATTATTGAATTAAGTAGACCTTGTGACCATAGAGGAAACACATATATGTAGGAAGTAGCTGACAACTAACGATTGCAATTTCTAGTCTATCTTCTGAAGTTGTTATATAGGAATAAAGTGTCACTGCCGACACTTGAGTTTGAACATAGATCGCCAGTGAGCAAACACAGGTGATCCCATTATTGAATTAAGTAGACCTTGTGACCATAGAGGAAACACATATATGTAGGAAGTAGCTGACAACTAACGATTGCAATTTCTAGTCTATTTTCTGAAGTTGTTATATAGGAATAAAGTGTCACTGCCGACACTTGAGTTTGAACATAGATCGCCAGTGAGCAAACACAGGTGATCCCATTATTGAATTAAGTAGACCTTGTGACCATAGAGGAAACACATATATGTAGGAAGTAGCTGACAACTAACGATTGCAATTTCTAGTCTATCTTCTGAAGTTGTTATATAGGAATAAAGTGTCACTGCCGACACTTGAGTTTGAACATAGATCACCAGTGAGCAAACACAGGCGATCCCATTATTGAATTAAGTAGACCATGTGACCATAGAGGAAACACATATATGTAGGAAGTAGCTGACAACTAACGGTTGCAATTTCTAGTCTATCTTCTGAAGTTGTTATATAGGAATAAAGTGTCACTGCCGACACTTGAGTTTGAACATAGATCACCAGTGAGCAAACACAGGCGATCCCATTATTGAATTAAGTAGACCATGTGACCATAGAGGAAATACATATATGTAGGAAGTAGCTGACAACTAACGATTGCAATTTCTAGTCTATCTTCTGAAGTTGTTATATAGGAATAAAGTGTCACTGCCGACACTTGAGTTTGAACATAGATCACCAGTGAGCAAACACAGGCGATCCCATTATTGAATTAAGTAGACCATGTGACCATAGAGGAAATACATATATGTAGGAAGTAGCTGACAACTAACGATTGCAATTTCTAGTCTATCTTCTGAAGTTGTTATATAGGAATAAAGTGTCACTGCCGACACTTGAGTTTGAACATAGATCACCAGTGAGCAAACACAGGCAATCCCATTATTGAATTAAGTAGACCTTGTGACCATAGAGGAAATACATATATGTAGGAAGTAGCTGACAACTAACGATTGCAATTTCTAGTCTATCTTCTGAAGTTGTTATATAGGAATAAAGTGTCACTGCCGACACTTGAGTTTGAACATAGATCACCAGTGAGCAAACACAGGCGATCCCATTATTGAATTAAGTAGACCATGTGACCATAGAGGAAATACATATATGTAGGAAGTAGCTGACAACTAACGATTGCAATTTCTAGTCTATCTTCTGAAGTTGTTATATAGGAATAAAGTGTCACTGCCGACACTTGAGTTTGAACATAGATCACCAGTGAGCAAACACAGGCGATCCCATTATTGAATTAAGTAGACCATGTGACCATAGAGGAAATACATATATGTAGGAAGTAGCTGACAACTAACGGTTGCAATTTCTAGTCTATCTTCTGAAGTTGTTATATAGGAATAAAGTGTCACTGCCGACACTTGAGTTTGAACATAGATCACCAGTGAGCAAACACAGGCGATCCCATTATTGAATTAAGTAGACCATGTGACCATAGAGGAAATACATATATGTAGGAAGTAGCTGACAACTAACGATTGCAATTTCTAGTCTATCTTCTGAAGTTGTTATATAGGAATAAAGTGTCACTGCCGACACTTGAGTTTGAACATAGATCACCAGTGAGCAAACACAGGCAATCCCATTATTGAATTAAGTAGACCTTGTGACCATAGAGGAAACACATATATGTAGGAAGTAGCTGACAACTAACGATTGCAATTTCTAGTCTATCTTCTGAAGTTGTTATATAGGAATAAAGTGTCACTGCCGACACTTGAGTTTGAACATAGATCACCAGTGAGCAAACACAGGCGATCCCATTATTGAATTAAGTAGACCATGTGACCATAGAGGAAATACATATATGTAGGAAGTAGCTGACAACTAACGATTGCAATTTCTAGTCTATCTTCTGAAGTTGTTATATAGGAATAAAGTGTCACTGCCGACACTTGAGTTTGAACATAGATCACCAGTGAGCAAACACAGGCAATCCCATTATTGAATTAAGTAGACCTTGTGACCATAGAGGAAATACATATATGTAGGAAGTAGCTGACAACTAACGATTGCAATTTCTAGTCTATCTTCTGAAGTTGTTATATAGGAATAAAGTGTCACTGCTGACACTTGAGTTTGAACATAGATCACCAGTGAGCAAACACAGGCGATCCCATTATTGAATTAAGTAGACCATGTGACCATAGAGGAAATACATATATGTAGGAAGTAGCTGACAACTAACGGTTGCAATTTCTAGTCTATCTTCTGAAGTTGTTATATAGGAATAAAATGTCACTGCCGACACTTGAGTTTGAACATAAGTCACCAGTGAGCAAACACAGGCAATCCCATTATTGAATTAAGTAGACCATGTGACCATAGAGGAAACACATATATGTAGGAAGTAGCTGACAACTAACGATTGCAATTTCTAGTCTATCTTCTGAAGTTGTTATATAGGAATAAAGTGTCACTGCCGACACTTGAGTTTGAACATAGATCACCAGTGAGCAAACACAGGCGATCCCATTATTGAATTAAGTAGACCATGTGACCATAGAGGAAATACATATATGTAGGAAGTAGCTGACAACTAACGATTGCAATTTCTAGTCTATCTTCTGAAGTTGTTATATAGGAATAAAGTGTCACTGCCGACACTTGAGTTTGAACATAGATCACCAGTGAGCAAACACAGGCGATCCCATTATTGAATTAAGTAGACCATGTGACCATAGAGGAAATACATATATGTAGGAAGTAGCTGACAACTAACGGTTGCAATTTCTAGTCTATCTTCTGAAGTTGTTATATAGGAATAAAGTGTCACTGCCGACACTTGAGTTTGAACATAAGTCACCAGTGAGCAAACACAGGCAATCCCATTATTGAATTAAGTAGACCATGTGACCATAGAGGAAACACATATATGTAGGAAGTAGCTGACAACTAATGATTGCAATTTCTAGTCTATCTTCTGAAGTTGTTATATAGGAATAAAGTGTCACTGCCGACACTTGAGTTTGAACATAGATCACCAGTGAGCAAACACAGGCGATCCCATTATTGAATTAAGTAGACCATGTGACCATAGAGGAAACACATATATGTAGGAAGTAGCTGACAACTAACGATTGCAATTTCTAGTCTATCTTCTGAAGTTGTTATATAGGAATAAAGTGTCACTGCCGACACTTGAGTTTGAACATAAGTCACCAGTGAGCAAACACAGGCAATCCCATTATTGAATTAAGTAGACCATGTGACCATAGAGGAAACACATATATGTAGGAAGTAGCTGACAACTAACGATTGCAATTTCTAGTCTATCTTCTGAAGTTGTTATATAGGAATAAAGTGTCACTGCCGACACTTGAGTTTGAACACAGATCACCAGTGAGCAAACACAGGCGATCCCATTATTGAATTAAGTAGACCATGTGACCATAGAGGAAATACATATATGTAGGAAGTTACATGATGTCTAATTGATCATTATTTCTATTCTATCCTTTATTACTATTCAGAACACCATTTCTACTCTATCTTCTATTACTATACAGACTGCTATTCTCTATACCATTTCACTATCGGATTACTATTCGAGTGAGTATTATTAGGCAAGTACTATTAGTGTGAGTGCTATTCGAAGGCATCTGATACCAGTATTGTTCAATGGTGTACTATAGTTGTATCTGCGATTACAAAGTCTCTACTACAACGAGCATTACAGATGTGACAATGACATCACAAAAACAGAATCAAAATATGTTACTAAACTAAGCCATTACAACAAAAATGAGTAATAAATCTGTTATACTCTGCTTCAAATTACATCTCTGTCTGATTCACTGTACATATGAATGCTAAAAAACCAAAACCAAAAATAAAAAAACTAGTCCTCTATGCAGGGGCTCCAAGCATCACATCCAACCCTCAAAAAATATAAAATACAATATAAAAGAAGCCTATGACAAACATTGCCACTAATGAAAAAACATGAAAAAAGGATGAGTTTATGAGCCTCCACATTTGCTTTTAAGAACACTGCTCATTAATGACGGAGACAAATTTATGGCAAATGAACAAGCTTCAACTAATCCACCACCAACCTCTCTCAATGTCATCACTGTGACTTTGGTTAACTGACCTGACATATGCATCAACTCCATGCCCTACCATTTCTACCATTCCTCCAAGTCACTTCCCTTGCCCACAAAGAAACAATCTACTCACATCCTCTGTATTGGCAATACAAAGAATTTTATATTAACAATTGTTGTTTTCTTTTCCTTTCACCTCAACAGCATTACTTGTTGTTTCATTTGTTCTCTTGTATTACTTGTTTATAACATCTACAAACCATGATATAGAATCTATTTACATACTTAAAATTTCCTTTGTAACTGCTTTATACTTTTTTTGTTATCATTTCACCCTGTACAAAGTAGTAAAGCCACTAAGACACAATGGGTTATGGAATGTGAAAGAATAAGGAAAAGAGAAACATTATTAAAGAGCAAGAACAATAAAAGAGGAATCAAGAAGACAGTAGATAATGATTGACATTGCATTTAAATTTTTGTAGCTCAAAGTTGACTGGAAAGCATGAAACTGGAAAAGAGTTCCACAAGTGAGAAGTGTGATAAGAAACTGTTAGCACAGAACTTACATTTTCATCTAGTGAATTCAACAGTGAATTGATGAGACTTTGTTGTCAATAAAGTACTTCACTTAAATTCATAAAGTCTCGGTACCATAGAGGAAAGTTCATCAGAATCATTATCATGAAAGTATTTATAGAAAAGGCACAGGGAATCTACATTATGGTGGTGGAAAATTGAATGAAGTCGAGATGCTAGGTCAGGACCAATAACATTGCAGATATACTTTAGATTTTATCAAGAATCTTTAAATATATAGCAAGAGCACCAGACCATATGCAGCAACAATATTCAAAGCATTTGAGAAACATATATTAAGATAAAATATTACTATTTTTACTACAGCAAATCAAGTTAAGCAAGCCTTAATTGTTATACAATGTCTTCAAATCAAAAACTTAAACACACACACACACACACACACAAAAAAAACAACTTAATAAAATTTGTCAATTTTTACCTGAATTTATTGTTTACATTATTTATACTCAGATTATTGCCCTCATGTTTGTTGCTGTTATCACATGTCAGCTGTTGTGCTCTCTGGCCATCATCAGGTGCTTTTTGATTCAACCAAATTAATTCCAGGGAATTTAAAACTGAACCCTTTATTTAATTTGCTTTCCATGTTAAGGGATAGCCTGTCTTGTTCTTATTTAGTACTGCTCAGTTATTACTCAGTGGAAACAGAATGAGCAATTGTGATAATAATGACATGATAATAACAACAAAGACAAGGACAATAGTCCAAGTGTAAATAAATTTATCAATAAAAACAATACTTCACATTTTAGCATATAATAATAATAATAATGATAATAATAATAGCTAGCCACTCGTATTCAAGGATAACTGGTTATTAGGGCGGCTAGCCAATCCCTATTGCAGACACTCACTTGGGCACATTTATGTTTATTCAACACTGACATTTATGTTTATTCAATGTTTATTAATCCTGTTTTATTCCTATTTATGCTATTATGGAATATTTATCTATCAACAAATTACTATTCCTTTTTAAAATGTTTAATTCCTTAAGTTGATCAAAATTTAATGTCTATGCACCCCCATCATTTATCTATTTTGTTATTCTACCTACCTATCCATTTTAATCCATATGCATTTAAGTTTGGTCATTTCTATCTATCTCTAATAATATGTCTTAGATTATTAGGCATGTTTTACTTTAGAACTTAAAATACTTAAAGCAGTCTGATTCACTGTACATATGAATATCAAAATTTTAAGTGTTTAATTTTTTATTTTAATTGAATTTTACTTTTGAAAGTGTTTAATTTTTTTATTTTAACTGAATTTTAATTTTGAAAGTGTTTAATTTTTTTTATTTTAACTGAATTTTAATTTTGAAAGTGTTTAATTTTTTTTATTTTAACTGAATTTTAATTTTGAAAGTGTTTAATTTTTTTATTTTAACTGAATTTTAATTTTGAAAGTGTTTAATTTTTTTTATTTTAACTGAATTTTAATTTTGAAAGTGTTTAATTTTTTTATTTTAACTGAATTTTAATTTTGAAAGTGTTTAATTTTGTTTATTTTAACTGAATTTTAATTTTGAAAGTGTTTAATTTTAACTGAATTTTAATTTTTTTAAAGTATTTATTATATAAAATTTATAAATTTGAAATGACAATTTTTTTAATTATTTGTCATGAGATTTATTTACAATTTTTGAACTAGAAACAAATATTAGAAATAGAGAGTGTAAAGACTATTGAGACAGACTAAGAAAAAAGTGTGCACTAAAAGGATAAAATCTATTTTTCTAAGTTACTAGAAAACACAGATTCCAGAACAACTAATTTGGATTCATTCATTAATAAAAAAAAAAAAAGAAAAGAAAAAAGAAATTTCATTTGAAAAACAAATTAGAGTTGCAAGCAATTAAAGTTAAAAACTGACCACAATGAGATTTAAGAACGGATGGCAAACTGAATAGCTTATGATGACGTTTAGCACCCCAGTGTAAATAAACATTGTCCCTTTGTGGCTACTTACGACAGTCAACCTCATCGGAGCCATCAGGGCAATCCTCCCAACCATTGCAGTGTCTATCTTCAGGTAGACAGTGGCCAGTTCCGCACATAAAATTGTTTTCAGGGCATGTGCGTCTTGGCGCTGTAATCAAGAATGTCATTTAATTCATGCGAAGATAACAAAATGCAAGGAGAATAAAGAAAAAGAAAGATAATAAAAAATGCCAGGTGCTTTGTAGAATGAAAGAAAAAATGAAGGAAGAGAAATTGAGAAACACAGTGATGAATGAGAGAAGAAATAAAGAAAAGGTATCATGAAGTAAATTAGAAAGGATAATCAAAGTGAGAGTGGAGTGAGGTAAATAGAATGGAAATGAAAGAGAAAGTAAATGAAAGTGAATGAAAAGATTAAAGAAATAAAAACAAAAACAGAACTAAAGTTATTTTGTTTCCTCATATCTTTTTTATGATAGATGAAAAGGTCTTTACTTATGTTAGTGCATCAAGTCTGTATCCAGACACACAGTTATTAGTTGAATTTTGATCTGAAAACTTCACAGAATATGTATGGTAATGGGTATGGCTCCATTCCCATAAATACAATAGTGAATACTGTACATAGTTGAGAGTTGGAGCTCCATTATGGAATTCACTTGACTCACTTCTACACACCACTGGTGAATCTTATAAGTGTTGTTCTTGTCTTAAGTATTATCGTTCATTACCAACCTTTGTTTGATTATTCTATTCAGTAACCTCCCCTAGGTTACAACAACAATATTCAATGTTTTTGACCCATGCTGGATGAATGATGACAAAAACTACCATTATTCACAGTGGACTCATGGAACTGCAATAATGGAAATTCCTGTTATCTGGGTAAATTAAATCTACATATACCCAATTATTATGTTGGATCACAAAATTTATGAATTAGTGATTAGATAATCAACAGAGAAATGACCTGATGGCTGTATGTAGGCCTAGGAATAATATCTGTCTATATTTCTGAGATGAGATATTGTAATTATTTACATTGTTCAGACTGTTGACCTTATCTTTAGTGCCATATTCACGCTCTGGCCCTTTTAGGTGATTGGAATTTTGAACTGAACCCTTTATTTCATCCACCAAGGTAGATTGTTTGAATTCCACGTGTCATACCGTTTCTGAATGTCTCAGTTATCACCCCTTAGCTCAACTCCCCCAGTTTTTGTTCACCACTGCAGTAGCCAGGTGTTGAACTCACAACTTTTTGGGTCAAGTCATTGGATCCAACCAACGCTTTTATCCACTGGACCATGTGGCCTTGAGGACAGGGTTCAGTTCGAAATTTTAATCACCTGAAGAAGGCCGGAGTGTACAATGATCGAAACATCATGAATATGGCAAAGATGCTGAAATATCAATATTTCAATCAGATGTTTTGAGTGGAGGGTTTGAAAAATACTTGAGAAATGTGTTAAGTGAATATATATAGCATAGCTTTAGATAATTCCCTTTAGTTGGGCTGAGAGGTTTACAACACTTCATTATCTGTGTGTTTGTGAATCAAATATATTCTGACACCTTTAACTTAATTTAGATCTGAAATTTTTGCTGTATAATGTTCAATCTGTGTGTTATATATAATCATTATTTTTTTTTTACTATGTTATATTTAATATTTGAGAGGCCATCCCCATTTTCATTAAACAGTGAAATTAATGTCCATCAGCCTAGACAACAAAAAGGTCATTACAAGGTACAATTATCTCTCTTCTGAAATGCACATTTCTTTTTGGGACTCAATGTTTATATTTGTTTACTTATATTTTTGTATCCGAAAGGTAAACACAGTAATTCTAGTAATTAATGGATTTTAATTAGACATTATTTTTATTACTATAAAAATTTAAAAAAGTATCTGAGACATGCTTTGTTGCATAGACCTCTGTGGCTCAACAGTTAAAGCACACCTGACAAAAAGGTGATTTCCCACCATAATGTACTGGAAGGTACATTTTCTTTAATAAGACATTTTATTGTCTATGCCAGTGGACATTAATTTCACCATTATAAAAATAGACTTAAACATTTTCTAAAAACAATGTTTACAATAAAAATAATATCAGATTAAATTTGTTTTTTATCATCATTTCACCCCAAGCAAGACAGGAATGCCACTAGTACACAGGGAGGTTACAGGGAGTGAAAGTGAAAAAGAAGACTGAAAATAGGGAGGATCGAGGAAAAGAATGGGATTCAAGAAGATAGATGATGGTGATTGACATTGCATCTAAATTTTTGAAGATTGTATTTATCAGGGAAGCAAGTAAATGGAAGAGAGTTCCACAGGTGGGAAGTGTGAGAAAAGAAACTGTTGGTGTAGAAGTGTTGGATGCATTTAGTTATTTCAATGGTAAAAGGGTGGGACCTAGATGCCAAACTAGTAGCTCACTTAAATCCATGTAGTCGGGGCACCAGGGAAAAAAGCTCGTTAGAGCAGTTGCCATGAAAAGATTTGTAGAAAAGACAGAGGGAAGTCATGTCATGTCGGTGAGAAAGGGACTGAAGCCAAGATGCCAGGTCAGGATTGATTACATTGCAGATCCTTCTTTGGATTTTGTCAAGAATCTCAAAATGTACAGCAGGAGTGCAAGATCAGATATGGCAACAGTATTCAGTTTTTATAAATCCATTAATTACTTAACTGCACACACACAAGGTGCTGCTCAAAGGTTTGAGAAATTTGAGCACATTGATCAGACTCTACATCTATCAACTTTTCCAATGTCTCTTTGGATATTTCATGTGAATTTCAAAAACAATCCACCAGGAAATAAAGAAACATTTTCTAACAATTTAGTTCTTTGAACTCTCATTTTGCACCATAAATTCCTTGAATGCAAAAAGTTGATGGGGGTAATCAAATTAAAATTTTCCTATTCTGAACATAAAATATATATAAAAGTGAATTCCATCACAGTTTTAATATTTTCTTCTAAAATACTGCACATTAATTGCTGATGCTAATAAAATGCTCAATGTATATGTTGTAGCATACCTACGGATGATAATGGCTATGTCCCCATTCACATAAATACAGTAGTAAATACTGTATGTTGGTCTGCAGTTGGAGATTCATTGCGGAATTCACTTGACTCACTTCTAGCAGTTCTTCTACGTGCCACTGGCGAATTTTATATGTGTTGTTCGTGTCCTAAGTATTATCATTCATTACCAACCTTTGTGTGATTATTCTATTCAGTAACCTTCCCTATGTTACAACAGTATAATAACAGAGCATTAATTTATAATATACACTTTTTTCCTCACCAGTAACACAACTAAAATTCTAGAGGCTGTTGTAATAAAAGAGAAGCAGCCAATATTAAATAAGGTATCTTGCTTAATAAAGGACTATGTATTAAAGTGTGTTAAAAGATACACATAAAACATCAGTTTGACTATTTAAATGATGTCACATTAAGGGACTTGAAATTGGTTCCATCAAACATGAGAATGCCGAAATTAAACAAAAACAATTGCATAAATGTACACAGTACAATCCATGAAAATGAATGTAGCAACATTCGAAGGTATTTGGAAAAAATAAAATATGAATTTTTACAAAATTAACAATAACATAAAACAGCTAATTTTGAATTTTTTAAAATTTGATAAAAAAATTGATTTGTCAATATTATTTAACCAAACATGTTTTTATATATATATATATATATATATATATACAAATAAAACAGATATTACAGAAATTACTCTCTAAACATAGAGCAATTTTGTTAATAAATATCTACTTACGGCAAGTTTCTTCATCTGATCGGTCACGACAATCATAACGTCCATCACATTTTCTTCTTTTCTCTATACATTGACCATCTCGGCATTGGAACTGGTCTGTCTGGCATTCAGCTAAAGTAAAACACAAAGGCAATGATAAGTACAGAAAACACTGGCTTGTTAGTTTGAAGGGTCAATCTTACCAATAAGTTCCTGCATAAAATGTAATTTAAAAACAGGGGCAGCCGCAAACCATTGACAACAGTATAAGAGGATTCCATTCCGGTTTAGGTGTCATCAGCCAGTGCAAAATAAAAACAAACTATTTGGTATGGCTATTGCAAAACTCAAAGCAATACACAATTATTTTTAGAGATTATATATTTACTAGTCTTGCTAGTGATATGACTGTTTTATTGTGATAGATCTGACAATGACCTCACAAACAAAAAAAGTACTGTATCCAGTCAAGTTAGCAATCTGGATGCAATTAAAAGAGCTGAATTATATAACATTGTTTTTGAAGTTTCCTGGTCACTCGTTGCAAATATAAGGGAAAGTCAGCACTAAGAAAACTTCACAGGTGTGACAACATGTATTAAATTTCTAATCAGTGGGAAATTCTGGTAAAATGTTGATTAAACCATGAAACTAGCAATCACTATGTCAGGTGTGTTGCTCATTTACACATACTTGAAATGAATTGTTATCTCACCTAATTTCTGTATGAGCAGCAATCCTGTTTGTTAAGCATCTCTGCTCTGTTAAATAGTTTGTGCATTACAAAGCAATGAAGGCTAAGTTTTATATATATATATATATATATATATATATATATATATATATATATATATATATACACACACACAAGGTAACCAAAAAAGTTCTGTCTGTTTTTTGATTAGTCAATGAATGAAATTCATATATAGTTGAAATATATACGAAATGCGTGTAGCAATTGTGTTCAAATTCGGACAGCCGGAAGTAGGAACATCAGACGTTATAAAAAACACGTGCACAGTGCCCGGTCATCAGTTATAAGCCGGACAGCTGTGAGAAGGATAGAAGTGTCTAGAGATCTTGTTCGGGGCAGTTTGCTTTACGACTTCAAAGTGGGCTTATCAGCAGCTGCATCAAATCGCCGCATATGTCAAGTGTTTGGGGATAGTGCTGTGGATGAATGTACTGCAAGGTGTTGGTTTCAAAAATTCAAGTCGGGAGATTTGTCTCTCCATGATGAGCCTCGAAGTGGATGATCACAGGTCTAGAATGACGGAGTCCTGAAGGCAGCCATTGAAGAGGACAGTAGTCTAACATGTGGTGAACTTGCAAGACAGTTCAACGTTTCTGATGAAACAGTTAGACTTCACCTGCACCACCTAGGTAAGACGTACAAACTGAGCAAGTGGGTTCTGCAAATGCTGTTGGAGGTCCACAAGGGACAACAAGTGGAAGCCTGCGTATCGCTGCTTTCTCGCCACCGTACTGCATCCTTATTCAAATGATGGGCATGACTTTTGAGATTGGCTTGAGAATTGCACAAAAGACCACAAACAATACAGGAGAATGTATTGTATCCAAGTGCAGCAGGAACACTTTTTACTGTTTTATTTTTCTTTTGTGTTTCACGTAGTCAACTGATGCTTACTTCTTGATGGTGAATTATTCCTGAATGACAGCTAGAACGATACTCTGATCTCTTCATAGCTACCTCTTCAAACTTCTTGAATGGAATGTTGATGCAAGAAATGGTGCTTTTCAGTTTATCGTTATACCCAAGCCAAGGTCTACCAACGTTTCTATGACCACTATGGAGTTCACCGTAAAAAAGAACATTTGGTATGCGTTCATCACTCATCCTGTGCCATATGGCCAGCCCAACGTAGTTGTGATTGCATTATGAAGGTCTTGGTGGTGCCAGACTTGCATTTCTCATAAAGTTTGGCATTTGACACTCGGTCATCAAATGTTAGGCCACAGATTATATGAAGACAACCTTTATGGAAGACCTCTACTTGTTTAATATGAATATAAAATATCACACACTGAGTGCTGGTGCTAATAAAATAGTGGTTGATATATAATAACAAAGCAATAATTTATATTAATAATAAATATACATTTTTTTCTCACTGGTAACACAAATCTGACTTTCATGCCCAATTACTGCATTGTGCATGAAACTCAGAGTTGTGATAACTGAAGGAAAAAAAAATGTATATTATTAATATATGTTTGTGTGTGTGTGTGTAAAAATCTCAGATAGTGTCCATTTGTAAAAGGACAATATGAATAAAGACCAAAGGAAAACTTATCTTAGCTGACATGTTTCACCCTCTTAGCTGACACATTTCTGCCTTGATAATGTCCCTCAGAGGATGAAATGTGTCGGCTAAGAGAAGTTTTCCTTGCTGAAATGATTTGTAATGTTTTGAGTACTTTCAATCATTATTTGTTGTTTTCAAGGAGGAAACAAAATAGAACTTGATAAATAGCCAGGTTAATGTTGATGTTGCTAATGATTAGAGCTTTGAAATAAACATGTGTTCACATATGATTAGGGATTAGATTTTAATGTCATGTTGCTAAAGTGAGCTTACAGTTTAAAAGCATTTCATCATATGTGCACCTAGATTGAAACAAATTTTATTGATGATGAGTTGCCTTATTTTGATGTGAAGGACTTCCAAAATGTTTAATCATGTTTTGCAACTGGACTGGCAGAGTACTTTTGTATTGTTGACCAAATTCTGATAGAAATGAGATGTGATACCATGAATTTATGTTAAATGTTTATATATGGCAGTTTGTTCAAAGAGATGACGGGTCAATCTTCTCATAAGAAATGCTGTGGTATGACCAATATATGTTGGTGTTTTTTATTATCAACAGAGACACAATCTGACAAAGAACAACAGAATTGGTATACAACATTAGTCTTTTGCGAAGTAGTTTTTTTTGTAGAGAAGTGTTCGTAGTAGCCAAAAGGTTGAGAGTTTTGACGTTTTGTAGTCTATAATAAATTTGCGAAAGTTATGTTTAGGGATTATATTTTTCATCACTGTTTTTTTCCTTATGCAATCTGGTGACAATAAAATAGGTTAATATTTTTGTTGTGGCTTAAATCAGGTTTATTATGTATGTTTTTTTAAAAATTGTTATCTGTAAAATAATTTTATTTGCACAATCATTCTTACTCTATTATGGTTCATTATAAAATACACAAGACAATATAGACAAGATTATTTTCATTGGAATAAAGCAAAGAAAAATTTAAAGACCATTAACAAGGTATTTTAATAAAATAGCAATCTTAATGCTATTGATCTGAATTGTAGAACAAACATACCTGCCTTTGTATCATTTGAAGACTTGATATTTTTAAGATATACATTTTTAAAGATGGAAATAACTTTTGAAAAATAGGGAATTTGAATTTCTTAAGGTAAAATATAATAAATGAAGTCGATGATTCAGTTAATTTGATATTTTATTATATTCTTCAGCCACACTATATAAACTTTTAAATAATAAACTGTTTTATAAAAGATAAACTAACTAATTAAAATAGTGGTGAAAATTTAGTTTTAAGATAGCTTTTCTGAATCAGTGAATCTTTTTAAACAGATACTTTCAAAAAAATTGAATTTATTTTTTTTTAACAAATAATAATTAAATATTTCAGAATTGAAATAAAATAGTTACACAAAAACCTGTGACAAAAAAAGAAAAGTACCTTTCAAAATTTCAATTATAGAATAGAAGCTATATTTTAAAAACAAAAAAAACATTAAATCCTAAACAATTCTCATCTACTTACTACAATTTTGTTCATCTGATCCATCAGAACAATCAAGATTTTTGTCACATTTTCTGCTTGCATCTATACATTGTCCAGTTTTACATTCAAACTGGTTAGATTGGCAGCGTTGTGCAGTGGCTGGGTGAGATTTGAAAGAAAGTTAAGGTGCAGTGCAAAGAAAGAGAGAGCAGGAAAGAGGGCAAAATAAAGATCAGAAAGAATATGAATGAAATTGTATCGAAAGTATTTACATGATGGAGAAGAATTATAGAATCAGTTGTGATTACATTGATAATGCTTTTTAAAATAAAAGTTTAAATGATTTTTTTAAGGTTTTTACAGGGTAATGCAAGGATGGTAAATTAATTGATATTAATGAAAATGAATCTGTGGAAAATTTATTTTCAGAATTCTAGAATAATACTTTAACCTTTATATTTATAGTTAATGATTTAAACATAAATCATGCAAACATTTATAGTCTATGTATTTCTAATCTACTTACTACAATCTTGTTCATCTGATCCATCAGAACAATCAAATTGTTTGTCACATTTTCTGCTAGCCTCTATACATTGTCCATTTTTACATTCAAACTGGTTAGGTTGACAACGTTGTGCAGTGGCTGAGTGAGATTTGAAAGAAAGTTAAGGTGCAGTGCAAAGAAAGACAAGTGCAGAAACAAGTGCAATAGAAATTGTATGGTTGAGAACAAAATAAGAGACTTTGTTGCAAGGATTCATAATATTATGAATAAAAATTGAAGAAACAATTGCAATTACAATGTTAGTTGGCAGTGTTTTGCTTTTGGAAATTGAGTTTTAATTCATTTTTATTAATATTTAATTTAAACTTAAACTGTACAAATTTATATGTATTGCAATTTAATTATAAACCCTACAATCATAGTGTGTATGTGCTGCTAATCTACTTACTAAAATTGGTTTCATCAGAACAATCAAATTGTTGGTCATATTTTCTGTTAGTCTCTATACATTGTCTATTTTTACATTTAAACTGATTAAATTAGCAATGATGAATAGTAGCTTGGTGGAATGTGAAAGAATTTAATTTGCAGTGCAAAGAAAAGTGTAGAATCTCATTTCATGATATAATAAAGAAATAAATTTATTTAATGTTATAATAAATGAATAATAAAACCTTCATGAGAAGATGCGAAAATATCTTGTTGAACTGAAATAATATAAAAAAAATTTTTGGAACTGAATTTTTATTTTTAATATTTAAAGCTAAATTGGACAGACTTATATATTGCTATTTAATTTAAATATGACTTATACAATCATTGTTTATATGTATTGCTAATCTACTTACTACAATTGGCTTCATCTGATCCATCAGTGCAATCAAATTGTTGGTCACATTTTTTGTTAGCCTCTATACATTGTCCATTTTTACATTCAAACTGGTTAGGTTGGCAACGCTGTGCAGTGGCTGGGTGAGATGTGAAAATAAGTTAAGGTGCAGGGCAAAGAAAGACGAGTGCAAGAAAGAGTGCAATATAAATAGTAATGTTAGGAATTAAAAGTTAGATTTCCCTGAAGGGATTTACAATATTATTGATAAAAATTAAAGAATCAATTTCTATTATACAATATTTTTAAGAAGATTAAATTTAATGAATTTTATGATTTTTTTGTTGGTTAAGGAAGGGATGGTAAAATGGTTGGTACAAATGAAAATTAAATTCTTTAAGTTTTACTTTTAGATTTTTAAATACAATTTCTTAGTTTTATTCTTAATATTTAATTCTAGCCTAATTTTTTATAGTCCATGTATTTCTAATCTACTTACTGCAGTTGGCTTCATCCGATGCATCAGAACAATCAAAATTTTTGTCACATTTCTTGCTAGCATTTATACACTGCCCATTTTTACATTCAAACTGGTTAGGTTGACAACGTTGTGCAGAGGCTGGGTGAAAGGTGAAAGATATGACAGATGCAGTGCAAAGAAAGACAAGTTCAGGAAAGAGTCAACATAGAAAAGTTGGAAAGAAAATGGGATTTTATACATAGAACTTTCGATATTTTATATGAGAAAAGAAATCAACAAGAATTTCAATGTTAGTACTTTTGAAATAGAATTTAAATTGGACACACAATTTCAAAATATTTTTAGTATATTAAGGACATATAATGCAAAAATCTAAGGTTTTACAGACATAAAAAATATTTATTTTTAATACTTAAGCCTACATCTTACAATTTTATTAAGTCTTTTTTTTGCTAATTTGCTAACTACAGTTTGTTCCACCTCATGCATCAGAATAATCAAAATGTTGATCACATCTTTTGCTAGCCTCTAAACATTGTCAATTTTTACATTTAAGCTGATTATGTTGAGAAGGTGTTTATGTTAAAAGTGTTTAGATTAAAGGATATAAATATATCAAGTATACAGAAGAAAATTATGAGAATATTTGCAAATATTAGGATTATATATATATATATATATAAAATATTGGAAGAATTTATGTAGCTTCTTGTTATTAATATTTTAAAAATATATTTACATATTTAAATATATTTCATTTAGCAGTTTATAGTGCTTTTATAAACTATTACATTAAAGGAACTTTCCTAATAACAATCAGTTATATAATAAACCTAGATCTGATTTATTGATTATCACCCCAAAAAGTGTGGATGCTTTTCTTTTTTTTTTTTTAATAGTCTTTCCCCTTAAAACTCTTGGATTCATTTGATGCATCAAATCCCATTCTGCATCTGTATAGTTTACTTAACTTTTGAAAACTATCCTATTTTGGCATGCACAGTAGTAAAATAAATCATAAGTAAAATTCTACCTTTATTCCAAGACATTTTCTACCACTAAGTAAGTTAGCATGTGCTTTGAAAAATAATGCCTTTATCATGTAATTTTATTAATCATTACTTAAAATATCTGTCGATATCTCTGAGATGAGGTATTATAATTACTTACATTATTCGAACTGTTATCCTCATCTTCAGTACTATATTCACAATGTTTCAGCCTTCTTCAGTTGATTGAAATTCCAATCACTTGAAGAAGGCCAGAGTGTACAATGGCTGAAATATTGTGAATATGGCAATGTAGATGAGGATAACAGTCCAAATAAAGTAAATAATGTAAGTAATCATTACTTAAAAATTGGAACTATAAAAATAATGGAAACTGTATTAACTTTCTATATACTGAATATATTTTACGATTCACACTTCATTTTTATTTAGATGTTACAATAACAAATTTCAAGTGAACACTAGTTACTATTAATTATATTTTGAAGGAAAGTTGCTACATCTTACAGGCTAAGAATAAATAATGTAACATATTTTAATTCTAAACAGCTGCTATCAATTTACAATAGTTGTTTTCATCTGAGTCACCTAAGGAATCAAATACACCACCACACATTGTCCATTTTTACATCTGAACTGCTCAGGTGGAAAACTCTGTGCAGTAGTAGCTATGTTAGTGGATAAAAGAATAAGATCAAACCGGAATTTATAAACAAGGATCATACCATTCATTAACGGATTTGAGGTTAATGTACTTTATTATTAAAAATTGTTTGCTAGACTGATTCTTGCCATATCATTAACTTCATTATCTGCTTTTCGTATGAATGATTTGCGTAATATAAATTGAACCCGCACCACATAATTGATATGTGTATATATATATATATATATATATATATATATATATATACACACACACACACACACACACATATATATACACACACACACACACTCACTCACTCATATGCAAACATGAGATATATACAGAAATATGAAATTTAAGTTCATAATAGAGTTATGAAACTGTGAAAGTAGAACAAAGTTATTTTTTGTTTTCTCTTTTAAATCTTAAGAATTTGCATACTTTATTATAAAAGACAACATAATAACAGATTTTCAGTTTTCAAACTTTCTTAGATGAAACATTTCCATTATTAAATTCAGATTAGTCTATTTTTTGTTGTTTCTAACACAATAGTCAGGTTATTTAACTTCTATCATTTCAGTAAGCAGCATAGATTGAAAAATAGATGGCTTCTGAAGGGATTCAAAGTTGCATTCCACATTTTGAGAGCCTGTTTGATATGATAGATGATTGCTTACTATTTTGATCATGAAACTTATCAACAGGTGAAATTCAAATCTAGTCATAACACTACATTATTTCTCTTCCAATTCTCGCTGAGACATACTGTTTATTTACACCTAGTATTAGACATAAGTCCAAAGTAAAATGGTAATGAAAATAAAATGAAAAATAAACATGTCTAAAGTTAGTAACTAACTCATCAATTTTAGTTTCACATTTTTACTATCTAGAAATACCTAAAGAAAATTACTTATTTTTAAATATAAAATTCGTAAATACAAGAAGCATACAGTGGATTAATGAAACAAAAACTAAAAAAATAATATTATGACCGAGATTGTAATTTTATAAAAGTTCTTGACTGATATTTCAAAATACGGTGAGATGTTTACTGAAAATTAGAAGTGATTACTGGATGAAAATCTGTAACAATATCTGGACCGATAAAGATAAGAGAATTGAGCAGATTTCAAGCAGAAAGATAAGTAGATTAAAAGAGAGAAACTACATATAACTATATTCTTTAATAGTCAATACTAGTTAAGGGTAAGTAATCTCATCAATCTAGCAGAAAGAATTTAACCAGAAATTTTATATCTATTTTATTAACCGAGTTATTTTCCCAAATAAACACAATTTTTACAGATAACTATATTCTTTAATAGTCAATACTAGTTAAGGGTAAGTAATCTCATCAATCTAGCAGAAAGAATTTAACCAGAAATTTTATATCCATTTTATTAACCGAGTTATTTTCCCAAATAAACACAGAATTCTCTGAAAACAGTGAATTTTAAAAGGAAGTTCACTTATAATTGTCTACTGGAATAAATTCAAAGAAATTAACTTAAAAAATATTACAGATTAAAAAAATAATTTCAATTAAACTGAAAATTATTTTCATCAATAACAGTTTGAGATGTAGACATTATAAATCAGTTTTTTAAGTATATTAAAGAGATATTGTTTTTTTTATTGATAAAATACGATTTTTGGTACATGATAACTATTTTCTCTAACTTACTACAATTGGCTTCATCTGACCCATCAGTACAATCAACATAGTCATCACATTTGTAGTTAGCATCTATACATTGTCCATTTTTACACTCAAACTGGTTAGGCTGGCAACGTTTTTCAGTAGCTGAGTGTGGGGTGAAAAAGAGACATATACCAAGTGTTAGGTACAGTGTAGCGACAAACGAGCACAATGCAAGAGAAAAACATTCTGCTATGTATTAAAAGATAAATTACTAGCTTAATTAATGATTTCATTTCTAATATTGTTTGTTCTTTTTTAAGATAAAAAAAGGATAATTTTAAAAATTACAAAAATTGGTTTTATGATGAGATATTCAAAAGAATTTCCTTAAAAGTATTTTTTTTTATTTAACCAATATATCAGTATCTGTCTATATTTCCGAGATGAAGTATTATGTACACTATTTACATTATTTGGACTATTGTCCTCATCTTTGTTGCCATGTTTATCACAAGGACACATGGCACAGTGGATAAAGGCATGAGTTAGATTGAGTGACAGGACCAAAAGAGTGCGAGTTCAATACCTTGTTAAGGCAATGGAGAACTTTCAGAGGGGAATTAACAGGAGATAACTGACATCCATTAGACATGGCATGTGGAACTAGAACAGTCTACCCCAGTGAGCGAAATAAAGGGTTCAGTTCGACTTTCTAACCACCTGAAGAAGGCTGGAGCATACAATGGCTGAAACGTTGTGATAAACATGGCGACAAAGATGAGGACAATAGTCCGAATAATGTAAATAGTAAGCCAATTATCATATAACAGGGTCTCTCATTAATATTTAAATTCAATCTGAAAAAAAGATAGGATATGGTCAACTAATTAAAACACATAAGAAAATATTAATAAAAAATGAAGAGAACTTTTTAAAAAGACATTTATAAATGTAAATAAATAACCTTTTAATTTGAATAAGATACTCGTCTATGTTGAATTGTTATGTAGGACAGCTGAACTCTGAATGTATTGGATGAGGACTTATCATTATTTACACTATTTACATGCAGACTAATGCCCTACTCTTTGAGATGTTAGACTAGCAGATGGTTCGTGAATTTGGTGAGATAGTAACTGTGAGTTCAATCCCTGGACCAAGTAGTAATAGAACTCAGTGGAAATGGGCAAGCAATAACTGAGCAGTACTAAAATTAAGAACTAGATGAGATATCCCTAGACATGGGCAGTGGAATGAGAATAATTCATAGGTTAGGTTCAGGGTTCATTTTGAAATTCCTTGTAGGTTACCCAGATTGATAAACACCTGATGAAGGCCAGATAGCACAATGTCTGAAATGTTGTGATAACAACAACAACAAAGATGAAGATAATAGTCTACATGGAAATAGTGTAAATAAGAAAGCTGATCTATTTAAATGTTTACAAAATTCAAATAGAAATAATCACTTCTTTGATAAGACTCTTTCATAAGTAATGTTTTAGTTTCATTTTTGCTACTACTTACTACAATCTTGTTCATCAGATGCATCAGAACAATCAAATTGTTGGTCACATTTTCTGCTAGCCTCTATACATTGTCCATTTTTACATTCAAACTGGTTAGGTTGACAACGTTGTGCAGTGGCTGGGTGAGAAGGTGAAAGAAAGTTATGGTGCAGTGCAAAGAAAGGCAAAGTGTAGAAAAGAGTGCAATATAAATGGATTTAAAGATGACATTATTCAAAGAACCTCAAGAAAGTGTTCTTTATAAATAGAAAGGATAGGAACTAAATGGATCAGGTTTTATGGAAATGATTTATAATTTTACTGAAAATAATTAAGAATCAATTGTAGTTACACTGTTAGTATTTTTTAAATACAAATTAAATTTGATGTACTTAATGATTTAATTAGAATATTTTTCAGCTTAAAAAGTAAATATTATTGATTGGTATAAATGAAAATTAAAGCTAAGAAATTTATTTTGAAATTCTGAAAAGTTAATTAAAATTATATTCAGTCTTAATATTTAATATAATCGTACATCGAACCCTTTAATTTTATTCATTGTTAATCTACTTACGACAGTCTTGTTCATCAGATGCATCAGAACAATCAAAACGCTGGTCACATTTTCTGCTAGCCTCTATACATTGTCCATTTTTACATTCAAACTGGTTAGGTTGGCAACGTTGTGCAGTGGCTGAGTGAGAGGTGAAAGAAATTTGAGGTGCAGTGCAAAGAAAGGCAAGTGTAGTAAAGAGTGTAATATAAATGGATTGAAAGATGACATTATTGAAAGAACTGCAAGAAAGTGTGCAATAGAAAGACTGAGAACAAAATAAGAAAATTTATTGAAAGGATTCGTAATATTATGAATAGAAATTCAAGAATCAATTGCTATTTCATTGTTAGTAGGTATTAAAATAAATATTCAAGTTGTCATAAAATGAACATTTTTACAGTTTAATGAGATCATAAAATATTTGCTATAAATGAAAATGTATGTCAAAAGCCTATTTTCAATTTCTGGAATATTACATTACCTTATAAATTTTAATAATCCTCTAAACTTAAGCCATGCAAATTGTTATATTCTATGTATTATAAAAATTTTATTTCTATTTAAAAAAAGAATTTAAAAAAAAAAGTCAAATTAAATGTAAAACCATCTAGGTGTTGTTTTTTTTGTTTATTTACACGTCTTTTGAGAGAGGTGTATTTTTTGTAAGCCAGACAGTGTGTGTAAAAAAAAAAAAAAGCTGTGCGTTTTTTATGACCCTTTTGGATCAGGAATTTGCTGCCAAAATTGTTTGCCAAATTCTGATTTTCTTCTGTGAAATCGTGCAATTTTTATGACCCTTTCGGATCAGGAATAGCCGTCAGAAGCAAAATTTTTGAAGGGCCTTTTTTTATATATTGGCCAATGAAAATTAAGTTTTCGAGACCCGTAGAAATTCCGGATGGCCCCAAGTGGAGCCGACTTTTTCAAATAAAGGAGAGGGCTTTGAGAAACGAAAGGGTAGAAACGAAAAAATAACGAAAGGGAGCCGAAGCAGAGATCTGAGACGACACGCAGTTGGCAGACCACTTAACACCCTCTCTCTACATTGACCGGCAAGTGGGCCATAAATCAGCCTTTCTTCAACTACCAAAAAACCAACCTTTTCCAAAACCAATCCGGCCTGCTGTCAACGAAAATTCTTCAAAGGAGGTGGGTGTCTTTTGTGAGTTCAGCTAAGTGGTGGTCTCTTTTAAAAAAAAAAAAAAACTTTATCCCTTTCTTTTTTATATTTTTGTAAAGGGTCTAAAAACTATCCCTTTTTTGTATTTTTGTAAAGGATTTAAAACTTTATCCTTTTGTATTTTTAAAGGGTCTAAAATTTAAAAAAACCAGAGTTGGACTAAACAATTAATTTCATAGCTTGTTTCTGTGGGTATTTCCTTTTTAGAAACCCCAGGAGAATATTGTTATCCTGCCGTGTTAGGCGCACAGAAGGAAATTTTTGTGCAACCTTTCTTGTTCTTGTCTGTACCTTTTGTGATTATTGTAAAATAATTGTACAATAAATGTTTTTTCCTATTTTTAAAATTTTATGCAGGGGTTTGTCTTGTATCGTTAACTCGCGCTTACTAACGGCAGCTATCGTTTCTTCTGCCAACTAAATTGTGTCTGGCACAAGGAGTTGGTAGGAGTGAGAAAAAAAAGAAACAAAATTTTTACAGTATTGCTAATCTACTTACTACAGTTGGTTTCATCATATCCATCAGAACAATCAAATTGTTGGCCACATTTTCTGCTAGCATCTATGTACTCTCTATAAATTGTTCATTTTTACAAATGTTAGTATCTCTGGTCATGCAGGACTGTAATGTGAATTGTCGTATTCACATGGAACAATTACAAGGAATGATACAGATCTGAACATATCGTGATACTGAAAATAAGGCATGTAAAAACTATGAGTGATAAGAGGAAATAAAAATTTACTGCTTTTATTAATGAAATAATAGACCCAAATTACAAAAGATAAGTTTATTTATATATTTAGTGATATTAAAATTGTAATCATTATTTAGTATGGTGACCTTTGGCTTGAACTACAGCCTCAATTTGTCATAGGATAGAGGAATACAACTTAAAAAATTGTTCATCAAGAAAGATTCTGTCATTCCTCTTGATAAGAAACACAAAGTTCTTGCAAGTTATTTAGCATACTATTATACACCTGAGTTTTCAACACTTTCTACATATGTTTGATTATGCTAAGTTCAGGGTTTTAAGCAAGCTAATCTTGTAACACTGCAATGTCTTCATTAGTGAGAAACTTCATTGTTATATGTGATGCATGGCAAAGTGATCCATCATGTTGGAATATTCCACCTTCTACTATATCTGGTAATAGGTAAGACTTAAGAAAAGTAACATCTCAATGTTTAGTATTCCATTGATTTTTATCAACTTTCCTGTACTATTGTTTTTGATTTAACCCCAAACCAAAGTCACACAAACTGCATTCTTTAATTTCATCAGTTCTAACCTTCATAGCTAAGATCCGCCTTGCTAGGCACATTGCAGTGAACCCCATAATTCCCTTTGTATTCCATTGATGAGATGTAAGTTCCACTCAAGCAGCTTCTTCCCACGAACTGCTGCTTTGTGGTACCAACTCCCTTCTACCTAATTTTACTGTCTTTGCTGTATAATTTAGATTGGTTCTTGTACCAATCTAATCCAGTTTCTTACATTAGAATCCAGTTATATTTTGCTTTTGTCATTATATATCAGTTTTTCGAATGTGCTGGTGGTGTAATGGATAATGGCTTGGAATTGTTAATCAAAGAGCAGAGTTCCAATTCCTGTTGGGTTCATTATATTCACTTCACCATGTGCTGTAAGCTTGGATGTGCAGGTGGTGTAAGGGATAATGGCTTGGAATTGTTAATCAGAGAGCAGAGTTCCAATCCCAGTTAGCTTCATTATATTCACTTATGCCAAATACCTTTGGGAAAAGTATGAATCCATCTCTTCTCTAGGATTTGTATCACTAAATCATTATTATCTAAAAAGAAAAAATTCCTACAATCTAAAAATATTTTCCGGCTTTAAATAACCTGCAAAGGGTTGAAAATGAATCAATCTATCTATATATCACTTTTACCCATTTTTCAATATCCTATAGCAAATATTCTTTTGACTATTTCAAGGATAATGAATTTGGTTAATGATGGCTTTTTTGCTGCAATTTATCTGTTAAGATTACAAAAGTAATATAGTATCCTACTTACTGTATGAACCGAGATTCAGCAGTAACACTGTTTTCATCCGTTACTTGACAAGCTGTTAATTTGGGGTTGGATACTGATAACCTCAAGTACTTTCTTTGATCTCTTTTGTCTAATTTCAAAGATCTACCAGTCTTCTGCATATTCAAAACACTCCCAACATCAATATTCACCTTTTGGGTGAATTGGACCACATACCCTGACATTCCAAGCCCCTGAGTGATCTCATATTGACTCATTCTCATTCTGTGACATTTTGATAATTTTTATCCTCTTTTCCAACCTCACTCTTAACATTTTGAAGCTTAAATCACATGTACTAAAAATGCAAGATGAAGGCTCCAATTTTAGGCAATCTATTTTTGATTATTAATGTGAGAAATTTGCATGCATATCTTAATCTAGGACGATGATAATTTTGAGGGGGTTTCAAGTGTTTATAACTTTTGTATGCTTTATTTTCAGTATCATGATGCATCCAGGTCTGTATCTTGTACTGTGTACACATGAATACAACAACTTCCATTATAGTCCTGAATGACCATAGACATTACTCCTGAAAATACAATGTCAAATACTTACAGTTTCTTAATAAAAATTAGGCAAATTAACTTTTTACCTAGGTAGCTCATTTCTTTTGCTTCCAACTGTATTCATGATATAATAAATGAATGAATTTGTTTCATGGTAAAATAAATGAATGAATGAATTTGTTTCATGGTAAAATAAATAAATGAATGAATTTGTTTCATGGTAAAATAAATAAATGAATGAATTTGTTTCATGGTAAAATAAATAAATGAATGAATTTGTTTCATGGTATAATAAATAAATGAATGAATTTGTTTCATGGTAAATTAAATAAATGATTGAATGAATTTGTTTCATGGTAAATTAAATGAATGAATGAATTTGTTTCATGGTAAATTAAATGAATGAATTTGTTTCATGGTAAAATAAATGAATGAATTTGTTTCATGGTAAAATAAATGAATGAATTTGTTTCATGGTATAATAAATGAATGAATTTGTTTCATGGTATAATAAATGAATGAATTTGTTTCATGGTATAATAAATGAATGAATTTGCTTCATGGTAAAATAAATAAATGAATGAATTTGCTTCATGGTAAAATAAATAAATGAATGAATTTGTTTCATGGTATAATAAATAAATGAATGAATTTGTTTCATGGTATAATAAATAAATAACAAAATATTAGAGTACACAAAAATATCTTGCTGAACCGAAATATATCTGGAAGAATTTTTTTTTTTAATTTTGGAACTGAATTTTTATTTTTAATATTTAAAGCTAAATTGGACAGACTAATATATTGCTATTTAATTTAAATATGACTTATACAATCATTGTGTATATGTATTGCTAATCTACTTACTACAATTGGCTTCATCTGATCCATCAGAACAATCAAATTGTTGGTCACATTTTCTGCTAGCCTCTATACATTGTCCATTTTTACATTCAAACTGGTTAGGTTGGCAACGCTGTGCAGTGGCTGAGTGAAAGGTGAAAGAAAGTTAAGGTGCAGTGCAAAGAAAGACAAGTGCAATGAAGAGTGCAATTTAGTTGGAAAGGTTGAGAAAAAAATGAGATTTTATTAAAAGGAGTCATAATACGGATATAAATACTCCAATGCAATTATATTGTTAGTACTCTTTAAAAATAAAGTTGATATATTTTAAAATTTCTAAATGTCAATCAGGTGTTGGTATAAATGAAATTAAAGAAAATTTATTTTCAATTTCTAGAATATCAGTTGATCTTACTTTTTCTTAATTTAAACATAAATCATGTAAATTTTATTGTCCATGTATTGCTAATCTACTTACTACAGTTGGTTTCATCCGATGCATCAGAACAATCAAACTCTTGATTACATTTTCTGCTAGCCTCTATACATTGTCCATTTTTGCATTCAAATTGGTTAGGTTGGCAGCGTTGTGCAGTGGCTGGGTGAGATGTGAAAGAAAGTTAAGGTGCAGTGCAAAGAAAGACGAGTGCAAGAAAGAGTGCAATATAAAGATCAGAAAGAATATGAATGAAATTTTATTAAAAGAATTCATGATATGATGAAGAATTATAGAATCAATTGCAATTATAATTTATAATGCTTTTTAAAATAAATTTAAAGTTGAAGAATTTTTAAGGTTTTTACAGGGTAATGCAATGATGATAAAATAGTTGGTATTTATAAAATAAATCTATGGAATGTTTATTTTACAAATTCTGGAATAATAGTTTATCTTATATATTAATGCTTTATTATTTTAAGACATTTTTTATGTTTATACGTTCTTTTTATAGATACAAATATTTAAGTAAATGCTCTGTTTATAATAAACAGTATTAACGACATTTACCGGCCTGATTGTCTGAGAAATTTTCATAGAAAAAATGCGTCCTCCGACTTTATTATTTAAACCTAAATCCCTGAAATTTTTGTAGTCCTTGTATTACTCATCTACTTACTACAATTGGCTTCATCTGATGCATCAGAACAATCAAATCTTTTGTCACATTTCTTGTTAGCTTCTATACATTGTCCATTTTTACATCTGAATTGATTAGGTTGACACAGTTGGCCAGCTAATTAAGAAGTGTAATAAAAATAACAGATGAGGTGATATACAATTATTTATAAAAGAAATGAAGGAAAAATACTATATGAATGAATATTGGGACAATGATGCAAAATAGAATTCAGGTTAAATGATTTATAATAATTTATCGTTTTAATAGGTGTAGTACTTACAATTTTGCAATCTATAATCCTAAAAATGTTTTCATAAGTTGCATCAAACCATAAATCATATTTAAATATTTGACACCAGGTGTTTCAACTTTTACCAAAGATAGTATGCCTTATTTCTAATTTTAAAACGTAATATTTTATATCAGGGGTTGGCAACCTACTGCATGCAAATGACATCACAATAGCTACTATGACACAAAGATATTTAACCATTTCCACTTTAATATATACTAAAGTATATATACTATATATTACTATATAAAATATATTGTAGAACAGATATATTGACCTTGACTTGTATAAAAATATGTATGCTGTTGGCACACTGAATGATTTTAAAACCCTAAGTTGGCACATAGTAAATGGTTGCCAACCTCTATTTTATATCATCTAAATTGTCTTTATCTACTTACTACAGTTAGCCTCATCTGATGCATCAGAACAATCAAATTTCCCATCACATTTCTTGTTAGCTTCTATACATTGTCCATTTTTACATCTGAACTGGTTAGATGGACAACTTTGTGCAGCAGCTAAATAGATTAAAGAAAGATGGAGGCAAAAAGTAAAGGCAGGTAGGATTTTATTACTGGCACATGTTGTCATTAAAATTAGATGATTAAATACAATAAGGTTTTATTAATGTTTTAAATGCTCTTAACAGCAATGGCAGCTTCAGTAATTTGAAAATTAGAGAATGAAAAACTAAATTGCAATCCTTGAGTTAACCTGAATCAAAAGTAATTTTTGGAACAAAACCATCATCAGGACAGTAATAACATCCTTTGAAATGTTAACTTTAATAAAATATTTGTTTATAAATCCCATTGGTTTTGTAAAACTGAATGTGAGATAAATCTATGTAAATTGACTATCTTGAGGAACATGTTTTAATAGATTTTGTCAGGTCAGCTTAACATGTTAATGAAATGAAATCTTAACAGTGTCAGATAAACAGACTTTTCTTGTGATAAATTCAAAAGAAACTTTTAAAGAGTTAAGTTGCCAAGTCTGATCTACTTGTATATGTATCTTAAGAATCAGATTTTAGGACAAAATCTGTTATCCTGTAACGTGCTTTAAAAATTGTTTCAAGAAATAATTTATTGAAAGAAAAAATCTAATGGAATCTCAAACAATATTGTGTAGCGAAGTATCTATTGAAAGAGGCACCAACAATTTGACTTAGATAAAAAACACAGATATATGCTATTAATTATTAGGAAATATACAGAAAAGGTAGTGTAATTAAAAGCAAACAGAAAACTGTCAAATGTATAAATATTTATGTATTAAATGAATAAAGGAATTGTTTTATTTGGGAATACATGAGATTAATATCATCTTCAAAGACACTACCAAACTAATTCTCATCTGATATTCAAGTATTTGTGTAACATTTTAATTAAAAAAGTATTACTTTATGATAAGTATAAAATCTTTAGTTTTACAAACCTATCAGTACAGTTTATAAAACATTCAAATGTTTCATTAAAAACTAGTATGTATTGATAGAGATATCAAAGATTGATATTGATATTATCGAAGATTGATTGAGATATTATCAAAGTAAATAGTGAATTCATATCAAAGTATCCTGTAACAGAGACATGGGAATTATTAATATTAAAATTCAGAAGTATAACTTTTTATTTCTCTCATTACTTACTACAATTGGCTTCATCTGACCCATCAGTACAATCGACATATTCATCACATTTGTAGTTAGCATCTATACACTGTCCATTTTTACACTCAAACTGGTTAGGTTGGCAACGTTGTGCAGTGGCTGAGTGGGAGGTGAAATATACAAAATGTGAGGTGCAGGGCAAAGAAAGACAGGTGCAAAGAAAGGCAGAGATTAAAAAAGGTTTCTATGTACATTGAAAGGAGAATTAAGTTTAATGATTTTATTTTTGAAAGTTTCTAATATTTCTTTTTTCTTGTAAAGGTAAGAAAAGTTTTATTTAAAAAAAGTCCTTGCTTTTCTGAGTAGATTTCAAAAGAATTGCATACATGATGTTTTTTTTTTCTTGTTTAGTTTCTATCATTTAAAAATTGTCATGTAACAGGGTTTCGTTTACTTTAAAATGCAATCTGAAGAGTTAAGCTATTATCTCCCATAAATATTTGAAAATAACACAAATAAAACTCTCAGAAGATGAACAGACTTCTTCAAATTGAAAAAAAATATATATTTCAAATGTAAATAATCTTTTCTTTTGAATGATATAAATAGATGAACCCATGAATTGAAAGTAAGTGATTGATCAGTTTAAATGGCTTTAGAAAAACTAAACAATTTTTCTTAATAAAAACCTTTCATAATATTTTCATTTTTGCTACTACTTACTACAATCTTGTTCATCAGATCCATCAGAACAATCAAATTGTTGGTCACATTTCCTGCTAGCCTCTATACATTGTCCATTTTTACATTCAAACTGGTTAGGTTGGCAACGTTGGGCAGGGGCTGAGTGGGAGGGGAAACATACAAAATGTGAGGTGCAGTGTAAAGAAAGAAAAGTGGAGAAAAGGGTGCAATTCTTGTATACAAGTAATGAACAGAAATGATAAAGATTTCCTTGAAACAAATTATGATATAATAGTTTGTATGAATAAAAAAAACTATAAAATTATATCGAAAGTATTTCTTCTAAATTATTTGATGATAGGACAAGAAATATTTTTATAAGATGTTAATGAGATCATATGAAAATGTTTGACAGAAATTAAAATAAATACTGAAGAAATTTCTGAAAATCTGGAAATTAATCTTTATTTTCTTCTTAATATTCAATTTAAACCTAAATCCTATAAATTCATTTAGTCTATGCATTTCTGGTACACTTACTACAATCTTGTTCATCAGATCCATCAGAACAATCAAATTGTTGGTCACATTTTCTGCTAGCCTCTATACATTGTCCATTTTTACACTCAAACTGGTTAGGTTGGCAGCGTTGTGCAGTGGCTGGGTGAGATGTGAAAGAAAGTTAAGGTGCAGTGCAAAGAAAGACGAGTGCAAGAAAGAGTGCAATATAAAGATCAGAAAGAAAATGAATGAGGTTTTATTAAAAGAATTCATGATATGAGGAAGAATTATAGAATCAATTGCAATTATAATTTATAATGCTTTTTAAAATAAATTTAAAGTTGAAGAATTTTGAAGGTTTTTACAGGGTAATGCAACGATGCTAAAATAGTTGGTATTAATGAAAATTAATCTATGGAATGTTTATTTTACAAATTCTGGAATAATAGTTTATCTTATATATTGATACTTTATTATTTTAAGACATTTTTTATGTTTATATGTTCTTTTTATAGATACAAATATTTAAGTAAATTCTCTGTTTATAATAAACAGTATTAACAACATTTACCGGCCTGAATGTCTGAGAAATTTTCATAGAAAATATGTGTCCTCCGACTTTATTATTTAAACCTAAATCCCTGAAATTTTTGTAGTCCTTGTATTACTCATCTACTTACTACAATTGGCTTCATCTGATGCATCAGAACAATCAAATCTTTTGTCACATTTCTTGTTAGCTTCTATACATTGTCCATTTTTACATCTGAATTGATTAGGTTGACACAGTTGGCCAGCTAATTAAGAAGTGTAATAAAAATAACAGATGAGGTGATATTACAATTATTTATAAAAGAAATAATGGAGGAAAAATACTATATGAATGAATATTGGGACAATTATGCAAAATAGAATTTATGTTAAACGATTGATAATAATTTATCACTTTTTAACTGGTGTACTTCTTACAGTTTTGCAATCTACAGTATGACTGAAAAGTAACTTCCTATTTTCTGTATAATGGACTCTCCTGTCTAACTATTATGTTTACAAAATGGGAGAGTCCATTATACATAAAATAGGGACTTAATTTTCAATCACTTAGTACAATTATATGAATATTTGCATAAGTTGCATGAAACTATAAATCATATTTAAATATTTGACACCAGTTGCTACAATTTTTTTCAAAGATACTATGTCTTATTTCTAATTTTAAAACTTAATATTTTATACCATCTAAATTGTCTTTATCTACTTACTACAGTTGGCTTCATCTGATGCATCAGAACAATCAAATTTCCCATCACATTTCTTGTTAGCTTCTATACATTGTCCATTTTTACATCTGAACTGGTTAGATGGACAACTTTGTGCAGCAGCTAAATAGATTAAAGAAAGATGGAGGCAAAAAGTAAAGGCAGGTAGGATTTTATTACTGGCACATGTTGTCATTACAATTAGATGATTAAATACAATAAGGTTTTATTAATGTTTTAAATGCTCTTAACAGCAATGGCAGCTTGAGTAATTTGAAAATTAGAGAATGAAAAACTAAATTGCAATCCTTGAGTTAACCTGAATCAAAAGTAATTTTTAGAACAAAACCATCATTAGGACAGTAATAACATCCTTTGAAATGTTAACTTTAATAAAATATTTGTTTATAAATCCCATTGGTTTGTAAAACTGAATGTGAGATAAATGTATGTAAATTGACTATCTTGAGGAACATGTAATAGATTTTGTCAGGTCAGCTTAACATGTTAATGAAATCTTAACAGTGTCAGGTAAACAGACTTTTCTTGTGATGAATTCAAAAGAAACTTTGAAAGAGTTAAGTTACTAGTCTGATCTACTTGCATGTTCATCTTAAGTAACATAGATTCTAGGAGAAAATCTGTTATCATATAACTTGTTTTAAAAATCTCTTGAAAGAAAACAAAATCCATTGTAAATTAAAACATTTTCCATTCAGATTTTATGTATATTTAAGGTATTAGTTCCAACAATTGTCAAATTCACACGCCTCTACAGTCTTTTGAACAAGAGTAGATGTGTGCACATGTTTCCAGCTTAGTACTGGGTTTTTGGTTACTTCTAAAGTCTTTTCTTTCTCTTTTAGTAGCTGCTTGCATCATTGTGGCATTGTCACCTTGCTTGGGGTGAATTGATTAAAAAAACAAAAGCACTATAACCTATCATAACACATATAGTATTAAAGTCTTTCATTAATTGCCCGAGAGTTACACTTGTAATATATTAATACTTGACCATGCATTTTTATGTTTTAATTACTTACTACAGTTGGCTTCATCTGACCCATCAGTACAATCGACATATTCATCACATTTGTAGTTAGCATCTATACACTGTCCATTTTTACACTCAAACTGGTTAGGTTGGCAACGTTGTGCAGTGGCTGAGTGGGAGGTGAAATATACAAAATGTGAGGTGCAGGGCAAAGAAAGACAGGTGCAAAGAAAGGCAGAGATTAAAAAAGGTTTCTATGTACATTGAAAGGAGAATTAAGTTTAATGATTTTATTTCTGAAAGTTTCTAATATTTCTTTTTTCTTGTAAAGGTAAGAAAAAGTATTATTAAAAAAGTCCTTGCTTTTCTGAGTAGATTTCAAAAGAATTGCATACATGATGTTTTTTTTTCTTGTTTAGTTTCTATCATTTAAAAATTGTCATGTAACAGGGTTTCGTTTACTTTAAAATGTAATTTGAAGAGTTAAGCTATTATCTCCCATAAATATTTGAAAATAACACAAATAAAACTCTCAGAATATGAACAGACTTCTTCAAATTGAAAAAAAAAATATTTCAAATGTAAATAAATAATCTTTTCTTTTGAATGATATAAATAGATGAACCCATGAATTGAAAGTAAGTGATTGATCAGTTTAAATGGCTTTAGAAAAACGAAACAATTTTTCTTAATAAAAATCTTTCATAATATTTTCATTTTTGCTACTACTTACTACAATCTTGTTCATCAGATCCATCAGAACAATCAAATTGTTGGTCACATTTCCTGCTAGCCTCTATACATTGTCCATTTTTACATTCAAACTGGTTAGGTTGGCAACGTTGGGCAGGGGCTGAGTGGGAGGGGAAACATACAAAATGTGAGGTGCAGTGCAAAGAAAGGTTATTGTAAAGAAAGCAGAAATTTTATAGAAAATACCAATGTTAATACAATTAAAATTAAAATTTTTTTTTACTATTAATTAATAAACAATATCAATTTGATATGGTCTACTAGTTGCTAATTTGCCATTGAAAGTTTGTTTCATTTGATATTTCTGTGTAGCATATATATATATATATATATATATATATATATATATATATATATATATATTTAATTTTTAAATAAACAATTATATAACATAAATATGTTATAAAATCACTACAAAAATAGCCATTTTGTTTCAACACCTCCGGTGTCTTATCAAGTGATGATGTTGAACGTAGAATAAAAGGTTTTAAAAGTTTTAAATTAATTAACGATCCTTCGTAAGGGGAAAACGCTGTTACATAAGCAGGAATGGCCAATCAAAATACAAGTATACGAGAATTCAAAAAACTAGACAACGAAGTAAGGGTATAATAGCTATTAAAAGCTTCAAAGTTGGGGTTTTACTAAAATAGAATTTATTCTAACCAATAAGTATTAAATTATATGATAAAATTCGATATTAAAAGTGAAGGTAAAAAATTATCAATTTTAAAATCTAAATTTAATCTCTATTAAGTTTAAAATTGTAAAACTACTGATGAGAAAAGAAAAATACATATGTTATTCAATTTATTTTTTCATTGAAATTATATTAGAACAGACACTAATTTCAGCTGGTCTTCCTGACAAAAATGTATACATTTTAATTCCAAGTGTATTCTGATACAACAACCAAAAAATATTCAAGACTGAAAGTGTCATTAAACGAATGCTAACCACTTATTAAAATATAACTTATACGGGCAAATATGCATAGATAAAAATGGTCAAATAGAACACAGAAACAAAGAATATGGGAAGGAAGGACATTAAAACAGATATATATGTTTAAAAATAACATTATCAAATATATATATAAAAAAACAAAAAACAAAAATTTCAAACACACAAACATATATATATATATATATATATAAAAATATATATATAATTCGATATAAGCCTTATTATACATTAGGTGATAATAAATAAGAACTACTTACAGATATAAGTGTACAGTCACACATATTTTCATATATACAAATAACCATAAATATAGGTCTACAGATACCCATATATATATATATATACGCATACACATATGTATATATACACATACAGAAGTAAGTATAAACATATCAACCCACACAGCAAGGTAAAAAAATATAAACAAACCAAATATAAATATATATATACATACATGCACATATATACAAAAACACATATACATACATAAACATACGCATGTATACATATACGTATATAAACTAAACACACAAATATACATATATACCGACACATATACAAACACACGTATATACATTAAACAAAAAAACCATACAAACGTAAACTCAACATACACCTATATAAACATATATAAGCACATACACATCCATACACACACACACATATATATATATATATATATATATATATATATATATACAGACATAAAAATAGGAATATATATATACAGAAACCTACATATATTCTAAAGATATTATCTTATTGACAATAAAATATAGTAAAAGTTCATAATAATTTAAAAAAAATAACCACACACAGTTGTTAAGTCTATAAGCAATAAAAAATCCTTATCACACAAAAGTAGATCTTAATTAGTATCGATGATACATTCCAAGCCACTAAGATATACATACAAATACATATACTAGGACATACGAACATACATCCACATATACAAATATATAATCAGGTATAAATACCCGTATCGACACATACACATATATAAGTACACTCCCATCCTCGCATATACATATAAATATATACATATATATACAAATATACATACATATACACATACATATACACATATAAATACATATACACATACATATACACACACTCACATATACATATACACACCCACAAATACACATACATATACATATATACAAACATAGGCTTATACACGCAGCAGTAGACACAAACCAAAGTTTACATACCTTCACACACACACAAACAAGTTCACATGATAGGTGTCAACATACACACACACACACATATATATATATATATATATATATATATATATATATATATATATATATATATATATATATACCTATAATAACAAGTACAGATATATATACGTAAATACACAAAAATTCAACCATATACATGTATCCTAACATACATACATAAACATATTCATACATACAGAAATATACGTAAATATACATATAGATACACAATACAACTGTATATATATATATATATATATACATACACACCAATATTTATAACCTCTTCTCTTCTTCCCCTCCCTTTTACCTTCTTACTTTTTATATATATATATATATATATATATATATATATATAAAACAAAAAAAAACACTAACATATATATACACTTATATACACACGCATACACATCCAGCAGTAAAAACACACATTCATATGCACAAATACATAGACACATATACAGACATGGATAACACTGTATAGGTACACAATATACATTCATATCGACAGGATGACCATCAGGTTATAAAAGTAATAATCTATTAAACTTACAGTGACATATCATTATCATTGAAAGTATACAACCCCTATAATAAGTTAAATTTATAACGGTGTTTACAATTAACTGTTAGTTTATATCTTTGATTTAAGAGATCAGTCTTATTTTTAAATCTAATTATTTCAAATTTTTTGTTAAGACATAGGTAACACGGGGCATGTAGGGAGTTACATGTCTGTGCTTTCTTAATCAATTTCCATTTAACCGTAGGTGTTTTATTCTTTTCTTTTAGACTCCAAAAATACTTGAATAATGAAGTCATATGCTTATAATTACTGTTATTAAAAGATTGCATATGCCTCCGCCAAAGTTCCTTGAATGGTTTCATGATACTACCAATGTAAAATTTCTTTAAATTTGGATTTTCTAGTGTTGAGACTGTACTAAGATGAACTACAGAACTAGTCATACAATTATTTTTTAGTGGACAATTATTAGGATTCCTACAATTACATAAGTTGTTATTCGTGTTGTCATACTTAGTATTGCTGCTTGCAACCTGGTGAGTAATCAAGCTTTTTGAGTCCTTATACTTGTTAAAGACTCTGTTGTTATGTTTTTTAATTATTTTCTCTAGGTTATCTGCACAACTATAGCTTAATTTAAGGGTATTAGGATTAAATATTTTACTAAGTGGGTTAGTTTCAGGCTTGGGGAAATGTTTCTTGATGAGGTTTAGAAATATACGTCCTAATTTAGTTGTAACCATTATATTGAAAGGGGGAGTAAACCAGATGATCTTTCTGGATCTTCTTTTTTTATTATGGTTGCAATTAACCGGGTTTTTATATTGAATAGTGGTATCTTTGTATCCACTATTTTTGAGTGCAGAATTGTAAAAATCCCGATGTTTATTAAAAATATCTTTGTTAGAAGAGTTAGTGCTAATCCTAAATCCAATGGAGGAGGGTATGTGTTTGGTAACTGAAGGGGGATGGTTGGAATTTGGATGCACATATATTGGGTTGGAATTAACCTTCACATGGTTGGAAAGTGTTGCTAGTAAGGTCTAGGGTGACGTCTAGAAAATCTACTTGTTTAACATTAGTTGTAACTCTTGTCCTAAGACCCAAATCCTTAAATACCCTATGGATCATTTTCCTAATATGGTCTACCTTAATTTTAGTGGAGTTTTTAACAACTAACAAGCCATCATCTCTATACAATCCTACACTATCAGAATCTAAACAATCAAAGGCACTTATATTGTACAAAAGAAATAATCCAACCAGGTCAGAAGCTTCCGCAGAATCCAATACATATATATATAAATATATATATATATATATATATATATATATACATACACACACATACTTATTTGTATTGATGTGAATTTGTGACCCTGGGTTTTACACCCTTGTGATCATAAGAGTCTGATGATTGCAAGGGTGTGAAACCCAGGGTCACAAACTCACATCAATACAACTAAGTATGTTAGCTCTATCACCGATATTGAGAGCTTTCCAATAAGTACTGCGCATATATAATATATAAATAATATATATAGAAATTATATATATATATTTATAAATACATACATATATATATTCCAAAATAAAAACAACATAGTAATTGCCGTAAGAAAAGCATCTTCAAAAGCATATTTGAATTTGTACATTAACAAATCCAAGCTTAGTCAAACACAAGGCTACAAATATGAAATGTTAAACTTGGAAGACAATGTTTAATTTTATTTTGAAATAATAAATAGAGTATATGTTATTCTTTAAACATTACAAGTTATATAAGTTACTTATGCTGTTACTTACTACAATCTTGTTCATCAGATCCATCAGAACAATCAAAACGCTGGTCACATTTTCTGCTAGCCTCTATACATTGTCCATTTTTACATTCAAATTGGTTAGGTTGACAACGTTGTGCAGTGGCTGAGTGAGGGGAGAGAAATGACAGGTGCAGTGCAAAGAAAGACAAGTGCAAAGAGGAGTGCAATATAAATAGGCCAAGAGTGGAAAATAGTAAATTTTACAGAAAAAAACTTATTGATAAAACACTAAAGATTGAATGCTATTACATTTCAAAATAGAAATTAAATTTAATTTATTCAATGATTTAATGAATATTATTTATTTATTGTATTGATATAATGAATATTTCTACAGTTTAATAAGTGCATGTTAAAATATTTTGTAGGAATGAAAATCATCTACAGAACATTTTTTTTAAATCATGGAAAATTACTTTATGTAATTTTTATTTTTAGAATTTAACTGAATATTAAACTGTCCAATTTGATTTGACTATTTTTACATTGAAAATGGCTAACTTGACAAAGTAGAGTTCTTGTTAAAAACGAACAAGACAGAATTATATTAGGTGTAAGGAAACAGAATGATGAAGTTTATAAAGGTTATGAAATAAACTTCAATAAATTGTTTTGTTTATGGCTTATCAACCTTTTGCAAATTATTTAAAGCCAGAAAATATTTTTAGATTGACAGAATTTTGGGAGATAACAATAATTAACTGATACCAATCTGTTATCCATTATCCCACCCACACATCCAAGCTTACAGCACCTGATATTTCTAATTAACCATTTAGGTACTGACCAGGCTCAATGTTGCTTAACTTTGGTGATTGTACGAAAAACTGTGTTTCAACATGATATAGCTGTAGGTTAGACATCAATAAAAAAAAAAAAGTTATATATCTGCACCAAAAGTAAAAGTGCTCAATGTAAAATACATAGCTTTGAATAAAATAGTATTTCTGTTCTTACCTGTCAAAAACTTTTATACATTGTTGCATTCTTCAGGTGGTAAAGGAAAAAAATATATTAATTTTTGCAATTCAGAATGAGGATGGTATTAATTTAAGGGTAAGGAAAATGGTTACAACATAGTTCTCAGCAAAATTATATGCCGACTAAACAGCAAGGATTGATGGTCATCTGTACACATAGGGACAAATTCCTGGTGAAAAACAAACACAGGATAAGCAAAAAATCTATAAACAGTTACATCTCACCCACTTTCATTAAGCCATTGATAGAAATCTAGATAGGAATAGTTCAAAGAAACCAAAATCTTTCAATGATAACTATATTGTAACCATTTTCCCTGCTTTCTCTCATACCTTTCTCATTTATTCTGAATTGTAATAATTCATGTGAATAATTCCTTTCTTTGCCATCTTAAGATTGTAACACTACATGAATCTGATCTTAAGATTGTAACACTACATGAATCTGATCTTAAGATTGTAACACTACATGAATCTGATCTTAAGATTGTAACACTACATGAATCTGATCTTAAGATTGTAACACTACATGAATCTGATAGTTGTGGATGGGCAAGATAGAACAGAAATATATAAAGCCAAAATTAGGAATTTTTATTGTTACTATTGTTATTCTTGAAGGGCATTTATTCTTTAGTTACCTATTTTGAATTGCTTTAAGGAACTTTTATTATATTACAAATGACACGAGCAATCAGATAAACACAGTTTGGATTATCTTAATTAACAGTCAGTTAAAAAATTATTTAATTTTAGTTTTAAATTTTGTATATATTAAGTCTTCTAAATTTATCTTTGTTACTTACTACAATTGGCCTCATCTGATGCATCAGAACAATCAGTTTTTTGGTCACATTTCTTACTTTCTTCAATACATTGTCCATTTTTACATCTGAATTGGTTATGTTGGCATTGTTGTGAGGCTAATGGAGTTAAAACAAATGCACAGAGTGCAAAGAAATGCAAAGCATAATCAGGAAACTATACAAGTAATGTATCTAAATGTAAAGGGATTTTTTAAATAGAAACAATTTCAATAAAATAAAATTAAAACTCGTGATATAACAGATATTAGAGCTTCTATTTTTACAATTTAAATTTATGTATTGGATTAATTATACACAGAAAAATTTATATTGGTTATAAATTACTTATTTTTGTGTCCATACTGAAAAATAACTGGTTAGGTAAAAACTAAGACATATACATATTAAAATACAAGCAAAGATATATTACTAAATTGTCTGATGTTAATTTAAACATCTTTTCAAATGATTGCTTTATATTTAAAATATCTCTATTTTGCTTTATGACTAACTATATATGACTACTTACTACAATTGGATTCATCTGATCCATCAGTACAATCAACATATTCATCACATTTGTAGCTAGCATCTATACACTGTCCATTTTTACACTCAAACTGGTTAGGTTGGCAACGTTGTGCAGTGGCTAAAGGGGAGACGAAATAAAGAGACACACAAAATGTTAGGTGAAATGTAAAGAGAAATAAAGTGTAAGGATAAGAAAGTTTTGTTAGAAAGGAGGCAATATTAATGTCAACTTATTCAGTTGGATATTATCAGCTGATTACAATTTAAATATCAAGTTTTAACTAAATGTTAGTGATCTTTTATGAAGAATTTCATATTTCAAATTAAAAAAAAATGATTTGAGTAAAAATAAAATGAAATAACTACAAATAAGTTTGTCACTAATAATCAAAAACAGTATGTGTAGGTAAGTAATTATCAGGATCAGCCATTTTTTCTTTCATTTATTATGATGTCTTGATCATAATAAATGAATTAGTGGAAATGTAGTTAAATCAGAGATGAGGAAAATATTTTTGTTTACAGAAAGACAAGAATGTTTAAAAGAGATTCTAGTGTCATTAAGGTAGTATAAAGAAAGACATTTTATCTGCTACAATTAATTGCACATTAGGTTAAATGAAAACTGAAAAAATATATATAGATTAGAAAAATTTTAAAAAAACATTATATATATATATATATATATATATATATATATATATATATATATATATATATATGTCATTCACAGACAGTACTGTTTCGCTGTATCACAGCTCCTCAGTGTGACTAGACATCCAAATGCCTCAAGCCAGGATTGAAACACAACTGATTTGGTGTCAGCCAGAGCTATCTTCACTCGGTAGAGTTACACAACTAAATCTAGCGTATTGTTTTTACAAATGTAAACAAATGCCATCAGCCAAAGTGCTCCATTCATTTTACTGAAGAGCTTTGCATTAGTGCAGGTGGCTGTTGTTTATAGAATTAGCTTATCACTCAACAGTGCTCAATTGAAATGTATTTTCAAGAGCTAAATTATGTATATATATATATAAAGTATGTTTCATCCATCAGTCTCAGGAAACCATGAATCTGCACCTAAAATGTTATGTCTCAGCTGCTTAAGACAGTACAGCATCATTTATGGCTTTACAGGCCCACACTAGAGTCACAGTCTCAATTGCAACCAATGGACATGATGATGCTTTCCCCAGAATGTCGATATGCTGTTTTCTTTCCTTCACACTTCACCCTGGCAACAAGCCTCCATTCCTTCTCTTCTCAATCCAGCCCTGTGGAAATCACATCTCCAATGTGAGCAATCATTAGCAATATCTTCCCACCTCTCACTATCCATGTCCATTGCTCTCATGTCACTTTTGCAGGTGTCCTTGAAGCAAAGATGAGGTTGCCCTCAATCCGTCTTGCCAATTCCCTATACAGAAGGACCTTCGGAATTCTCCCATCAGTAGACTGTTGCTTCCTGTGTTTTGCTGTGATGGTGAGGGGATGCTGGAGTATCATCTCCAGGGAACAGGCATGGGTGGGGGTTTTATGAGAGATACAGCTTGGCATTGGCATCATCGCAGGAGTTACCAGAATTAAGTTGAACATAACACTGGACTGTCTTAGGGACTCTGGTTCTGGATTTGTATACAGGGTTTACTCTCAAAGACTTCCCTATGATTGGGTATGCCCAAAAGGCAGCAGAGGTTTGAAAATCAGAATTTTCCTTATATATATATGTGTGTGTGTGTGTGTGTGTGTGTGTGTATATATATATATAATTAAAGGAACTGTTTTAAATTATCAGATTGAAAGGCATGCTTTCATAATAATTACAAGAAGTTATGTATGTCACATATCAGACAGCTACTTACTACAATCTTGTTCATCAGATGCATCAGAACAATCAAATTGTTGGTCACATTTTCTGCTAGCTTCTATACATTGTCCATTTTTACATTCAAACTGGTTAGGTTGGCAACGTTGTGCAGTGGCTGAGTGAAAGGTGAAAGAAAGTTAAGGTGCAGTGCAAAGAAAGACGAGCGCAGGAAAGAGTGCAATATAAAGATCAGAAAGAAAATGAATGAGGTTTTATTAATAGAATTTATGATAATATTGTGAATATGAGTCAAAGAATCAATGAAAATCTGTTACTATCTTTAGAATGTAAATTTATCATTTAATGATTTTTGTACACAATTCTCAGTTTAATATGATAGAAATGAAAATCAAGTTTTTTTCTGATATGCTAGAAAATTACTTAATCCCATTTTTATTGTCAATATATAATTTAAAATTCAAACATGCAATTTTATGCATTCTTTGTATTACTTAATTACTTACAACAGTTGCTTTCATCTGTTGCATCAGAGCAATCTAAAATTTGGTCACATTTTCTGGTAGCCTCTATACATTGTCCATTTTTACATTCAAACTGGTTAGGTTGGCAACGTTGTGCAATGGCTGGGTGAGAGGTGAAAGAAAGTTAGGGTGCAGTGCAAAGAAAGAATGCAATATAAATGGAAAGTTTGATAACAAAATAAGAGATTTTACTGAAAGGATCCATATGAATAATAATTAAAGACTCAATTGCTATTAAATTGTTAGTATTTTTTAAATAACTATTTGATATCATTGAAAATTTATACAGTTTAATGAAGTGATGATAAAATAGCTACTATAAATGAAAATTTGTCTGTGGAAAATCTTTCAATTTCATGAATATTCTTTTATATATCTATTCTTAATAATTTAAACATAAATCATGCAAATGTTTATAGTCTAATGTACTACATTTCAATAAACTTTGTCTTTCTGTAACTTCTCAAGCTCTGTTCAGCAATCCATTCACTTAATCTCATTAAGTATGTTATTCATTGTTTTCCTCTTGCCCTCTATTTGCCCTGTGAGTATCAGATTTTCTAAGCCCTCCTTCCTCATCACGTGCTCCAGAAACCTCAACTGTCTCTTCCTGATGTTAAGAATTAGTTCCCTTTTTGTTTTCATTTTCTCCAAAACTTTGTCGTTACTCACATATTTGGTCCACGGTATGTTGATTAATTCCTTTCTCCAAAAGTTGAACAGTCTTGCCTATATAATCAGCATCACATTGACATTTAAATTCGCATATAACAGAACTGGTTTTAAAGATATAGACATATTCTTTAAATGTCTTATAACTTAGACACTTATATGTATTTTGAAATGCTTTTATGAAAATAAAAACTTGTTTAACAGCAATCAAATAAACAGTGGGTAGAATTGTATTTACTGAAATTCAGTAAAGAAATGGTTGATTATCTTTTAACACTAATAGATATGTTTTCTGAATGTGTCACTTTTACTTAATAAAGTTGGTTTCATCTGCTACATTGGAATAATTAAATCTTTGATTACATTTATTGCTAGCTTCTATACACTGACCATTTTTATATCTGAATTGGTTATGTTGGCAATATTATGTAGTTAAGTAGACACTGAAAGAAATATCTAAACAACTGGACAAAACAAAAAACCTGATTATGATTGATGTAGAAAAAATTATTTTCAACAGTATATTTGAATCAAGATATTCATAAAGCCCAACAGGTTTAAGCACATGACTATATAGATGTTATAATGGAATGTCCCACACTCCCTATCGTCTATGTGGATTGACTATATCAGTAGATATATATAGTAAGCACAGGATAGACTTGCTTTAGGAATTACTAGCCTGCTAACCAATTCCCTGTCTTTCAGTACTGTATTCTCTTTTACAATAAACCTCTCTTCATCTACGTGTGTTGCTGTTCATTTCACTCGAGTACCACCTTTGTCTGTTTGTAACCTCTTTAAGGATACAACAGTAGAGAAAATGTGGGGGTGGGGATAGTGTGTAATTATTATGTTTGAAAATATTAGCTTGAGTATATGCTAATTTTAGCAAGAAGTTAAAACAAATTTCATGTGTTATTCATTATGTTGTTACTTACGACAATCTTGTTCATCAGATCCATCAGAACAATCAAAACGCTGGTCACATCTTCTGCTAGCCTCTATACATTGTCCATTTTTACATTCAAACTGGTTAGGTTGGCAACGTTGTGCAGTGGCTAAGTGAAAGGTGAAAGAAATTTGAGGTGCAGTGCAAAGAAAGGCAAGTGTAGTAAAGAGTGTAATATAAAAGGATTGAAAGATGACATTATTGAAAGAACTGCAAGAAAGTGTGCAATAGAAAGACTGAGAACAAAATAAGAGAATTTATTGAAAGGATTCATAATATTATGAATAGAAATTCAAGAATCAGTTGCTATTTCATTGTTAGTAGGTATTAAAATAAATATTCAAGTTGTCATAAAATGAACATTTTTACAGTTTAATGAGATCATAAAATATTTGCTATAAATGAAAATGTATGTCAAAAGCCTATTTTCAATTTCTGGAATATTATTTTATCTTACATATTTTAATAATATTCTAAACCTAAATCATGCAAATTCTTATATTCTATATATTATTATTCACTTACGACAATCTTGTTCATCAGATCCATCAGAACAATCAAATTGTTTATCACATTTTCTGCTAGTTTCTATACATTGTCCATTTTTACATTCAAACTGGTTAGGTTGACAACGTTGTGCAGTGGCTGGGTGAAAGGTGAAAGAAATGACAGGTGCAGTGCAATGAAAGACAAGTGCAAAGAGGAGTGCAATATAAATAGGCCAAGAGTAGAAAATAGTAAATTTTACTGAAAAAAATTATTGATAAAAGACTAAAGATTGAATGCTGTTATATTTCAAAATAGAAATTAAATTTATTCAATGATTTAATAAATATTATTTATTTATTGTACTGATATAATGAATATTTCTACAGTTTAACAAGTGCATATTAAAATATTTTGTAGGAATGAAAATCAACTACAGAACATTTTTTTAAATCATGGAAAATTACTTTATCTAATTTTTCCGTCTTAGAATTTAACTCAATATTAAACTGCCCAATTTGATGTATTCTATATACTGACAAACTACTTACTACAATTGGCTTCATCTGATGCATCAGAGCAATCAAATTGTTGGTCACATTTTCTGCTAGCCTCTATACATTGACCATTTTTACATTGAAATTGGTTAGGTTGACAATGTTGTACTTTTGCTAAAGATGTTAGGACAAAGCATAGAAATATGTCAGGTTGAAGAAAAAAGGACACAGAAGTTTGAAATGAATTATTTTATATATATATATATATATATATATGCCAGTAGATATTTATTTATGCATGATGTAATCAAAAAGTATCTGAACTGTTACAAAGGTAACAGAGTTAAAGTATGCAGAGTGAAGCTGTTTGGTACAAACATCCTTGAATTCTGTTGTGAATTCATTAAGTTATAATGCTCTTGCTTGCTTCTCTTACTTATAGCCGTGTTTGGAAGGAAAGTGTATAGAGTGTGGTTGTCTAACCACACCACATAGGTTCCATCAGTGACCAAGCCTTGTACAGCAATTTTTGGCCAAGGACAATATTCCCTAGGTCAGACAACCACCATCTTCCCCAGATCTCACCCTTGCAACTTTTTTTTTCCTTTCTTAAAATCAAATCCCACTTAAAAGAAACAATATTTAATGATGTCAACAAAATGTAAGAGAATATGACAAGGCACCTTTTCCCTATCCCAAAAAAGGAGTTTCAGGAATGCTTCCATAAGTGTGTGGCTTCAGTGAGAGACTACTTAGAAGGAGATTAAATGCTGAATTGATATGTATTGTAGTTTTATTTTTATAGCACCAGTCCCAATACTTTTTGATCAGCTCTTGTATATCTACAAATGTAAAAATCATGAGGGTGTAATTTAGTCAATACGAGAACTAATATTTGATGAACTTTTCAATAATGATTTGACTGAAAACATTTACTGATGCACAATGTTCAACAGCAATTAGACAATTACGAAGCTTAGATTTAATTTAATGGCAAACGAAAAGACGATCATCTCTTTTGCCTTTAAAATATTATAGTTCCTGATGCCTGAAATATCTTTCCCACTTACTACAATTGGTTTCATCTGATGCATCAGAACAATCAAATCTTTGATCAGATTTCTTGCTAGCCACAATATATTGTCAATTTGACATCTGAATTAGTTAGACTGGCAATGTTGTGTAGCTAAGTATGTATTGAAAGAGATGCATAAACAATTTGGCTTAGATGAAAAAAAAAACCCAGATATATGATAGTAAATATACAGGAAAGATAGTGTAATTAAAAGCAAACAGAAAAAAAATAATATAAAATTTTATAAATATTGTCTTGTTAAATTAAAGGAATTATTTAATTTGGAATGCATGGCAATAATATCTGTAAAGACCCAAGTAAACTAATTCTTATCTGATATTCAAGTATTTTGAAATATTTTAATTAAAAAGTATTACTTTATGATGGTAAGCATAAAACATTTAGTTTTACAAACCTATCAATAAAGTTTTTTATTCAAATGGTTTATTTAAAAGTAGTATGCATTAATAGAGATATTACCAAAGATTGATAATGTTGATATTATCAAAGAATGTTATAAGGTTGAGCTATTATTAAAGCAAATAGTGAATTCTTGTGAAAGTATCCTGTAACAGAGACATGGGAATTATTAATATTAAAATTCAGAAGTATAACTTTTTATTTCTCTCATTACTTACTACAATTGGCTTCATCTGACCCATCAGTACAATCGACATATTCATCACATTTGTAGTTAGCATCTATACACTGTCCATTTTTACACTCAAACTGGTTAGGTTGGCAACGTTGTGCAGTGGCTGAGTAGGAGGTGAAATATGCAAAATGTGAGGTGCAGGGCAAAGAAAGACAGGTGCAAAGAATGGCAGAAGTTTTAAAAAAGTTTCTCTGTACAATAAAAAATGAATAGTTTAATTAATGATTTTGTTTTTAAGTTTCTGATATTTCTTTTTAAAAAACAAGAGATGATATAGTAGTTGATTTTTTTAATAAAATATTTGGAAAGATTTTCTAAAACTTTTCCTCTTATTTAGTTCGTATTTTTTATTTTTTTATTTAGTATCCTTTAAAATTATCATGTAATAGAGCTTAGTTTATTTCCAATTTTTAAATGCAATTTGAAAATAGTTAAGGTATTGTCCTGCAAATGCCAGAAAAGATAATTCAAACTCATTAGTATATATTAACAAAAAAATGTAGAAAATTGTTACATATACCAATAAAGCTTTTATTTTGAATAATATAAGTGGGGAGGCACAAATTCAAATAATTAGAAATAGGTCACTAATAAAAAAATCTTTCATAAATAATATTTGAGTTTCATTTTTTCTAATACTTAGTACAATCTTGTTCATCAGAACAATCATAATGCTGGTGGCATTTTCTGATAGTTACTATATATTGTTCATTTTTATATTCAAACTAATTAGCCTGGTAATGTGAAAAGTTTAAGTAGAGCTCAATGAAAAAAAGAAATTTCCAAAAAATGCACTCATACGTAAATGTGAGGTTGTACAGAGTTAGTAATGCTTCAATTGTAAGAAGTGGGCAGGGATTTCATTTTTATTATTGGAAATATCTTCATTTATATCAAATTTTTTTTACTAATCTAATAAAGTAATAGAGAAGGTAAATATTAATTTAACAAGTATTAACAAAAGGAAATATAAATAATTCTTCAAATTGGCCATTTTAAAAGTATGCATACTTTATTTAATGATTAGCCTAAATTTACAAAGTAATTTTTATTCTATTTGATATATTTACTTACTACAGTTGGTTTCATCAGATCCATCAGAACAATCAAATTGTTGGTCACATTTTCTGCTAGCTTCTATACATTGTCCATTTTTACATTCAAACTGGTTAGGTTGGCAGCGTTGTGCAGTGGCTGGGTGAGATGTGAAAGAAAGTTAAGGTGCAGTGCAAAGAAAGACGAGTGCAAGAAAGAGTGCAATATAAAGATCAGAAAGAATATGAATTAAATTTTATTAAAAGAATTCATGATATGGCGGAGAATTATAGAATCAATTGCAATTATAATTTATAATGCTTTTTAAAATAAATTTAAAGTTGAAGAATTTTTAAGGTTTTTACAGGGTAATGCAACGATGCTAAAATAGTTGGTATTTATAAAAATTAATCTATGGAATGTTTATTTTACAAATTCTGGAATAATAATTTATCTTATATATTGATACTTCATTATTTTAAGACATTTATGATATGTTTATACGTTCTTTTTATAGATACAAATATTTAAGTAAATTCTCTGTTTATAATAAACAGTATTAAATAACATTTACTGGCCTGAATGTCTGAGAAATTTTCATAGAAAAAATGCGTCCTCCGACTTTATTATTTAAACCTAAGTCCCTGAAATTTTTGTAGTCCTTGTATTACTAATCTACTTACTACAATTGGCTTCATCTGATGCATCAGAACAATCAAATCTTTTGTCACATTTCTTGCTAGCTTCTATACATTGTCCATTTTTACATCTGAATTGATTAGGTTGACACAGTTGGCCAGCTAATTAAGAAGTGTAATAAAAATAACAGATGAGGTGATATACAATTATTTATAAAAGAAATAATGAAGGAAAAATACTATATGAATGAATATTGGGACAATGATGCAAAATAGAATTTATGTTAAACGATTGATAATAATTTATCACTTTTTAACTGGTGTACTTCTTACAGTTTTGCAATCTACAGTATGACTGAAAAGTAACTTCCTATTTTCTGTATAATGGACTCTCCTGTCTAACTATTATGTTTACAAAATGGGAGAGTCCATTATACATAAAATAGGGACTTAATTTTCAATCACTTAGTACAATTATATGAATATTTGCATAAGTTGCATGAAACTATAAATCATATTTAAATATTTGACACCAGTTGCTACAATTTTTTTCAAAGATACTATGTCTTATTTCTAATTTTAAAACTTAATATTTTATACCATCTAAATTGTCTTTATCTACTTACTACAGTTAGCCTCATCTGATGCATCAGAACAATCAAATTTCCCATCACATTTCTTGTTAGCTTCTATACATTGTCCATTTTTACATCTGAACTGGTTAGATGGACAACTTTGTGCAGCAGCTAAATAGATTAAAGAAAGATGGAGGCAAAAAGTAAAGGCAGGTAGGATTTTATTACTGGCACATGTTGTCATTACAATTAGATGATTAAATACAATAAGGTTTTATTAATGTTTTAAATGCTCTTTACAGCAATGGCAGCTAGAGTAATTTTTAAGGTTTTTACAGGGTAATGCAACGATGCTAAAATAGTTGGTATTAATGAAAATGAATCTATGGAATGTATATTTTACAAATTCTGGAATAATAGTTTATCTTATATATTGATACTTTATTATTTAAACCTAAATCGCTGAAATTTTTGTAGTCCTTGTATTACTAATCTACTTACTACAATTGGCTTCATCTGATGCATCAGAACAATCAAATCTTTTGTCACATTTCTTGTTAGCTTCTATACATTGTCCATTTTTACATCTGAATTGATTAGGTTGACACAGTTGGCCAGCTAATTAAGAAGTGTAATAAAAATAACAGATGAGGTGATATACAATTATTTATAAAAGAAATAATGAAGGAAAAATACAATATGAATGAATATTGGGACAATGATGCAAAATAGAATTCATGTTAAATGATTGATAATAATTTATCGTTTTAATAGGTGTAGTACTTACAATTTTGCAATCTATAATCCTAAAAATGTTTTCATAAGTTGCATTCAAACCATAAATCATATTTAAATATTTGACACCAGGTGTTTCAACTTTTACCAAAGATAGTATGTCTTATTTCTAATTTTAAAACGTAATATTTTATATCAGGGGTTGGCAACCTACTGCATGCAAATGACATCACAATAGCTACTATGACACAAAGATATTTAACCATTTCCACTTTAATATATAGTAAAGTATATATACTATATATTACTATATAAAATATATTGTAGAACAGTTATATTAACCATGACTTGTATAAAAATATGTATGCTGTTGGCACACTGAATGATTTTAAAATCCTAAGTTGGCACATAGTAAATGGTTGCCAACCTCTATTTTATATCATCTAAATTGTCTTTATCTACTTACTACAGTTAGCCTCATCTGATGCATCAGAACAATCAAATTTCCCATCACATTTCTTGTTAGCTTCTATACATTGTCCATTTTTACATCTGAACTGGTTAGATGGACAACTTTGTGCAGCAGCTAAATAGATTAAAGAAAGATGGAGGCAAAAAGTAAAGGTAGGTAGGATTTTATTACTGGCACATGTTGTCATTACAATTAGATGATTAAATACAACAAAGTTTTATTAATGTTTTAAATGCTCTTAACAGCAATGGCAGCTTGAGTAATTTGAAAATTAGAGAATGAAAAACTAAATTGCAATCCTTGAGTTAACATGAATCAAAAGTAATTTTTGGAATTAAACCTGCATTAAGACAGTAATAACATCCTTTGAAATGTTAACTTTAATAAAATATTTGTTTATAAATCCCATTGGTTTGTAAAACTGAATGTGAGATAAATCTATGTAAATTGACTATCTTGAGGAACATGTTTTAATAGATTTTGTCAGGTCAGCTTAACATGTTAATGAAATCTTAACAGTGTCAGGTAAACAGACTTTTCTTGTGATAAATTCAAAAGAAACTTTGAAAGAGTTAAGTTGCCAAGTCTGATCTACTTGTATGTGCATCTTAAGAATCAGATTTTAGGACAAAATCTGTTATCCTGTAACGTGCTTTAAAAATGGTTTCAAGAAATAATTTCTTGAAAGAAAAAAATCTAATGGCATCTCAAACAATATTGCGTAGCGAAATATCTATTGAAAGAGTCACAAACAATTTGACTTTAATAAAAATAAAAACAGATACGTAATGTAATTAAAACAAACTGAAAAAATTGCAAATTTCATAAGGATTGTCATGTGAATAATGGAATTGTTTTATTTGGAAAGGCATAAGTTTCATATAATCTGTAAATACCCTAATGCTCACTAATAGAAACTAATGCTCATCTGATTTTCAAGTATTTTGGAACATTTTAATTAAAAACGTTACTTGATGATGATAAGTATAAAGTGTTTAGTTTTGCAAACTTATCTATATAATTTATAAAATATTCAAATGTTTCATTAAAAACTAGTATGTATTGATAGAGATATCATCAAAGATTGAGATAAGATTGAGATATTATCAAAGTAAATAGTGAATTCATATCAAAGTATCCTGTAACAGAGACATGTGAATTATTAACATTAAAATTCAGAAGTATAACTTTTTATTTCTCTCATTACTTACTACAATTGGCTTCATCTGACCCATCATTACAATCGACATATTCATCACATTTGTAGTTAGCATCTATACACTGTCCATTTTTACACTCAAACTGGTTAGGTTGGCAGCGTTGTGCAGTGGCTGGGTGAGATGTGAAAGAAAGTTAAGGTGCAGTGCAAAGAAAGACGAGTGCAAGAAAGAGTGCAATATAAAGATCAGAAAGAATATGAATGAAAATTTATTAAAAGAATTCATGATATGAGGAAGAATTATAGAATCAATTGCAATTATAATTTATAATGCTTTTTAAAATAAATTTAAAGTTGAAGAATTTTGAAGGTTTTTACAGGGTAATGCAACGATGCTAAAATAGTTGGTATTAATGAAAATTAATCTATGGAATGTTTATTTTACAAATTCTGGAATAATAGTTTAACTTATATATTGATACTTTATTATTTTAAGACATTTTTTTATGTTTATACATTCTTTTTATAGATACAAATATTTAAGTAAATGCTCTGTTTATAATAAATAGTATTAATGACATTTACCGGCGTGAATGTCTGAGAAATTTTCATAGAAAATATGCGTCCTCCGACTTTATTATTTAAACCTAAGTCCCTGAAATTTTTGGAGTCCTTGTCTTACTAATCTACTTACTACAATTGGCTTCATCTGATGCATCAGAACAATCAAATCTTTTGTCACATTTCTTGTTAGCTTCTATACATTGTCCATTTTTACATCTGAATTGATTAGGTTGACACAGTTGGCCAGCTAATTAAGAAGTGTAATAAAAATAACAGATGAGGTGATATACAATTATTTATAAAAGAAATAATGAAGGAAAAATACTATATGAATGAATATTGGGACAATGATGCAAAATAGAATTTATGTTAAATGATTGATAATAATTTATCGTTTTAATAGGTGTAGTACTTACAATTTTGCAATCTATAATCCTAAAAATGTTGTCATAAGTTGCATTCAAACCATAAATCATATTTAAATATTTGACACCAGGTGTTACAACATTTACCAAAGATAGTATGTCTTATTTCTAATTTTAAAACTTAATATTTTATACCATCTAAATTGTCTTTATCTACTTACTACAGTTGGCCTCATCTGATGCATCAGAACAATCAAATTTCCCATCACATTTCTTGTTAGCTTCTATACATTGTCCATTTTTACATCTGAACTGGTTAGATGGACAACTTTGTGCAGCAGCTAAATAGATTAAAGAAAGATGGAGGCAAAAAGTAAAGGTAGGTAGGATTTTATTACTGGCACATGTTGTCATTTAAATTAGATGATTAAATACAATAAGGTTTTATTAATGTTTTAAATGCTCTTAACAGCAATGGCAGCTTGAGTAATTTGAAAATTAGAGAATGAAAAACTAAATTGCAATCCTTGAGTTAACCTGAATCAAAAGTAATTTTTGGAACTAATCCAACATTAGGACAGTAATAACGTCCTTTGAAATGTTAACTATTTGTTTATAAATCCCATTGGTTTGTAAAACTGAATGTGAGATAAATGTATGTAAATTGACTATCTTGAGGAACATGTTTTAATAGATTTTGTCAGGTCAGCTTAACATGTTAATGAAATCTTAACAGTGTCAGGTAAACAGACTTTTCTTGTGATAAATTCAAAAGAAACTTTGAAAGAGTTAAGTTACTGAGTCTGATCTACTTGCATGTTTATCTTAAGAAACAGATTCTCGGAGAAAATCTGTTATCATATAACTTGTTTTAAAAATCTCTTGAAAGAAAACAAAATCCATTGTAAATTAAAACATTTTCCATTCAGATTTTATGTATATTTAAGGTATTAGTTCCAACAATTGTCAAATTCACACGCCTCTCCAGTCTTTTGAACAAGAGTAGATGTGTACACATGTTTCCAGCTTAGTACTGGGTTTCTGGTTACTTCTAAAGTCTTTTCTTTCTCTTTTAGTAGCTGCTTGCATCATTGTGGCATTGTCACCTTGCTTGGGGTGAATTGATTAAAAAAACAAAAGCACTATAACCTATCATAACACATATAGTATTAAAGTCTTTCATGAATTGCCCGAGAGTTACACTTGTAATATATTAATACTTGACCATGCATTTTTATGTTTTAATTACTTACTACAGTTGGCTTCATCTGACCCATCAGTACAATCGACATATTCATCACATTTGTAGTTAGCATCTATACACTGTCCATTTTTACACTCAAACTGGTTAGGTTGGCAACGTTGTGCAGTGGCTGAGTGGGAGGTGAAATATACAAAATGTGAGGTGCAGGGCAAAGAAAGACAGGTGCAAAGAAAGGCAGAGATTAAAAAAGGTTTCTAGGTACATTGAAAGGAGAATTAAGTTTAATGATTTTATTTTGCAAGTTTCTAATATTTCTTTTTTCTTGTAAAGGTAAGAAAAGTTTTATTTAAAAAAAGTCCTTGCTTTTCTGAGTAGATTTCAAAAGAATTGCATACATGATGTTTTTTTTTTCTTGTTTAGTTTCTATCATTTAAAAATTGTCATGTAACAGGGTTTCGTTTACTTTAAAATGCAATCTGAAGAGTTAAGCTATTATCTCCCATAAATATTTGAAAATAACACAAATAAAACTCTCAGAAGATGAACAGACTTCTTCAAATTGAAAAAAAAAAAAAATTTCAAATGTAAATAATCTTTTCTTTTGAATGATATAAATAGATGAACCCATGAATTGAAAATAAGTGATTGATCAGTTTAAATGGCTTTAGAAAAACTAAACAATTTTTCTTAATAAAAACTTTTCATAATATTTTCATTTTTGCTACTACTTACTACAATCTTGTTCATCAGATCCATCAGAACAATCAAATTGTTCGTCACATTTCCTGCTAGCCTCTATACATTGTCCATTTTTACATTCAAACTGGTTAGGTTGGCAACGTTGTGCAGTGGCTAGGTGAAACGTGAAACACACAAAATTTCAGATGCAGTGCAAAGATAATTTGGGATAAAAAGAGGTCATATTTTTCACAGAAATTATGAATGATTTTATCTTTCTGTTTATCTCATATGAAATTATTTTGATTTTATTAAAATCTTAAAATGAGTCTTATTTATAACTTTAGGTGAGAAACTTCTAGCGTTTTGAAAGTCATTATTTCATAATTGTTTCCTTGTTTGTGACTGTTATTGTCTCAAGAGTTGTCATATTTCATTCATGAAATATGATCGCATAAGGAACAAATTATGAAACACATTTATAAATCTAACAGGTTTTGCTTTTATTAAAGCATCATATATATATATATATATATATATATATATATATATATATTTATATATATAAAAACTGTCCAAATGTTCTTTTTATCCGAGCGCTTTCAGCTATACATTTAACAAACTATTTCTAATTCTAACAGTTGAAATATAATCCTTGAAAATGGCTAAATGTATAGCCGAAAGCGCTCGGATAAAAAGAACATTCGGACAGTTTTTATAAAATTTATCATCTGAAAAGAAAAACATTAGATTGCACAAGAAATTATATAAAAAACTAAATAAAAGCACCTTGTCAGTCATTTTTAATGAAATGTGCATGAAAGAAGGATTGCTGCCTAAATACACAAATATATATATATATATTATATTTTTTTAAATTTGTGCATTTAGGCAGCAAATTCTCTTTTAGACATGTCTGATTGAATAAATTACAGACATTATGTCCGCTAATTTTTAATAAAATCCGTTCATACTCACAAATAACCTTCTGTGTATTGATGTTAAAGGATGAGAGAAATGTGCTACAGCTGTTTAAATGTCTTATTTTCATTTCCCAAGCACTTTCGATTTTCTCTCAAGATCATCTTCAGGGGTGCAAGTGGTACAAAACTATATGCTGTTCATTAGAATAAGTATTTATATGAAAAGATGTGCATTATTTTCCATTGCCATAATTTTTTCATTATGCTTTTAAATGTAAAATGGTTGACAATGTGCTGAGCGTTCATTAGAACGTGAAAAAAATTATCCATTATGAAATTTTTTCTTCTGTTATACCATTTACACCCCTGAAGATGATCGTGAGAAGATCAAAAGTACTTGGGAAGTGAAAATAAAAGAAATTTAAACAGCTGTAGCACATTTCTCTCATCCTTTAACATCAATACACAGAAGGTTATCTATGAGTATGAATGGATTTTATTAAAAATTAGCAGACAATGTCTGTAATTTATTAAATGAGATATATATATATATATATATATATATATATATATATATATATATATATATACATGCATGCATGTATGTATGCACACAAATGCCATAGCTATTATGAGGCAGAGGTCGTATTACTTTAAATCAATTTGATAATTATTATATACCATTATAATATTCTTAATGCCTACAAAGTATAATTAGGGATTATAAATAATATTATGTTACTTAATGATGACTGAAGGTGAGTAATATTTATCCATGAAAATAAAGACATTATTTTAAAATACTTTACATACAAGCAACGGTAATTAATAATTATTTAACCAAAATACACTGAAAGTATATATTTCATGCATATCAGTTATACTTTCTAAGATAATCATTTAACATGTGATACTAACACCACGAAAATCCAATAAGAGGTTGATCATGCATTTAGGGGAGACGTTAGGTTTGTCTACACATTTGGGGGTCGTTAAGGTCATGTTTTGGTAAGCAGTTTGGAAGCCATTGGTGTAAAGCAAATATCAAAAAGTAAGCCTAGATATCCATAAACCAAAACTCAATCTCATGTTACAAAACTAATTATATAATTTTAAGAAGTGCAAATTATAGAATATTTCCCAAAATTAATTATCTTTCAGTATTATTTGAGTATATGCACACACAATATTCAGATATTTTCTTTTAGTTAAGAAATGATCATTTCACTAACAGATACATTCAAAATATGTTCAGATGTTTTCTTTTAAACAAAGAATGACCACTTTAAAATAGACTGTTTTACAGACTAAGACAAAGTATTCAGATGTTTTCTGCCTTGCATAGCACACTACCCCCCCCCCACCAGAATAAACTAGGCTGTTGTTATTGTCCTCCTTTTTTCTCAAGAGACATATGAATATGTATTTATATATATGTATACATCAAGCAGCTAGGGCATGTAAACTTCAGTCAGTAGCCTAAGTTAAGGAAATCTGATTTAAAATCTCTGCTTCCTTGTGGCCATATTGATTCATGGGAAAGACTTTGGAAGTCAATACCAAGGAAAAAATTGGAGTTGAAGACCTTAAGGCAGTTCATGACTATATTCAACAATGTCCTGGCAACTCCTGCAATGGTGCTGGAACCATATGTATCAGCATTTATCTTTCCACTGGACCATTTCAGTGACATCAGGAGGAAGGATCTACTGTCGAGGCAACAGTCTGTCCTTCATATCTACCCAGGTCTTATGTATTGAAGAGATAGGAAGCAGCTGTCTACTGGTTGTTAGTTTAATATTTTATTGGCATAGAGCTGGATGCTAGGGACTGTTTCCAACAGGGAGAGAGATCATTGCATCTCACCGGACAGCTACTTGCCCACTGCAAGTTGGATAAACCTCAGCCAGTAGGGTGATGCTTTGTGATATCCATTAACCTCACTGGATGTGTGGAGATTAATGCCAACAAGTAGAACAACAATTGGCTTCACTGATGACAAACAAGAAGTTAGTGATCCTTGCAAGATGTCAATCATTGACTTGGAACTAAGAAAACTACAGATGGACAATGTCACCTTCCAAAAGACCAGACTTTCAAGATCAGGATGTGGGAAGGTGAGAGAATTCTTTTTCTAGCAGAGACAATTTACCAGAGAATAAAGAATAGGATTCGATGTCAGAAAAAGCTTGCTGGGATGCATCATTCTATCTATAACAGAAACTGAGTGTATCCTATCCTTCCAGTTCTACTCCTCAATGGGATCAGTCAGCCTAATTAGCACCTATGTACCAACTCTGTCCTCATCTGCCAAAGCCAGAGTTCAAGTTCTATGATGACCTCTCAGTGTTCCTAACTGGCACTCTCTGAAAACAATACTTGGCAACTTTAATGCCGGAGTGATTGCTGATCACAACTCCTGGGCCACTTGTTTGGATTAGTTTGACACCCCGGGGAAGATGAATGAGAATGAGCAACACCTGCAGGAACACAGCTGCTATCACAGCCTCTGTGTCAATAACACATTTTTTCACATGAAACTCCAACATTTCCTGGAGTGATCTAGCACCTGTTAGATTTTAACCTCACCAACTACTGTAGCTTACCCAGTATTAAACTTACACATAGCTTACAGAATGTGGATTGTCACATTGCTATAAACCAGGGGCTGGTCAAAGTGAAAATGCAAGCAAAGAAGCTGCACCACTCAAAAAGAATTGTTAGGCAGGCACATGATAATGAGAAAGTGGGGATATTTACACATGTGATAGTAAAATCACTCTTAGGTCTAACCAGTGCATCAGTACAGTCATATTATTCATTATATCGCTTGCTAGCTTTTACACATTATCCAACTTCTGCATTTGAACTGGTTAGGTTAATACCACTTAGAAAGGATTAAATAGAGTAATGGGAATAGCTACAATATAACATCAATGCAAGTATGTTTAATAAAAATATTGCAAAGGTTCATAATGAATAGTATATATTCACTAAAGGCATTCATATAAAATTGTTTTTGATATAATAGTATTAGTTGAATATGTAAATAACTTACATGCATTTTTTAAAAAATAATAGTTAACATTAAATAAGTACTTATGATTAGTGTAAATTTAAAATTGTTTCAATTCAAATCTTTACTTTAAAAACATTTATATAGTATAATTGCCCTTACTATACTTATAAATGACACATCAGTACAATAAAATTGTTTTTCATAATCTTATTTATATAGTTCATTTTTGTAGATATGATGAATGTGAGAAGGAAAAATTTCATCAACAAAACAAGGAAACATGGCTGAATATATATAAGAGAAAATGCAACAAATAATTAATGCCGAGATTATGATATTGGTTTGGTTTGGTTTATGTCATATCAAACTCAATGGGTTATTTAATGCTGACAAAATTTTTATTGCTGGTAATATGTTTTTCTTCAAAAATCTATTTCTGGGAATATTTTTCCTTGAAGAAATCTATAGCTGGTAATATTTTTTTCAAAGAATGTATAGCTGTTTGTATTGCTAGTACATTATTTTTTTAAAGTATTGCTGATAATATTTTTTTTATTACAAAGTATTTCTGGTACTAAAATCTATTTTTACCCAAGTTTGGGTGTCAACTATTTGCCCATATCTAGGACGACCCTAACAGGTGCTACCATCCCAGGTCAGGGTGGACCGGGGAATGGCAGCAATTAAGAGGTGGTTCTACGCTCCTCAAAACCTCCTGATCAGAGGCCTTGCTGTTGGACGTAGTTTATCGTCTTACCCAGGACAAGGATGTAGCTTATCATCATAGCCAGGATGGGATTATGATATTGTAATTATAAAATGCTAATTGTAATATAATAATAATTTATATTATCATCTTTTATGTTACTTTACTAATGTCACAGAAATTTAACTTATTGAGGAAACTGTAATTGATAGTTTAAGTCAATAAGCTTTATTATATCGTGTCAGAGACTGAACTGTATACAAGTCTGGATTTAAGTCTTAAGGGACCCCTTGGCTAATAGAATTTGGGGCCATTATGTATGCCCCTCCACTGTCTATAAAAAAAAGTTTTCAGATGAATATTTTTTGGTTCAAAACATGAAATAATTCAAATAGAATTTTTAATGATTTTGTAACTCATCGAAAAATATTTAATTAGCAACTTCAGGATATTTTTATCTGAACTTTACACCTTACAAGAGGCCTCATCGAATTTAAAAGACCCACTCAAACTAGAGGAGTCAAAATACTTGGAATAGTTTCTGATTAGTTCAAAATAGCACAATCAAATCTGAAAATAAACAAATCTCCTCTGTTCTTATATCATTATTTTTTTTCTTTTAGCTTTATGAGAGGCCTGAGACTAGAGGGCCCCTCTAGTTTTGATGCCCCTAGGTTGCATCCCATATGTAATTCCGGTATTGTATATCTAATGTTTTCACAGTTTGATTGATTATTCAGTGGAATTCAGTTGCATGATAACATTCTATTATTATTGTATTGTCATAAATATTTAACTGGGATATATACATTTTAGAGTATTTTTTAAAAATGTTCCTTCAATCTATTTCAGTAAAAAATGTTCCTTCAATCTATTTCAGTAAAAAATGTTCCTTCAATCTATTTCAGTAAAAAATGTTCCTTCAATCTATTTCAGTAAAAAATGTTCCTTCAATCTATTTCAGTAAAATAATATTTATTTGATTACTTACTGCAGTTGGCTTCATCTGAACCATCAGAACAATCATCATAATTGTCACATTTGAAGTTAGCATCTATACATTGTCCATTTTTACATTGAAATTGGTTAGTTTGGCAACGTTGTGCAGTGGCTGAGTGAGTTATGAAAGAGGGAAATAGTATGTAAGGTGCAGTCTAAAGCAAGTGAAAGGTGCAATGTTAAAATAGTAGAGTGTAAAGCAGATAGAAAGAGAAAGTGTTAATAAATTTAATTACTGTTTTTATTTGAAATATTAATAAGCTTCAAAAAGTGATTATACTTCTACTGTGAAGTAGATAGCTCATCAAAGAAAGAATTAAGAGTATGTGTTTAACAGATATTGTTTCTAACTTTAGATATTATGAAATAATATCTGTTTTTACTTTAAATGACATTTATTATCTTATTCTTTTTATTACACCAATCTAGTTAATCTGATCCATCAGAACAATCAAAAGTATGGTCAGCTTCTATACACTGTCCATTTTTACATTCAAATTGATTAGGCCGGCAATGTTGCACAATGAATAAGAAGTGTAGAGATATATACAATACATTAAAATGTGATGTGTATAAACTAAAGAAATAGTAAAATACTTATAGAAACATGAACACAAAAGTGTGCAATGATTATTTTGACAGATTAAACATCTACTAAATGAAAGGTTGGGTTTTATAGTAATCAGAATAATATTAATGTAAATAAAAAATTGATACTATTGTTAGAACAATATTTTATTTCAATATATTCAATGCTTATTTATAAGAAATTGTAAATGCAAAGCTACAGTAAAAACACCTTTTAAATTACTTATAAATTAAGATTTAAATAACATTACATATTCTTGGAATTGCTAAACTACTTACTACAGTTGCTTTCATCAGATCCATCAGAACAATCAAATTGTTGGTCACATTTTCTGCTAGCTTCTATACATTGTCCATTTTTACATTCAAACTGGTTAGGTTGGCAGCGTTGTGCAGTGGCTGGGTGAGATGTGAAAGAAAGTTAGGGTGCAGTGCAAAGAAAAACGAGTGCAAGAAAGAGTGCAATATAAAGATCAGAAAGAATATGAATGAAATTTTATTAAAAGAATTCATGATATGATGAAGAATTATAGAATCAATTGCAATTATAATTTATAATGCTTTTTAAAATAAATTTAAAGTTGAAGAATTTTTAAGGTTTTTACAGGGTAATGCAATGATGATAAAATAGTTGGTATTCATAAAATAAATCTATGGAATGTTTATTTTACAAATTCTGGAATAATAGTTTATCTTATATATTAATGCTTTATTATTTTAAGACATTTTTTATGTTTATACGTTCTTTTTATAGATACAAATATTTAAGTAAATGCTCTGTTTATAATAAACAGTATTAACAACATTTACCAGCCTGAATGTCTGAGAAATTTTTATAGAAAATATGCGTCCTCCGACTTTATTATTTAAACCTAAGTCCCTGAAATTTTTGTAGTCCTTGTATTACTCATCTACTTACTACAATTGGCTTCATCTGATGCATCAGAACAATCAAATCTTTTGTCACATTTCTTGTTAGCTTCTATACATTGTCCATTTTTACATCTGAACTGGTTAGGTTGACAACGCTGTAGAGCAGCTGAGGTAACAATATATATATATAGAGAGAGAGAGAGTGAGGGAGAGAAAGAATTAGGTTAGACCAAAGACGGCATTAGTTTTAAAATTATAAAAAATGACAGTGATAATAATGCAAATATATGAATAAAAAATGGTGCAGTTATGATTAGTTTATTATCATCATTAGTTAAGAAAACAGTTCAGAAAGTTAGGAAGAATGTTAGGTAATAAATGACTTGATCTGATTTAGTGAAATAAAGAAAGAAATTTTAGGTTTTCATGAAAATAAAATTAATGGGAAATAGTGACTTTGGGAAATGCAACAAATTTGAAATATGTTTCTGCTTTATTAATATTGCAAATGAAACTAATCTGTGTATACAGGGCGCAGCAGAAATACCACCCAGATAATGGTAAGACAGTAAGAGGTATTTGTGGAAGAAATTTCTACCACATACTGTATTAGTAGCTTCTGTCAGTATAACCTAGTAGTTGATTATATTACTTTTATAAATATCTATACATTTTCCATTTAAATCAGCGAATAACAGTATTTAAAGTAAAACAATAAAAAGAAAGAAAAGTGTTCAGAAAGTGGTAACATTAGGAATATATAATTTTGATATTACATAGGTAAAAGTCTAAGTCTGTATACTCTTAATGAAAAGGTATTTATCTTATACAACAAATGTATTTTTCAACATAATACACTTTCTTGTTAACGAATATAGATCATAGAATGAATATTATAATGTAAACATTCCAAATCAAATCAGAATTTAACTAATAACTGTGCTGGGCTATAAACTTATTGATCCACCCTCATATCTATGTAAATTTTCAATGTCAGCTATCTGCTCTGTTCACTGAAGGACACAAGCTCTGCCTGTAACATATGGGAACATATCACCAATAAAAAGTGCATAAATTATTTTTTTAACTTAACATAAAAATAATAAAAATGAGAAAATCGGCAGGCAATTGATGATACCTCCTGATGAGTGGGCTGAATAATTACACAAAAGTTTATCTACAAAACTTTGGAGTTGGGGTGCTGAATATAACATCAATCAGCTAAGTGACAAATTTTATATTTGTATTAATCCTACACACACACACTGGGTGTAACAGCAAAATTGTCCAAACTGTGTAACAGCATGGGATAAATGTCCATCCCACAAAATGTTTAATATCTAAAAAATTATGTCTTCCCAACTGACCAATGGTGAGAGGAAAATGATCATTCAGGCCTTCGGTAATGGTACCAACAGTCATATTTTGGCTTTCCGCCTTCAAAGTTCATTCAAGAACCGTCAAGAGAATGGTGAATAAGTTTAAAAAAGAGGGAACAGTAGAGAGGAAAACTGGATCAGGAGTTCACAACAGCAAGAGAGATCATGATTTCAACTTAAAACTAAATACATTCTTATTGTTTAAAGTAGAGTCCAATAGTGTTATAAAAATCTTGGAAAATTCCAGTAAGATATCTTTAATCATTTCTAAGACACAACGCTTCAAAGATTAATCTAATGATTTGGACAATTTTGCAGTTACACCCGATGTGTGTGTGTGTGTGTATATATATATATATATATATATATATATATATATATATAAAAAAGGTAACCCAAAAAGTTCTGTCCATTTTTAAAGCAAAAAAAAGAAAACGCTTCACAGTACGTGTAACTTATATTTAGTCTTCGAAGTAATTGCCATCGGCATCCAGCACCTTCTGCCAATGTGTCTCCAGCTGTTCAATGCCCTTGCGGTAGAACTCTGGGGGTTTTGACGCAAAGAAGTCTGTGAGGGCTTTGCGCAAGTCTGCTTCATTGGTGAAGGATTTCCCACTAAGATGATTATCCAGGGAGAGGAAGAGGTGGTAATCAGATGGCACAAGGTCAGGTGAATAAGGTGGATGGCACAAAGTCTCCCACACAAGTTGCTGTATGGTATCTCTGACAACTCGCGCCACATGCGGCCTATGGAGGAAAAGCACACCTTTGCGATTCACCAGTGCTGGCTCCTTCTGGCACAATGCCTATTGCACACGTTTCACTTGCTGCGAGTATAGGTCTCCAGTGACCGTTTGGTCCATTGGTAGCAGTTCATAATGAACCACTTGACGACCTGTCCACCAGACACAAAGCATAATCTTGTGTGGGTGCATAGGCAGTCTTGTGGTGTGAGGGACAGCATTCTGAGGAGACAATCAATGTCTGGAATGCTTGGGAGTTTCGTACAGAACCCACTTTTCATCACTGGTAAGCACTCGATTGAATAAGGATGCGGTACAGGGGCAAGAAAGCATCGATACGCAGGCTGCCACTCGCTGTCCCTTGGACTTCCAACAGCGTTTGCAGAACCCACTTGCTCAGTTTGTACGTCTTACCTAGGCAGTGCAGGTGAAGTCTGTTTCATTGGAAACGTTGAACTGTCTTGCAAGTTTACCATACGTTAGACTACTGTCCTCTTCAATGGCCGCCTTTAGGACTCCGTCATTCAAGACCTGTGGTTGTCCACTGTGAGGCTCATCATGGAGAGACAAATCTCCTGACTTGAATTTTTGAAACCAACGCCTTGCAGTACGTTCATCCACAGCACTATCCCCAAACGCTTGACATATGTGGCGACTTGATGCAGCTGCTGATAAGCCCACTTTGAAGTCGTAAAGCAAACTGCCCCGAACAAGATCTCTAGACATTTCCATCCTTCTCACAGCTGTCCAGCTTATAACTGATGACCGGGCACTGTGCACATGTTTTTTATAATGTCTGATGTTCCTACTTCCGGGTGTCCAAATTTGAAAACAATTGCTACACGCATTTCGTATATATTTCATTCAATGACTAATCAAAAAACGGACAGAACTTTTTTGGTTACCTTGTATATATATATATATTTTACTTACTGTATATACAGAAATGGATAATGAAATATTTTTCACTCAATCCACTTCTGATATTTAATAATTAAAAACGAGGGCAATGTAAGTGTGTGTGTACATAAGTAATTTGTAACCTAATAATGAAAAAAAAAAGTATTTACAACATATCTGTATTTTCAAAATAATCTTGTCAAGGTACTTAAATCAGTATTTCAGTTAACTATATAAAACAAACATTATATAGTGAAAATTTCAAATCAATATTCAACTAATCAGTATGTGTGAGGCTATCAATATATTTATCAGCCTTTATACTGTCATTTTATAAACCATATAATTTATTTTGAATAATTGGAGTATTATTGATAGTTATACATTTCTTCTTCTTTCAGCAGATAAAATAGTCTAATTTAATGATTTTACTATAAAAATGTGTTTTTATACTTTCATAGGGTTTTTTGTTTGGGGAGGGGGGTCACTATTTATCCATAGCTGGGACCCTAACAAGTGCTACCAACCTGGCCTAGGAACAATAATTAAGAGGTGGTTCCACGCTCCTCAAAACCTCCAATCTCTCGATCAGAGGCATTGCTGCCAGATGTCATTTCAACAAGTTAAATTTCAATTAAAATAAAGGATTTTAATGATAGTTCTTTATAAACCTTAAAAATAATATTTTAGCAAATCAATATTCTGGTATCATTATCTACTTACTACAGTTGGCTTCATCTGACCCATCAGAACAATCAAAATAGTCATCACATTTTCTGCTAGCTTCTATACACTGTCCATTTTTACACTTAAACTGGTGAGGTTGGCAACATTGTTCAGTGGCTGGGTGAGATGTGAAAGAGAGACATACACAATGTTAAGCATTGGAAAAAGTAATAAGTGCAATAATATAGTTATAAAGGAAAATATACAAATATTTTATTGGAATCCAGGTATATTTTCATAGGTAAATTTTTACCTTCAGAAATTCTTTTGATTGGGAAAAATAAAATCTGCTGATTAATGTGTTACAAAATAAGGAAAGGAAGAAGGAAATAATTCCAATTTCCAAAGATTTGCCCAAATAGAAAGGTGTTTTTTTTTAAAACTTTCTCTCTGCCCTTTGTTCCTTTTGAGGAGTGAATGTGAAACTATATATGGAGTTCACCGTCTTCAGGCAAAATCTTTTCTCATTTTCTCTTCTGGCAAAGAGACAAGCTGTTGTCAACTAATATTTTTCAACAGTAAGTTTCTCCATTTTCATCATTTAAAAAAAAAAGCATTGAGTCATTTTTTTTCTTTTACATTTTAATTTAATTGCCTATCATCCGGTTCATACTCCTCCCCAGTTTTTTGAGCCGGAGTAGATGTTTATCCCTTGTTTCCTGTTTAGGATTGGGTTCCCATTTTCTTCTGAAGTCTTCTCATTCTTTCACTTCCATTAACCCCCTTCCATCTTAGTGTTGTTGTCACCTTGCTTGGGGTGAATTGATAAAAAAAATGTAAGGATGTGTCTTTTAACCTGATTATTTTTCTTTCCACACTAGTAGTAGATAGGTTTGCCTATCATCTGGTTCTACTCCCCAGTCTTTTGAACAGGAGTAGAGATTTATCCATTGATTTAAATAAAAATGTGAGTGGTAACAACACTTATTGTCACAGAAAGCAGAATTAGTGAAGAGAGTTCAAATTCACTTATCACTACTGACTATGGAATCCCCATCTCTCTGTCTTTTGTTAAACTGCCAAGAATCTTAATAAAATATCTAATTACTGGCATTCCACAATGGGTGCTAGAGAAAAGAAGTAATTGAGCACTTGAGTAATTGAGTACTCTTGTATTTTTTGTGTCCTGGTAATAATAGTGAAAATATGTTACACTGATAAAGAAACATGATAGGGACCAATTAATGTAAGGATGATACAAAATTTTAAATACTAAGTACAAAATGTAACAGATAAGGTATATTGCAATCATACTATAAAAGGCAAAATTGTTTCTTGACATTAATCAGGATTATTTACAAATTGAAAATAAAACTATAAAATATAAATTATGAATACATACAATTCATAATTTATTTTGAAAATAATCACATGTAAGAAAGAAACGTTTCCGAAAGAAACGTTTCCAATTACTTACTGCAATTTTGTTCATCAGAACAATCAGAAATTTGATTACATTTCTTGTTAGCCGCTATACATTTCCCATTTTTATATACAAACTGGTTAGATTGGCAGTTTAGTAAAGCTAGATAAGAAGTGAACAACAGTGTGTTAGGTGCAGTGGAAAGAGAAAGACAAAGAGATCATGACAGGAAAGACTGCAGTGTTAATAAAAAAAAAAAAGAAGAAATGTAAGGTTGAACAAACTGTGAGGTGAACAACATTTTACTATTCCTAAAAACACAGACATGTCAAAATATGTGTAACAAAGACAAACTTATTAATAACCAACAAACAAGTGGAGAAAAAGCAAGGCTAATAAAATAAAGTCATCAGCATAAACAGATCAATCAAAAGGAGGGTAAAAAAACAAAACAAATATATAACAAAAAAGAACGAATTGGTTTCAATCCTCACTCTTCAGAGCGTCTCAAGTACAAGCGTGTATAAATGTGCAATGTTTTTAAAACATAGAAGAAAAAACAAGAGAGATTATATATATATATATATATATTAGTGGATATACATAATATCCAACATTGATAGCATGACTGAGTTTCATGCAAATCTGCAATCTTCAGGTGCTGAATGCAATCTGACTATATTCAGCACCTGAAGATCGCAGATTTGCGTGAAACTCTGAGTCGTGCCATTGACAATGGATATTATGTATATTCACTAATATATACTTAATAACTCTGTTTTATAACATTGGGCACTGTATTTATAACACATGAGATAGAAATGTGAGTATATATATATATATATATATATATATATATATATATAGAGAGAGAGAGAGAGAGAGAGAGAAAGAGAGAGAGAGAGAGCAACCAGGGAAGCAGTGGGAAAGGACCATTGGGTTTGTCCAACTGGTCTTTTGAACAGACAGGGGTAAAGGTTTGGCCCTTGTTTACTGTTTAGTATTGGGTTTCCAGTTCCTTATAAAGTCTTCTCTTTCACTCTCAGTAGCCTCTTGCATCTTAGTGGCATTATCACCTTGCTTGGAGTGAATTGATTACATAAAAAATCCCAGAGTAACTATTGAATGTGCATTCATTAATAATGTTATACAAAAACTAACCATCAAAATTGATCAGCTTAAGAGTGAATTTCAGTCCTTTTGGAAACAGTCTACTTTTGCTTTTCCTCCCGGGGCCAATGTACTGACGGTGGGTATTATGCTGATGACATAGGTATTCATAGTTCGGATAAGAATGTTCTTGAAAAGAAAATCAACATCTTCTATCAAGTGTTCCAAGAAATGAGATTCAAGATAAACCTTTCCAAAACAGAAACTATGATTTGGAATAAAAGCAGTGACAGCACCTACACTGAATCCATCATAAAAAAAAATGCAGGGTGTGGAGTTAGTAAATAGTAAAGGCTTCAGATACCTCAACATATGGTTCAGCTATAACAAATTAAGTATAGGAGAAAAAGAAATTGAACATGGAATAGACTGTTAGCAAGATGTTAACATTCCATACCATTTCAAATAGAAGTTTCAGAAGGAAACACCCATCAGTACTGGAAAGAGCAATAAAAACTACTGGACTTGAGAAACCAGTTTTCTTTAAAAAAAAAAAAAGAAGTGTTTTAAGAGAAAGATTTTTAAAATTTCAACTAAAAACAGTACTGGCTGATTGATCAATGAATACCAAATGTTTCCTTGTATGGAAACAGCTAATATTACCATTCATACTTTGAAAGTATCCATTTTTCTAAGTACCTTGCATTGCTTGATCAGCATAGTTATACTAGTACTAAACACTATTCACCTCTTTATAATGACTTTATTTTGTTATTCTTGCTGCCGCCTCCCACTTATTTGTTGGTTATTTATAAGTTTGTCTTTGTATGCATGTTGCACATATTTTAACACATTTGTGTTTATTGTATAAAGATTGACACATTGGCACCTTCAGTGCCAATGTGTTTTTCAATGACACATGTAGTAGGCCAAGAATAGAAACAATAGGAGATCTGCAAAAACTATTAGGTTGGTGCAAAAATATTGTTGTTTTTTGACGTTCAAGATCATGTCAAAAAATGACATTATTTTTGCACCAACCTAATAAATAGCATTGTTGGTTGGGCTGGATTATCCTTCAGGCTAGTAGAGGTTGCAGCCTAGGGCTCCTCAAGCTTTTATAAAGCAATGATTTTAATTTTCTAGATGTTATAACTTCTAAATAGTTTCATAAACTGAAATGATATCAATATGACAAACTCATATTTATTTGACTTTGCAGGAAACAAAGCAAGGAAAAGATAATTTAAGCTTGTGCCATTGTTCTTTTAAGGAGCAGTGACTGTTCATAAAATCATGTCTGGCAGCATGAATTTGTTGATGACTGAGTGGTTTTCGAGTAGATAACATGTTTAATTTTAGTTCAGGATGTTTAAATCTTAGAAATCTTTATAAAGCAATGATTTTAATTTTCTAGATGTTATAACTTCTAAATAGTTTCATAAACTGAAATGATATCAATATGATAAACTCATATTTACTTTGATTGTTTTATTTTTATAATGCTGGTTATAAAAAAAAAATCTGTTTTTTTTTTGTTTTTTTTTACTAAGGTTGTGTTGAAATGTGCTAATTTGGTTTTCAATAAATAGTAGAATGGTATTTCTTAAAGAATGTTTTTATTGACAAATAAAATGTAACTATTCTAGTTTATTTGAAGAATTTGCAATAAGTTTATTTCAAGCTATGTAAATGTCACTAAAATATATCATGATTAAAAAATATTCCAGACAGGTGCAGGTAAGTTTGAAGGTAGCTTTATCTAAGGAGAGCCCCATAATTTCATTAGCCTGGAGGCCTCAAAAGGTCATAATCTGACCCTGATTGTTGGAAATTAGGTGACAAGGTGAAAACTTTAAAAATGGGTAAGATATGCAATAATATTTATTAAGCTTAGTTTTGTATGGTACAAGGCTAACTTGGGAGTAGTGGAAGTTAGAAGTAGTGCTAAATTTTCAAGTGTCTTCCTATTTTGAAAATCAGTATTTGAATCTTGGTTGAACACTAACCTTTGGCACTAGTAACAAATAATTATTTTACCCAACAGTCAGGCCCAATCTTAATAATCTATTTTTTAGATTTATTATACATAACTTAAATACGTTATCTACTTACTACAGTTGGCTTCATCTGAGGCATCAGAACAATCAAATTTTTTATCACAAAACTTGTTAGCTTCGATACATTGTCCATTATTACATTTGAATTGGTCAGGTTGGCAATGTGGTGGAACTGAGCAAGAGATGAAAGAGAAATATATAATACTGAATGACAGACCCATTAAAAAAAAAATGAAAGGATTCAAAAAATGACATAGAATTAAGCAACATACATAAGTAATAATTTACTAGGTGTGTTATTTATAATGTAATAATATCAATATGTGTGCACGGCCGAGTGGTTAGAATGTTCGCTTTCTGACCATGAGACCCGGGTTTGAATCTCACCATGCTTTATTTGTCTTGAAGGCAACTTCCTGGTGTTATCGGACTAGATCGAGGTCGATCCCAATGTGTGGCACATTTGGAAAGTGCCTGAAAACTATACCACGGGTTGACCCAAGCCTTGTGAATGAAATTGGGTAGACAGAACTCTTGTGTGCTGTCGATAGCTGTGCTAGCATGAAGCCAAAAGTCATTGTGGCCATGAGCTTGAGTGTGCTGGTCTTGTTCAAATTGTTGATCATGCTAGATAACACACTCTCTCCCAGAAACTGTAACTAAGGTCTGCTCAGCATAGTTGCAGTATAAACCACAGGTGGGCTTTGTGGATGTTGAGCAAACACAAATGTGCCTGAGTGAGCGTCTGCATTAGGGATTGGCTAGCTATTATTATTATTAATAATATCAATTATATTTACCATAATTGTGTAATAGTAATGTTCATATGATTGTCTGATTTACTCATACTGAATTAACTACTTACAAGAGTTACTTAACTACTTATAAGAGGATTTTTAAGAAATACTGCATAATGCTTTGAATATAAACAAATATAGTAAATATATTTTTTAACTATTTACATTGTTTGGACTGTTGTCCTCATCTTTATTGTCATATTCACAATGTTTCGGATGTTGTACCCTCCAGTCTTCTTCAGGTGATATACGATGAGGACCACAATGTAAATAGTGACAATACCCCATCTCAGAAATATAGACAGGTTATTTTTTTTAAATTAGGAAAATATTTATATTTCTCTCCACTGAATATATTTAGTTTCATTATTGTCCCCATCATAGTTGTTGTTATCACAACGTTTCAACTGCTGTGCCCTCTAGCCTTCATCAGGCTGGATAACCATCAGAGAATTTTGAACGGAAATCTTTATTTAATCTCTAGGGGTAGATTGTTCTGATATCCCTGTCTAGGGAGCTCTTGTTCAGGCCTTAGTACCACTCAGTTATTACTTGCCCTGTTTCTAATGAAACAAGTACACACTGCTGGGCCCAGGGATTGAACTTGCAATTACTATGTTACCAAATTCATCAGCCAATGTTTTGATCAACTAAGTTATTGTTCAAGTTCTCTGCTCAGAATTATTCCACAGCCTAGTGGATTAAAGCATTGGTTTGTGAATTATGTGACATAGTAATTGCGAGTTCAATCCCTGGGCATGGCAGTGTGTGTTTGGACTCAGTGGAAATGGGGTGACCAATAATTGAGCAGTACTAAAGAAGGACTTCATGAGATATCCCTGGGCATGGACAGGAGAACAAGAACAATTTACCCCTATAGATTAAATGAAGGGTTTAGTTTAAAACTCCCTATGGGTTACCAGGATGGACAATCACCTGATGTAGGCCAGAAAGCACAACGAATGAAATGTTGTGATAACAACAACAAAGATGAGGACAATAGTCCACATGTAAATAATGATAATTCCACATCCCAGAAATTCAAATTTAATATTTTTACTTCTTTCAGAGTACTTACTACAATCTTGTTCATCTGATCCATCTGAACAATCAAAATATTCATCACATCTGTAGCTAGCATCTATACACTGTCCGTTTTTACATTCAAACTGAGTTGGTTGACAACGTTCTTCAGCTAAGTTGGAAGTGAAACAGATAAAATTTTAGGTGAAAAGTGAAAGAGATTAATAGCAGTGACTGGATAGATAGGGTGGGGGGGAATCGGTGTCAGCATTTATGTACATGTAGATTGTTCAAGGTATTTCCTAAAAATTTTAAAATAAATTTTCTTTAATATTTTAATCAAAAATTAATATAAAAATATCTAAAAAATATCTAATATCTAAAAATAAAAATTAATATTAAAATATCTTATATTCTCAATTAAAATATTTGCTTGACATAAGTTCACATTTAAGAACTCTACAGCTGAAGAATTCTTTCTCTCAACAATCTGGAAAAAAATTCTTTCATATTCAAAAGTTTTGTTAATAAGTTTGCAATGTTATTGATTCTGAAATGTGATTAAATAATAATTGGAAGGAGGTATATTGAAAAGTTCTCATCCCAACCAAGAAGGGATTTCTCCCAAAATATTCTGTTGTTTGGTCATTTGGTCAGATTTTAAAAAGTGGGTCAGGCTGAAAATTTTTCATTAATCCCTAATAAGTAACTTTGTGATACCATTATAATTATCATTTCTATTAATTAACTATAAATTAACATATCTAACATTGAGTGAATGCTTGAATCTCTTTTTTGTATATTTATTGTAAACACTGATACATTCTTCAGCCCTAAGTAGATGTAAGGCATGAACTCATCCATTCCTCAACAATGCTTCTTTTGATCTGTTAGTTTAGTATTTTTCGAAAATGTGCAACAAGAGGAGAATATACAGTATGACTATTTAGCTATAGTGAACCTTCTTTATATAAGAAGGATTGTAAAACCAATAAAAAGAATTTGTCAATATTACAAGGTCAGAGTGGTATTTAATAGTAAATATACCTTCATAGAGTTGGTTTTATTGTGCGAGAAAAATGTATTTATAATATAACTTTCATCTATGGTAAAGTACATGAGGAGGAAAACAGCTGTTCTCTTAAAGTCAAGAACATAAGGAAATCATAAGTAAAAGTGAGGTGGAAAAATCTGGAATGGTGAATTGTATCCAGAGGAAGAATGGTAAACACTGCTCTCTCAAGGAAAAAGTTCCGAAAAATGATAGAGAGAAAGCTGAATAAAGTATTGTCCTGCCATCCAGCACAGATTTCAATATTATATGGTTTTGTTTTCTTAGCATAGTTGTTGTTGGAGAGCAGCTCTTCATAATTAAATTCTATATATTCATTATTATCAGAAAATGATAGAGAAAAATGTGGATAGCATTCTCTAATAATAACAGAAAAATTTCAGCTAAGAATATCATTCCTAGATTGTACTATGGGAACTTCATAACACACTTAGATAGCAAATTTAATAAGGATTTTAAGTTATTCTTTTGCATTACTTACAACACTCTTGTTCATCTGACCCATCAGAGCAATCATCGAAATTGTCACATTTGTAGCGAGCATCTATACATTGTCCATTTTTACATTGAAACTGGTTAGTTTGGCAACGTTGTGCAGTGGCTGAGTGAAAGGTGAAAGAAATTTAAGGTGCAGTGCAAAGACAAATGCAGGAAAGAGTGCAATATAAAAAGAAAGGTTGAAAACAAAATAATTTAATTTAATTAATTACTATTTTTATTCAAAATATTAATAAAATTAAAAATCTCTAATTTTATTTCTTGTGTAAAGTAGCTAATCAAGTGAATTAAGAGCATAATGTGTTTAACTGATGCTGTTTGTAACTTTAGATATTATTTCATAATACCTTTATTATCTTATTCTTTTTATTACTTACAACAATCTAGTTAATCTGATCCATCAGAACAATCAAAATTTTGGTCACATTTATGGTCAGCTTCCATATACTGTCCATTTTTACATTCAAATTGATTAGGCTGTCAACGTTGCACAGGTAAGAAGTGCAGGTGAAGTAATGGGTAGTGCCTCAGCTTGAGAAATCAAAGAGTATATTTCAAATTCTGTGAGTTCATTACATTCACTTAAGTGCAAATACCCTTGGGAACGGTATGAATCCATCTCTTCTTTCCTCAGGTACAGATAAATAGCAGTACAGAATGGGCCCTATAGCCTTGGTTGGCAACCAGTCTAGGAGAAGAAAAATTCTGAATTCAAAAAAATCTGATGAAAGTCATTTGCACCAGTTCTTTGTATTCAGTTCTTCTGAAAAATGTTGGTTTTGAATAAGCCTTCACTACGATAATCAAATCATGTGCGGATAATCCAGTTGTTCAGTTCTAAGAACTGAACTGCTGTATCCTCATGTCGAAAACATCAGTTGCAATGACATTGTTAAATATTACAGAAATAAGATTTAAATGTAACTCCTTATTAAATAATGAATATCTTCATAAAATGTGAATGGGACGATGTTAGATTGGTTGGTTGAATTGAAAATTAATTCATGGAAGGATTTCTGACATTTTCGAAATAGGTAGGACAAATCTAATTTTGATTTATATTTAATTTAAACACAAAGTCACAGAAATTTATTTAGTCTATATATTGTTAATCCACTTTCTACAGTTGGTTTCATCTGATGTATTTGAACAATAAAATCTCTGGTCAAATTTCTGTCTAGCCTCACTACTATGTCAATCTTGACATCTGAATTGGTTAAACTTGCAACATTGTGTAACTAAGAAAGATTTAAATCATAGCTACTCATAATTTCAGTTAAAATATGAAGAAAATGGTCCAGTAACAGTGTTGGAAAAGACTATATTAAACAGTATATTTCGATAGTAACATCAAGCTTAGTCCAGTACATGATTATATACATGAAATATGAAGATGGAAACATTGTGTATGATAAATTAGGCAGCTACTTACGACAATCTTGTTCATCAGATTCATCAGAACAATCAAATTGTTGGTCACATTTTCTGCTAGCCTCTATACATTGTCCATTTTTACATTCAAACTGGTTAGGTTGGCAACGTTGTGCAGTGGCTGAGTGAGAGGTGAAAGAAATTTGAGGTGCAGTGCAAAGAAAGGCAAGTGTAGTAAAGAGTGTAATATAAATGGATTTAAAGATGACATTATTGAAAGAACTGCAAGAAAGTGTGCAATAGAAAGACTGAGAGCAAAATAAAAGAATTTATTGAAAGGATTCATAATATTATGAATAGAAATTCAAGAATCAATTGCTATTTCATTGTTAGTAGGTATTAAAATAAATATTCAAGTTGTCATAAAATGAACATTTTTACAGTTTAATGAGATCATAAAATATTTGCTATAAATGAAAATGTATGTCAAAAGCCTATTTTCAATTTCTGGAATATTACTTTATCTTACATATTTTAATAATATTCTAAACCTAAATCATGCAAATTCTTATATTCTATATATTATTATTCACTTACGACAATCTTGTTCATCAGATCCATCAGAACAATCAAAACGTTGGTCACATTTCCTGCTAGTTTCTATACATTGTCCATTTTTACATTCAAACTGGTTAGGTTGACAACGTTGTGCAGTGGCTGGGTGAAAGGTGAAAGAAATGACAGGTGCAGTGCAAAGAAAGAAAAGTGTAGCAAGGAGTTCAAAAGAAAGACAAGAATGGAGATGAGAGTTTAATGAAAGCATTCAAAATATTACTGATATGAATGAAAAAAAAATCAATGGTCACTTCATTGACAGTAATTTTTAAATCAAAATTAAAGTTGATGAATTTTAAGATTTTTACTCATTAAAGACATGGTGGTAAAACAGTTGGTATAAATGAAAATGTGAAAAATTTAATTTTCAGTTTTAGAAATATTATTTGATCTTATATATTCTTAATAATTTAAACATAAATCATACAAATTAGCATAAGTAATGGCTGCCACTTGTTTCTAGGTATGCACCATCTACTTGATTTACAAGTTAATCTCATATGCAGATTTTATGTAGTCTATTGCCAATGTACAATTGGTTTTTGCATATCAGAACAATCAAATTGTTGATCACATTTTCTGCTAGCTTCTATATATTATCCATTTTTACATTGAAATTGGTTAGGCTGCTAATGTTTTTTTTTTTACTAAATAAGTTAATAATATATAGAGTTATGGCAGCTGCAGGAAGATTGCAAAAAATGGGGTATAAACATAAAAAAATTGTTGTAAGTTAAATAATCTGATAAAAATGGTGTCTAATTTAGCTAGTGTTGTGTTGTAGTTTGTGCAAGTTTGAATAAACTTGAATGCAGTAGGTCTGAGAGCTTATCAGGGCTCTAAGCTGGTTAGGAATTTTGTCCTTATGATCCTTGATAGTTTTTAAAAACTGTACACTAATGATGACATTCTTTTGATGCAGATGGTGAGCTAGGATCGATGTCTTGGCTTTTGGTTCACCATTTTATATTTGAATTAGACTCAGCCATTAATTAGTTGACTGTTGTAAGTCAGATAATCTGATAGAGACTTGAAATAAAATTCAAGTTTTACTCAACTGTTATGTAAAATAAAAAAGTCTGTCAGAAACCTTCGATAACACTGATTTAAATTTGCTCCTGTTACTAAATTTAAAAAAATGTGAACTCATGTGATTTATAAATTTGCATATTACAACAAAAATCGTTTGGACATACCTAATAGCAATGTGGGTACTCACTAAAAATAATGTTTAAAGCGAAATGTGTGTAGGATTAATAAATAAATAAATTCATTAATTTAGAAATTGCTTTGTTTATGGTTTACGGTTATGAGCAGATATGAACTTTTGGGAGTCTACAATGAGAAGGATTATGCTCGAAAAGGCAGTATTTGGTCATGCTTGTTTATCGACACCCTTCATGGCTGAATAAGCTAAAAGCACATCAGATCTAATGACAGTTTCTCTTACAAAGAAGAACAAAGGTTTGAATCTGCTTTAATTTTAACTACTAGTCAGCAATGTTTACTGTTTTAAAAAGCAATGATTAGAATTGTAATAACCCTAAACATATGAAGTTGAATTTATACATTTTTTTCTTCAAGAATTTGCAACAAAAACATTAAACACTATTAGATTGTTCATTTAAATAATTTTATATTTACAACATTCTAAAAACTAATACAATTAAAACTAATGCAATGCAATATTTATCATTTAATGATTTATAAAGAAATAAATATGAAAACCATTTTTATTCATAAAATTGTTTATTAAATTTTTTAAATATGTGAACCAACTATAAGGAAGTCATTATTTATCATTTTATAAAGTTCAAATCAATTGGCAATTAATTGGTGTTTTGCCAAGCATTCCAATAAATATAATAAATAGTATAAATAAACAATCTAATTGTTGTGTCGGAAACCTACCACCCCTCTTGAAGATGAACTTGTCTGCATCTGTGAACAAAGACTTTAAATAGTGGCATGTCAGTTGACATGAAAGACAGGGAGACAGAGAAGTTCTTGGCTGAGCTAGTTATTGACTACTCAGTCGATTTCTGTACCTTTTTACCAACCTATTAAAACCCTTTTTATTGTTACGTGTTATTTGGCGTTTGTCTCTACAACCCCCAAATCGACATCATAACACTAATAAATAGCATTTATATTTTTGTTGTCAATTCTCAAGAACAAAGAAAATGTATAAATTCACTTTCATACATTTAGATTTTATTACAATTTTAATTGTTGCTTTTTGAAACATTGTTTTACATCTGTATTGGTTATATTTGCAATAATATACAGCTAAGTATGCACTGAATGACACATGTAAATAATTTGACAAAAACAAACAGAAATCTGATTATGATTTGTGAAGGAAAAAATTATTTACAACAGCATATTTGAATAAAGATATTAATAAAGTCAAACAGATTTAAGCACATGGCTATGTAGAGAAAACATGGATAGTGTGTAATTATTACATTAATCTTTGAAAATATTAGCTCAAGTATATCTTGTTCATCAGAATGATCAAAATGCTGGTTGCATTTTCTGCAAGCTTCTATACATTGTCTAATTTTACATTCAAACTAATTAGATTGGCAATGTTGTGCACAGTGGGAGGTGAAAGAAATTTAAGGTGCAGTGCAAAGAAAGGCACATGCAGGAAAGTGTGCAATACAATTAGGTTAAGAGTTGAAAATACTAAATTTTACTTAAAAGAAAAACTTATTGATAAAGATTAAAGATTCAGTGTTATTATATTACAAAATAGAAATTAAATTTGATGTGTCCACTGATTCCTACAGATAATGTTCAAATGAATATAAATAAAAATATATCTTTATATTTTTTTCATGCTGAATATTAATGTTTAAATTAATTAAATTAAATATTAATATTTAACTTATCTGTCTATATTTCTGAGATGAGGCATTATGTACACTATTTAAATTATTTGGACTATTGTCCTCATCTTTGTCACCATATTTATTACAACGTTTCGGCTGTTGTATGCTCTGGCCTTTTTCAGGTGGTTGGAATGTTGAATTGAACCCTTTATTTCACTCACTGGGGTAGACTGATCTAGTGTTTAATGTTTAATGGATGTCAGTTATCAGTTATCTCCTCAAGGACACGTGGCACAGTGGATAAAGGCTTTAGTTAGATCCAGTGACAGGACCAAAAGAGTGTGAGTTCAATACCTGGTTAAGGCAGTGGAGAACTTGGAGAGGGGAATTAACAGGAGATAACTGATAACTGACATCCATTATACATGGCAAGTGGAACTAAAACAGTTTACCTCAGTCATCGAAATAAAGGGTTCAGTTCGACATTCCAAACACCAGAAGAAGGCCAGAGTGTACAACTGCTGAAATGTTGTAATGAATATGGCGACAAAGATGAGGACAATAGTCTGAATAATTTAACTTATACCTAGAATTTTATGTTGTGTGTGTGTGTGTGTGTATATATATATATATATATATATATTGCTTATTTACTTACAACAGTTGCTTTCATCTGATGCATCAGAACAATCTAAGACTTGGTCACATTTCCTGCTAGCCTCTATACATTGTCCATTTTTACATTCAAACTGGCTAGGTTGGCAACGTTCTGATGTGGCTGGGTGAGACGTGAAAGAAAGTTACGATGCAGTGCAAAGAAAGATAAGTGCAGGAAAGAGTGCAATATAAAGATTGGAAGGAATATGAATGAGTTTTACTGAAAGAATTCATGATAGATAAGAACTATAGAATCAATTGTAATAATATTGATAATGCTTTTTAAAATAAATTTTATGAATTTGAAGGTTGTTACAAGGTAATGAGAGGATGGTAAAATAATTGGTATTAATGAAAATGTACGTTGGAAAATTCATTTTCAAAATTTACTGTTAATCTACTTACTACAATCTTGTTCATCAGATCCATCAGAACAATCAAATTGTTGGTCACATTTTCTGCTAGCTTCTATACATTGTCCATTTTTACATTCAAACTGGTTAGGTTGACAACGTTGTGCAGTGGCTGGGTGAAAGGTGAAAGAAAGTTATGGTGCAGTGCAAAGAAAGGCAAAGTGTAGAAAAGAGTGCAATATAAATGGATTTAAAGATGACATTATTGAAAGAACTGCAAGAAAGTGTTCTTTATAAATAGAAAGGATAGGAACTAAATGGATCAGGTTTTATGGAAATGATTTATAATTTTACTGAAAATAATTAAGAATCAATTGTAGTTACACTGTTAGTATTTTTTAAATACAAATTAAATTTGATGTACTTAATGATTTAATTAGAATATTTTTCAGCTTAAAAAGTAATTATTATTGATTGGTATAAATGAAAATTAAAGCTAAGAAATTTATTTTGAAATTCTGAAAAGTTAATTAAAATTATATTCAGTCTTAATATTTAATATAATCGTACATCGAACCCTTTAATTTTATTCATTGTTAATCTACTTACGACAGTTTTGTTCATCAGATCCATCAGAACAATCAAAACGCTGGTCACATTTTCTGCTAGCCTCTATACATTGTCCATTTTTACATTCAAACTGGTTAGGTTGGCAACGTTGTGCAGTGGCTGAGTGGGAGGTGAAAGAAATGACAGGTGCAGTGCAAAGAAAGGCAAGTGTAGTAAAGAGTGTAATATAAATGGATTGAAAGATGACATTATTGAAAGAACTGCAAGAAAGTGTGCAATAGAAAGACTGAGAACAAAATAAGAGAATTTATTGAAAGGATTCATAATATTATGAATAGAAATTCAAGAATCAATTGCTATTTCATTGTTAGTAGGTATTAAAATAAATATTCAAGTTGTCATAAAATGAACATTTTTACAGTTTAATGAGATCATAAAATATTTGCTATAAATGAAAATGTATGTCAAAAGCCTATTTTCAATTTCTGGAATATTATTTTATCTTAAATATTTTAATAATATTCTAAACCTAAATCATGCAAATTCTTATATTCTATATATTATTATTCACTTACGACAATCTTTTTCATCAGATCCATCAGAACAATCAAATTGTTTATCACATTTTCTGCTAGTTTCTATACATTGTCCATTTTTACATTCAAATTGGTTAGGTTGACAATCTTGTGCAGTGGCTGGGTGAAAGGTGAAAGAAATTTAAGGTGCAGTGCAAAGAAAGATGAGTTACAGAAAAGCAGTAATGTAAATCCAAATGTAAGGAAACTATTAAGATTCTATGAAAAAAAATTTAAGGTATTATGAGAAGTAAAGAGTAACTGACAATTATAATGTTCGTATTTTAGAAAATAAATACTAACTTTGACTGAATTATTGCTTTAATTAAAGTATTAGTGGAGGTCAATGAGAAAATAATATTGAAAAGAAAAGTTTTTCTCAAATTATGAACTTTTGTATATAAAATATTTGTTATTTAATTTAATTATAAATCATACAATCATATCTATACAAGGTTGTAGCCTCTGTAAGTCTGTTTGTTATTGAACTCCTCCATAGGGTTTTGGAGATAAACCCCTATAACCATATATATTCTGAAACTACATTACCCAGGGTACTTTGATAAGTATATTTCATTTTGATGAAAGAGGGTCCCCGGGAGCACAACCCCACACACTGAAAATTTTTTCCCTTTGACATAAATTTAAACAAGGGAATGACTCCTATCCAAAATAAAGAAGGAGAAAGGCAGAAAATGGAGGTCACATCAGCAAGATCATTGAGTAATACTGAAATGCATCATTTTTCTTCACAAATTATAACAATGATTTAAAATCAATTATCATTTTCTTACAATGTAAGATGTTTCATCTGATGTAGCAGAACAATCAAATTGTTGGTCGCATTTTCATCTAGCCTCTATACGTTGTCTATTTTTACATTGAAATTATTTAGGTTGGCAGTGTTGGGCTTTTGCTAAATGAGTTAGGAGTTAGGCACGGAAATATGTCAGGTGTAAGAAAAAGTATTTATTCAGGATATCAACATCATTAAGTTGAGGGAAAATATATATAAAAATATTATGTTGTTACTTATTTGAAATGTATATATACATATATTGTTTATCATATAATCTATATCTTTATAGTGAATTAATAAACTCTGAATTTAAAACTTACTGCTTAATATTTAACATCAATGGCATAAGCACTACACTTAGATTTGATTTTTTGACAGCCAAAGATTTTTCTTTTAGTTTTAAACATTACATACTATGTCTTGAATTCATCTTGCTACAGTTAACTTCACCTGATGAGCAATAAAATTTTTTTATCACAGTTCTTTCTAGCCTCAATATATTATCCACTTTGACATATACATTGGTTAAAAATACTGTGTAGCTAAATATGTATTGAGAGAAACACAAACAATATAACGTGGATAAAAAAAAACAGATATATGATATTAAAATACAGGAAAGGTAGTTTAATTAAAAGCAGATAGAAAAAAATGATATCAAATTTTATAAGGATTGTCTTGTTATAGGAATTGTTTAATTTGGGAATGCATGAGATTAATATCCAAGTATTTTGGAACATTTTAATTAAAAAAATTACTTTATGATAAGTATAAAATGTTTAGTTTTGCAAACCTATCTATATAGTTTATTAAACATTCAAATGGTTCATTAAAAACGAGTATGTATTGATCAAAGTGTGATAATGTTGACAGACATTATTAGATTAACAGAGATATTATCAAAGCAAATAGTGAATTCTTGTGAAAGTATCCTGTAACAGAGACATGGGAATTATTAATATTAAAATTCAGAAGTATAACTTTTTATTTCTCTCATTACTTACTACAATTGGCTTCATCTGACCCATCAGTACAATCGACATATTCATCACATTTGTAGTTAGCATCTATACACTGTCCATTTTTACACTCAAACTGGTTAGGTTGGCAACGTTGTGCAGTGGCTGAGTGGGAGGTGAAATATACAAAATGTGAGGTGCAGGGCAAAGAAAGACAGGTGCAAAGAAAGGCAGAGATTAAAAAAGGTTTCTAGGTACATTGAAAGGAGAATTAAGTTTAATGATTTTATTTTGCAAGTTTCTAATATTTCTTTTTTCTTGTAAAGGTAAGAAAAGTTTTATTAAAAAAGTCCTTGCTTTTCTGAGTAGATTTCAAAAGAATTGCATACATGATGTTTTTTTTTTCTTGTTTAGTTTCTATCATTTAAAAATTGTCATGTAACAGGGTTTCGTTTACTTTAAAATGTAATCTGAAGAGTTAAGCTATTATCTCCCATAAATATTTGAAAATAACACAAATAAAACTCTCAGAAGATGAACAGACTTCTTCAAATTGAAAAAAAAAAAAATTTCAAATGTAAATAATCTTTTCTTTTGAATGATATAAATAGATGAACCCATGAATTGAAAGTAAGTTATTGATCAGTTTAAATGGCTTTAGAAAAACTAAACAATTTTTCTTAATAAAAACCTTTCATAATATTTTCATTTTTGCTACTACTTACTACAATCTTGTTCATCAGATCCATCAGAACAATCAAATTGTTCATCACATTTTCTGCTAGCCTCTATACATTGTCCATTTTTACATTCAAACTGGTTAGGTTGGCAACGTTGGGCAGGGGCTGAGTGGGAGGGGAAACATACAAAATGTGAGGTGCAGTGTAAAGAAAGAAAAGTGGAGAAAAGTGTGCAATTCTTGTATACAAGTAATGAACAGAAATGATAAAGATTTCCTTGAAACAAATTATGATATAATAGTTTGTATGAATAAAAAAAACTATAAAATTATATCGAAAGTATTTCTTCTAAATTATTTGATGATAGGACAAGAAATATTTTTATAAGATGTTAATGAGATCATATGAAAATGTTTGACAGAAATTAAAATAAATACTGAAGAAATTTCTGAAAATCTGGAAATTAATCTTTATTTTCTTCTTAATATTCAATTTAAACCTAAATCCTATAAATTCATTTAGTCTATGCATTTCTGGTACACTTACTACAATCTTGTTCATCAGATCCATCAGAACAATCAAATTGTTGGTCACATTTTCTGCTAGCCTCTATACATTGTCCATTTTTACATTCAAACTGGTTAGGTTGGCAGCGTTGTGCAGTGGCTGGGTGAGATGTGAAAGAAAGTTAGGGTGCAGTGCAAAGACGAGTGCAAGAAAGAGTGCAATATAAAGATCAGAAAGAATATGAATTAAATTTTATTAAAAGAATTCATGATATGGCGGAGAATTATAGAATCAATTGTAATTATAATTGATAATGTTTTTTAAAATAAATTTGAAGTTGAAGACTTTTTAAGGTTTTTACAGGGTCATGCGAGGTTGGTAAAATAGTTGGTAACTGGAATGTTTATTTTCCAAATTCTGGAATATTAGTTTATCCTACATATTTATACTTAATAATTTAAATAATAACCAAAGCCTTTTAACTGATAATGTTTAAAGTATATCAATTATGTGCCATGGGTGATACACGTTTAGGCAATCATGTATCTTTCGATACATAACTGACAAAGCAGATTTTTTTCCCACAGTAGGTTGCCATTTCTTCCTGTGGTAGACCAGTTGTCACCTAAGGCTATAGAACCTGGTCTGTCCTGCTATTTACCCATAGCTGGGGGGAGAAGAGGAGGATTCATACCTTTCTCAAGGGTATTAGCATGTAAGTGAATGTAATGGATTTGATTGGAATTTGAACTTGGCTCTCTGATTCCTCAATCCGAGCCACTATCCATTACACCACTGTGACTGCCTCCATACATAAGAGTTTATTTTAAAGCTTGTATTTATAGATTAATAATGGACATTTCAAATATGCTGGTAACATGTTTTGAAACATTGAGGCATATGAGTTATTTATGTTAAGATTGAGACATGCACCTTTTCATTTATTTGGATTACTTACTACAATTGGCTTCATCTGATCCATCAGAGCAATCAAATTGTTGGTCACATTTTCTGCTAGCCTCTATACACTGTCCATTTTTACATTCAAACTGGTTAGGTTGACAACGTTGTGCAGTGGCTGAGTGAAAGGTGGAAAGTAAGTTAAGGTGCAGAGCAAAAAAAGAAGACAAGTGCAGGTAAGTGTGCAATATAAATAATAATGTTAGGAATAAAAAGTGAGATTTTATTAAAGGGTTTACTATATTATTGATGAAAATTAAAGAATCAAATGCTATTGAACCAACTTTTGAAATTTTATTTAATCTGACATATTTATTCTTAATAATTGAAACCTGTTTTGAGCAATTTTTTACACTATGTAGTGCTAATCTACTTACTATAATTGTTTTTATTTAACAAATAAAAATGAAAGTCACATTTTCTAGTAGCTTCTATACATTGTTCATTTTTACATTCAAACTGGTAAGGTTGACAACATTGTGCAATGGCTGAGTGAAAGGTGAAAGAAAGTTAAGGTGCAGTGCAAAGAAAGACAAGTGCAATGAAGAGTGCAATTTAGTTGGAAAGGTTGAGAATAAAAATGAGATTTTATTAAAAGGAGTCATAATATGGATATAAATAATCCAATGCAATTATATTGTTAGTACTCTTTAAAAATAAAGTTGATATATTTTAAAATTTCTAAATGTCAATCAGGTGTTGGTATAAATGAAATTAAAGAAAAATTTATTTTCAATTTCTAGAATATCAGTTGATCTTACTTTTTCTTAATTTAAACCTAAATCATGTAAATTTTATTGTCCATGTATTGCTAATCTACTTCCTACAATTGACTTCATCTGATCCATCAGAGCAATCAAATTGTTGGTCATATTTTCTGTTAGTCTCTATACATTGTCTATTTTTACATTTAAACTGATTAAATTAGCAATGATGAATAGTAGCTTGGTGGAATGTAAAAGAAATTTAATTTGCAGTGCAAAAAAGTGTAGAATCTCATTTCATGATATAATAAAGAAATAAATTTATTTAATGTTATAATAAATGAATAATAAAACCTTCATTAGAAGATGCGAAAATGTCTTGTTGAATTGAAATAATTTTAAAAAGATTTTTGAAAGTGAATTTTTATGTTTAATATTTAAAGCTAAATTGGACAGACTTATATATTGCTATTTAATTTAAATATGACACATAGAATCATTGTTTATATGTATTGCTAATCTACTTACTACAATTGGCTTCATCTGATCCATCAGAGCAATCAAATTGTTGGTCACATTTTTTGTTAGCCTCTATACATTGTCCATTTTTACATTCAAACTGGTTAGGTTGGCAACGCTGTGCAGTGGCTGGGTGAGATGTGAAAATAAGTTAAGGTGCAGGGCAAAGAAAGACGAGCGCAAGCAAGTGTGCAATATAAATAGTAACGTTAGGAATTAAAAGTTAAATTTCCCTGAAGGGATTTGAATCTAACTCCTTATTAAATAATGAATATCTTCATAAAATGTGAATGGGACGATGTTAGATTGGTTGGTTGAATTGAAAATTAATTCATGGAAGGATTTCTGACATTTTCGAAATAGGACAAATCTAATTTTGATTTATATTTAATTTAAACACAAAATCACAGAAATTTATTTAGTCTATATATTGTTAATCCATTAATCCACTTTCTACAGTTGGTTTCATCTGATGTATTTGAACAATAAAATCTCTGGTCAAATTTCTGTCTAGCCTCACTACTATGTCAATCTTGACATCTGAATTGGTTAAACTTGCAACATTGTGTAACTAAGAAAGATTTAAATCATAGCTACTCATAATTTCAGTTAAAATATGAAGAAAACGGTCCAGTAACAGTGTTGGAAAAGACTATATTAAACAGTATATTTCGATAGTAACATCAAGCTTAGTCCAGTACATGATTATATACATGAAATATGAAGATGGAAACATTGTGCATGATAAATTAGGCAGCTACTTACGACAATCTTGTTCATCAGATCCATCAGAACAATCAAATTGTTGGTCACATTTTCTGCTAGCCTCTATACATTGTCCATTTTTACATTCAAACTGGTTAGGTTGGCAACGTTGTGCAGTGGCTGAGTGAGAGGTGAAAGAAATTTGAGGTGCAGTGCAAAGAAAGGCAAGTGTAGTAAAGAGTGTAATATAAATGGATTGAAAGATGACATTATTGAAAGAACTGCAAGAAAGTGTGCAATAGAAAGACTGAGAGCAAAATAAAAGAATTTATTGAAAGGATTCATAATATTATGAATAGAAATTCAAGAATCAATTGCTATTTCATTGTTAGTAGGTATTAAAATAAATATTCAAGTTGTCATAAAATGAACATTTTTACAGTTTAATGAGATCATAAAATATTTGCTATAAATGAAAATGTATGTCAAAAGCCTATTTTCAATTTCTGGAATATTATTTTATCTTACATATTTTAATAATATTCTAAACCTAAATCATGCAAATTCTTATATTCTATATATTATTATTCACTTACGACAAACTTGTTCATCAGATCCATCAGAACAATCAAATTGTTTATCACATTTTCTGCTAGTTTCTATACATTGTCCATTTTTACATTCAAATTGGTTAGGTTGGCAACGCTGTGCAGTGGCTGGGTGAGATGTGAAAGAAAGTTAAGATGCAGTGCAAAGAAAGACAAGTGCAGGAAAGAGTGCAATATTAAGATTGGAAAAAAAATAATGAAATTTTATTGAAAGTATTTATATGGAGAAGAATTATAGAATCAGTTGTGATTGCATTGATAGTACTTTTTAAAATAAAGTTTAAATGATTTTTTTAAGGTTTTTACAGGGTAATGCAGGGATGTTAAAATAGTTGATAATAATAAAAATGAATCTGTGGAAAGTTTATTTTTAAAGTTTGAGAATAATACTTTATCCTATGTATTTATACTTAATAATTTAAACATAAATAATGCCAACATGTATAGTCTATGTATTTCTAATCGACTTTTTAAAAAGATTTTTGCTACTACTTACTACAATCTTGTTCATCTGATCCATCAGAACAATCAAGATTTTTGTCACATTTTCTGCTTGCATCTATACATTGTCCAGTTTTACATTCAAACTGGTTAGATTGGCAGCGTTGTGCAGTGGCTGGGTGAGATTTGAAAGAAAGTTAAGGTGCAGTGCAAAGAAAGAGAGAGCAGGAAAGAGGGCAAAATAAAGATCAGAAAGAATATGAATGAAATTGTATCGAAAGTATTTACATGATGGAGAAGAATTATAGAATCAGTTGTGATTACATTGATAATGCTTTTTAAAATAAAAGTTTAAATGATTTTTTAAAGTTTTTTACAGGGTAATGCAAGGATGGTAAATTAGTTGATATTAATGAAAATGAATCTGTGGAAAATTTATTTTCAGAATTCTAGAATAATACTTTAACCTTTATATTTATAGTTAATGATTTAAACATAAATCATGCAAACATTTATAGTCTATGTATTTCTAATCTACTTACTACAATCTTGTTCATCTGATCCATCAGAACAATCAAATTGTTGGTCACATTTTCTGCTAGCCTCTATACATTGTCCATTTTTACATTCAAACTGGTTAGGTTGACAACGTTGTGCAGTGGCTGAGTGAGATTTGAAAGCAAGTTAAGGTGCAGTGCAAAGAAAGACAAGTGCAGAAACAAGTGCAATAGAAATTGTATGGTTGAGAACAAAATAAGAGACTTTGTTGCAAGGATTCATAATATTATGAATAAAAAATTGAAGAAACAATTGCAATTACAATGTTAGTTGGCAGTGTTTTGCTTTTGGAAATTGAGTTTTAATTCATTTTTATTAATATTTAATTTAAACTTAAACTTTACAAATTTATATGTATTGCAATTATAAACCCTACAATCATAGTGTGTATGTGATGCTAATCTACTTACTAAAATTGGTTTCATCAGAACAATCAAATTGTTGGTCATATTTTCTGTTAGTCTCTATACATTGTCTATTTTTACATTTAAACTGATTAAATTAGCAATGATGAATAGTAGCTTGGTGGAATGTAAAAGAAATTTAATTTGCAGTGCAAAAAAGTGTAGAATCTCATTTCATGATATAATAAAGAAATAAATTTATTTAATGTTATAATAAATGAATAATAAAACCTTCATGAGAAGATGCAAAAATGTCTTGTTGAACTGAAATAATTTTTAAAAAATTTTTGAAAGTGAATTTTTATTTTTAATATTTAAAGCTAAATTGGACAGACTTATATATTGCTATTTAATTTAAATATGACTTATACAATCATTGTTTATATGTATTGCTAATCTACTTACTACAATTGGCTTCATCTGATCCGTCAGAGCAATCAAATTGTTGGTCACATTTTTTGTTAGCCTCTATACATTGTCCATTTTTACATTCAAACTGGTTAGGTTGGCAACGCTGTGCAGTGGCTGGGTGAGATGTGAAAATAAGTTAAGGTGCAGGGCAAAGAAAGACGAGTGCAAGCAAGTGTGCAATATAAATAGTAACGTTAGGAATTAAAAGTTAGATTTCCCTGAAGGGATTTACAATATTATTGATAAAAATTAAAGAATCAATTTCTATTATACAATATTTTTAAGAAGATTAAATTTAATGAATTTTATGATTTTTTTGTTGGTTAATGAAGGGATGGTAAAAGGGTTGGTATAAATGAAAATTAAGTTTTTGAAGTTTTATTTTCATATTCTTATAATTTCTTACTTTTATTCTTAAAATTTAATTCTAGCCCAATTTTTTATAGTCCATGTATTTCTAATCTACTTACTGCAGTTGGCTTCATCCGATGCATCAGAACAATCAAAATTTTTGTCACATTTCTTGCTAGCATCTATACACTGCCCATTTTTACATTCAAACTGGTTAGGTTGGCAACGTTGTGCAGTGGCTGAGTGGGAGGTGAAACATAGTGTGAGATGCAGGGCACAGAAAGACAAGGGCAATGAAAGAGTAAATCTTCAATTGTAAAATGTATTGTTAATGTATAAAGAGAAGTCACGATTGATTATATTTTATCTTATTGTTTGTTTTTTGACAAACTTTTATTAAATTAAAATTTACTATGCTTAAAAGTGATTACTATGTTGAACAGAGTTGATTTAGTGGCAGTCAGCAAAACTTAACCATTTTAGTTTTAAAATGTGTGTATCTTATTTCTTATTTCTAGATATTTTTTGTCTACTGACAACTGTTGGCTTTATCTGATGCGTCAGAACAATGTTGGATAGATTCTACACATTGTCCATTTTTTTATCCAAATTAGTGAGATTGTCATGTCAAAGAGGCTATACTAAAGAAGATGTGCCAGTGGTACAATGGGTATGAGCACAAAAAGTGGAATTGATAAGACAAATTCAAATTCTGATCTGTTGCGTTCACTTATGTCTTTGGAAAATGCATAAATCCATCTTTTCTTCTCTGAGCTATAGCTAATGGAAGGGTAGACTAGACTCTTTAGCCTTGGGTGGCAACCAGTCTAAAAGAAGGAAAACTGAATTCCAAACTTTGGAAAAAATGGGGTCGTTAGCTGTCTACCACCCTAGACTGTCCTTCAGCATAGCCTCGTCTGGGTTCCTTTCTGCCCATAGGCAGAGAGTTCGACCAGCTTAGCTGGAGACAAATCTCCAACTAATTGCCAAAGCAAGCCCCCAGGTATATCCTGTGCTCACTATATATATCTACTGATATAGTCAGTCCACAATAGGCAATAGGGAGTGTGGGACATTCCATTACAAGAACATTTGTGCCTTTCATTATTTTACATATAGTTTAAGGAAAAGAAATTTGTTTTTCCTGAAGTTGATACAATAAAAATAGAGTAAAATATATTTTATTATTATAAGGATTGTTTGATAATAAGAATAATAAAGTCATCACATTTTTCTAATATTTATTTCTATATTCGCATTGTAATTATTAATATTACTTACTGCAATTGGTTTCATCTGAACCATCAGAGCAATCCTCAAAATTGTCACATTTGTAGCGAGTATCTATACATTGTCCATTTTTACATTGAAACTGGTTAGTTTGGCAACGTTGTGCAGTGGCTGAGTGAGTTATGAAAGAGGGAAATAGTATGTAAGGTGCAGTCTAAAGCAAGTGAAAGGTGCAATGTTAAAATAGTAGAGTGTAAAGCAGATAGAAAGAGAAAGTGTTAATAAATTTAATTACTGTTTTTATTTGAAATATTAATAAGCTTCAAAAAGTGATTATACTTCTACTGTGAAGTAGATAGCTCATCAAAGAAAGAATTAAGAGTATGTGTTTAACAGATATTGTTTCTAACTTTAGATATTATGAAATAATATCTGTTTTTACTTTAAATGACATTTATTATCTTATTCTTTTTATTACACCAATCTAGTTAATCTGATCCATCAGAACAATCAAAAGTATGGTCAGCTTCTATACACTGTCCATTTTTACATTCAAATTGATTAGGCCGGCAATGTTGAACAATGGCTAGGTAAGAAGTGTAGAGATATATACATTAAAATGTGATGTGTATAAACTAAAGAAATAGTAAAATACTTATAGAAACATGAACACAAAAGTGTGCAATGATTATTTTGACAGATTAAACATCTACTAAATGAAAGGTTGGGTTTTATAGTAATCAGAATAATATTAATGTAAATAAAAAATTGATACTATTGTTAGAACAATATTTTATTTCAATATATTGATTGCTTATTTATAAGAAATTGTAAATGCAAAGCTACAGTAAAAACACATTTTAAATTACTTATAAATTAAAATAACATTACATATTCTTGGAATTGCTAAACTACTTACTACAGTTGGTTTCATCAGATCCATCAGAACAATCAAATTGTGGGTCACATTTTCTGCTAGCTTGTATACATTGTGTTTAACAGATATTGTTTCTAACTTTAGATATGAAATAATATCTGTTTTTACTTTAAATGACATTTATTATCTTATTCTTTTTATTACTTACAACAATCTAGTTCATCTGATCCATCAGAACAATCAAAAGTTTGGTCACATTTATGGTCAGCTTCTATACACTGTCCATTTTTACATTCAAATTGATTAAGCTGCCAATGTTGAACAATGGCTAGGTAAGAAGTGAAAGCGATACACACAAAAATTAAGGTGTATAATTTAATGAAATTGTACCATGCTTATACAGACATGCATAATTAGATGATGATTATTATTAAACAGCTATAAAATGTGAGATTTCATAGTTATCAGTAAACTTATGCGAATAAAGCAGCATTACCATTTTTAGATCAATATTTTATTTGGATATACTGAATGTTTATTTGGCATTTATTGGTATTACTTACTGCAATTGGCTTCATCTGAACCATCAGAACAATCACTGTAACTGTCACATTTGTAACCAGCATCTATACACTGTCCATTTTTACACTGAAACTGGTTAGGTGAACAACGTTGTGCAGTGGCTGAGTGGGAAGTGAAAGAAAGACACACAAATTGAAGTGCAGTGCAAAGAAAAAGAAATGCAATGAAAGGGTAAAGATTCTGAAGAAAAAGTGCTGGGTTAACGTAGATTTTTACATAAAGTCTCAGTTTATTATTAGAAGATATTAGTAATTTTTTTTAGAATTACTTTACTGTTGGGCATACTTATATTGTTTGCCTATTCAAAATAATTGAGTTTGAGCCTTCAAACAACATGACTTTCTTTATTACAACAATTTTGTTCATCTAATCTGTCAACACAATTATAATGTTGGTCACATTTCTGGTTAGTTCATCAGCTGATCTCTTTTACATTCAAAATAGCTTTGCAATGTTGTGCAATTACTAGGTAAGAGGTGAGAATCTGTCAAAGAAATCACATGTACACAATTTTCATAGACATTAAAAAAAAAATCTAAAGTTATAGGAAAAGTAGAAAAGAATAAATGGAGATCAATCATTTTGTAACAATTAAAATCTATTTTGAAACTGAAAAATTATGATTCTATATTAAATCTTATTTAATAAATCAGCAGTATATTAGATGTGTATTGAAGATTTTAATATTTTATGAAAGCTTAACAAAGTTCAAAACCAGTTTCCTTTTCTATATTTATTCCAGATTTATGAAATTCTGATATATGGAAAAAAAAAAGATACCTTATATACTTTCAAATACAATAAATGCAGTTATAAGACATATTTATTAAAGAAAGTTTATATTTTTAATACCGTACATGATAAACTTAATAAACCATTACATTTGTCATCAAAAGTTGTTGCTAAATTTCAAAAAGATCATAATCAGATCTTTTGTCTGAATTTTGATGGACAAGATATTTTAAGCATTTTATATGGATTGGTTTGAAGAGGGTGATACAGTGACACTTTATAAAATGAAGTAAAAATAATAGCCAGGAAACAAAGTTTCAACTTATTAGTATTTTTTTTAGAATTACATTGCTGTTGGGCACACTTATATTGTTTGCTTATTCAAAATAATTGAGCATGAGCCTTCAAACAACATGACTTTCTTCATTACAACAATTTTGTTCATCTAATTTATCAGCACAATCATAATGCTGGTTACATTTACAATTATTGTTGCCATTGGCCTTTTTTTAGATTCAAAATAGTTTGGTAATGTTGTGCAATTACTAGGTAACAGGTGAAAAGTTAGTATCAGAATCACTGAAAGAAATCACATTTGCCTAATTTTCATAGATATTTAAAAAAAAGAATCTAAAATTATTGCGAGAATAGAAAATTATAAATGGAGATCAATCATTTTGTAACAATTAAAATCTGTTTTAAAACTGAAAAATTATCATTCTATGTTAAATCTTACTCAATGATAAATCAGCAGAAAAACATCTACTAAGCCTAACACTGAAAATTTTAATATTTTATGAAAGCCTAATATACAATTCAAAAGTTTACGATTTTACAATTTATTCCAGATTTATTAAATTCCAGTAGAAAAGTGTTCTGTACATACTATCAAATACAATAAATGTAATTATAAAGTGATAGTTATTAAAATTATAGAGTAGAAGAGTATAAATGGAAATCAATCATTTTGTGACAATTAAAATCTATCTTTTTGAGACGGAAAGATTATGATTCTAAGTTAAATCTTATTTAATAAATCAACAGAAATTTAGACAACTACTGAACCTAACATTGAAGATTTTAATATTATATGAAAGATTATACTTATATGGAATTTCAGAAATTTGCCTTATCTACTTGTTTATCTGAAGCATCAGAATAATCAAGTATTTCATATTTCTTGAAAAAGCTTATAAATTTCCTATTTTTTGTATTAAAAATTATTAGTTGTTCGTAAGAAAATGGGAGGTAAACTTTCTAAAAGTTATAAGACCAATATGTACATAAAAATGTATATTTAGTTAATAATGCAATAATATATTATAATATATTTAATAATAAAGATGTCCATAATTAATTTTTTTAACTAAATTAAAAACATTTCTAATTTTCCTCCAGTTATTTTCACTTTGAACAGCATAAAATAAAGCTGGTATTTACATAATTTGTGTATCCAAAAGATTATAAAGCAGTAGTTCTTCACAATTTCCTCCCCTAATCCTTCTCACTATATTTCAGAATCTTATTCGTGATTCTAAGATTGTCTGATTCAAAAAAAGACAGCAAGTGTACAAAGATCAATACGATGACAATCTGAATCAGCCAAACTGTGGTCTTAATACCACCTTCAAAGTGCAAAATTTCCTCAACATGTGGTGGGGAATCCCTCCTTGGATGAAAACTACTGTTATAAAGCATTATCAAGAGAAATTCTGAACTTATCAATTGAAATATTTTTAAGAGTATCTTCCTTCTTGGAAGTAAGTATAGCTAGACCAATCATTTCAATAATTGTATATATCTGTACTTTGAATATCAATTGAAATATTTTTAAGAGTATCTTCCTTCTTGGAAGTAAGTATAGCTAGACCAATCATTTCAATAATTGTATATATCTGTACTTTGAATATCAATTGAAATATATGTTTAATTTTTACTTATTTTTACATGGCTGTCATTTGAAAACATTTAAAGAATTATTATGTTAGAATGTTTGTCATATTTAATGCTACCCTCTCTGTTTTTCTTCTTTCATTTAATTCTACAGCTAGGTTAAATCAAAGAAATATGGTTAAACAGATAAGAGTAACAAAAGTAACTTATTTGGTAGCATATAACATTGTGAACACTTGACAGATATCAAAAGAAATTTCTTTTTGAACATTTATTTCAGATTTATGAAATTCCAAATACAAAAAAAAAAAAAAAAAATATCAAATGTTAATAAGACCTTTCTACAAAAAAAATTCGTGATTTGATACCATACATGTTAAACCATTACAATTGTCAACAAAATTGATGTAAAATTTGAAAAGAGGGCATAGTCAGATTTTTCGTCTGAATTTTGATGGACAAGATATTTTAAACATTTTATATGGATTGGTTTGAAGAGGGTGATACAGCAACACTTCATAAAATGAAGTGAAAATAATAGACAGGAAATAACATGAAAAAATATGAAGGTTCAAGTAATTTGTGAGTCATTAATCAGGAAAGAACAAGTTATAAACTTGGGGTTCCAGAAGCATGATCAGAGATATTTGAGAGCCAGTAAAGTTCAATGCGTCCATTGTAGGCATCAGATGTGATATATATCAGGGGGTCAGCAGCCTGTGGCATGTCAAACAATTTTCAATGGCACACAAGCAGGAAATGACATCATGAAGTCTGAAGCAATAACTATTACAACACAAAGATATTTAGCTGTTACAATTTTAATATATACTAAAGTACATATACTATATAATATATATTGTAGAACAGGTATATTGACCTTTATTGTATAAAAATATGTATGCTCTCGGCACACTGAATGATTTTAAAACCCTAAGTCGGCATATAGATAGCAAAAGGTTGCCAACCCCTGATATATATGATGGGAAATGTATGTCTCTTTGAGCAAAACTCAAAATACCAAATCACAATAGCTACCCACAGAAGCCTTAAGAAGTGTATAGAACTAAAAGTTTTTGATAAAATAACAAAGATGAGATAATAGGTCCAAATCAACGGATGATGTAGTTACATCTTCAGGCGTCATTCAGTAGAGTATGAAAATCTGATGACTGAATAAACTCTGAATATGCATAAATTTAATTTCTGTTTGTATTAAGAAAATAAGAATTCAAATTCTGATAAATTTGTGTACTTTTACTGCATATTACAAGAATGAGAAATTAAACACAATTCCATCATATATTTGCCAATTTTTTCCAAAAGAGCTATAAAAAAAAAATCAAACTAATTTGAGAATTACTGAAATACAAGCAAAACATTTTAAAAATCATTTCAGAAAGAATTTATGAAAATAAAATTTTTCTCATCAATCTTTCAAAGTAATAAAATGTTGATAGGTGTTCAATTTTTGTTATTCCAATTATTTTAGAATACTTACTACAATTGGCTTCATCTGACCCATCAGAGCAATCATTGAAACTATCACATTTGTAGATAGCGTCTATACATTGTCCATTTTTACACTCAAACTGGTTAGGTTGGCAACGTTGTGTAGAGGCTGAGTGGGAGGTGAAACATACAAAATGTGAGGTGCAGTGCAAAGAAAGGGTAGACATTCAAGAGTAAAAGGAATTGGCAATGTATATTTAAAGAGAAATCAATAATTGATCATTTTGATTTCTGATATCTTACTTAGCATAACAAATATATTTGGGGCAAACTTTAACTTTTGTGCCTCCCAAAAACTGATATGTCAAAGGGGCATTTTTCCCTTGACACTGCTAATATTTTGTACTAACTTCACTCTTACAGCAATGTTTATTTACAAGATTATAAAAATATGTGAATCAAGTACAATGAGATATTTATTTACAATATTTATTATTTACTTTTTATGAAGATTTATTATTTACCATTTTATAAGAAAATAAATGTGAAAAGAAATCTTTTTATTCAAATTTCTTTTAAAATTATCAATTATGTTAACCATCTACAATGCAATATTTATTATTTACCATTTTATAAATAATTATGAAAAATTTTTTTTATTCATAATTTAAAAAATATCAATGAATTGCTGTATGAAAGAAATGCCTAGAAAATACATTTTTTCAAAATTTATTATTAGTTATATGTTAACTTTTTATTTAAATTTTCATGTTTGTCAGACATTTTTAATAAGTTTATGAATAAAAAATCATTTTCATATTTATTTCTTTATAAATTGATAAATGATAAACATTGCATTGTATTAGTTGGTTCATATTTTTAGAATGTTGTAAATATAAAATTATTCTTCTAAATAAACAATAGTGTTTAATATTTTTGTTGTAAATGATCAAAGAACAAAAAAAATGTATAAATTCACTTTCACGTGTTTGGGTTTTATTAAAATTCTAAGCATCACTTTTTCAAACAACAAACTGAGGGAATGAAGATAATTAAAATAATAGTGATATCAAAGGAAAACACATCCTTTTGACACAGAGTTTTATCGTAGGTACGAAAGTTAAGATTGACTATTTTTGTTATATACATTAATTATTTTAAATTTCTGATGTACCTAATTGAAAAAGTAGTTTTTAAGATTTTAAGAGGGAAGAATAGAGATGTGAATTATTTTGGTTCCTGATATGTTTACAAAAGAATTATTGAGTCAATCATTTCTTTTATTTGGTTGACATGTTCTTCAGTTATAATATTTGAAGAACAGCTCCATAAAATAAAGTACTGCATTAGATAAAGTAACACAGTACATTTTGAAATACTTAAATGTAATCGGAAAACAATGCTTGAAAATACTTGAAAAGGTGCTAAATGTGTCTATACATATGCAGTCTATCTGAAAAGAGACTGGGTGTGCTGTGTGAGCTATGGCCGAAAGAGGGATATGCTGATTGTGTTACCATCTAATCTACCTTGAGAGTATATAACTAGCTTGCTGCAGCCATCGAATATTTTTTCACATGCTTTTGTAGCAGGATAAATTGTAGCTGCTTAACCACGGCAATGCACCTGCTCATAACGTCCTGAGCATCTAGCAGTTCCTGGCCGAGAAGAACATTGCTGTACTGGAACAACATCTCCATATACCTGATCTTGCTCTGTGTGACTTTTTGTTTTCCCACAAATCAAGGAGATCATCAAGGGACCTGTTTTGAAAGCATGGATGCCATCAAGTGGGCCATAACAAGAGAGCTGAGAGGTATCCAAGAAGAATCCTTCCAGTAGTGCATGGAAGAGTGTCTTACACTTGAGGGGGATTACTTTGAAGGGGAAACCATGTAGTTTGTTTTTTAGAATTGAAATAAACTGTTTGTGACACTAGTCCCGTTACATTTCAGACAAACCTTGTATATACTAAGACACAAGTTACAATGTGGTAAGTTATATTGTCACAGTATGAATTTAGTTCACTTAGTTACCAATATGTCCCTCTCAAATATAGATTATCTATATTTAAGGGAGACATGTTGGTAATTAGGTAACTAAGCTCATTATTGCTTTATTTTGGTGATTTGGTGGAAACTAGTTTTCAGTCTGATTCGACAAAAATAAGTAAAAATAAAAAATACTATAAAATATTTTTTGTTACAATCAAAGACAAAATCAGTTGGAATTAATATCAATCTCTTTTAGCAACTAAGAAAAAAATAACATTTTTTATTTTATTGTCAATATGTTGCTAATCTACTTACGACAGTCTTGTTCATCAGATCCATCAGAACAATCAAAACGCTGGTCACATTTTCTGCTAGCCTCTATACATTGTCCATTTTTACATTCGAATTGGTTAGGTTGACAACGTTGTGCAGTGGCTGAGTGAGGGGAGAGAAATGAAAGGTGCAGTGCAAAGAAAGACAAGTGCAAAGAGGAGTGCAATATAAATAAGTTGAGAGATGATATTATTGAAAGAACTGCAAGAAAGAGTGCAATAGAAATAGAAATGTTGGAACAAACAACAGTATGAAATTTTATTTAAAGAATTTATATTTTGATGAGAATTAAAGAATCAGTGACAATCGCAATATTACTATTTTTTTTAAATAAAAATTAAATTTGAAGGTCGCTATGATTTCCACAGATTAATAAAATAATGTTAAAATTGATGATATAAATGAAAATGTATCTAGTTTTATTTTTTAACCTGAATATTTGAATTATGTATATTTTTTAAACCCAAATTTTTTTTGCTGTCTATATATTACTTAATTACTTACAACAGTTGGTTTCATCTGATGCATCAGAGCAATCTAAAATTTGGTCACATTTTCTGCTAGCTTCTATACATTGTCCATTTTTACATTCAAACTGGTTAGGTTGGCAACGTTGTGCAGTGGCTGAGTGAGAGGGGAGAGAAATGAAAGGTGCAGTGCAAAGAAAGAAAAGTGGAGAAAAGTGTGCAGGTCTTGTACACAAGTAATGAAAAGGAATTATCTAATTTTCCTTGAAATAAAATAATACAGTTAATATGAATAAAAACTCAATTGCAATGACAGAAGTATTTTTTTTTTAATTAATTTAATCCAACTTGATTGATGGTATAACATCAAATATGTTTATAAAATGTTAAGAAAAGAATGTGAAAATTCAGGTGGAAAAATTTATTTGAAATTTTATCTTATTTTTATTCTTCATGTTTAATTTAAACCATACAAATTTATATGGTCTGTGTATTGCTAATCTATTTAATCCAGTTGGTTTTATCCAATCCATCAGAACAATCAAATTGTTGGTCACATTTTCTGCCATAACTTGTTCATTTTTTACATTGAAACTGATAAAATTAGTAATAGTGTGATTTTGTTAAATAAACAGTAAATTTATATTTGAAATATGGTATCAGCCAAAAAGATTTTTAAAAATAAAAGAGTATTTTAGATCTCTAAAATGTATCTTTTTTTTTAACTTATCGTTCGTTTCATTTGATGCAATCAAATCTTTAATCACATTTCTTGCTAACTTCAACACATAGTTGATTTTTATATCTGAATTTATTGGGTTGGCAATTTTGTCTAAGTGTTAAAACAGAGGCACATAATTTGAGCTAAAATACTATTACTTGCATAAGAAAAGAGTATATTAAACAGAATATTTGACTCTGGATATTAAAAAGCTAAGCTTAGCAGTGCATAGGCAGAGTATGTGCCGCCCAGAGCAGATCTTGAGTTTTTTGCGCATCCTCCTACCTCCAAAAATACAACATATTGCATCGTGATTCCTACCTCCAAAAATACAACATATTGTATCATGATGCCTACTGCCAAAAATACAACATATTGCATCGTGATGCCTACCTCCAAAAATACAACATATTGCATCATGGCGCTTACCTCCAAAAATACAACATATTGCATTGTGAGGCCTACCTCCAAAAATACAACATATTGCATCGTGATGCCATCTTATATTGACTAGTTTGTTTACCATTATAATATTTTTGCATACTCAAATATACTAGTATCTTTTTAAATACATACCAAATATACTTAAACTTTAAAAGTAACAGTTAAACAAAAAGCAAATTCAACGTATAGGGGAAGAAATGTAAAAAAACAAAAAAAACAAAAAAAAAACGAGGACCATGTTTATTTCTATAAGAAAACTACAACTTACTAAAAAGTAACCTTTCTTGCTTTTTCTATACAGGCTTATACAGCAGACCCAAAGTGCCGCCTCAATAAAAATAGCAGACCCACCACTGAATCATGCTACTGAAGCTTAGGAACATGATTATATAGAGGAAATGTGTAGCTGAGTATTTTTAATCATAAATTGTGTATGTTACTTATTAGACTGTTACTTACTACAATCTTGTTCATCAGATCCATCAGAACAATCAAATTGTTGGTCACATTTTCTGCTAGCTTCTATACATTGTCCATTTTTACATTCAAACTGGTTAGGTTGGCAACGTTGTGCAGTGGCTGAGTGAGAAGGGACAGAGATGAAAGGTGCAATTCAGAGAAAGACTAGAAAGATTGCAATATAAATAGAAAAGTTGGGAGCAAAAAAAGAAATTTTATAAAAAGGATTCATGATACTGATTAGAATTAAAGAATCAATTGCAATTACACTGCTACTAGTTTTCAAATAAAAAAACAAATTTAATGTATTTTAGGATTCTCCAAGTTCTACGAGTCGTAGTTGGATAAAAATGAAATTAGAGAAGTTTCATTTTTAAATCGTGAAATATTAGTTTATTTTATATTTAGTTTAGAACTAAAAAATTATATGAACTTTTATTCTACATATTACGGTTGGTTTTATCAGAACACTAAAAATGTTGGTCTATGCATTGTCCAAATTGTCCATGGTTACTGGTTTGTATATAGCAAAGCTGTGTTGTTGATAATTTTGAGATGGAAGACATATTTCAGATGTAAAAAAAAAGGATGTGGAAGTTTACAATGTTTAAAATATAGTGATTTACTAAGTGTAGCTTAGATGTGGTACAAAGCTGAAAGTATGAAGCAATCAGTGAAGACCGAATTCACTACTCAGTTGTAATTGATCTAGCGAGACAAGCTTGCTAACCATTACACCACATCAAAGTATTAATAGCATTGGATGAATTTATGTAAGTGATTATTATTAATATTTTAAATATGCTAATATATTCCTTACATGTAATTTACTAGTTTATAATACTTTTAATAAACTATCAAATTATAATCTATGACATGAACATTGAACTTATATCTGATATATTTGCATCAGTCAAAGAAAATGATTCTTTTAATTTTTTATCCATTTTATGTTTTCAAAAATGTATCTCTTTTACTTACTATAGTTGTTTTCATTTGATGCATCAGAACAATGAAATCATTGGCCAATTTTTACATTTGAATTGGTTAAGTTGAAATGTTGTGTAACTAAGAAAGAGTTAACATAATTTGGGGAACAATGCTAAAAAAATAGTCCGGTAACAGTAGAGAAAAATGGTATATTTTTAACAGCCTATTGGAATCTGGATATTAAGTTGGAAGATTATGTATTAGGATTTTGTTGCAAATTTTTTAAACTGAACATTATTTTTTAATAATAAATTATATGTTACTTATCACATTGCTACTTACTACAATCTTGTTCATCAGATCCATCAGAACAATCAAAACGCTGGTCACACTTTCTGTTAGCCTCTATACATTGTCCATTTTTACATTCGAATTGGTTAGGTTGGCAACGTTGTGGAGTTGCTGAGTGAGATTTGAAAGAAAGTTACGGTGCAGTGGAAAGAAAGACAAGTGCAAGAAAGAGTGGAATATAAATAGAAAAGTTGGGAACAAAAAAAATGAGATTTTATAAAAAGGATTCAAGATATCATTGATTAAAATTAAAGAAACAATTGAAGTTACATTGCTAGTATTTTTCAAATCAAAATCAAATTTAATGTATTTTATAATTTATTTCTTCAGGTTAATAAGATGTAAAAAACGGTTTGTCTACATCAAAATAAATCAGTAGATTTCTTTTGAAATTCTGAAAATTTAGTTCATATAACTTTTTAAAATTTTTCAGTATTTAGGCGAAAACTGAAGCACATAATTTGTATTTTCTGTTTTGCTAATCTACTTACAGCAATCAGTTTCATCTGATGCATCAGAACAATCTAAGATTTGATCACATTTTCTGCTAGCTTCTATACATTGTCCATTTTTACATTCAAACTGGTTAGGTTGACAATGTTGTGAGGTGGCTGAGTGAGAGGAGAAAGAAATAAAAGATTAAGTGCAAAGAAAGTAAAGTGCAGAAGTGCAAAAAAAGAAGTGCAATATAAAGCGGCAGACAAAGAACAAAAAGTACAAAATCTTACTGAAAGGATTTACGGTCATATTGATAAGAAAGAATATATGGCAATTAAATTACTTGCAATTTTTAAAAATAAAAATTAAATTTTCTATATTTAATTAAGTAAAATATTTAGAGGTTAATAAGAAGAACGGTATCCAACTGTGTAAAAATATAAGAGTTTGTTTATTAGATATTTATTATTATTTAATTTAAATATAAATTAATCATACAGTTCCTATTCATTGCTAATCTACTTGCTAACTTGTCTTCATCTGAGTAATCAAAATATTGGCTAGATTTGCTTCCTGCTTCTATACATAATATATTTTTTTTATACTGAAATGACTTAGATTGGCAGTCACTTAGGAACAAGAAATAAAAATGTCAGGAGTAGACGTAAAAAAAAAAGAAAAAAAAGAGTAGAAATGTCTTCAACAGTTTATATATATATATATATATATATATATATGTAAAAGTTTATATATGTATACATGCAAGAGTTCATATGTGTAACAGTTTATACATGTATGTATATGTGCATCAGTTTATGCATGTATGTATATATGCAAGAGCTTATGTATGTATGTATGTGACAGCTTATGTATGTATATATGTATGCGACAGCTTATGTATGTATGTATGTATGTATGTATATATGAGACAGCTTATGTATGTACGTATATATGAGACAGCTTATGTATGTACGTATATATGAGACAGCTTATGTATGTACGCATATATGAGACAGCTTATGTATGTACGTATATATGAGACAGCTTATGTATGTAAGGACACGCAAGTTTCTAACATAGGTAACACAAGCAAACTTTATGTTTGCCACATGGGTAAGTAGGCTGTAAAAGTGAAGTTGGCTTTAAGAATAACTTATGGGCTCATAGCAAAGCATTTACTCAGGTATAAATTATAGAAATAATAAAATTCTGAATGAAAAACACAAAAAAGCTAGTGAAGAGATGGTCTTCTTCTGCAAGTAAAAGACAATCATGTATGCATGCATGCAACAGTTTATATATATATATATATATATATATATATATATATATATATATATATATATAACTGTTTATGCATGTATGTATTAAAAGAATGCTATTTTGATCAGAAGATAACAGGATTCACTGAGACGGAAATGCATTGAGAATGCACTAATCTTGCAGTTCTTGAAAGTAAATTTAAGACCAGGACCATATGTTATATCATCATTGCAAAGACTATAATAGCACATTGCAGTATACAAGCTAATAGAGAAAAGAAAAACAAAGATCTATTTGGATTCAGTAACAAACAAACCAGGCATAGGCTCTAATATGTGCATATGAGTGCACAGGTTTGAGTGGGCATGTATATAAGTGTGTACAAGTACACAAAAAAAATGGCTCTAAACATTCATTTTATGATAATTTGTGATTATTCATGATAAACACTGAATATGCTAGCTAACAAGTGGACTATTTTATTAAAATAAAACAGACACATGTACAAGGTTTAACAAGATAAACATAGTGCTTAGATTTTAAGTACAATGTGGCATCATATTTTAGTTCAAAGCTTTGTAAAACTTGGGTTATCTAAATCTGTCTTTGTTTACTTCAGTCAGCTTTATCTGATGTATCAGAACAGATTTTTGGTCACATTTCTTGCTAGCCTCAAAACATTGTCCATTTTGACATTTGAAATATTGTGCAACTAAGAAAGATTTAAGACAGATGCATATGGTCAGAGTTAAAATACCAAGAAAACAGTCCAGTAAGTCAGTGGATGTGCAATTTACATAACTTATCAGTATGGATAGAAGAATTCGTAAGCTGAGTTCAAATTACTACCTACTCTGTTTCATTCACTTTATCACTAATACTCTTTAAAAAAGGCATGAATCTATATCTTCTCCCTCCAGATAAAGGTTAACTAACATGGAATACTGGAATCTAGCTTTGGGTGGCAGCCAGTCTAGAAAGACAATTTTGAATCTTAAGCTGTGGAGAAAGCAACAGGAAATCAATTCACTATCTTTTCTAAGAACTTATGGTAATTCAGAGATAATAAATAAATGGAATTTATAGAGAGCCATGACTGCCTTTGTCCTGAAGAAAAAAATACTATGAATTGAAAAGTGTGGAGAAGACAATTGAAAACCACTATCTTTTTCAAGAAGCCATGGAAATTCACAGATAATAAAGAAAAGGAATCTGTGGAAAGCCATGACCACCTAGGTGCTGAAGAGAGAAAATCTATGAATTGAAAAGTGTGGAGAAGGCAATAGAAAACCACTCTACTATCTTTCTCAAGAAGGCATGGCAATTCAAAGATAATAAAGAAAAGGAATCTTTGGAGAGCCATAATTTCCTATGTCCTGAAGGGGGCATGCCATTAAAAAATTGTATTTTTTGTGTAAAAAACTGATTATAAAAACTTGCACCATACTCAAATATATATGGTACATTGTTGGTAAATTTTTAAATAAAAATTAAATTTGATGTACTGTATGTTTTCTATGCACAGATGTTAAAACAATTATTATAAACACTATATTTGGATGTTAATATTAATAAAGCCAAGCTTCGGCCAAGTACATGGCTATGGAAGAAATATGGCAAGGAAGTTGAATATTATGTTTTGTAAATATTAGTTTGCTCTTTTAAGCAATAAATTGTACTAAATTACATTATATTTTTCAAGTTTTCTACTGAAGATACAGAAATGCCTGATGATTCCAGTTAAAACATCACTAATGATACTTCTCCAGCATATCAGCAGGCATATTTTACAAATTATATGCTGCATATTAGACTGCTACTTACGACAATCTTGTTCATCAGATCCATCAGAACAATCAAAACGCTGGTCACATCTTCTGCTAGCTTCTATACATTGTCCATTTTTACATTCAAACTGGTTAGGTTGACAACGTTGTGCAATGGCTGAGTGAAAGAAATTTAAGGTGCAAAGATGGGGAAGTGAAATATAAATAGAAAGATGGAGAACAAAATATATATACAGTGTGACCCGGATATAAGAGAAACCCGGATATAAGAGAGATCGTCTCTGGTCCCAAATTAGAGCCTGTGTTAATGTATATATAATAGACCAAACCCGGATATAAGAGACTTCTTTATCCGGTCCCGACAACTCTCTTATATCCGGGTTACACTGTAGTTTTAGTGAAAGGGTTTATAATATTATGGAGAAGAATTAAGAATCAATGACAACCATACAATTAGTCTCTTATTTTCAAATCAAAATTAAATTTAATGTATTTTATTATTTCACCATGTCAATGAAGGATTGGTAAAATACTTGATACAAATGAAAATTAATTTGTAGAAATTTTATTTTCCCTTGGAACATTATTTTATTTTTCTTCTTAATATTTAATTTAAACCTAAATCCCACAAATTTATTTATTCTATATATTGTTAATACATTTACTACAGTTAGTTTCATCTGACTTATCTGAACAATCAATTTGTCTATTTTGACATATAAATTGGTTAGATTGGCAATGTTGTGTAGCTAAGAAAGTGTTAAAACATAAATAACATAATCTGAGCTCAAGTACCAAGAAAATATCCCATAATTGTGTAAGAAAAGGGTATATTATACAGTATATTATATATATTATGAGAAAAGTTTATATTATACAGTATAAGAAAAGGGTATATTATACAGTATATTATATATATTATGAGAAAAGTTTATATTATACAGTATAAGAAAAGAGTATATTATACAGTATATTATATATATTATAATAAAAGTTTATATTATACAGTATAAGAAAAGAGTATGTTATACAGTATATTATATATATTATAATAAAAGTTTATATTATACAGTATATTATATATATTATAAGAAAAGTTTATATTATACAGTATAAGAAAAGAGTATGTTATACAGCATATTATATATATTATAATAAAAGTTTATATTATACAGTATAAGAAAAGAGTATGTTATACAGTATATTATATATATTATAATAAAAGTTTATATTATACAGTATATTATATATATTATAAGAAAAGTTTATATTATACAGTATAAGAAAAGAGTATGTTATACAGTATATTATATATATTATAATAAAAGTTTATATTATACAGTATATTATATATATTATGAGAAAAGTTTATATTATACAGTATAAGAAAAGAGTATATTATACAGTATATTATATATATTATAAGAAAAGTTTATATTATACAGTATAAGAAAAGAGTATGTTATACAGTATATTATATATATTATAATAAAAGTTTATATTATACAGTATATTATATATATTATAAGAAAAGTTTATATTATACAGTATAAGAAAAGAGTATATTATACAGTATATTATATATATTATAAGAAAAGTTTATATTATACAGTATAAGAAAAGAGTATGTTATACAGTATATTATATATATTATAATAAAAGTTTATATTATACAGTATATTATATATATTATAAGAAAAGTTTATATTATACAGTATAAGAAAAGAGTATGTTATACAGCATATTATATATATTATAATAAAAGTTTATATTATACAGTATAAGAAAAGAGTATGTTATACAGTATATTATATATATTATAATAAAAGTTTATATTATACAGTATATTATATATATTATAAGAAAAGTTTATATTATACAGTATAAGAAAAGAGTATGTTATACAGCATATTATATATATTATAATAAAAGTTTATATTATACAGTATAAGAAAAGAGTATGTTATACAGTATATTATATATATTATAATAAAAGTTTATATTATACAGTATATTATATATATTATAAGAAAAGTTTATATTATACAGTATAAGAAAAGAGTATGTTATACAGTATATTATATATATTATAATAAAAGTTTATATTATACAGTATATTATATATATTATAAGAAAAGTTTATATTATACAGTATAAGAAAAGAGTATGTTATACAGTATATTATATATATTATAATAAAAGTTTATATTATACAGTATATTTGAATATGGATATCAACACCAAGCTTAGACACATGATATTGAGAAAATATGGTGGTGAGAACATGTATTATGAATTTTTTTTTTTTTTAAATATTCTAGTTGTTGTATATATGGCTGCTACTTACTACAATCTTGTTCATCAGATCCATCAGAACAATCAAAACGCTGGTCACATTTTCTGCTAGCCTCTATACATTGTCCATTTTTACATTCAAACTGGTTAGGTTGACAACGTTGTGCAGTGGCTGGGTGAGAGGTGAAAGGAAATTTAAGGTGCAGTGCAAATATGGAAAATTGTAATATAAATAGAAAAGTGGGGACCAAAATGAATCTTAGTGAAAGGGTTTATAATATTATAGAGAAAAATTAAGAATCAATGGCAACTGTACTGTTAGTCTTTTTCAAATCAAAATTAAATTTAATGTATTTTATTTCTCCATGTTAATATGTTGTTAAAATAGTTAATACAAATGAAAATGAACTTGCAGAAATTTTATTTTCATACTCTAGAATATTTTATTTAGTATTTATTGAAAAGTGCAAAAAACACTGCCATATAAATAGGTTAAAATGATATGATATTATAAATATAGAATATAGTTTAAGTTACTGTATATACTTGTGTATAAGCTGACTTCATGTATAATGTAACCCCTGAATTTTTTGCATGAATTTTAATGACTCCAGAAAAAATTTACCTGTGTAAAGTGCAGCCAGTCACTGAAAATACATGATTTTTAACTACTTCAAAAAAAAAAAAATTACATTTGTACAGAGCAAACCCCTATTTTTTGTGTAAAAAACTGATTATAAAAACTTGCACCATACTCAAATATATATGGTACATTGTTGGTATATTTTTAAATAAAAATTAAATTTGATGTACTGTATGTTTTCTATGCACAGATGTTAAAATAATTATTATAAATTCATTTTTGAAAGTTTATTTTCAAATTTTGGAATATTACTTTTTATTCTTAATATTTAATTTAAAACTCAAACAATTTTATACTGCCTGTACATGTCTCCTCTACTTACTACAGTTTATTTAATCTGATGCATTAGAACAATGAAAATATTGGTAATATTTTCTGCTGGTAATATACACTGTCCATTATTACATTACTGGTTACATTGGTAATATTGTGTTTTTACTAAATAAGTTAGGATGAAAACAGAATAGTAAACAGGGAAAATGAGTGAATATGATTGCAAAATATGATACAGAAGTTATACATTGGTTAAAATTAGATCTCATTCTGATTCAATCAGTCATAAAAACCTGTCAATTGGATGTGAATACTACGAAAACAAAATTAAAAATTAAAGTTACGCTTCACACAGGGGCTCCGAGCATCACACCTGGCTCACAAAACAAATCCTCTAAGAATATAAAATAAAACTTTAATATCAGAGTCAATAATGAACATTGGCTCTAAAACATGACAAAAAAAATTGAGTCATGTATTCACCCTGACTGGCTAAAAGAATCTGTTTGGCAATACTCGAGTAGTAAACAGGCAGTTCACCAGTGGCCTCTTTTTCAACTGACCCAGCACAAGCTTCACAACCAACTCTCATCTTTTAGACCACCGACCTTGCCCACAAAGAGACATTCTTCCTTGATCCATTATACCAGCAATACAAATAGTTTTATATTAACATATTTTGTCTCCTTTTCTTTCTGCCTCACCTGCAAACTTTGTTGTTTCATTTGTTACTTTTGCAACCATACACTGTATATAACACAGATATCAAGTAAATGCTATCAGAGCAAGTATTACAAATACATAAAAATTATATCTTCATTTTGTAAATAAAATGAAGGCATTTGATAGAGTATGACATGAGGAACTCTTTGAAGCTTGATTTACTTGAAAAAGATATACATGTAATTCATAAGCTTCATCGGGAATAAACAGCTTGCATGTAGATAGAAAATGAGTTTAGTGAATACATCTGTTATACTCCACTTCAGATTAAATCCCTTCCAGATTCGCTCTACATGTTGGCTGGATATGTGCATCACATCCGGACCACAAAACAAATCCACTAAAAAATCTAAAATACAACACAAAAGAAGTCAATTGTTGACACCAAAGAAAAAAGCTACCAGATTTGCTTTTAAGAAAGCTGCTAAAAAATGACCGAGTCAGATTCACAGTGAACAGCAAGCTTCACTCATCCACTCCAGGCCTCTTTTGATGTCACCATTGTGACCTCAGTCATCTGACCTGACAAATGATATAACTCCAGACCTTACCAACAGTATCCTTACTTTAAAAGCTACCTTCCTTGTCTACATTAGAGACATTCCACTCACATCTGCTGTATTGGTAAAACAAAAGAATTTTATATTTACAACTGCCTTCATTTCTTCAGAAAACATGGTCATCAAAGAATGAGACAGCACAAGTTGTAAGTTATTTAATCAAAAATTTAACTATCTGCTTAAAGTAGTAACAGATGACAAAAAGTATGACAAAAGAATCTGAAGGTACATGGGAATAGCAAAAGACAAGTATTAGGAGATTGAAAAACGCCATTAGAAAGAGTGTTGAACTGCCATGTAACATCAAATCTCTGATATATCAGTGAATATTTGATAATTTTCTCATAGATAAAGATGAGACTTGAAATGACTGAGACGTGGTTCTGCCAACAAATGATGAGAATATCACAGACAATTTATGAGAAATGTGAAAGTTTTATGGATAACAGAAACTATAAAGAAACTGCTGCTAACAATCAAAAAGGAAAAAACCAAAATTTTGGAAGCACATAACAATGATCTTTCCCTGTTATATGTTTCCAAAACTGTCTATATTTCTGAGATGAGGTATTATGTACACTATTTACACTACGCGGACTATTGTCCTCATCTTTGTCACCATATTTATTACAATGTTTTGGCCGTTGTATGCTCCGGCCTTCTTCAGGTGATTGGAATGTCAAACTGAACCCTTTATTTCACTCTCTGGGGTAGACTGTTCTAGTTCCATATGACATTTTTAATGGATGTCAGTTATCAGTGGATAAAGGCGTTGGTTAGATCCAGTGACAGGACCCAAAGAGTGTGAGTTCAATACCCGGGTTATGGCAGTGGAAAACTTGCAGAGGGGAATTAACAGAAGATAACTGATAACTGACATCCATTAAACATGGCACGTGGAACTAGAACAGTCTACCCCAGTGAGCGAAATAAAGTGTTCAGTTCGACATTCCAACCACCTGAAGAAGGCTGGAGCATACAACGGCCGAAACGTTTCCAAAACTAGCTGAGAGGAATTAACACCCAGAGAGAATACTGAGAGGAAGAGAAATAGGGAAAGCAGTGTGTAACGTACTAAACAATCTGAATAAATGTAAGGGACACAAAAGATAAAAAAAAACCAAAGAAACATGGTAAAGGCTACACAGATTAAGGAACTTGTGGATAACCATAATCACCCATGTCGTAAAAAGCAATGGCACATGAAAGTATTTACAACATTAACTATTATTAGTATTATAGTTGTTGAATATAGTGATGCATCTTTCAATGTTTTATCTTGTCATTTATTAAAGTTTATGTTTAACAGTGAATACTCAACAGAGATGATTTAATGACAACCAGCAAAACCTTTTTGTTTTTGTTTTGAACATTATGCACCTTATTTCTTCCCTCTCTCTATATATCTTTTCTACTTACTACAGTTGGCCTCATCTGATGCATCAGAACAATCAAATTTCCCATCACATTTCTTGTTAGCTTCTATACATTGTCCATTTTTACATCTGAATTGGTTAGGTTGACAACGTTTTGAAGATGCTATGTCAAAGATTGAAAATACAAACTCAGTTTATATACAGAGACATAAAGAGATCATATTAAACTTTAACTTGAAAAGTAAATGTCAAGATCTGACCAAATTTGAATTAGAACATTAGTCTGTCCCGTTATTTTGCACATAGTTTAGAAAACAGATGTTAGCATTATTTAAGTATTTTTACTCTACATTTATTGTTTTTTCACAAGCTGATTCTATACATCTTAAGTAAAATATCTTTTATTTTTATAAAGATTGTTTGATAAAAAAAAAATGATAAAGTCATGACATTGTCATGTATTTTTTCTATATTCAAGTAATTATCACTAATATTACTTACTGCAATTGGCTTCATCTGAACCATCAGAACAATCACTGTAACTGTCACATTTGTAACCAGCATCTATACACTGTCCATTTTTACACTGAAACTGGTTAGGTGAACAACGTTGTGCAGTGGCTGAGTGGGAAGTGAAAGAAAGACACACAAATTGAAGTGCAGTGCAAAGAAAAAGAAATGCAATGAAAGGGTAAAGATTCTGAAGAAAAAGTGCTGGGTTAACGTAGATTTTTACATAAAGTCTCAGTTTATTATTAGAAGATATTAGTAATTTTTTTTAGAATTACTTTACTGTTGGGCATACTTATATTGTTTGCCTATTCAAAATAATTGAGTTTGAGCCTTCAAACAACATGACTTTCTTTATTACAACAATTTTGTTCATCTAATCTGTGTGGGAAATGTATGTCTCTTTGAGCAAAATATCAAAACACTAAAAATACCCACAGAAACCCTGTGTGTGTACAGAACTGAAAGTTTTTGATAAAATAACAAAGATGAGATAATAGGTCCAAATCAACGGATGATGTAGTTACATCTTCAGGCGTCATTCAGCAAAGTATGAAAATCTGATGACTGAATAAACTCTGAATATGTATAAATTTAATTTCTGTCTGCATTAAGAAAATAAGAATTCAAATTCTGATAAATTTGTGTACTTTTACTGCATATTACAAGAATGAGAAATTAAACACAATTCCATCATTTATATGCCAATTTCTTCCAAAAGAGCTATAAAAAAAAAAATCAAACTAATTTGAGAATTACTGAAATACAAGCAAAACATTTTAAAAATCATTTCAGAGAAAGAATTTATGAAAATAAAATTTTTCTAATCAATCTTTCAAAGTAATAAAATGTTGATAGGTGTTCAATTTTTGTTATTCCGATTATTTTAGAATACTTACTACAATTGGCTTCATCTGACCCATCAGAGCAATCAATGAAACTATCACATTTGTAGATTGCGTCTATACATTGTCCATTTTTACACTCAAACTGGTTAGGTTGGCAACGTTGTGTAGAGGCTGAGTGGGAGGTGAAACATACAAAATGTGAGGTGCAGTGCAAAGAAAGGGTAGACATTCAAGAGTAAAAGGAATTGGCAATGTATATTTAAAGAGAAATCAATAATTGATCATTTTGATTTCTGATATCTTACTTAGCATAACAAATATATTTGGGGCAAACTTTAACTTTTGTGCCTCCCAAAAACTGATATGTCAAAGGGGCATTTTTCCCTTGACACTGCTAATATTTTGTACTAACTTCACTCTTACAGCAATGTTTATTTACAAGATTATAAAAAATATGTGAATCAAGTACAATGAGATATTTATTTACAATATTTATTATTTACTTTCTATAAAGATTTATTATTTACCATTTTATAAGTAAATAAATGTGAAAAGAAATCTTTTTATTCAAAATCTGTACGAAAGAAATGCCTAGAAAATACATTTTTTCAAAATTTATTACTAGCTGTACGTTGTTTAATCTTTTTATTTAAATTTTCATTTTTGCCAGACATTTTTTATAAGTTTATGAATAAAAAAATCATTTTTGTATTTCATATATGTTTTTTTATAAATGATAAACATTGCATTGTATTAGTTGGTTCATATTTTTAGAATGTTGTAAATATAAAATTATTCTTCTAAATAAACAATAGTGTTTAATATTTTTGTTGTAAATGCTTAAAAAACAAAGAAAATGTATAAATTCACTTTCATATACTTGGATTTTATTAAAATTCTAAGAATCCCTTTTTCAAACAACAAACATTGCCGACAGAGTGAATGTAGTTAAAATAATAGTGATGTCAAAGGAATACCCATCCTTTTGACACAGAGTTTTATCACAGGTACAAAAGTTAAAGATTGACTATTTTTGTTATATGCATTAATTATTTGAAATTTCTGATATACCTAATTGAAAAAGTAGTTTTTAAGATTTTAAGAGAGAAGAATAGAGATGTGAATTATTTTGGTTTCTGATATGTTTAACAAAAGAATTATTGAGTCAATCATTTCTTTTATTTGGTTGACATGTTCTTCAGTTATAATATTTGAAGAACAGCTCCATTAGATAAAGTAACAGTATATTTTGAAATACTTAAATGTAATCAGAAAACAATACTTGAAAATAAGTGAAAAAGTATTAAAATAGTGAGGAAGTAAAAGCTAAAAATGGTGATAATATGATAGACTCAATTCTCAGAGATAGACACATAAAAAAATAATTTTGTTCTACTTAAATCAGTTAAAATAGCAAATTTTAAGATGAATAACAATGCTATAAGGAAGGAATACTAATTAACTTAATACTTTCATTTAGTTATTTACTTTAGTATGGCACACAGTATCTTCAAGCTATTTATATTACAGGTTGAGAATCATTTATCCAAGATTCTTGGGACTAGGAGTGTTTTTTATTTCATATTTTTTTTCAATTTTGGAATACAGGCTATTTAATTTGTATATAACATCTATAAAATGAGGCAGCTTGGGAAATGGGACCAAGCATAAATACAATATCCCTTCACATTTCATCACATAGCTTATACATATACCTTGAAGGTAGTTTTATATAAATAACATATACCCTGTTAGTAGTTTTATATAAAATTTAATAAATTTTGTCTACGTAAAGATACGGGTAAATGATGATGCTCATGTAATGCTAAGACAGATTTTTAAGTGGTGAAATTAAGATTTCATATAAAAATAATGTTTGGTACTTTATGTACATTAAAAAAAAAAATGATCAAAAAATATATAAATGCAATATCAAACACTACTTCTACATCAAGTGTGAAATACTCGAGGGAGAAGGTACACCATCAAGGACATCACTGAGTGTGAGAAGGAAAATTCAGTAAGCTATCAGTCTCTACCAATGATGTTGTGTTTTGATTAAAATTTGACAATACATACAGGTACAGTATTTATATAAACACAAAAATGAAGTTAAATGTAATGAAAACTGAACTAAAGTCAGCATTTTATTTGTAACACAACAATTATGCAACAGGTAGCCATGTTGCTTTCTGAAATTTTCAATTTGTGGCAAGTCATGTTAGCACCTTTTCCGATTTCGGAATTTTGGATAAAGGATACTCAACCTGTACTTGCTATTTCTAAGTGATCCGCCATTCAAGTACTAACTGGGCTTGTTATTGCTTTATTTCGGAAATCTATGAGTGTTTTGACCGTAAGTAATAAAAAAAAATATTCTGAAATATTTTTTTTACAAAGACACAATCAGTTGGATTTAATTTCAATTTCAGTAATTAAGAAAAAAATAGCATTGTTTTTTCTTTTATGGTCAATATGTTTTTAATCTACTTACGACAATCGGTTTCATCAGATCTATCAGAACAATCAAAATTCTGGTTACACTTTCTGCTAGCATCTATACATTGTCCATTTTTACATTCAAACTGGTTAGGTTGGCAACGTTGTGCAGTGGCTGAGTGAGAGGTGAAAGAAATTTAAAATGTGATGCAAAAATAGGCAAGTGCGGGAAGAAGTGCTATAGGTATGTTTGGAACAAACAAAAGTATGAAATTTTATTTGTTGATATAAGAATTAAAGAATAAATGATAAACTCAACATTAGTATCTTTAAATTAGAATATAATTTTAATATGTAATAATTTTGTTTCAACATTTTTCAGGTTAATGTGAAAATAAGAAATGAAACTTAATCTGCAAAAGATTTTTTTTTTATATATTGTAAAATTACATATTTAAAAAAAAATATTTAATTTAAATTGCTGGCATACAATTTTATGCATTCCCCATAATGCTTATTTAGTTACTGTAGTATTCTTTATAAGATTCTACAGAATTAAATTATTGTTTACATTTTTCTGCTAGCTTCTCTAGATTGTCCACTTTTATATTTAAACTGGTTAAATGGGCAATGTAAGAGAAAATCAAAACAGATGCACAGAATGTGAAATAAAGTAGACTGCACTGGATATAAAAATTTAAAAAATAATATAAATGCTTTTCAGTCCAGATTTCTGGGATGTGGAGTAAACATTATTTACACTATTTATATTCAGACTATTGTCCTCATGTATACTGAAAGGTACAACAGCTGAAATGTTGAGACAACAAAGATGAGGATTGTAGTAAAGTAATCGGGAGTAATCTCCCTTGTTTTATGATTACCTCCCTTTGGAGAACTCTTTCGTTTGTAGAGAACTATAAAATAGTCACTGTTTGTATCAATTATTCTAAGCAGAATAAAGCTTCCTTCAGCCTACTCCTGCTCTCTTTTGTCATTACAAGGACAATAGTCAAAATATAAATAGTGTAAATAAACTCTTAATTTAAAAATATCATTACAAGTTATAAAATTATTACTTTATTAAAATGTTAAATATGATAAATAAAATTTTTAATATATTTGTAAATTTTCAATTAAAGTAAAAACTGATTTCAGTCAACCGGAGATGTCAGAAATAATATGTAAAATATTAAACAATGGATAACATTTCTAAATAATACCTAAGAAAATAATTTTAAAAACTTAAGAGTATAATATCTACTTACAACAATCTTCTTCATCTGACCCATCAGAGCAATCATATTGTCTGTCACATTTCTTGTTATTGTCTATACATTGACCATTACTACATTGAAACTGGTTAGGTTGACAACGTTGTACAGTGGCTAAGGGAAAGGGGAAAGTGAAACACAGAATGTGAGGTGCGATGCAACATAAGACAATAGAAAAGATCAGGTAAGAAAAAAAAACAGTGTAATAGAAAAAGGCATTCAGAGTTTGATTAAAATCTGAATATTTTGTCTTTCAGATGGTGTAATGGAAGCCAAGAATAAATTTACATTATTGCTTTTGAAAATGATATGGCTATTTAAATAATTACATAAATTTATCATGGCTGTTATACACTATTAATAGGATTAGTTGAAAAATTTATTAAAGAATATATCATTTTTGTTCTAAAAACATGCCTTGTAGTCTGATGATTTGAACAAAATGTTGAGGAATTCTGTAAGGATTCATCTACATGCTCTAGAGAAGCTATTAGATTACTTCTTTCTGTTGCTGCTAATTTAAATGCAATTAGCTTCTATGTAGACCTAACAATTTTAACTCATTTTAAATGTTTAACCCTGTTAAATCTACAGTGTAAACAACATGTACTATATGGAATTGCTAATCCAACACAAAACACTTTTTAAAAATTGCAGATTATTATTCATTATTCCCACAAAGTTAAAAGTATATGATAAATAAATATCAGTCATAAATAATGTTATATAAAATGGTAATTATAAATTATAATCGGAACTGATATTATTGGAAAACAATATTTAATATTTTGTAAATTATTGAAAGAAAATTGCATGACTTGCAACTTTAATGAAATATTTATAATTTCATTTATCCAACACTACTGAATGACAAAGATTTACTCAAAATATGTAACAAATAAAAACATGGACAAGTTAAATCTTAGAACAAAAGATGGTATTTTTGCATGTTACTTTAATTTAAAAGTAATTGTCGATAAGTTTTAAAACTGATTTACTAAAAATGTAATCTTACAGTTATAAATTTGATTTATATCTGGAATTAATTTGCCAGAGTAATAAAACTGAAGTTGAAACGGATTCAGTTGTACACTTATAAAATGTTTATTGCAATATTCTTAGAGATTTTATCTTTAAAAAGAATTTAAAGTTATACTATTTATTCCTTTTTGACTACTTACTACAGTTGCTTTCATCTGACCCATCAGAACAATCATAACGTCGATCACATTTCTTGTTAGCATCTATACACTGGCCATTTTTACATTCAAACTGGTTAGGTTGACAACGTTGTGCAGCTAAGAGGTGAAATAGAAATACTTATATATGAGGCTGTAGGTAGACATGCAGAGTCAGATTTTGAATAATAGGTGTTGAAGCAGAACTGATACTTGAATGATATTTATAGTATATAGTTGAGATTGAACCTCACTAATCCAGCATTCTCTAGTTTGGCAGCTTTGATGGTTCAAGCTGCTGATTTGAGGATTATTTTACTTGAGTATGAAAAAAAAAAATACCAACAAGAAATTGACAAATGAAAAAACCCATATAGTATAAAAGTTAATTTTATCATTAAAATCTTTGTGCCATTAGTAACCAGAAAAATTAGGGAAAATTTTGATATAAAAATTGTGCACAATCTATAGGTGATACTTGTGAAAAGTGATAGTGTATATGTATGTATATAGCTGGCCACTTGTATTTGAGGATACCTGTCTACTAGGGCGGCTAGCCAATCCGTATTGCAGATGCTTGCTTAGGCCTCATTTGTGTTTATTCAACACCCACAGAGCCCACCAGTGGCTTATACTGCAACTATGCTGAGCAGACCTTAGTTACAGTTTCTGGGGAAGAGCATGTTATCTAGCGTGATCAACAATTTGAACAAGGCCAGCACGCTCAAGCTCTTGGCCGCGATGACTTGTGACTTTGTGCTAGCACAGCTATCGATGGCTCCTAAGGGTTCCGTCTACTCAATTTCACTCACAAGGCTTGGGTCAACCCGTGATTTTGGGCACTTTCCAAAGTTGCTGCATGCTGGGATTGACCCCTCCAGTCTGATAACATCAGGAAGTCTCCTTCCTGACAAATTGACCATGGCAAGATTTGAACCTGGGTCTCATGGTCAGAATGCAAACGTTCTAACCACTCAGCCATGTGCCCACGTGATAGTGTGAAAAACAAAAAAAAACAAAACAAACTATAATTTGCATCAGAAAGTTTTTAGGTGAGAAACACCTTCATTTTAAAAACCTACTAAAAATCAATTAAACATTAAATTTTAATCCAATTTTTTTTAACTTATACAGGATGAAAATTATGTAAAAGAAGTTTCCATTTTAAATTGGGTAGGGAAGTGTTTTTTTGCATGGGATTACACACTTTCTTAATTAATTTGATGATTTATATTACTTAAAATGTTGAATATAAAGTAAATATAACGATAAAGGTAGTATATAAAAAAAGTATAATAAAAGTAACATTATCAGAGACATGGCAATGATATACTTTTGGTTGGAATTTAACTTAATTTTATTTATCAAAATCTATTCAAATTTCAGTTTATCAAATGAATTTTATACATCACAGCCAGAAGTATACATCTTTATACAATGAGTTTTTTTTTTATTGTTTGGATTTTGTATCATTCAGATGTGTCTTAAAATAATATTAAAATAATCTTTTAATATTATGAGTTAAAATAAATTAATTAAAACATGGTTATACTACAAAGACTCACAGAAGATTATTGTTAAAAAATAATACTTTTATCAAATTTGATTTTTAATTTATTATTCTTAAACAAAACTGAATTTAAGTAAGTATATCCAACCTATCTGATACCATTGTTTGTCTTCATTTGTTTATTTACTATTTTTATCTCTACTTACTACAGTTGCTTTCATCTGACCCATCAGAACAATCATAACGTCGATCACATTTCTTGTTAGCATCTATACACTGGCCATTTTTACATTCAAACTGGTTAGGTTGACAACGTTGTGCAGAGGCTGGGTGAGGGGTGAAAAAGAGGTATATAACATAAAGAATGATACAACATGTAAATATCTAGTGCAACAGGGTGCAGTGGTCATGTACAGTAGGTAGTTTAATTAAACAACTGCATTATAGGTAGAAAATCATAAAGCAGAAAAACAATTACATTTTCATTGATTCATATTTTGTAGATCAAATGAAATATTCTCATGTTTTTCTCAATATAGTTTTGGAAAACCACTTCCAAGGTATAATAATTTCAGAGAAAAGATGCCATTTTTAAATAGAAGACAATGGTTGCATTTTTCTTCATATTAAATTATTAGGATTGCAAAATTATGGTAAATGACATAAAGAAAAATATATAAATAGTAGTTTTTACTTTATTCTTGTAGATAGACAATATAATGAATATGATATTGTTATTTTTACCTTTAATGGACAAGGACAAAAATAAATAAATATTAACTGCCCTTCACACTAAAGGATGGTTGGCAACCATATTTACCATAACTGGAGTAAATTTATCTCTAAAAATATAACAGGCATATTGCTCTCAATAAAATACATAAATTTCACAGCTATCATGAATATTTGAACCTTTTATATAATGTCAGTTATATTTTTGTTACTTACAATAACTACTTAATTTTTTAATCATTTCACCCCAAGCAAGGCAATAAAGCCACTAGGATGCAAGGGGTTACTGAGTGATAGAGAATATGAGGAAAAACTACAATTAAGGAGAGAGAACAATAGAATAACAAAAATTAAGACAACAGAAGATAACGATTGACACTGCATTAAAATTTTTGAAGAGTAATGTTGACTGGGCAGCAAGAGTTCAACAAGTGAAAAGTGTGAGAGAAGAAACTATTAGCGTAGAACATGGTTACATCTAGCCAATTCAACCGTAAACTGATGAGACCTATCTGCCAATCTAGTACTGTGCTTAAATTCATAAAGCCTAAGTACCATAGAGGAAATGTTCATTAGAAGAATTATCATGAAAGTATTTGTAGAAAAGGCACAGGGAAGCTATGTTACGGTAGTGAGACTGAAGGCAAGATGCTAGGTCAGGACCAATAACATTTCAGATTCTTTGGATTTTATCAAAAATTTTTAAATATATAGCCAGAGCACCAAACCATATGTGGCAGCAATATTCAAAGCATGGTCTTATAAATATCTAAGATAGATTCTGGGAAAAAAATTGTCTAGCCTAACACAGTAAACCAACTTTCCTAGCAGCAGATGTAGCAATTGATTCAATCTTTCCACTTCATGTTAGTGGAAAACAGTCTGAGAAGGCACAATGAGTCACTCTTCTGGAGGTTAGCATCAGCCATGCTGATGAAAGGTAGAAGGGGATCTCTCAGATGATTAATAGAGAGCAGTTTCATTTTGATTGACAGCAATAACCAGTCTGAGTATCTAGCTTCAATGTATACATAAAAGGTAAGTATATATTATATATCTTAGAAACTTTTGTTCATTGTCTGACCCATCAGAACATTTGATACATTTCTTGCAAGCACCAACACCTTGAAGATTCTTAAATTTGAATTAAGTAGGCTATGTTGTGCAGTTAAGTGAAATTTGGAAGAAAGTCACCACAAAAACAAAAGAAATATCTAAAATGTTGCAAGACTTAAACAGTCGAAATAATTTTCCAGCCATATTTCAGTATAACAGGAGTTTTAGAAAAGGATTGATATAATGTTGCACAAATTCACTTGTACAAGCATCATTCTTTGAAATTAATTCTATGTAGACAAACAAGAGACTAATTGACTTTTGAAAGAAATACCAACATTCACACAACATTCAAACAAATATCAACTCAGCGTATACAAGTAAGATTAAGTTTTAGTTTACATGATCGTATGTGCTTCTATTTTTGTTACTATTTTCAGGTGAGAGTAACTACAAAATCTATTCCAACACTGAACCATGCAACAGAAGTATATTATTCTTAAGCTTATAAATCCAGTAAAATTAGAATAGATTTTAAAATCAATTTGAATATTTTCAAACATTTAAAAATTTTTTTTGATTTCCCTTAAAAAACCCGATGTCTAATTAAAATATTTGTTTGAAATATAAAAATGATATCATCATTTTAAGGAATTTCTTTTTTCATGATAAACACGTTGCATGCTGTTAGTAATTCGATTGAAAAATCTTGGATTTATAATATGATGAGAATTATCATGTTACATTAAGTTATTACTTACGGCATTCTTGTTCATCTGATCCATCCGAGCAATCATAATGTCTGTTACATTTCTGGCTAGCATCAATACATTGACCATTTTTACATTCAAATTGGTTAGGTTGGCAGCGTTGTGCAATGGCTGGGTGAGAAGGAAATTGAAGATATACGTAGTGAGGTGCAGTGTGGTGATGGGGGGGGGGGAGAGAAGGTGGTGAAAATTGTGAAAAAGAATGAAATATGAAATACACATTTCTTTATTGCTTGTCAGTGTAAGTTAGTGGTTCCCAAACTTTTATTTAATACAAAAAGTAATTTTATGAGATAAAAATAAAAATGTTATAAAAATATATGATAAAAATAAAAAAACAAAACAGAGAGAGTTAAAGGGAGATAACCTCGGATTCGAAGTCAGAACATTATCCTTGATAACTCTCTCCTCTAATTTGCAGATCCTAGTTACTATATTCTTAATACTTGATATAATGCAAAAATATTACAAAGATAAAATTGGTCAATAATTATTTATAACTATTTATACTGGGACTCATGCATGCAATTACAAGTAATCCATAATAATATTTTCAAATTTTGAAATCATATTTATTTTTGGCATTTGAATTTTTTGAAACAGTTTCCAAATCTTTGACTTTCAATCATTCTGCCTCATCTGCTATCCTCTTTAGCCACATCTATGAGGTACTGTTTGGAAACTACCGATTTAAATCATTACTTTTGTTATAAGAAGCAAGGAATAACTGTAAATACTTTAGAACAAAGGTCAAAGATAAATTATGTTACATTGTTATTACTTACGGCATTCTTGTTCATCTGATCCATCTGAGCAATCATAATGTCTGTTACATTTCTGGTTAGCATCAATACATTGGCCATTTTTACATTCAAATTGGTTAGGTTGGCAGCGTTGTGGAATGGCTGGGTGAGGAAATTGAAGATATACATGGTGAGGTGCAGTGCAGTGAGGGAGGAAAGGTGATGAAAATTGTGAAAAAAAAAAAAAAATTAAATAGACCTTTTTTTTTTGGTTAGTTTTTTTTTTTATATAACTCATCACTTTGGTTACAGAACCAAAGAAAGGAATAAATGAAAATAATGAAAAATACACGACAAAGACAAGAAAATAACCACTTTTCCCTTTTTAGCTTCTTTGTATAAACAGTGTGCAATTATGACAGAACTATTTGACAATAATTTTATAAGCTGTCTTAATTATTTTTATAGCAGACTGCTCACAGACTATAATTGAAAATGTGGAAATTAACTAATACTTAAGTAGAAAAAATAATAACAGGAAAAAAAATAGTTCTTCATAAATTGTATTGGCCAATAACTGAGTAAAATCACCCTGAATCACTTTGGGTATTTTATCAAAGTCATTGCTAAGTTAATGAGCATTTATTCATAATGTAATGTGCTTTAAAAGTTAAAGCTTTGCATATTCAACCATTTCATTAATTTCATTAAGAATGAACTGAAAAAAAAAAAATAGACATTTTTGTTAAAATTCTCATCTAACGATACATTTGCTGAAATAAATTTTGAATTCTCTTGACCTAAACATAGTATTACTTACTACAGTTGGCTTCATCTGACCCATCAGAACAATCATCATAGCTATCACATTTGTAGATAGAATCTATGCATTGTCCATTTTTACACTCAAACTGATTAGGAAGGCAACGCCGTGCAGTGGCTGGGTGAGAGGTGAAAGAGAATCACATGTGAGGTGCAGTGCAAAGAAAAGGCAAACATACAGTGCATTGTTTAGGGAAATCTAAACATTAAAAAATCAACTTAATAATCGTATAGATTTATAAAGGTAATACCATATCTATTACACAATGTTAAATACATTACAAATAAATACAATTTTGTAATAGAATTATAGATTACAAAAGAAAAAATCTAAATATTCAACAGAGATAAGTAATTACTTACATTATTTACAGTGTTCGGACTGTCGTTCTCATTTTTATTGTCATATTCACAACGTTTTGGCCATTGTACGCTTTGGCCTTCTTCAGGTGATTGGAAGATGAGGACAACAATCCGAACAATGTAAATAATTACAATACCTCATCTCAGAAATATAGACAGAGAAATAAGTAAATCTTACAGATTCTTTTCATTATAATAAACATGGGGGTGGGATTCCATATCTAAAACATGTATGTCCCACATCGAACATGTTAGTTTTTCTGCAGTGATTGCAGAAAAAGGGTGTGGAAATTGGAAGGATCACTGTGTTCATTCGTTTTATCTCTGCTTCTTCCACATGCTGTTTTCATCAGTGTAGGGCTCAATAAAGAGTAAGTGCTGAGAAAGTCCCCAAGCCTACTCTGTGAAATATTTATTATGGAGTACAGCGTGCATTTTATTGTCTACATACTTTAAACCACAGGTTCATTTGGACAAGTAAATGCAGATGATGACAGTAAAGGATTTTCTGTTACATGTTTCTTTCTTCTAGGTTGTAGGGAAAGTTAGTTGAAGAAATCTGATACTTCTAAAATGTGTAGCTCAACAGTAAAGCTAATATGAAAGCTCCAATCATGGAATCCATAACAGCAGTTCATGTGATATAAGTTTACAGTTATGAAGTTTTAAATTATACTAAGCCCTTACAGTATATTCTATAGAAAATAACATTTACAACATATTAAATATCTTATCTACTTATGACAATCTTGTTCATCTGATCCATCAGAACAATCAAAATTTTGATCACATTTTCTGTTAGCCTCTATACATTGTCTATTTTTACACTCAAACTGGTTAGGTTGGCAACGTGCAACAACTCGGATGAGAAATGCAGTAAGAGTTGTAAAGTAATTGATTTACAAACGCTCCTCCCCACCCAAAAATGCAATGTTATATAAAAGTATTTAACTAAAACATTTTTAGTATAATCAACCAATTTTCTACTGAAATGAATAAATTAGAACTTTTAATAAAGGGAATTTATAGAGATAATTACAGTGCAACCTCGGTTCTCAAACAACTACATATTGATTTTTGAACAGAAAATTCGAGATGAAAATGCCTCAGTTATCGAACAAAATTTCGGTTCTCGAACAACATTGCTGAACTGAGTTTATCCAAGCAGAATAATTTCTGAGTCAACCACCATGTTGTATATATTCGTGTGTTGTGGTGTGCTTTTCTTTTCCAATTTTATTGTACTGTGACTTTTTTTTCTCTACATTGATTCCTATTGGAAAAAATAGTTTTGGTTTACAAACATTTTAGGTTATGAACGTCCTTCAGCAATGAATTAAATTTGTGAACTGAGGTTCGACTGTATTATGAAAAGTTGTCTTTGACTATTAAATATACTTTTTGGAGCTTATTTTTCTTTATTTTTATAGGTAACAGCACTTCTAAAAATTCCATGCTTAATTTAATGAAGGATGTTATTTAATAATTTTTACCCAGTTTAACATACTTTATCTCTTTGCTATCATATCAAGGACTGAAATGTCAAACATAAGAATCTAACTATTTAATAACTAAAATATTTTTTAGTATAGACTGTTTAATTTTAACAATTATACTTCTGTGTACATTTGGAATTGATGACTACTTACTACAGTCAGCTTCATCTGATCCATCATCACAATCCTAATGTCTATTGCATGTCTTGTTAATGTCTATACACTTTCCGTTTTTACACTCAAACTGGTTAGGGAGACAATGTTGTCCAGCTAGGGAGAGGTGAATGAAAGGCATACAATATGAAGAAGTAGTGATTTTCCAAGCATAGCTTAGATGTAGCACAAGGCTGAAAGTAGGAGCACCCAGTGAGAATCGAACTCACTGCTCAGTGGTAATTGTTCTAGCGAGACAAGCTTGTTAACCATTACACCAGGCATACAATATGAAGAATGGTGCAAAGAAAGGTGTATATCAGAAAATGTGCAATAGTAGAAAAAGTAAAATTTTTTTTAGTAATTCATAACCTGTTAGTTAGAATAAAAGAGTAACAGTAAAGCCACAGTTATTACAAACTCTTCTCAATAAATATATGTCAATAGTATCATAAAGTACTTTTTAGAAATTCATTTAAATTCTATTAATTTGACATAACTAAAATAAATATTAAATCTGAGAGTACTTGGAGTTCATTGAAAAAATGCTGTCAATTATTATTCATTTTTGACTAGCATTTTCTTCAAATTCTTACTTATATTGCAACTCTTGTATTGGTTTAAGATTTTATCTTTTTCAAAGTTAGCAGTTAAATACTTACAACAATCAAGTTCATCTGAAGCATCTGAACAGTCAAAATGAAGGTCACATTTTCTGCTAGCATCTATACATTGTCCATTTCCACATTCAAATTCATCAGGTTGGCAACCTTGTGCAACTGGGTGCAGGGAAAGAAACGCGTGATGAAGTGAGGTCACACAGTGCAAAGAGAAAACAAGCTAGTGCAAGAGATGCGCAATGCTAACATACATGCAAATAAACAACAACCATGCCTTTAGCGAATTCAGTAATTCATCATAGCAATTACAATCAGCATAATACATAAGAATAAGGAAATATTCAAGGAATTTTTAAAGTAGATTTAAGTTGATACCCCATCAATATTGGCTGGGTCACTGTGGTGATGGGTTATGATGTTTAAAAACCCCAAACCTCAGCTAAAAAAAAAACGTGTGCCAAAGCATCAAACCAATGCACTTCATAAAATAATATTTTGTTTTTTATATGATATTTTCATTTGATATGTTTAATTTGTTTCTAAGGTGGTTTTGCATAAGTTTCCTAACAATGCCATTTTATCGGGCAGCATTTAAGCTAGCTCCTGCAGAGGGTTATTGATTGGGCCCTCAGCTTGTTCAGGAGTTTGAGAGCCCCCAAGTCTTAGCATATTCTTAGCATTGGAAGCTCTCCTGGCTGCCATTTGATCTTAGTTCGCATTGTCGCAGAACTTTCTTTTCCTTGCTGCAGCCTTGGCTCTTGATTGCAATCTGGTCCTCTGTTGGCAGAGATTTCTTTTTGCAAGGCATACTGCTGTCATATGGGATAGGCAACAATAAACTACAGAGGAACTTAAAATTGATCACTGCGTTTTTAAGTATTGTATTAATGTTTAGGCTTACCTTTTAAAAGTTCAACAATAATTCTTCTGGTGCTACTTAATTTAAAGAGAAATTTATGTGCGTAGGTCCATACTTTCCGTACAAACAATTATTTTTATTTCATGGGTGACTTTCACTGGATTTCACAATTAATTTTGATTATTACCAAATTTCCAAGTTATAAAAATTGATATCATACAAAAACATTTGTTGAAAAAAAAAAAAGAAAGTCGTTCAGAAAAAAAAAAAAATCACCGAAAACAATTGTAGTAATGAAAACTTGGGAATCCAAAATTTCTGTAACATGTGCTATTGAAAGTTAGAGAGTTGTGCCCCTTTAATTGAAAAAGCATGACAGTGATACACTGACATTGGCATTTATTATATAGAAGATGAGCTATTGAGAGTTGTGTCCCTTTAATTAAAAAAGTGCGACACAATGACACTGATTATATAGAAGAGATCAATGAAGATAAATAAAGTGACAACAAACATCAGTAGAATAATGAAAAAACTTAATGACATTTATGTTTTAACAAGAAACAGTAGTCACAATAGAAAAATATACAATTTATATGTAATATATTCGTTGATGTTGTTTGGCAACACAGATGTCAAACTTTGTTCTCCAGGTGAGAAAACAGGTACATGTTCTTGCAAATACAGTTTTATATATAGAATATGAAATTCAATGGATTAGTATTATGATTTATGTAATATTCTTTTTTATCAGAAAATACTAAATGATCATTATTTGGACTCTTTCAATTTAAAAAAAATATGTTAAGGAAATTAATTACAAGTTCAAAGTATTTCAAATTCTTATATTTCATTGAATATATATCAACTAATATTACATTAAATGTTTATTGGAAGAAGCCCAAATATAAATCTTTTCCAGTTCATTTTTCATGAAAATGAGCAAAGAATGATGATATAAATAAATAAGCCAGATAACTCAAAGTTAGTAAGTAGCACTTTCTCATTTCTCATGAACATCTTCAAGTCAGTTTAAGTATAAATTTAACAGTTCTTTTAGTTACTTACAACAATCATCCTCATCTGATAAGTCAGCACAATCATAACGTCGGTCACATTTCTTGCTAACATCTATACATTGTCCGTTCCTACATTCAAACTGGTTAGGTAGGCATCGTTGTTCAGCTAAAGAAAGGTAAAGGAAGACACACAAAACGTAAGATGCAGTGCAAAGTGTAATAATACAAACAGGTGAAGGGTAAAGGTGACGTGTGAACTTCAACCAAAAAATTTATTTTGTAGCATTCATATATGATTTTGTAGTTTAATCAGTACCTTATTTTAAATATAAAATATCTTGTTTATGTATATAGCAAAAAAGGTTTTTTTGAGATTAACTACAAAGATACCATTTCTTTAAGAGTTCAATGATATGTTATAAAAGCTTTCTTGAAATCTTTATCTAAGATCTATAGTTAGAATTTTAGTTTTTCATTTTGTTTTTTATAAATCCCTTGTCTACCTTCCAGCAATTAGCTTTATCTGATAAATCAGAACAACATAATCCTGGAGTCTATTTCTTGCTGTTGTCAATACACTGTTTAATTTTAGATTTAAAGTGGTTAGGTTAGCAATGGTGTACCACTGAGTGCAAAGAGAAAATTGTGCTTTAAAGTGTAAGGAAATAAAGAGAAACAGTATAAAAAGATGAACAATTTGTATGAAATCAAAGGTTAGTGCACATCTTAACCATGATGTAGCTTTTACAAAAATAAATTTCCTTAGTAAACATAAAGGTATGTCAAAATAGCAAATACGTTGCTGTTATTGGGGTTGGATTTTTAATTAAAGGATATTTAATATTTTTGTTAAGAATGATAGTTTTTAATCTAATTGAAACAATTTAAAAAAAAAAAACTACTGACTGAATTGTTATGTTTATTTATTTTATCAATTAAAAAGAATGTTTAAATTACTTTAACATTATATCCTAGAAAATTTTATTCATAATTTGAAAAATATATGTAGGTACATGAATAAATCTGCAGCTTAATGAAAAATATATTTATAATAATATAATATTTATTTTTCAAAAATCTCCTTTGTAAATGCATTTAACCCTGTGCTATTCAATTAATCATATGGATCAAAACATTTTACAGTGAAAATTTTAGATCAAAATTCAATTACTAATAGTGTCTGGCTGCAGAATTATTGGTCCATTCTTGTACATATATTTTAAGTTTAATAAGCTTCAATTTAACTCAAGTCATATCTGTGAAACATCTCTGTACTACTTACTACAGTTGCTTTCATCTGATGCATCAGAACAATCAAATTTTTTGTCACATTTCTGGTTAGCCTCTATACACTGACCATTTTTACATTTGAATTGGTTAGGTTGACAACGTTGTGCAACTAGTTATGTTGAAAGAGAGAGACACAAAACATAATAAACAAAGACATACAAAACAGTCCGACATCAACAGTGAAAATAATACAAACCTTATGAACATTTACAATCCTTGATTGTACATTATATACACAGATTATCCAATGCTTTATATTTTAAATTTTTTTATTTTGTCCCATTATAAAATTAAACCAAATTGTTATTTAAGTGGGTTGTTTTATTTAGATATATATTTTAAGTGATTAAGTATTTTAGTTATTTCAAAATGTTTAAACTTTATGTTTTCAATTTTATTTTTTAAATCGTGTTTAAAGATTTTTAATTTATTCATAAAATGATTTAAAGTGATTTATAGTAAACTTATTTTATGGTTTAGCGTTACTTACTACAACCAAATTCATCAGAACCATCAGCACAATCAAATTGTCTGTCACATTTCTTGCTAGCTTCTATACATTGTCCATTTTTACATTCAAACTGGTTAGGTTGGCAATGTTGTGCAATGGCTGGGTAAGAAGTGAAATAGAGGTTCACAGGATGATATATAATAGTTGACAGTGCAATAATGAGGAGAACATGCAGAAACAAAGGTAGATGTATAAATTAATAATATAACAGGTGTAACAGCTAAATTGTCCAAATTGTGTTACAGTATAAATGTCAATCCCGCAAAATGTTTAATATCTAAAAAACAAAAACAAAAAACACTAAACTGATTCAGTTTCTTTTTACCAGGTTTTCATATAAGACATTTAGCCATCTTGTCATAAGAATCACTGAAAATGCCTTTGATCTATCCAGCTAGAAAGAGAACAGTTTAAAATCATTTTGTATCTTCTCGACAGCCTTCCCAAATGAGCAATGGTGAGAGGAAAAATTTCATTCAGGCCTTCAGTAATGATGCTAATATTCATACTCTGGCTTCCATCTACAGAGTTCATCCAGGGACCATCAAGAGAACAGTAAATAAGTTTAAAAAAGAGGGAACAGTAGAGAGGAAAACAGGATCAGTAGTTCACAACAGGAAGAGGATTATCATTTCAACTTAGAGATCAATTAAAAATGATCCTAATATTCATACTCTGGCTTCCATCTACAGAGTTCATCCAGGGACCATCAAGAGAACAGTAAATAAGTTTAAAAAAGAGGGAACAGTAGAGAGGAAAACAGGATCAGTAGTTCACAACAGGAAGAGGATTATCATTTCAACTTAGAGATCAATTAAAAATGATCCAACTCAATCCATAAGACATTTGGCACATGAGAGAGGAGTTTCAGCTAATATAGTCCAAAGAGCAGTGAAAAAAGACTTGAAAATGAAATTGTACGTGAAATGTGTGAGGCAACTTGTTACTCCAGGGCAGAAGGTTAGGTTAGAGAGAGCAAAGATCATCTTGAATAAGTTGAAAATGATCCTGGAATATATATATATATTCCAAGATCATATATATATTTGAACTTTATTTTAATCATTCATGAGCTTCTGATCCTTAGCTATGATTAATTAATGATCAATTTGATCATGCTTCTTCTGTTAAGCTTGGGGAGTAATTATACATTCTTATTGCTCAAAGCAGAGACCAATAGTGTTATAAAAACCTTGGAGAATTCCAGTAAGATATCTTTAATCATTTCTAAGATACAACAGTTCAAAACTTAATCTAACAATCGGACAATTTTGCTGTTACACCGGGTATAGTAATATATTCTATAGAAATGTTTAATATTGTTAATTTGATTGAAGAATATTATTGAAGTTATTTGACCATATCTTTATTCAAACATACAGGAGGTTTATAAAAATGAACTAATAGCATTTGAAGATATTTTGATTAAAAAAGTTAAAATAGATCTGTTTACATAAAATGTTATAACAGTGATTAATCTGTCAAGTTTTTCTTCATTTTAGATCTTATATTATCTTGTAGGTTATTTTAAAAGTGTTATTTTTTATTTATAAACCATTATTTAAAAGATTTCCAATTTACTGTAACTTTTACATATTCACTTTTACAGTGTAAACTTGTCTTGTTTAATTAAAGAAAAATGTTTGCTAAAATGTCCAATTTAAAATTGGGTATATACTGTTTTTTGGAACTACTCACTACAATCTAATTCATCTGATCTATCAGAACAATCATAACGTCCGTCACATTTCTTGCTAGCATCTATACACTGTCCATTTCGACATTGAAACTGGTTAGGTTGACAACGCTTTGCAGCAGCTATGTGAAAAGTGAAATGAGTACAAGTAATTTTTGGTACATTTATTAAAATTAATTATAGTATAAATTTCAGGATATATTTGAAAAAAAAAAGAAAAAGAAAAAAAGATAGGTGTTAAAGAGTGATACAATGATGAAATAAATTATATCTTTATTATTAAAATAAATAATCTCTGACCAAACATTGTCTATAAGCCACTTCTTATTTGACATCATATTTTGGACAAACTTGTACCTTTGTACCCACAAAACAATGGAGTGTTAAAACGATGATGTTTATTGACACTGCTATTATTTTAGCTATTTTCACTCCTCGGCAATATTCTTTTACAAAGTGATGATTAAAACCGTTATAAAACCTAAACATATGAAGGTGAATTTATACATTTTTGTTTGTTCTTGAGAATTTACAACAAAAATAATAAACACTATTTATTTATTATATTGTTTATTGGAATGATTGGCAAAACATCAGGCTAATTGCCAATTAATTCAAACTTTATAAAATAGTAAATATTAAGGATTTCCTTAGTTGGTTCACATATTTTAATAATTTAGTAAATGTTTATAAATTTATCAATAAAAACTTTTCATATTTATTTCTTTATAAATTGGTAAATGATAAATATTGCATTAGTTTTTAGAATATTGTAAATATAAAATTAGTCTTGTAAATAATCTAATAAACAAATAGTGTTTAATAGTTTTGTTGTAAATTCTCAAAAAGAAAAAAATATTTAAATTCATTTTCATCATATGTTTATTTTTATTACAATTTTAATTATTGCTTTTTAAAACAACAAACATTGCCAAATATGGGAGGTAGTTAAAATAATATCAGTGTCTGTCTACATTTCTGAGATGAGGTATTATGTACATTATTTACATTATTTGGACTATTGTCCTCATCTTTGTCACCATATGAGGACAATAGTCCGAATAATGTAAATAATGTAAATAGCAGTGTCAAGGAGAAAAACCATCCTTTTAACACACCCCTTTTTTTGTAGGCATAAAAGTCCAAGTTTGCTTAAATTTTTTATGCAAACTTCAAAATAAGAGCAACAAATGACTTTACATCAGTACAAATTACAGCAATTGTGTATGAGAACATCTATTGTGAGTTTAATGATAATTCTTTCTAGAATAGAACAGAAGTGTTTTTTTTTCAATTTTTTATTCTTGCTGACAAACTTCTGTTGCTCAAGTCTTGATTTTCCAAGCATTGATATGATAGCAATTTCTTTCCTTTCAAGAATGATGGAAAAGGCAGTGGAATTGGTTATGTCAATTCGCTTGGAGATTTTCTTACAGCTTTCCTCTGATTGATAAGCTTTGATCTATTACTTTTTCAGATTCTCAGAATCCTCTTTGTTTTTTTAATATGATTTAAAAACTGAATTAATGCTTAATTTTTAAAATAAATTTATATAAACCTTCTAAAGTGATATTGAACATTACAAGATGAAGAGAGTATAAAAATAGCCCAATTATAGCTGTTGTTTGTTATGACCTAATTACAAGCAACTTTATTTGATTTTTTTTTTTTTTTACTTGCAGCTAAATATAATTGCGGAAATAAAATAATATTAACTATATCTTATCATTTCATATATTAAACTCTTTTACTAAAACTAACTGAGCAGATTAATGTCATCAAATCAAATTTAAAATGATTAATTAGTAAACATAGGGAAAATAATTTTAGTTGAATACTTTTACATACAATTATATTTTAAATATCCCACATCTACTTACTACAGTTGGCTTCATCTGATCCATCAGAACAATCATAACGTCGGTCACATTTCTTGTTAGCATCTATACATTGTCCATTTCTACATTCAAACTGGTTAGGTTGACAACGTTGTGTCGTGGCTAAGTGAGAAGTGAAAGGAAGATATACAATGGAAGGGACAGTGCAAAGGGAAATAGGTGCAATGCATTTTAAGATTATGAGAATCTAAGGTTTTAATGAGAAATTTTTTAAATTCTTACAAAATATCAGAAGGGAAACGCTATATAGAAACACTTACATATATATATATATATATATATATACATATATATATATAAGTTGTAGGCATGTAATGCTGACAACTTTCTTTTAAATAGCAGTGGCAAACTTTGCAAAGAATTCAATTATGTTTGTTGTTTTACGTTCTACATGATCAGTAGTTAACTTCCTAGCTGTATCTTAGTTTACTATACACTTTATATCTCTTCTATTTAACATATGCAAATAGGTACAATCCTATTTACCAATCCACTACATCTCCCAAATCGAAGAGGTTTCATGCCTTTGGTTCTTCTCAACCTTTTTCCCTCTCTCCCCCTTTATGTTTATGTCCTGTTCTTTTTAATGGAGATCTTGGTCTCATTTCAGCTTCTTCCATGTCTAACCATTCCCGCTATTATCCATAGGCTCATCTTCTATTGCATTGTCCTGATCTGAAGAACTCATCCTTTCTTCTCGGTCAAGGTCTTCTTTTATCATGATATCTTCCTCTTCAATTTTAGGTCTTAATTGGTCAGAATTTACCATTAAGCTTTTTTCTTTCTTTGATGTAATGGACATGTTATGCCCCCTTTGCATGATGAAATTAGCTCTCTCAGGATTTGCTACTTTGTCTTTCTTATACCACAATGTTGTTATTAGTAATGTATCCAGGATACATTGTAGAATTATTATATCATACAAGTAGAATGGTGTTTTTATTTAGTAGTCTACAGTAGTATTTAAAGTACTTTGATGCTCAAGTAGCTTATAAGTCACTGTTTAGTTTTAAGTGATTCAAATTAATGTAAAAAATAATTTCACCAATATAAAAGAAAGTTGGAGTAATTGCAATATTAATCCAAAGATCTATGCTCAGGTTTCAAGTTTCTTTTGCTGTGGATAAAAATTATAGATCATTAGGAGGTATTGAAAAAAAATCTTAGCCTGATCAATGTCTTAAATTCTGACCAAATATCAGAATTTTTCAGGAAGGCTAAAGGCTTTTCACTACAATCTTATAATAATGAATTATTAATAATTAAATAAATAGTAGCCATGTAAAATTTTTAAATATTATCTTTTTAATATTTTTGGGTGCACTAAAATGTTTTCTGCCTGATTAAGAAAGAATTAAAGAAAATAGATTTCTGATGTTTAGTCATTTGCAAAGATTTAGAGATGGATCAGGCAAAGAACTTTTCAGCACACCCTCATTAAAAAAGTAATTTAGCTTTGTTTCTGGTATAAATTATTAATCATTATCTAAGAGTAATCATTAAGCAGTATTATTTTCAATTAAAATAATGCAAGTATTTATATTTTAATATTCCGTAAAATTAATGAATGCAAAATTCATAAGAATTTTCAATTTTGCAATATTCACAATTACAGAAAGAAATGAAAATGTTGAATATAAAGTAAATATAACGATAAAAGTAGTATATAAAAAAAGTATAATAAAAGTAGCATTATCAGAGACATGGCAATGATATACTTTTGGTTGGAATTTAACTTAATTTTATTTATCAAAATCTATTCAAATTTCAGTTTATCAAATGAATTTTATACATCACAGCCAGAAGTATACATCTTTATGCAATGAGTTTGTTTTTTTATTGTTTGGATTTTGTATCATTCAGATATGTCTTAAAATAATATTAAAATAATCTTTTAATATTATGAGTTAAAATAAATTAATTAAAACATGGTTATACTACAAAGACTCACAGAAGATTATTGTTAAAAAAAGTACTTTTATCAAATTTGATTTTTAATTTATTATTCTGAATTTAAGTAAGTATATCCAACCTATCTGATACCATTGTTTGTCTTCATTTGTTTATTTACTATTTTTATCTCTACTTACTACAGTTGCTTTCATCTGACCCATCAGAACAATCATAACGTCGGTCACATTTCTTGTTAGCATCTATACACTGGCCATTTTTACATTCAAACTGGTTAGGTTGACAACGTTGTACAGCTAGGTTAAGTGGAGTACAAATTGACATCAGATTGAGACACACAAGACAAAAACAGAATAAAGTGTACAACATGCTAATAATATCTATTACAACATTCTAAGTATTGAAAAGTTCTTGGCCCAACCATCTTCCCAAAATCTGACCAAATGTCCACACAACAAATTTCATTTTTTAATCTTTTTTTTGTTTGAGCCAAAAACTTTTCAGAACCCCTCATATATACTGCTATAATAAATATTCAGTTTATATAAAAGTAGTATAAAAAGTAGTTTATATAAAAGTAGTACTCATATAAAGTAGAATTATTATATCTGGTTAGAAGGAAAATACTTGCAGGTTGTAGAACATTAAATTTATTTAGAACTTTCCATCCAACCAAATACATACTGTATTTGATGGCATATTACAACATACTTTTTTGGCTCCAATTATTAGAATTTTATAAGCTTGTAATAGATAGATAAGAAACTTGTTTTTAACTTGGCCAAATTAGGAAAATGAATAAAATTCCAATAACATTTGATATACTATCAAACACATTTTTATCTTGATATTCCTTGATGAAATATTTTTTAAATATACCTGTGGAGTTATGTGTTATCAAAAACAATAATTTGAAAAGTGATAAAAAAATTACAAATTAGTATCCTTTAGAAAAAAAAAAAATTACCATCAAGAAATGATAAACATTGGTTGAAATATTTAATAAGTTTCATAACTTAAGATCAATTATTTATTTGCTTATAATTATTATAATTTACTTGATTTACTAATTGTTTTTTTTTTTAATTATTTACTGTTTTATTATAAAGATAAATGAATAATTTATAGACAGTAAAAATTAGAAATATATTTTTGTGACATTATCATATTGAGTCATTTGTAGAAAAGTGTGTTTTATGACACTTATTAATGAGACAAAATTTGATTATATACAAGCAGCGACAGCAATGGCACAGAATAGTTATGTCTTATATCATCAGTGACATGACAAAATTATATTTTTGCTTCTGTTGCTTCTTATACTTGAAATCAATAAATTATCTGATTTCAGGATTGCTTGGAATATATACATTTTATAATGGATTTATATGAAAATTTCTGCTTTTCTAATTCTTTTTAAGTTTTTAAAATTTACACCCAAAACAATGGAGGCTATAGAAAGATAAATAAATCTATGAGAGGAAAAAATTAACTTTATCTCAAGAAAGAAATGAAGATATAAAGTCATATATTTAAATCTGAATAATTAACAGAAGCAGTATCAGTGCATGTCACATTAGAATTCACTATCTACTTACTACAGTTGCTTTCATCTGATCCATCAGAACAATCATAGTTTCTGTTACATTTCTTGCTAGCATCTATACATTGTCCATTTCTACATTCAAACTGATTAGGTTGGCAACGTTGGACAGCTAACAGATGTGAAAGACATACAACATAAAAAGAAGACAAAACAAAAACACATGAGACCAACACATTAACAGTCGGTGCACAAGATTAAACCTTATCTACAATAAGATATAAGTTACAATAAAAAAGAACTTTTAAATGCTAACTTTTATGAAAGACTTTAAAAATGAATCATTATTCAAATGAGAAATTACTTTTTTTCCTTCTCCATTTAGAGGTATGAAAAATTTTTTTCAAATTATTAAATATATGATTATTTAATTCCATAATGAAACTATAGTTGATCTTTCAGTTCAAGCCAGGGATTTTTTTTTTTTATAGATAATATACTTTAAGAAATTGTTTTTTTTTAATTATGTCAGAAGTTCATGCTTAGTATTTACAGCAAAATTAGTGAGTAACTTTAATTTTAATAAAAAAAATTACATTTAATTATAGAGCTATGAGGTTTTTTTTATTTTTTTTTATTTTTTTAACTATACAAGCAGCAGCCGCAAGAGCGCAGTTGATGATGTCATTTGTCATCAGTAACCTGACAAAAGGTACACATTTACTGTTGGATTTTCTATTCAAAATGCTATATTTATGAAGTTCAACGGTTTTATTTTTATGTTTTGCAATATATAAAGGACAATCTTGTAAAATCATTTCATGCAAGATTTTTATAAATCTAGAATGAATAGAAGAAAAAAAACTTTTTAGGGTTTATGAAACCATTTCCAATGACTCATTTTCCTGCAAGAAATAATTTAACAAGTTTGAGAAGAAATTTGAACTTCAGCTTAACTTAAGTTCATTGAAATTAGAATAACCAACAGAATTGTTGTTAGTGTACAGTCAGTTTGTTTATTGTTTACTTACTACAGTCTTGCTCATCTGATCCATCTGAACAATCGTAATGTCGATCACATTTCTTGTTAATGTTTATACACTGGTCATTTCTACATTGAAACTGGTTAGGTTGGCAACTTTGTGCAGCTAGGTGAGAGGTGAAAGAGAGAGAGATAAAAAATATGAGGTGCAGAGAAGAGAGTGACAAGTGCAGGAAAGAGTGCAGTATTAATCAAGAGTTAATCTCATAAATTAATATAGTTATTAAAATCTTTAAATATGTTACAAGCAAGTTTTAAAACAGAGATTTGACAGTTTTTAAATAATGCAATTTTGGCAATCTTTAACCTTCATGCAGCCTGCAAAAAATGGCGTGTCAAAAGGATGGTTTTTCCTTTGACCCCATTATTATTTTAACTACCTTCATTCCTCAGCAATGTTTATGGTTTTAAAAAGCAATTATAATTTTAATAAAACCTAAACATGATAAAAAGGAGGAGTTACACATTTTTATGTTCTTGAAAATTTACAACAAAAATATTAAACAATTTTTTTTTTAGACTGTTTATTTGCAAGAATAATTTATATTTACATTCTAAAAACTAATACAATTATATTAAGACTAAATGCAATGCAATATTTATCATTTACCAATTTATAAAGAAATAAATATGAAAACAATCTTTTATTGATAAATTCCCAAACATTTACTAAATTATTAAAATATGTGAACCATCTATAATGAACTCCTTATGATTTACCATTTTATAAAGTTTGAATCAATTGGCAATTAGCCAATGTTTTGCCAATTATTACAAGAAACAATCTAATAAATAGTGTAAATAAACAATCTAATAAATAATTTTTGTTGTCAATTTAAAAAAATAAAAATAAAAATTCACTTTTATATATCTAGATTTTATCAAAATTCTAATCATCACTTTTTAAAAACAATAAGTATTGCTGAGGATTGAAGGAAGTAAAACTAAAAGTGTGTCAAGGGAAGAACTCCTTTTGACACACCTTTTGTTTGCATACAGGATGGTTAAAGAGTATTGCAATTTTATACCTTTAAACAAGCGAGTTGATTTCTCAGGAGTATATTAATAGTAATTAAAAAGTAGTGATTAGTAGAATGTGTTGAGAAATTAAAATATTTTAATACAGTAATAATAAATTTTGCATTTTTTTTATCCTACAAAAGGATGTTAAAACAACATGTAAAAATTGCTACACAATTGCAGTTGTGTTTCAACGCATACCATTGTTTCCTCGGGCGATTATAAATTACTGGTGAATGAATGATTAATCACCTGAGAAGGCGCAATGGTATGTGTTGAAACAAGTTCACATTTGTGTAGCGATTTTTACATGTTTTAATATCCTAAAATAAATAATATTGCACTACTCTTTTAAATTAAATGTATGAATATTGGAATTGTACTCTATTCGTTCTCATCTTACCTGGATATATATATATATATATATATATATATAATTTATTATACCCACTCATTTAAATATTGTCTGCAGTAAAGCAGATAATTACTTATCCATGACATGACAAAGTACACATTGCTTCTGTTGGACTTTCATCTGATAATTATTCCATTGCTAAAATTTCCAAGTTTCCAAAAAATATTTTAATGGTCAATATGCTCGAAACTTTATAAAATGGATTTAGATATCATTTGAAATTTTTAATGTTATTACAGTATTTATGAAATATAAATGATTTTATATATTTACAAAGAATATCTTAGGTTATTTTTAATATAAACACTTATTAAATAGCTTATATGATAAATGTCAGAAGCACCAACTGAAGTAATATAAGTGAGTCAGTAGTGTGTTTTGATAACTACTTACTACAATTGCTTTCATCTGATCCATCAGAACAATCATAAAGTCGGTTACATTTCTTGCTAGCATCTATACATTGTCCATTTCTACATTGAAACTGGTTAGCTTGACAATTTTGTGCAGCTGGGTGAGCGGTAAAAGAGAGACACATAAAATGTGAGGTGTAGTAAGATAGAGACAAGTGAAAGGCTTTGAGAAACATACGGGAAAGAATGAGTTTTAATTATTATTTAAAAAGGAAGATAATCTATCTATACAGGATTTAATTTAATATTAGAGAGGATTTCTTTGTAAATATAACATTATCTCTTTTTAAATGTTTCAATATCTAAGCATGTTTTATAAATGACAAGTAAGATACAAATATTTAGACAGATACAAGTATTTTTCACTTTTTAAGTGTAAGTCTTTATACTGAAAATGTAACTTTAATATAGATATTGACTATGTTATGAGTTCATATTTAGCTATTATAATTTGGCAATTAATCGTATTTAACATAAGAAATTCTAACATGTAGAGAATACACAAGTAAACCCATTTCAGAACAGTAAAGTGAAAAATGAAAATTGTGACTTATTTCAAAGATATACACCTTTAAACACATAAAATCAACAACAGTTATATAAATCCAACTGAATATAACTATTTTCTTAAATATGTCAGGTTTTCGTTTGCTCCTATATATAGAGATTGGTCACATGATATTAGGCAGTCTCTCACTGGTTAATAAAACCATGTAGGTTTAGAAAAAGCTGACAACCACCAGAGAAGGGACCGGACCTGCTCCAAAGCAACATGCAAGAAATTCTCTCCACCACCAACAGTACCAGTTGCCGAGGATTTTAAAGGTACAAGTTATCTAGCCCCATTTCACTCTACCAGATGGGTAAGTCTGCCTGACATATTCTTTATATATAGGAAAGGACATTGTGTTTATGGTAACTATTGTATTCATGTTTAAGTGGCAATAGATATCTTTATGTTGATAAAGTACTATTCTTATTCATGCCAGCCCCAAATACATTAATATTGGTATCTAAGCCTATATCACAGAACTAAATAATAATTTTCTTTTACTGAAATTCAAATTTATTAATGTATGTAATTTCTGTTACATGCTACAAAAGAATTAAAAATCATTTTGTTGTAATTTAATAATTTCAGTGATGTCCACTGACGTATGTGCAGAATATAAGCTAATGAAACAACAGTTAAATAATTGGTTTGAAGACTTAAAAAATTGCAACCAACATCAGCTTTCATATTATATTATTGTTTTATACTAATATCTCATACATATATAGAAAAACAATCAAGTGGTAATATAATCATTTTTATTTTTTGTGTTCTTGATGAAAAATAGGAAATAAAGAGAATATCAGAACGAAGTAGAAATCTTGGATATTGCAACAATTGGTTGACTGATTTTTTTTTTTTTTAACTGTCTTCATTATATTTTCACAGAATTCTTTTTAACATCAAAAGCTTTAAAGTTTTCCAATATTCTGAAAGTTTACAAAATCATAATATACATTATGTATATAATGTACATAATATACATTAATATAATTTTTCATCTTAAGAAAATATTAACTTCCATTATGCAGAAAAAAACATTAAGCATTTAAGAAGTTACTTGTTTTCATGAAAAAAAGATTTAATATTAGCAAAAAGTAAGCAGGAAATCACAACTTTTTAATAATGAAAAAATGCCATTGATTCCACTGTCTATCCCCCCTGGTACATATTTAGGGTAATTTGCTTTTAAGCCCTGTGCTAAGTAGCTAACAAAAATTTCTCGAATAGTTATATTTAGGGGTAAATGTACATGCTTAATTTGAAAATAACAAAGAAATTTTGATAAAATCTACCATTTAGAAGTTATTGACAATAAAATTTTGGACACATTCACATTACAGCATGGCAGCCATTACTGGCGTTGTTTGTATACATTCACTGCTGATTAGATCTGCGTCGAAGATTGCCTTGTTAACGGCCTTTTTTCGGTTCTGACTGCACAACCAAGGACTCAATACGTGCGCAATAATCAAGACTATTCTGCCCCAAATATATGCAAACAACGCCAATAATGCCTGCTGCAACACAAATGAGTTCGAACTCCAAAATGGTAGATTTTAGCAAAGTTTCTTTGTTCTTTTTTAATTAAACATGTAAATTTACACCTAAATGTAATTATTTGAGAAATTTTTATTAGATACTTAACATAAGGCTTAAAAAGCAAATTACCTGATATTTATATAATGCAAGTTTGTGGCAAATTTTTACAAACATCTGTTGAATTATCATGTAGAAATTTACACATAAACAGATATGATTATAACATTCTACTTTTAATATGATAAAGTGAAACAATAAGGTTATTTTGCATTTGCCTGTTTTCTCATGATATTTATTCTGAATAAACACAAAACAATAAATATTTTAATATCATCTATAATTTTGAAAAGAGTCCTTCTCATTCAAAGAGTTGTTTGGACAACTGAACTCATTTTTTGTATGATTTGTGTTTTTGCCAATCCATTTTTTTAATCCAAAGCTGTCTTCAGGCATACTATCTATATAAAAAGAAGGTGTTTCTTTTTCCAATAGTATAAATCAGAAACTTTTAGTGAAAAGAAAATTCAGAATCTTCAGAGCAATATCATACAATATTCATATTGAGCAACAAAATACACTGCATTAAAATCTACCCAAGTCTGACATGCATTTAACCAATAAATTTATGAATAGCAATTCCACACAGCTGAAGAAGGCCATAGACTGTATTGGGCAACAACATAAATGACACAAAAAATTAGTTCAATTGTTGGAAAAACCCTTTAAACATACAATATATTTTTGCACATTTAGCCATTCGAAATTTTGAATAAGAATTTGATTTTTTTAGTATGAATGTTCTGTCTAGATATTCAATATTCACATGTCCACTTATATCTCATCTAGTAATTATAGAAAATAAAAGACAAAGAAATATAGAAAAAGGTTTCAATTTCAGGAAAAAAAAAGGAAAATTTATTCAATGAAAGGCTTGTATGGGTATTGCAATATAGTTAGACATTTTATCTTTAAAAAGTATTTAAAGTTATACTAGTTATTCTTTTTTGACTACTTACTACAGTTGCTTTCATCTGATGCATCAGAACAATCATAACGTCGATCACATTTCTTGTTAGCATCTATACACTCGCCGTTTTTACATTCAAACTGGTTAGGTTGACAACGTTGTGCAGCTAAGAGGTGAAATAGAAATACTTATATATGAGTCAGATTTTGAATAATAGGCGTTGAAGCAGAACTAATACTTGAATGATTTTTATAGTATATAGTTGAGATTGAACCTCACTAATCCAGCATTCTCTAGTTTGGCAGCTTTGATGGTTCAAGATACTGATTTGAGGATTATTTTATTTGGGTATAAACAAAAAAAAGCAAACAAGAAATTGACAAAAGAAAAAACCCAAATAATATAAAAATTAATTTTATCATTAAAATCTTTGTGCCATTAGTAACCAGAAAGATTAGAGAAAATTTTGATATAAAAAGTGTGTACAATCTATAGGTGATACTTGTGAAAAGTGATAGTATATATGTATGTATATAGCTAGCCATTCGTATTTGAGGATACCTGTCTACTAGGGCGGCTACCAATCCATATTGCAGACACTTGCTCAGGCACATTTGTGTTTATTCTACACCCACAGAGCCCACCTGTGGTTTATACTGCAACTATGCTGAGCAGACCTTAGTTACAGTTTCTGGGGAAGAGCATGTTATTTAGTGTGATCAACAATTTGAACAAGACCAGCATGCACAAGCCCTTGGCCATGATGACTTGTGACTTTGTGCTAGCACAGCTATTGATAGCTCCCAAGGTTTCCGTCTACTAAATTTCACTCACAAGGCTTGGGTCAAACTGTGATTTCAGGCACTTTCCAAATGGTGCTGCATGCTGGGATTGACCCCTCCACTCCGATAACATCAGGAAGTCTCCTTCCTGACAAATCAACCATGGCAAGATTTGAACCTGGGTCTCATGGTCAGAATGCAAACGTTCTAACCACTCAGCCATGTGCCCACGTGATAGTGTGAAAAACAAAAAAAAAAACTATAATTTGCATCAGAAAGTTTTTAGGTGAGAAACACCTTCATTTAAAAAACCTACTAAAAATCAATTAAACATTAAATTTTAATCCAATTTTTTTTTTAACTTATACAGGATGAAAATTATGTAAAAAAAGTTTCCATTTTATATTTGGTAGGGAAGTGTTTTTTTGCATGGGATTACACACTTTCTTAATTAATTTGATGATTTATATTACTTAAAATGTTGAATATAAAGTAAATATAACAATAAAGGTAGTATATAAAAAAAGTATAATAAAAGTAACATTATCAGAGACATGGCAATGATATACTTTTGGTTGGAATTTAACTTAATTTTATTTATCAAAATCTATTCAAATTTCAGTTTATCAAATGAATTTTATACATCACAGCCAGAAGTATACATCTTTATGCAATGAGTTTTTTTTTTATTGTTTGGATTTTGTATCATTCAGATATGTCTTAAAATAATATTAAAATAATCTTTTAATATTATGAGTTAAAATAAATTAATTAAAACATGGTTATACTACAAAGACTCACAGAAGATTATTGTTAAAAAAAATACTTTTATCAAATTTGATTTTTAATTTATTATTCTTAAACAAAACTGAATTTAAGTAAGTATATCCAACCTATCTGATACCATTGTTTGTCTTCATTTGTTTATTTACTATTTTTATCTCTACTTACTACAGTTGCTTTCATCTGATGCATCAGAACAATCATAACGTCGGTCACATTTCTTGTTAACCTCTATACACTGGCCATTTTTACATTCAAACTGGTTAGGTTGACAACGTTGTGCAGAGGCTAAGTAAGAGGTGAAATAGAAATACTTATATATGAGGTTGTAGGTAGACATGCAAAGTTAGATTTTGAATAATAGGTGTTGAAGCAGAACTGCTACTTGAATGATATTTATAGTATATAGTTGAGATTGAACCTCACTAATCCAGCATTCTCTAGTTTGGCAGCTTTGATGGTTCAAGATGCTGATTTGATGATTATTTTATTTGGGTATGAACAAAAAAATGCCAACAAGAAATTGACAAAAGAAAAAACCCAAATAGTATAAAAATTAATTTTATCATTAAAATCTTTGTGCCATTAGTAACCAGAAAGATTAGAGAAAATTTTGATATAAAAAGTGTGTACAATCTATAGGTGATACTTGTGAAAAGTGATAGTGTATATGTATGTATATAGCTAGCTACTTGTAGTCGAGGATACTTATCTACTAGGGTGGCTAGCCAATCCCTACTGCAGATGCTTGCTCAGGCACATTTGTGTTTATTCAACACCCACAGAGTCCACCTGTGGTTTATACTGCAACTATGCTGAGCAGACCTTAGTTACAATTTCTGGGAAAGAGTGTGTTATCTAGTGTGATCAACAATTTGAACAAGGCCAGCACACTCAAGCCCTCAGCCATGATGACTTGTGACTTTGTGCTAGCACAGCTATCGATGGTCCCCTAGGCTTCTGTCTACCCAATTTCACTCACAAGGCTTGGGTCGACCTGTGGTATGGTTTTCAGGCACTTTCTAAAGGTGCCACATGCATGACCCCTCCAGTCAAATAATATCAGGAAGTCTCCTTCCTGACAAATCGAGACTCAAACGTTCTAACCACTCAGCCATGTGATAGTGTGAAAAGCAAAAAAAAGACTATAATTTGCATCAGAAAGTTTTCAGGTGAGAAACACCTTCACTTTAAAAATCTACCAAAAATCAACTAAACAGTAAATTTTAATCCAATTTCTAATTTTTTTTAACTCATACAAGATGAAAATTATTTTAAATAAGCTTCCATTTTAAATTTGGTAGGGAAGTGTTTTTTTTTTTCATGTGATTACACTATTTCTTAATTAATTTGATGATTTATATTACTTAAAAAAACATTAATGCCTACATCAGGGCCGGATTATGACTTTTTGTGGCCCATAGGTTAATAAAATTATGGAGCTGCCTTTAGATGGAGCCACCCTCTAACTTGCCTGTACTTGTCTTGAAATTTTTTTTTATTTGTGATATATTTTAGTGAAGTTTACATAGCTTGAAGTGATATAACAATATATAAGTTTGTATAATTTTATATATCAACAAACAGTATTTAGAAAAATATGACGAACTGGAAAATTTCTTGTTACAATGAAATCCTAATGGATGAAATAAGTTATGAGAAATTTTCCAGTTTGTCATATTTTTCTAAATAGCTTGAAGTAAACTTATTACAAATTCTTTAAATAAACTAGAAATAGCTATTTTCTGTTTGTCAAAAAAATATTCTTTAAGAAATACCACTATTATTTATTGCAAATTAGCACATTTCAACATAACCATAATAAAAATGAAAAAAAACCCAAAAAACAAAGAAACAGAGTTTTTATAACCAGCATTGTAACAATAAAAGAATCAAAATATACGAGTTTGTCATATTGACATAATTTCAGTTTATGAAACTATTTAGAAGTTATAACATCTAGAAAATTAAAATCACTGCTTTATAAAAGCTTGAGGGGCCCTGGGCTGCAGCCTATACTAGCCAAAAAGATAATCCGGCCCAGACCTATATTGTTTAATACATTTTAAAAGATAAATCACTGGAGAAATACTGTTTAATTTTAATATTGTTTAATTTTGAATTGCTACAGGGTCCGTAAAAAATTAAAATAAATTACAGCTAAATTTATGCCTAAGCAAGTTCTATCAGTAACAGAGTTCAAAATATGCATATACTCAATAATGTCATCTCAAATTTCCAGGAAACAGTTCTATAAAGGCAGGTAATCTTTAGAAAACTATTCTGCTTATTTTCTTTTCAATCTGAGAATAGAAACAAATCACTTTATAGTATCAAAAAGAATTAAACTATTTTGATAATAGAAAACATTTATTTACTATATTTTCAGATTGAAATTCTGTTCTCATCATATTTCTGTTCAGAAGTATGATGCTTTTTTACCCTAGTATCATCAGCCGTATTATGGTTTCTTAGCCACATTTGACCTGAATTGCTGCAATCCCAAAGATTGCATAGAAGACATATCCCGTTTATGACTAGAAAATTTGTCACATTTTTAACGTCAAGATTTCTTTTGTCAGAATAAATTATGTTCAGAGAAAGCCATCTGCAGAACTTACAGCAATGGTATTATATTTTTAGCTATTATATATTGGCTATTAATATACAAGATTATTTTTGGATAACCCAATAACTGGTTTGCTAAGCTTTTATAATTTTAAGAATCGGTTCATGCAAACTGGTAGGATGCCACCACTTTGTTACTGATACAGTGTGTATAGATTTATATTACTGATACTGTATATGTGATTTTGCTTTAATATACTGTATTACAGATACTGTATATATGATTTTACCAATTTTATCTTAACCTTCACTGGTTCAGATAATCCACCACTCCCTCACCTATCTGGTCCCAGCCATGCTGGATTAGTGAGGTTTAACCTGTATATAGACTCACTTCCATCAGTTAAATAAGTGAAAAGATTTTTTTTTTTTAAAATGTTTTATAATAGGTCAATTTAATTTTTAATTAAACACTTTTAAAATAATTTTTTATTTGATTAAATTCATAGATTTATTTTAGAAAATTATATAAATAGAATACAATGCCTAATTTTAAAATTTAAAATATATTATTTATTCATAGAAAATGGATTATAAGAACCATGAAATATATTAAAAACAAATCAGTATTTCATGTTATCATATAATAGAAGCTTGTTTTAGAAAAGTTTATATTTTCCTAAAGCTTTTCAGTTTTATAGAATGCAAATAGCAAAATTAGCAAGCTAAAAATTGGACTTTTCGGCAGACAAAAAAAGATGGAACATTAATTATAGTTGGATAGTAAAATAGTTTCAAAAACAAAAAATAAATTTAAAAAAAAATTCATTAAATTAAAATTTTAAAAATTTCATTATTTAGTGTGTAGATTTTTTTTTTTTTCATCTTTATCAATTTTGAACATTTATCTTTTACCAGATCACAATGTTCAATAGTCATTAAGAGTGGTGGTGGTTGCTAAACAACTAACAATGCTGAATTATGAGATATATTTACATTAAGAAAAAAAAATTATAATCAGTTCATATCTTTGCAGACCAATAAGCATCAGCTAACTTATTGGTAATTAAAAACAATATGTCAGCAAAAAAAAAAAAAAAAAAAAAAAAAAAGTAAAATTATTTTCCAGTCACATTCCTTTATGCTAATGGATTTTTAAAGCCTATAAATGTTGCTACAGAAGTAAAAAAAAAAAAAAGAGAAAAAAAAAGAAAAAAAAAAAGAAAAAAAAAAAGAAGAAAAAAGGAAAATTATTTTCCAGTCAAATTTCTTTATGCTAATGGATTTTTAAAGCCTATAAATGTTCCTACAGAAGTAAAAAAAAAAAAAGAAAAAAAAAAAAGAAAAAAAAAAGAAAAAAAAAGTAAAATTATTTTCCAGTCAAATTCCTTTATGCTAATGGATTTTTAAAGCCTATAAATGTTGCTACAGAAGTAAAGAAAAAAAAAAAAGAAAAAAAAAGAAGAAAAAAAAAGAAGAAAAAAAAAGGAAAAAAAAAAGGAAGAAAAAAAGAAAAAAAAAAAAAGAAAAAAAAAAAAGAAAAAAAAAAAGAAAAAAAAGGAAAATTATTTTCCAGTCAAATTTCTTTATGCTAATGGATTTTTAAAGCCTATAAATGTTCCTACAGAAGTAAAAAAAAAAAAAGAAAAAAAAAAAAAAGAAAAAAAAAAGAAAAAAAAAGTAAAATTATTTTCCAGTCAAATTCCTTTATGCTAATGGATTTTTAAAGCCTATAAATGTTGCTACAGAAGTAAAGAAAAAAAAAAGAAAAAAAAAAGAAAAAAAAAGAAAAAAAAAAAGAAAAAAAAAATATTTTCCAGTCAAATTCCTTTATGCTAATGGATTTTTAAAGCCTATAAATGTTGCTACAGAAGTAAAAAAAAAGAAAAAAAAACCTTTTGCAATACAATAACATTCAATGATTGACAAACAAACCTAATATGAGCTATATATCTTATACTACTACTTACTACAATCAAATTCATCCGAACCATCTGAACAATCATATTGTCGATCACATTTCTTGATAGCATCTATACATTGTCCATTTCTACATTGGAACTGGTAATGTAGACAACGTTGTGCAGCTAGGTGGAAGGTGAAAGAGAGATATAGAAATGTGAAGTGCAATATTGAGACATGCAATGTTGTGCAATGTTAATGTTTATTAAAACACCAAACAAGATTATATGTTTCCAGTTTCATGTTAATGTGATTATCCCAATAATTCCAATTTACTTTTTTACCATGTTTCTTTTTGTAACTACAACATTCTTAGAACTTCATTAATAAACTTTAAGCACATAAAAATTATAAACATATTTTTAAAAAAAGAAGCACACTCAGAATTTGATTTTCTATTTCATCTTTAGTATAATTTTTTATGAATGCAGGTCCAAAAATATAATATTTCTATATTACAGCATATTATAGATGACAGTGGCAGACTGTGTATAAAAATATTGGTTGCTGGGAGACAAAGGGAGCCCACCTACAAGTACATTGCTATCATTCAATTTTCATAATGAATAAATAAAATTTTCAAAAAGTACATAAGGACAATTAAAATTTTTGTGAAAAGAAATTGTATTTCTTAGTAATTACTGTGTACATGAACTGTATGTATTATTGGCAATAGATACCAAATGTAAATGCAGACTGATATAATTGGATTTTTTATTTATTTTTTTAATATCTGTCTATATTTCTGAGATGTACACTATTTACATTATTCAGACTATTGTCCTCATCTTTGTCGCCATGTTTATCACAATGTTTTGGCCATTGTATGCTCTGGCCTTCTTCAGGTGGTTGGAATGTCGAACTTAACCCTTTATTTTGCTCACTGGGGTAGACTGTTCTAGACATTCCAATCACCTGAAGAAGGCTGGAGCGTACAACAGCTGAAACATTGTGATAAACATGGCGACAAAGATGAGGACAATAGTCCAAATAATGTAAATAGTGTTATTTTTTTAAGTCACTGGTTGATATTTTTAAATAGCTTAATGCACAATTTAAACATAATTCAAAAGCACAATAGAGAATTGCATACAGTTCACTATATTAAGAACAATCATTTGTATTCAGTAGATGATTGTTTGAATCTACCAATAATTGCTTCTGCATCCAATTCATTTAACAATTTCTTTTTAATGGATAGCAACATGATTCCAAATTCTCTTCAGATAGCAAATTTAATTTTGTCTTTATGACCTCTAGCTTTGAAAATATCCTCTCACATTGGATTGGGTAACTGATTATTCAGATGACTTTATAAAGTTCTTATTTTTTTTTTTATTACTAAAAAAGTTATCTCTGTTTCTTAATTGCATTTTTACTTGACATAAGGGGCCCACTTACCATCAGGCAAGCTGACATTCTAGCCAGTCTCTCCCTGATAGATGATATATTTTGTATACCTCAGAATTAGTATGAAAAATTACTAGCATAGATTTGTTGATATTTTTTAAAATCTCAATGGTGCCAAAAGTTATAAATGTGGTGCATTTGTCATATGAAGCATGGTAAAAAATAAATTTTATTTTAATTAAAAATAAATATTTAAATATTTTTTTTTAATCTTTAAATAAATTATTTATCCCAGTTTAGAGTAGCTGAAAAAGAAGACTACAGAATTCTACTATGCATATGAGAACAGAATTTATTAAAGCAAATTAGCATTTATGAAAACTTACTTGCAATATTTTTTTGAGTAATACTTTTAAAAAAATCTTTTTTTTTCATTCAAACAACTCTAAATAAGGTCTGTCAACCTTTTTTTTTTTTCGTAAGCTATTACTTACTACAATTTCCTTCATCTGACCCATCAGAACAATCGTAACGTTGGTCACATTTCTTGCTAGCATCTATACATTGTCCATTTTTACATTGGTATTGGTTAGGTTGACAACGTTGTGCAACTAGGTGAGGTGAAAGAGAGACACACAGAAGGTGAGGAGTAGAGAAATGCACACAGTACAGGCATGCAAAATTGAAGATTTTTAATTTTTATTGCTACCAACATTGGACTGATGATTTCATCTTTTACAAAAAGCTTAACACTAATGAAGAAAAATAATCAATTTCTAATCTGCCTTTTAAATTACAGTAATTTTTCATTTTTTTTTTAAAGATGTAAGCAAATTATCAGCATTCATAACATAATTATGAAAGTTAAAAAATGGATAAATTATTTTAAAAACAGTTACAAATATTGGTTTTTATCCTAAAATTAATCTTAAATATTTGAATATACTTTTTAAAAACACAGTATGATACTTAAAAACATTAAATAATATTAAACGAATAATTTAAAAATTTAGTTAAACAGTAAAATGAATGAAACTAGTCTAAAGATTATTTTATTTTTTATGGCTTGTGACTACTTACAGCAAGCAATTTCATCTGACCCATCAGAACAATCATAATATTGGTCACATTTCTTGCTTGCATCTATACATTGTCCATTTCTACACTGGAATTGGTTAAGTTGACAACGTGCTGCTTGGCAAGAGTTAAAAATAGAGACATACCAGTTGAAGTATCAAGAAAGAGATTCAGTGCAGTGATAAAAAAAAAGAAGACATGTGCAGGAAAGAATTAAATTTTTAATTTAAATAATGAAGAACAGAGGTTTTAGTTTACTGAACCAACTTCTTTAATTATATTTTACTGAAAGAAAATTAATTAATACACATGCATATTATTAGTTTCTGACAACACAGCCTCCTTTTGTGCATTTGTATTTTTAAATAAAACTGAGTTATAACCAATACTTGTTCACATATAAAAACATGTATGTAATTTACATGGTATTAAAATCTATGATTATCAGATGTATCTTTGTTGAAAGTTTACTGCATTATAGTGAATTATGCCACCAGATATTCTGGAGTTTATTTACCAAATGGCTAAAATATATCAAAAGAAAAGATAATTTTTATGGTTTTTATGAAATTTACTTGGTTTGAAAGACCTGCACTTACAATTTAAATATATGATTTATTTAGTTTTGAAGCTGAAGCAGTATATTTAATATTTGGTCACATTTTACTTAACCAAACTGGACTTCTCTTGCTTCTCCATATATTCCAGTTAATAGATAAGATTCTTAGAGCATGGAGGTTATACAAGAATAGACCATCAATCAAAAACACACTAAATATAATTTACTTAAGTAAATTAAGCTGTACTGATTTGCATTATCTTAAATTATGCTTACCATCAAGAATGATATAAAGAATGGTTTTTGATTAATAGAAACTCTAAAAACCTGAATCAGAATTAATGGAGAGGCAATGATATGTTTTAGTCTAGTAATGTAAAAAGTGATTTTTGCTTTTTTTGTTTTTGCTCATAGTTTGTCTACTTACAACAATTTTTTTCATCTGACCCATCAGAACAATCGTAACATAGGTCACATATCTTCCTACCATCAATAATTTGTCCATTCTCACATTGGAAATGTAAAGGTTGACAACAACGGGCAGCTAAGAGAGGTGAAGGAGAGCAAGAAAGAAAGAGACAATGTGAAGAATTGTGATAAGCAAGACTCTGAAGACATCTGACGCAGACATGCATGCAAGATGGTTCAAAGTCAACACTTTACACTTTACTTGGAAAGCTAATGTAACTCTTCTAGTTTTTTTTTCCAGGAACAGAAAACAAAAAGACTGATTATTATTATTATTATTATAATTATTTTTACTGATACTCATATTAAAATAGTTTCTTTGTATCAATTTATTAGTTTCATTTTGATTCATTTGATCTAATTATAAATTAGTAAAATCGAAAATAAATCAGTCTCTAGAGAATAAATAAAATTAGAAGAAACTTTCTGAGACAAAAGACAACATGATGCCTATTTAGAAACAAATGCAAGCAATTTTAAAAATACTGATCTACATCTTGTCTCTCATGCCTTTTTGGAGGCCATATAGTTTTTATAAATACTTACTGCAACCAAGTTCATCAGACCCATCAGAACAATCATAATATTGGTCACATTGCTTGCTAGCTTCTATACACTGTCCATTTTTACATTGGAACTGATTTATTTTGCAATGTTGTTTGGCTATGTGAGTTGAAAGAGAGAAATACAAAGATAGGCGTGACAGATAAAGCAATGGCATTAGCAGCTTAGAGAGAGTATAAGAGAAAGAACAATAGAGAAAAATTACAAAGTCTTATGGTTAAGTTTTTGAGTAAAGTCAGGGATGGATCCAAAGTAAATTTTAGTAGAAACTAGGGAAATGGTTCAAGTCAATAATGATATCAAGAAAAGTATATAAAAGAATAAATGTCTGAAATAGTAACATTTCCAGTAACAAATCTCTTGGTGTAGACTTTATTTTTATCACAATTATTAGTAATCAACAATTATCTTCAAGTGATGCAATTATGTTCTTTTTCGAATATAAACTATAAAATTCGAGGAGAATTAGTTATGCTTTATTTGGTGATTACGAGGAGGCATCAAGAATTCTACAGCCCAATGCACTTATCTGCTGAAATTATGATCTGAAATTTTCACTGTATAATATTTCATTTATTTGATTAATATTCAGTCAGTTATGTGCCATGTGTGATACACACTTAGGCGATCATGTATCTTTCAATACATGACTGACAAGGCAGATTTTTTTCCCCCCTAAGTAGGTTGCCATTTCTTTCTGCAGTAGACCAGTTGCTATCCAAGGCTATAGAACCTAGTCTGTCCTGCTATTTACCCATAGCTGGGCAGGGATTGAAGACGACGATATATACCTTTCCAAAAGGTATTAGCAAGTAAGTGAATGTAATGGATCTGACTAGAATTTGAACTCGGCTCTCTGATTCCTCAATTCAAGCTGCTATCCATCACTCCACTGTGATTAATATTACATTATTGAATTGAATGTATTGCCAAGGAAGGAAATAATATTGAAAAAAAATAAATATATGTTGTACAAAATAAATGTTTTCTTCCATAAAAAAAGCTGTGGAGTTATTACTATAATTATATATTATATTCTTTAGACCTGTAATATTTTTGTTGAAGCAAAATTTTATTTCCACCTTAAGATGGTCAATGATTATTCTTTGAAAAATTGTTGTAAAAACAGAAAAGTTCAAACAGTAAATTAGTTCTAAGAAGTCTTATGGCTTTAGTGACACATTTTGCATGCTGTTAATAGCCAGCTTATGGAAAAAGTTTTTCTTTTATATTCATTCCAATAGAATAACATTTTTGTTGATGTGTAAAAAAAAACTAAAAAAAAAAACTATGTAAGCATATTATTTATTTTATTTAGAAAAATTAAAGGAATTTCATTTCTAATGGATACTAAATAGCTAGGAAATGTTCTAATCCTTTATTTTCTTAAATATAATATTTATATAATTTACTGAGCAAGTGAACACTATTAATTGGATCCGTCACTGAATGGTGAATTATGCTTTTCTATATGCCACAGATTAGTACATTTAGCATAACAGAAAAAACTGTATCATTAGTAAATGTTGTCAGTATATTGATCATTGATGATGAAATGGTCCTTATAGAGAGCAGGTAAGTTTAATAACTTCTGAAACTTTAAAATAATCTAGTATAACTATTTTTAAGTAATGCACTACATTCTTATTATTGTCAGTCCCAAACCCTTAATATATAACTTAAAATGAAAATGGTAATTAAATAAATTTTTGTGGTGTATAGAATATTATAAAAGCTTTAAAAGTGTGTATATTAAATAGTATAAATTAAAATACCATTCATACAAATATATTAAAACAAGGGAAGAGAAAGAGAAACTATACAATTATTTTAAAATAGTGAACTGAAAAATTATTAAAAAAAAAAGTTATCGTTCCACACTCATTTGAGGACAAAAAATTATAAATTTGTGCATAACAAATAAAACATAATTAGGGTGACTAATTACCAGAGACAGACAGCAATACAAGTCATAGATAATGTTGAGACCTAACAGTCAGTCATGCTTGCAGAGGGAGAGCTGCTAAGATTTTATATAAAATCCTGAGTACTTTCAAAGCATAATCTAAATATGCTCTGCTGACGACTGAGAAAAAAAATCTCTGGTGAAAGATGAAACGCAAATCAAATTACTTATGAGATGTTCTGCAATAGCAGACCTGGATACACTGACAAGCATATATAGATTGTCATATTACCCACTATGAATAATTAGCTGGCACATACTGATCAATTTTCATTTCCAACTTCTGACTAATTCTGTGTGTATATATATATATATATATATATTCAGCATCGCACTGATATTTAAAACTATAAAACTTCAAACTAACATGATGGGGTGGCAGAACATCTTTATGAATAGAATGTAACATAGGTTGAGAATCGAAAACAAACTGAGAATTAGAAGAAAAATAACAATGTCACACATTGTGAGAGATTTGCTGAGCAGATTTTATACTAGCGCCACCAAAAGTTAATTGCAAATAGACAGGACACTTCTGGATTCTACAATTTCAGTTTACTAGATTGCACAATATCAAAAAGGATCTATTTTCAACTAAAACTTTTGTAATAAATTCAATTTTTGAATTTAATTTGGTCTTACAACAAATAATTAAGGAATGGTTGCTCAAAGTCTTCATTAGATTCTATTCTTATCATTTAGGACAAAAAGAGTCCCAATGAATATATAATCCCATGAACATAGAACTATGGTACACAGATGTCAAAAAAACTGATTCTGACTTGTACACTAACATATCCAAAAAAGGCAGAACTGTATTGTTTCTATTTTTACAAGTAAGCCATAAAACTGGGTGTAATTCAATTAACAGTCTATGAAAAACCTCAGCTAGCTTCTCACTATCAAATATACAAAAAATCTCATCAATTTAACAAAAATAACACTGGATTTTCATCATGAGCAAGCAAATCCTGTTCATAAAATCCAACAAAAATACTGGTCATCACAGGACCCAAAAGAAAACCTATGAAAATCTTATCTATTTGTCTATACATTATTTTGTCAAAACTAAATTCAACAGACATGGTGCCAAATTCCATAAATTCAACTAAGGTACCACCACCCCACAATTAAATACTTTCCAAAAAGTAAACATAACGTAGATATCAAAATGGTATTATTAAGAACCTATTTATAAGAAATGCTGAAGACCTTAAAATCATTGTTTTTTGTTTTTTTAAAGCCTAAAGACATGTTATTTCATTGCCAGGCAAAACTCATAAAACTTATTACTATTTATCTTACATTAGTACTGGTAGTTGCTGGCATTCTCATTATTTTTTTTTTTATGAGTAGAGTCCTAATAAATTTTTTAGTATTAATCTTAATTCAAGGTTTGCCACTGTTATTCAAGAGAATATTCAAGTGCATGGTAGAAAAATTCAAGGAGAGTTATTTTTCTTAAACCAAAAAAAAAAAAAAAAATCACGTGTGAATTACTTACGGCAATCAAGTTCATCAGAGCCGTCAGTACAATCATAATGTTGGTTACATTTCAAGTTAGCATCTATACATTTCCCATCATCGCATTCAAATTGGTTAGATAGGCATTTTGCTGTTTGGTGAGTTGAAAGAGTTCAAGATTAGGACAGATGAAGAGAGAGATAGATAGAAACAAAGACATGCAAAAGCTAAAAAGAAAGATTTGCCCATTAGCATTAAAGTGTTAAATGTTAAAGAATTACAAGTTGTTCCTCTTTAATCAGGCAATATTATGACCAGGTCATTGCAGGATCAGATAAAATGCCGGAAAACATAAATTGATTTGTAATGGAGCCTCTTATGTAATTAATGCTTATTGAAAAAAAACAAAAACAACCCCCCCCCAAAAAAAAACATCAGTTTTAATTGCTCAATTTGAAACAAGGTATTATCATTATTTAAATTATTCAGATTGTTATCCTCATCTTCATTACCATATTCACAAAGACACATGGCCCAGAGGATAAAGATGTTGGTTAGATCCAGTGACTAGACCCAAAGAGCTGTGAGTTCAACACCAGACAACAGCAGTGGTGAACCAGAAAAACTTGGAGAGTTGAGTTAAAAGGAAATAAATTCCATATCTGGAAGAAACATGGCATGTGGAATTAGAACAATCTACCCTGGTGGAAGAAATAAAGGGTTCTTTTTGAAATTCCAATCACCTGAAGAAAGCCAGAGTGTAAAATAGCCGAAACATTGTTAATGTCGCAATGAAGATGAGGATAACAGTCTGAATAATGTAAATAATCAATTTGAAACTTTTTTTTTCTTGATTTATATTGATAATCATGGAAAAATATTGAAAACTATGATATTACTGACCAATTCTGTGATTTTGTATTTAATTCTGTCTGCACATATTTTTAGAGTTCTTCAATTTAGTTTCAAATGGTGGTTAGGTTAAAAAGTTGGTTTATAAAATGCTAACTTACAGTTCAAGCCATGGTTTGAAATTGAATCTAAAAACTTTACTGACAGACCCATGATGGCAGACTCAAAATGTGCTAGACCACAGAAGTTGCCTGATTAGAGAGATACAACTATAAGTCATAAAAAAATGTTGATTTCTTTTTTGTAAAGTTTTTTCTAAAATTTATTTTTTTAAGTTATTTATTATAGATAAATTATCAATGTTAATAAAAAACATATCCTGTCAAAATTCAAGCTCTTATTGAATATCAAGATTTATATACAGTTTGATGTTGTTGTTTTAAAGAAAAAGGTTAAAATATTAAAAAAATTCCTATTTCTAATAAATAAGTAAAATTATTTTAACTAATTATAAATCTAAGATACTAGTACTCTCATATATATATATATATATATATATATATATATATATATATATATATATATTCCATCACATCCTATTCTAACTACAGCCCGTCTTTCTAAACTTGACAACTTGGTGCCACAATTTTAGCTACAAATTGCAACACAGAAGACATCTTTACCCTTCCCAACCTATAACTCTCTTTATCTATGTTTACAATCTAAATCCCCCACAACACACACTAGTAATAATAGACCTGCCTAACACTTTTATATCAATCAAAATTTTAAATTTAAGTTTATTTTTATAAAAAGTTTTGCACATCGAGGAATCAGACAGAGATCAGGTTTTGGCTAACAATATGATTTCCACTGGAAAATCCCACATCTACAAAAACATCTGTTGGTGAGTAATTCCCATTTTTCTGTTTATTTCTCGGTCCGTTGATGAAAGACACAGGCGTGTCTGAAAATTCCAAAATTAAAACTTTTCTCTCCGTGCTTCATTTCTGTCATATGGTTAATAATTAATATTTAATAAATGTTTATCATATTGATTATATTGGTACCCTTTCGTTTGTTCTTGTTTTATTATCTAGCCTATCTGTATGGCCTGAAGATTGTGTGAGAGCATGAAACAGACTATTGCCACTCCGTGTTGACCTCAGTGTCCATTTATCACTATCTTCATGCAGGCGTAACAATGTTTTTGATTAAGAACATTGGCGTGGAATGATCTGAAAGCCTTTATCCATCTGCTTCCCTTCCTTGATACATACACCCAGGCCTTCTGAGTATGTTGCCATATATGGTAATATTATGCTCACAATGGAAACAATCTCTTTCTGCCTGCTCCCCCTGCTACTTGCCTTGTTCCTCAGTATATAGTATGGGCCAGGAATTGGCCTCCTCATTCAGAATCGTGATTCCTCTTCTTTTCAACCAGCTTACAATTCTGTGACCACCCACAAAAAATAACATACAAACACATGGAACTCTAAGCTACAGGAAAACAGCGAAATATATATATATATATATATATATATATATGCAGAAATATAGTCTTAAAGTGTGCTATATTTATGGGGTAAAGTGCTCAATATCAGAGATAGAGCGTGTGTAAATATAAAAGTGGACATGGAAGTCAGCACTTAGAGGCGACAGTCTGTTTCATGCTAGTGCAATCGTCAGGTGACTCCTGACGATTGCACTAGCATGAAACAGACTGTCGCCTCTAAGTGCTGACTTCCATGTCCACTTTTATATATATATATATATATATATATATATATATATATGGTGGACTCTCATTGTAGATAACAAATGGGAGCTCAATAAAATAAAGAGGTGCTCAACTTGTATGCACATGCATGTGTCTTTTGAGGCCTGCAGGTGTTTTGCATATATATATATATATATATATATATATATGCAAAAGATATAGGAATATGATTGTAAGAATGTATAATTTATATAAATTCTAATCCTTGCAAATAATAGTTTCTAGGAACAAAAACATTTTAGGTTAATTTTATCGACTTACTGCAATTGATTTCATCAGACTTATCAGAACAATCATTATAATCATCACATGTCAGTCTAGCGTCTATACATTGTCCATTGGCACATTCAAACTGGTTAGGTTGGCAACTTGGTTTAACTATAGATTAGGAGAGACATTCAAGTCATGTGCAGCAATTGAATAGTTGAAAATAGTCAAGAAAAAAGAAGGTTAGTTGTATTAAATATTTAACCCTTTCAATACATTTTTGATTTCAAACTGAATGAATAAAGGTTTTTAAATATTTCAATGCGAAAACATGCTTATATTGTTTGAAAGAGTTAAATATATTAATGCAGAACACACACAAGCATAAAGAGAAAAGAAAATTAATAAGAAAAATTAAAAAAAGAATTGACTCCATTTTTAGAGATAAAATTATGGGTTTCCTGTTTTAAATTATGTGAAAATTTGTTTGATATGTGTAGTTTAAGAAATTTAGAAAGCCTAAGTCTTCTCTGAATTTTCTCAGACAAGGTGTTTTAATCAGTATAATCACTGTTTTAATAAGGTTGGCTTGGACTAACTTCTTTGTTTTTATCGGGTTTTTTAATAACATTTTGGCTGTATACTCAGAGCTTTCGTTAGGTGTCTGCTTTGTTCAGGAATGTCACTGAATCTTTAGAATGTTGAAAAAAATCTATACAGATACTGTGCTCAGATAACATGATCAGTAGTCCAAGCAGAAATATGAATAACTTTTAGGAGCCATTCATCAGGAAGAAACAACTTAGAATTCCAATGGAATATGAATACATTGGCAAAATTGAACAGGTACACTGCAAGTTGTAGGCCCAGTGTAGAAGTTAGAATGCAGGCCCAAGAACACATAGATGAAGGCATCAGGCATGATGTGTAAGGTAAGAGATGTGCATGCTCTTCCAGGACAGGATATGACAACATTCCAGAACGCAATAGACACAAAAAAAAAGCTAGAGGATACATGGCTGAAATGTGAAAAAAGACCCCCAAAAAACAACAAAGATGAAGTTAAGGAAAAATTACACAAAATAAATAGAAAGATTTATTATAAATATAAATTATATAAAGTTTTTAATTTTTTTATATAATTCATTTAATATAGTTTTAACTTGAATTCCTTCCATTATCAAGTTTACTAAAAAAGATTAACTGAACTGCAATTGCTCAATAATTGGTCAGTCTCATTATTCAAGTATAAGATTTTAATAAAATTATATTCAGTTGTTATGACGAAGTGAATTCTTTCTCATTTCAGATAAAAGCACAAGAGCAATTAATATATATTGAAGAAATATTATTAATAGAAAAAAAAAGAAAATTATAGTTAAAGCTTATATTATATAGCCATGAAGCTGAAGTGTAAAGAATACTGAAGAAGAAAGTTCTGAAATTAGTGGTCAAAGATAAAGAAAAAGAATTACAACATTTACAAAAATAAAACAGAAGAGTTTGTTGCAGATAATAAATATATATATATATATATATATATATATAGTAATGCTATAATTTTGATACTGAACCATCATAAACTAATCTTGGGTAACATTTAAGGATTAAACTACTTACAACAATCATATTCATCTGACCCATCAGCACAATCAAATACTCTATCGCATTTCTTGCTACCCTCAATACATTGATCATCTCCACATTGGAATTGGTTAGGTTGACAACGTTGTGAGGCTAAGTGAAGTGTGAAAGAAAGTTAATGTGAGGTGCAGTGACAGGATAGAGAGTGCAGGGATGAAAAAAGAAAAAAACAAGTAAAAATAGTGCAATATTAATACAAATGTGATCAACAATTGTAGAGCTAAGTTATATTATTAGATTTATAACTGAAAACAATGATTTATTCAATATATGAAACACATTAATATAAGTGACAGTGAGTTTTACAAAGCAACAATTATGTACATAAGTTTGAACTGACTGATTGATGTAATGACTTTTCCAAAAGTGCTAATTAAAATGTAATTATATCTTAAAGAATAAAGAAATAATGTAATTGCTTTAATTTAGTATAGCAAAACTAATGTGACAAATTTAGTAAACTCATACTAATATAAATTTTTAACTCTTCATATGCTACTTACTACAATTGCTTTCATCTGACCCATCTGAGCAATCATAATTTCGGTCACATTTCTTCCTATTGTCTATACATTGTCCATTCCTACACTGAAATTGGTTATGTTGGCAACGCTGTGCAGTGGCTAGGGGAGAGGTGAAAGAGAGAAGTGAAGTGCAATGCATAGAAAGACAAGTGCAATGATAAGACAGGTAAGTATGTAATAAATTATTATATCAACAGAAGTAGTTATTTCATAAGATTTAATATTATAAAGAACCTAAAAATTGTTTAGTAATTAATTAGTCACTAAAAAGAGATGTTTAAATATCAAAGTAGATTAAGTTTCTAAAATGAAAGGTTGTTGAGTTTATACACCGAAGTGGATTTCTGAAATTAAATATTTCTATTTCAATATGAATTGAAAAAAGATGTAGGTTTATGTTAGTAATAATTTTATGGTTTTAATATTCTTAAGAAATAAAATATTTCAAATTATTTTAAGGCCTGGGTTCCGGTAGAACCAAAAGAATTGTATTCATATTTAAATCTGGTTGGCTACTTACTACAATCTTCTTCGTCTGACCCATCAGAGCAATCATAATGTCGGTTACATTTCTTGCTAGCATCTATACAGTGTCCATTTTTACATCTGAATTGGTTAGGTTGGCACTGTTGTGCAGCTGGGTGACATGAACAAGAAATATACAAATATGAAATGAAAATATATAAAAATAAGAACTATTTAAAATTAAATAATCTTTTCGATGAGAAATTTATTAATAAAGAATAAATCTTCATAATAAATATTTAACTATATGACAAATACTTCAGAATAAAGATTAAATAACCTAATAAATTACATTAAATTTTCTGAAAATTTGTTTATTTCCTCTATAGTGATAAAAAAATTAACTTATTAGGTTTCTATTATTAATTTATTTCTTTAGTAATTGTAATTGTTTTCGGGTATACACTGGTTCAATTGTGCATTGAAACTGGAATGCTGATAAAATTGATAACTGGTAAAATAAGACATTAGCTATTAGGGTAATGTAGGTGATCATGGCTCTCCACAGATTCCTTTTCTTTATTATCTATGAATTGCCATACCTTCTTGAGAAAGATAGTAGAGTGGTTTTCCATTGCCTTCTCCACACTTTTCAATTCATAGTCTTTCTCTCTTCAGGACATAGGCAGTCATGGCTCTCCACAGATTCCTTTTCTTTATTATCTTTGAATGGCCATGTCTTCTTGAGAAAGATAGTAGAGTGGTTTTCCATTGCCTTCTCCACATTTTTCAATTCATAGTCTTTCTCCCGTCAGGCTCTCCACAGATTCCTTTTCTTTATTATCTTTGAATTGCCATGTTAATAATCAGTTTATTGATAATGAATAACAATTATTCATTATAATAACTTTTGATATCATAGGTGGGCAAACAATATTTGCATTAATGACTGCTTTGCTTTGAACATTTTATAATGTATAAAACAAAATTAAAATAAAAGTCATATGAAAGTAATTTTTTTTTTGCTACTACTTACTACAATCAGTTTCATCTGACCCATCAGAACAATCGTAACGTCGGTCACATTTCTTGATAGCATCTATACACTGGCCATTTTTACATCTGAATTGGTTAGATTGGCAACTTTGAGTAGCTGAGAAAGTGGAGAGTGAAATACTAAAATAACTGTGTGCAGGTAAGTGTGCCAGGTTAATAAGGCAGAGGTGAAGAAAAGTGATTAAAAGACTGATGCATGATTATAAAGATGTTGCCAGCAATTTTTTAAAAGTGTATTATAAAACTGATTATTAAATATTATAAATGATTATAAAACTGATTATTAAATATTATAAATGATTATAAAACTGATTATTAAATATTATAAATGATTATAAAACTGATTATTAAATATTATAAATGATTATAAAACTGATTATTAAATATTATAAATGATTATAAAACTGATTATTAAATATTATAAAACTGATTATTAAATATTATAAATGATTATAAAACTGATTATTAAATATTATAAAACTGATTATTAAATATTATAAATGATTATAAAACTGATTATTAAATATTATGATTATAAAACTGATTATTAAATATTATAAAACTGATTATTAAATATTATAAATGATTATAAAACTGATTATTAAATATTATAAATGATTATAAAACTGATTATTAAATATTATAAAACTGATTATTAAATATTATAAATGATTATAAAACTGATTATTAAATATTATGATTATAAAACTGATTATTAAATATTATAAATGATTATAAAACTGATTATTAAATATTATAAAACTGATTATTAAATATTATAAATGATTATAAAACTGATTATTGAATATTATAAATGATTATAAAACTGATTATTGTTTATTTACAGATGATAAATAATACAGAATTTCTGGTAAAAGATAATTTATATGGTACACTAAAAAAAATTAGATTTTGAAAGATGAAGAAATCTTGGAGGTAATTCCATTTCTGAAATAAATTGGAATTGAATTATTATATATATATATATATATATTACACAGTAAAAAATCCAAAATAACCTCATGTGGGTATAGACTATTTCAGCCGGCACAACCTTGCAGCAATATTTAGAATTTAGTTTAGATAGCAGTCACAGAAAAGTTACTGAGCCTACCCAAAATGATGCCTCAACCAGATAAAAAGCCTGTGTTGATGGTAAGGGGAGGGTGGGAGGTATCTATCTAAAAAAAGGGAGAAGAGGCCCACCGGAATCAACCACGATATTAACCTTGTGATCCTAAGTTGGGGTTATATAAAGAGTGAGGTGTTGAATTGAAATTCTAAATCCCTGTTTCCAAGTCAAGGGTAAGGTTGCGCCAGCTGAAATAGGTTATACCCACATGAGGTAATTTGGGATTTTTTGCTGTGTAATATATATGCTCTGTTATAATAAATACATTGAGTTCTCTTTTGTGGATCAGTTTTAATATTTGATATTACTAGGATCCACCAGTATTATATACCAATGGATCTATTACCTGTACTCTATATATATATATATATATATATATATATATATATATATATATATATATATATATAGTTAAATAAATTGAAGTTATATGCAAATAGACAGATAAATATTTAAATTCCCATTTTAATTCTTTTCACTACTTACTACAGTTGACTTCATCTGAGCCATCAGGGCAATCATAATGTCCATTACATTTCTTGTTAGCATCTATACATTGTCCATTTCTACATTGGAACTGGTGAGATTGACATTGTTGTGCAGCTAAAGGAGAGGTGAAAGAGGTACACAATGTGAGGTGCAGTAATGTGCATATTGTGTAGTGAATGGGCAGACAAGTGCAAAGGAAAAATTAATATACATATGCCACAATATATGACTGATGATAAAGGTTTTCATAAACTGGGAAAAACTAGATAAAATCTTAATTAAACATCAATTTTATAACTCTTGAGAAAAGCTTATTCTGTATAAGATGATGATGCTAAAATTTAACTCAGGTGATTCAAACATTTTTTAGAAGTACTGATTAGAGTGGAAATAAAATTATTGACAGTTACCTGATTCGGATAAATTTGAAAGTCCAACCCATTTTGAATTTTGTTACTTTTAACTTTTTTAGCTACATTTTTTTTTTTTTTTTTAAATTAGCTGAATTTGAGCTAGTACTGGAAAAAATATTCAGTTCAAAATTTAGTAGTGCTGGGTTTTCAAAGACTGCTCAATTCAATAATTTTAGCCCAATATAGAAATCCTGGCTAGTTGTAACATTTAATAAATTTGATATTTAAACTATTTAAAAACTTGTGATATATTTTAATATGTCCTGAAAATATATACACAATTTTAAATAGCAGTTATTACCTGAAATTAAAATTTTTCACAATAAAGAACAAACATTATAATAAATATCAACTAATATATCTTTTAATTGTGCAATAATTTTCAACTGAAAAATAAAAAATAAAAATTGATGCCCCAAAATATGTAAACAGTTTATCAGATTATAACCTTGTAATGTTAAAGTTTTTCTGAAAGTATTTAACTTTCTGATTATAACATTACAATTATTAGATTTGTTTGGAAACATCCTGTGTTTTAATTAAAAAAAAAAAAGACATTAGTATAAGAAGATAAAACTAAGATGTAAAAATACAAGACGCATCATATATATAACAATTTATATTTTTAATGAAAAAATTTGACAAAAAATTATGAAAGTTGCAATGTTTCTGATCTTGAGCTTGTAAAACTTGAAATAGGCATGCTGTAAGCATATCTACCTTCAATAAAGATAAACATAATTATTAATTAATAAATCCTAATATGGAAATGATAATTGGAACAATTGTCTTTTGCAGACCTAGTTATAGAGGAAAAACAGAAGATAAATGAAAAAGGAAGAATTAACTTTCTGATGAATTAAAAAGAAATCTTCTGAAATAAACATTTTTAAAAATGCTGAAACAGAAAAAGGTGTCAACCTCTGATTGTAAATTGGTAATCATCAAGTAAGACTATTTTAGTTAAAAATTTAATGCTTTTCAAGATAAAAATTTAATGTTTCAAGATGAATTCTTTTTATTTTGTAAGCAGTATAGTTTCTCAATTATTAGTTAAGTAAAAGCACAAAAATAATGTGAATAAATTGTGATATCTAAAGAATTAGACTAAAGATACAGAAGTGAAAATATAATTGAAAGGAAATATTTAAAAATATTTTTTTAGAGCTGGAAATGATTTAATCAAGTAAGTAACAAAGGAAAATATATATAAATGTATAAACAGAAAATATATTAAAATAATTGTTGGACTTAGTCCATTTCATAATATATATATATATATATATATATATATATATATAATAGGATAGGATAAATAACAAATATGAAACATTTATAAATCTAACATGTTTCACTTTTATTAAAGCTTCGTCAGAGAATGAGATATGGAAAAAATTCTGCTATCTTTATTTTTGTGTTGTTTGATTTTCATTGGTTAAGCAGACTTCATATACATTTGACTTCTCAAGCATCGTTTGTGTGTATTTGTTCTTTCAGATTCAGATCCATTTTTGACCTGTATTTGATCCCAATTCACACATTTTATATATATATATGATGTGTTAGGCAGAGGAGGGGCATATTCAACATTTGATAATTTTGCAGCAATACATGTTCAAAGGTTTTAGGCAGTTTTGATCAACATTTCTTTTCATGGTCAGCTGTAAGGAATTGTAAATGTAAAACTACCTTACACTTAAGTAAAATAATAACAATAATAATATTTATTAAGAATGTATTATGGGAAATATCAAGTTTTACGGAAACACATTGTTGACAATTGTGTATTTAGTTACATAACAAATAAATAAAAAATATAAATTTTGATGCTATATCCAATTTGTTGTTAGGTATTTTTATTTTCTCCTTTGTTATTGACAGAATTTTAGAATACTTTGGCTGCAATGCTAAGTTTTCTAAGTTGAACAAACTGGAGCTATTTCATTTAGGCTTTGTTACCTCTCTTTTCCATTGTTTTTAGATCGCTTTCTTCTAGTCATTTTGAAGGGCAATAGCAAAATTCCGAAATTTAAAATGATCTTATTCCATTTTAAAAATAAAGCCTGTAAAAAGGAATATTTTAAATTAATATACAACCAAAAATAAAATGCTTTTCACAAAAAAACTTATTGATTTCACCATAATTATGTAACAATTATGTAATGATATTCTGCAGACAAATCTACGGTTTATGTTACCTCATCTCATTGCATGGTTACGAACTGTAAGCCTAAATTCAGCTTGAAATATTGTGTAATCGGCTCTAATTTTTTGTAAAATTCTAGGATATGATATAATGAATAACTTGCAGTGAAAAAAGCAATTTTTGATTTTTTGTTGAATACACCCCTCCTTCGCTGGACGTGTTACATATAATAGTAGAAATTTACTAATTTTAGTGACTTTGTTTTATTCATGAAAATAAGATTATTGTGGCTAATTGTTTCTAATAGTGAGCAGTTACATTAATTTTAAGATAAAGCATGTTTTTATTTTTATTGTTTAGTTTCAAGAGATAAAACTATAAATTCATGTTTAATTAATTTTTCAAAAGTGGGAGAAATCCTATTCTTAGTACAGAATTTGTGAAAATGGAAACATTAGATATAATCCTATAGTTGGTTTAGAATGCTTTTTAGAATTGTGTAGTATATCTCAAAAAGTTACATAATTGATAAGAAATTACAAAATAAGGAATGTGTATATATAATTAATATGTAATAAGCTGATTAAATTAATATATTTATATAATTAAGCTAATTTAATTAATATATAATTAAGCTTAAAAAACGAATCATCCTTGATAATGGCTAAAGGTATAGCCAAAAGCGCTCGGAACTATAAAACATTTGGACAGTTTTTACACACTCTTTGTTCTGAAAAGAAAGCTCTTGTACAAATACAAGAAAAATTAAATAAAAAGCTCAACCGTAGTACCTTGTCTGTCATTTTTAATGAAACATGCATATATATATATATATATATATGCTAGTTGACCAATTCAAGAATCAAAACCTAATATATCTTCAACAAAGGGTCATGACCAAAGAGGGCCATGGCTAGCATGATCAAAGGTCATTCATTTCATGTTTGATAATATAGTATAATTAAAAGAAAAAAAATTGTAGAAACATGGAACTAAGTACACATTGCAGAATCATATAACTAAGTACTCATCACACTGATATGGATTTGACCAGTAAATGTATATATAGCAACCAGTAAGCATTTGATCCAGCAAAGAATTCTTCCTTGCCTTTTTTGTGCAGTAGAATTGGTTAGACAATTTCAATTAAGGAAACCTGATCTCTTGTTTCAACCGGGGCAGTTTGAAATAATGAAATCATTTCCATGTTTGACCTCACTTTTGTTCCTCATTTTATGTTCAAATAATGTTAAGTCTATCAATCATGGAAGTTTTTAGTTTTTAGAAAAACTTTGTTTCACTGTTTAAATTTAGGCACTGATATTCAGAGAACTTAAAACAATTACTTGGTTACTTATTTTAGTGTATTATTTTACTTACAATTATTTTCATGCAAACAATTTCAATGTATTATTTAAACAAATTAGCCATAAATAATCAACAGTAGCTTTTTATAGCCATCTGTCACATATTGCCATCTAAGACTATTTTTTAAATTTATATGAGTACCAAAGTAATCATTCTAATTGTTTAATTTTTACATGGTTTTATTTTTTTACTTGGTTAATCGAAACAAGTTGCTTTAAATAATCAACAGCGCCTTTTTATAGCCATCTGTCACATTATTGCCAACTAAGACTATATTTATATTTTTGTAACCTTTTATCTATTGAAAATAAATTTAATAAAATATTTCACTTTGTTCATTTCATTGTAAACAAAAATGGCAGCAAATTTTTCTCAAGTGAATTATTATTTTCTCAACTGAATTCAGATGAATAAAAAAGAAACATGCATGTGGACCACAAAATCCATGGCATTTTAAGGAAAAGATTGTGAAGGAAGTGTTGCAGGATATTGTTTGTTGGACAGAAAGGAGGCAGGCCAAGGAAGGCAATGTCTGCTCTAACAGTCGATTAAATTTGCATAATAAATAATATGCATTTGTTTATAATAGATTTAAATTAAATTTAATTTAAATTCATAATAAATTTGCATCATTTCAAGTTTTTGACATTCAGTACTTTCAACTCACTTTTATAAGGTTTGATAAACTCATTTAAGTAATACACTAATCCATTTACTGCTTTAGATAAATTATGAAATAAGTAGCTAAGTAATCATTCTAAGTAATACAGTTAATTGAAATAAGTGTTATGTAATTTATTAAACTTATTAAACCCAAAAAACATTTTTTTTACATTCGTATTTAATAACATATAATCAAGGAACATGCCTACATTTTATTATTTTTTTACTATCTTAAAATAGAAGATCATTGAAACACCCAAGTAAGTATTTTACTGCATTTGTTTTAATATTTTTTAATTTCTAGAATATATATAAATTCAATAAATTTCCAATTGAGTTCTACTTTAGTTGAAGAATAGGCTTATTATTTAGAAATCTATGTAATTGTTCTTTTAGTGAAGAGTTTATTTTATGAAGTAGGCGGTTTACTCAGATTTGAATTCTGACTATGATTGCAATCATTATACAGAAACATGCCATCAGTTTTATACTTTTTTTTAACTTAAGTACAACACAGTTCTGCTCAACTGAAAGACTTTTGTAATATTGATCAACTCTTATTCAACTGGTTATACATAGGATCCATTATATGAATAGGTGTGCTTTAGTTTCATATTGATATCTTTCATAAGTTTCATTTTGTATTACTTTTTAAAATTGTAAATAGTACAACTGAGACAAATATTTTACACCAAAGATTTCATGCTGTCTACTATAATAAAGGTAAAACCGAATGGTCAGGTTTTGGAGCTAGCAACTCTACTCCATAAAGAGCAGCTTTCTACATCCGCATCATCCATAGCATGATACTGTTGGCAACCCTATAAATTCATAAAATCAATTTTATTTATTTATTTAGAGCAACTAGTGTATATAAAGTATTTCCAATTTTGTATTGCCCAAACAGAATGCATCTCTGCTTTGTAGATGATGTGGGGGAGGAGAATTTTAATATATTTATTTGTAATATATTTTAGAATTGGACATAGTCCGACAATTTATTTAAAGACATTTATATTATGTTTAACGTTCTTTTTATAGATACAAGTATTTAAGCAAATGCTCTGTTTTATAATAAACAGTATTAAATAACATTTACCGGCCTGAATGTCCGAGAAATTTTCATAGAAAATTTTCGCTCTCCGACAGGAATCGAACCTGTATCCTATACGGAACCATCATTTCGCGTGATGTGCCTTAACCTTTCGGCCACAGATGAGCGTCTGGTTAGCAAGGTCGATTTTACTATCTTTAAACTTAAATCTTCCATGAATCTCTTCTATTCATATCTGCTCTAGCGTATCAAATGTAAACAAATGACGTCATATATTTTAGAATTGGACATAGTCCGACAATTTATTTAAAGACATTTATATTATGTTTAACGTTCTTTTTATAGATACAAGTATTTAAGCAAATGCTCTGTTTTATAATAAACAGTATTAAATAACATTCTCGGACATTCAGGCCGGTAAATGTTATTTAATACTGTTTATTATAAAACAGAGCATTTGCTTAAATACTTGTATCTATAAAAAGAACGTTAAACATAATATAAATGTCTTTAAATAAATATTTATTTGTAAATAGAACACAGGCCCTAAATACAAAATAAATTTTGTTTAGAATGAGTAAGCTGAGAATATCATTATTCTGATCACGTCATTCAGCTGAAAAGAATCTGTTGAAAGCTCTTGGAAAATTGCTGAAATGTTGCATACAAAGAAAAAAAATCAAACCAAAAAACACAGGAATAAATGAAATAGGCCAAAAAGATTTTTAAAAAAAAGAAAAAGAAACATGCTGACTCTTCAAGAAATTTAATTATTTTGTGTGAAATCTTTTAATGTAACACCATCAGTCAATGCAGAACAATTCATTAAAAACTAAGTACTTACGGCACTCAGTCTCGTCTGAACGATCTTCACAGTCTGGGTACTGATCACATTTTCTTCTTGCATCAATACATTGTCCATTTCGACATTGGAACTCATGAGGCTGACAAGACACAAGTGCTGTGGATGGTTAAGTAGAAAACAGTTTTTAAGATTGTGAAGAATATATTCAGATGAATGTGTGAATCTCTGAATGGGAAAAAGAGGAGTCAGTTTGGTGCGATGATATTAGATAAATTAAACAGTGTAAATAATATACCTAGATATTTCTGTTTAATTACATTGGAAAAGTCCTTACTGTAAGGTATGTCAGCATGAGATATAGAGAACAGTTATTGGGAAACAACTTGAACCTTGTGTCTTATAATAGATCATAAATCAAATTATAAATTGCGATTATAATCATATGGTTTTTCTGTGTGTTTGTATGTATGTTAACATAAAAGCAATATAAAAAAAAACACAAAAAAAAAGCAAAAAACAATATTCCAACAATATAAATATACCAACCCATGGTCCCAGTTCCTTACCAAAACTCTGAAATTCTCCTCACAAGTTAATAATCACCACTTTACATTTATGTCTTTATGTTCAGTTTGGTTTGTTTTGTTTTATGGCATATCAACCTCAATAGGTTATTTAATGCTGACAAGATTTTTATAGCTGGTAATATTTTTTTCAAAAAATATATTGCTGGTAATATCTTTTTCAAAAACTATATTACTGGTAATATCTTTTTCAAAAACTATATATTACTGATATTAAAACCTATTTTTTAACTTTCATAGTGTTTTCACCCTAGTTTGGGGTTTAACTATTTACACATAGCTAGGACCCTAACAGGTGCTACCACTCCAGGTCAGGGTGGACCTGGGAACACCAGCAATTAAGAGGTGGTTCCACGCTCCTCAAAACTTCCTGATCAGAGGCCTTGCTGTTGGTAGTTTATCATCTAACCCAGGATGTCTTTGTGTCTGCTGTTGCCTGAAATTCACTGAGCATACTTAGATGACATGTCATGACAACTCATCACAAAACCAGTTACAACATCCAGTAAATGTTTCAGATTTATGAGAAGGCCTGGAGTTGGAAAATAGGTAGACTTTGAAATTCTATTTTTTTTTCCCACTGGCATAAAATTATGAAAAACACAAACTGCTTTACATTATTTTTAAAGGCAAATAATTCAGAAATTATTTAAATAATGGTACAATACTGTAAAATTGTATTTTGTAGAAAGATCAATGGTTTTTACAGTTTAAACCAGCCAGTCTGTAGGAATCAATTTTTCCTAGAATCCTTAAAATTCTCTTGTTATGGGTTGCAGAAATATGCCGCCAGTTTAAAATCACTGCACTATATAATTGCTTAATTTACATCTTGAAAATATTCTGCTGAATCAAATGTCAAGAGAAATGCTTTGAAAATTATGCAAACAATTATTAATTGTTTTTTTGGCTAAAATTCTTTCATCATATTTCTGTTGCTTTTTATTGAAATTCCCAAACTATTATTCTGCAATCATTAAGCAAGCAGCAAAGATTGAAAATAAAGAATCAGTCTCCAGTTTTATTCCTGGTCTATGCTATTTGCTTAATATCTATAAATTGATGATCAAAACAGCAAAAATAAAATAAAAGATGCTTCATCTAAAAAATTCAAATTATTTTACATTTAATACTACTAGTGTAGCAAACATTTAAAAAAAAAAAATATCAACTGGTCCTGACCTGGCATCTCGGCTTCAGTCATTTTTATCCACTGCTTTAATACAGCTTTCCTGTGCCATTTCTATAAATACTTTGATGGAAATTGTTCTGATAAACCTTCCTCTATGGTACATAGACTTTATGAATTTAAGCTCAGTACTACAGGGTGGTTTGAAAGTCTTGTCACCCCCTACCAAAAAGTAATGAGAACAATAGAAGGACAAGTAATACATTAAATAAAAAGCACATGGACTGGATTCAGTTTATTCACTTTCATTGGCGCTGTCACACATCGAGAAGGTCTATATGAACACCATCATTTTCGTGACAGCCATATATACACAATGAACAGAATGGTATAGATAGATAGATGGTGGTCCAAAAGTTATAACCCTCCTCCTACCAAAAAGTGATGAGAACAATAGAAGAACAAGTCATACAAAGCACATGTACTGGATTCAGTTTATTCACTTTCATTAACGCTGTCACACATTGAGGAGGTCTGTATGAACTCCCTTTTTGTGGCACAAAGCAATGTGGCACCATGTCCTGTGTGATATTTTATGAAGCTGTACTTTGTTGACTGTTGAAAAGGCACTCTGAATGGAATCCTCCAACTGATGAGTATTCATGTGGAACTCTCTCCTTGATAATACTCCGCAGAACATTGAAATAGAAAATTATATTATGTAAGGGTGACAAGACTTTCGAACAACCCTGTAGATTGGCAACCAGGTTTCATCATTTTACAGTTGAAATGGCTAAATGTAACCGTAAGTTCTATGCTAGCCGTTTCTTTTCTCACACTTCTCGCTTGTGGAACTCTCTTCCAGTTTCTTCTTTTCCAGTCAATTTTGATTTTCAAACATTTAAATGCAATATCAATTGCTATCTACTATTTTCTTGATTCCTGCTCTTTTGTTGTTCTCGCTCCTTAATGTTTTTCTTTTTCTTATATTCTTTCATACTCAGTAACCCCTTGTGTCTTCGTGGCTTTATTGCCTTGCTTGAGGTGAAAACAATTAAACGAATAAAATAAAAACTGTGCAGCCTGCATGCTGAAGATATGAAACTGAAAGTCAATATTGCAAGCATTAATGAATCAAAATGAATAAACCATGCAAATTTGAAGCTCAACTCACATGAACATATTGATAGCGATGGAACAGTGAAAATAGCGATGGAACAGTGAAAATAGCGATGGAACAGTGAAAATAGTGAAAATAGCGATCGAACAGTGAAAATAGCTATGGAACAGTGAAAATAGCTATGGAACAGTGAAAATAGCTATGGAACAGTGAAAATAGTGAAAATAGCGATGGAACAGTGAAAATAGCTATGGAATAGTGAAAATAGCGATGGAACAGTGAAAATAGCGATGGAACAGTGAAAATAGTGAAAATAGTGATGGAACAGTGAAAATAGTGAAAATAGCGATGGAACAGTGAAAATAGCTATGGAACAGTGAAAATAGTGAAAATAGCGATGGAACAGTGAAAATAGCTATGGAACAGTGAAAATAGCGATGGAACAGTGAAAATAGCTATGGAACAGTGAAAATAGTGAAAATAGCGATGGAACAGTGAAAATAGCTATGGAACAGTGAAAACAGTGAAAATAGCTATGGAACAGTGAAAATAGCTATGGAACAGTGAAAATAGCTATGGAACAGTGAAAATAGCTATGGAACAGTGAAAATAGTGATAAAATAGTGAAAATAGCGATGGAACAGTGAAAATAGTGAAAATAGCGATGGAACAGTGAAAATAGCTATGGAACAGTGAAAATAGTGAAAATAGCTATGGAACAGTGAAAATAGCTATGGAACAGTGAAAATAGCGATGGAACAGTGAAAATAGCGATGGAACAGTGAAAATAGCGATGGAACAGTGAAAATAGTGAAAATAGCGATGGAACAGTGAAAATTTCATTAGTGTTTACATATTCTAAGCATGCATTAAATAAAAAAAATCATAGTAATATATACATTATAAAAAGTATGTCTTAATAGAGTTTACACATAAATGTAGCAACCTAGTTAATATTATTAGTTAATTTAAAACTAAGTAGCTAAAAAAAAAAAAATGATGGAATTGAACAATAAGTTAATGTGATTGAAGTTCAAGGCGCCATTCATTTTATATAAACTGAACAAAGCCATTGAGCCTGGCTATGAATTCGACTTTCACTAATGCATGCTTCATTAATAACTCTTTATGCATCTAGAGATATACAATAAATCAAGCAAATTTAAATAAATTATATTCCAAACATATTAGGCACACATTTTCCCTCAAAAATCATCTCCAAAATTAATTCTTTTTCTTATACTTGATAGTTGGATTTTAGTAGAGATTACTGGTACTAGTAGACTAATATTAAAACATTCTTTCTGGGCACACTTTTCTCATAATCCCAGAATATATCATTACAAATTAAAATGTTAAAATATTAAAAAAAAAAATACACAAGAGTTATAAACAATTTTTTCTTAAATACTTTTATTAAATTATTAGTGAGTGTCACATGGCAGGAAATATGATAAATTATTTACAATGAAAGTTATTAAAAAAATCATACAAAAATAATATCATCAAATGTATAATTTTGGAGTCAAGTCTTAAGGTCAGTTATGATACTAATTTTTAGTATTGGTAGATTATTCAATATTTGTTCATAAAATAAATAGTTTTACAATTTTTCAATCAGATTTTCTATCGTTGACAAGGAATGGCCACAGAGTCAGTGCATTAACTATACTACAGCATTTTCACTTAATACTTACTACAATTAAATTCATCAGACTGATCTGAACAATCAGGATATCCATCGCATTTTCTCCTTGGATCAATGCACTGTCCATTCCTACATTGGAACTCATTTGGCTGACAATCAGGAGTTGCTAAGTGCCAGGAATAGAAACACAACTTGAAATACCAGAGGCAGGCAAAATAAATCTTGTAAGTAAAATGCAAAAGCAGTGTTGTCTGGAAAAATATTAGGTAAAAATAAAAGGGTGTATATACTGCAGTATTTAAAAATGTCTAAGAGTTTCTTATATTATTTGTCTATATCTCTGAGATAAGGTATTATGATTACTTGCATTATTTGGACTGTTATCCTTATCTTCATTACCATATTTACAATGTTTCGGCCATTATATGCTCGGGCCTTCTTCAGTTGATTGAGACACATGGCCCAGTCGATAAATACATTGTTTAGATCCAGTAACTATACCCAAATAGTTGTCAGTTCAATATCAGGCCACAGCAGTGGTGAACTAAAACTTGAAGAGTTGAGTTAAAGGGAAGTAACTGAGACATCCATAAGAGGCATGGCATGTAGAACTAGAACAATCTACATCGGCGGATGAAATAAAGGGTTTGGTTTGAAATTCCAATCACCAGAAGAAGCCCGGAGCATAAAACGACCGAAACGTTGTGAATATGGCAATGAAGATGAGAATAACAGTCCGAATAATGTAAATAATGTAAGTAATCATAATACATCATCTCAGAGATCGAATCACCTGATGAAGGCCAGAGCATACAAAGGCCGAAACGTTGTGAATATAGCAGTGAAGATGAGGATAACAGTCTGAGTAATGTAAATAATGTAATTAATAATAATGGCTCATCTTAGAGATCGAATCACCTGATGATGGCCGGTGCATACAAAGGCCGAAACGTTTTGAATATGGCAATGAAGATGAGAATAACAGTCCGAATAATGTAAGTAATCATAATACATCATCTCAGAGATCAAATCACCTGATGATGGCCGGCGCATACAAAGGCCGAAATGTTGTGAATATGGCAATGAAGATGAGAATAACAGTCTGAGTAATGTAAATAATGTAATTAATAATAATGGCTCATCTTAGAGATCGAATCACCTGATGATGGCCGGTGCATACAAAGGCCAAAACGTTTTGAATATGGCAATGAAGATGAGAATAACAGTCCAAATAATGTAAATAATGTAAGTAATCATAATACATCATCTCAGAGATCGAATCACCTGATGATGGCTGGCGCATACAAAGGCCGAAACGTTGTGAATATGGCAATGAAGATGAGAATAACAGTCCGAATAATGTAAATAATGCAAGTTTCTTACAGTGTTGATATTTATATTACAACGGGAAAATGGGAGGATGAAAGCCTTGCATGGTCTCCGAGTACCTGTTTATTAGATTTAACACAGGTATTGAATGTATTCAAATTTATAGCCACTATCCTTTCAACATATGGATTATGCTATCCATAAAAATCTATTTTTTATTATTATTCATGGATTTAACAACACACAAGAATATACTGGAGCTCTACCTTTTAGGGTTATAAAAAATATAGTAACTTTACATGTTAGAATTTCAACATGTTCATTAATATATTTGTGAAATTTTTAAGCCTTTTACAGAGGAGCATATGCATTGATTTAAAGGTTATTTTAGAATGTCTTGGTACAAATGGGTTTGGTTTGGTTTGTTTTGTTTTACGCCTATCAACCTCAATAGGTCATTTATGCCGACAACTTTTTATTTTTTTCCTGGTAATATTTTTGTTTTGTCAAAAATCTATTTCTGTTAATATTTTTTCCTCAAAAATGTATAGCTGCTAATATTATTTTTTCAAAAATGTACAGCTAGCAACATTATTTTTTCAAAAACATACAGCTGGCAACATTATTTTTTCAAAAACATTATCAGAGGCTTTGCTGTTGGACGTAGTTTATCGTCTTACCCAGGACGCTGGTATAAATGGGACATTTTCTCTAATTACTTTGCCACGAATACATAAAAATCATAATTTCTAAAACAATAATCCTTCTAAAGACATTTGGAACTTGAATTATTTTATAGTTACTTTTAAATAATTTTCTAGAAATATATATTTTTAAACTTTTAAAATTGTTTTGAGAGCATGGGAAAAAGTATATAGCTTTATATAATTATGTGATGAGTTAGGATCAAATATGGATTGGAATCCAAAAGTAAGATAAAGATCAAATAGGAAATGTTTATCAATCTAATGTTTCACTTTTATTAAAGCTTCATCAGAGAATGAAACAGTGAAAAAGAAGAAAGAAATTCTGATATTTTTATTTTTGTGTTATTTGATTTTCATTTGTCAATCAGGTTTCACATGCATTCAACTCTTTAACCCAATATTAGTATAATTTGTGGCATTCCGAATTCAAGAATTTCTTCTTTTTCTCCATATCTCATTCTCTGATGAAGATTTAATAAAAGTGAAACAAGTTAGATTGATAAATGTTTCCTATTTGTTCTTTATCTTATAATTATATGAATATCCTAAAAGACAATGAAGAGGAAAGTGAGGTCATGATAAAAATCATTTTGTACATTATCCTACATTTTAAGGGGTAAATAAAAAAAAAAAATTAGCAATTATCAGCTACCCTTATAAAATGGTTTTAACTGAATTCAAATGCTGCAATTAAAAATTTTTTATAATAAAAACTACTGATGGATACTGTAAAAACTATTGTCAGAGAAAAGTATAAATAGGTTCTTGTGCCTAAACTTTAAAAAAGTCTCATATGACAATTTTATAATATTAAAGCTAAAAACAATTTTTAAAAATAAGAGAGTGTAGTTGACTTTTTAATGCCCTGATATTTATTTACATTATCCTCAAAACTGTATGAGGATAAGGGAAGTGAGTTCCATTTTCACAGAAGGCTCAGTCTTCATTTTTGATCTACACTACTTACTAACAATTATGACATGACAATCTGGGTGCTGCAATAAAAACCAACTGAATGACGAACGAAATACTAGTCAAAATCAATAACTATTGACAATGTTTAATCTAAGAAATGTTTTGAATATTACAACTAATGTTACTAATATATATATATATATATATATATATATATATATATATATATTTCTGTAGTTTATTGCTACCAGAAAGCAGAAACATTTTTTTCTCCTGATGATAGCCATGTTGGCTGAAACTAGTCGAGGAACCTAAATGAAATAATAAAAACGTAAGAATATTAATCTACAACCCAGTATGTCTGAAGATTTTAATTAATTTTTTTAATAATTTTTATTGTTCAATATATATATATATATATATATATATATATATATATATATATAAAAAGATGGTGGTATGTCTGTAGGGATTATTTTCTAACCAATAAAAACTTATTTACTCCCTTGCAACATTCTCAAGTGCCAACTTTACAGAATAAGAATTTTTTTTACTCCAAATACATTTTATTTCAAAACAGATTCAGCATCCTTGAGAGAGTTCAAAAGTGCTTACGCAGCCTTGGGGATGATGAATTACTCCCCACCCCCTGCAACCCTTATCCCACAGATGAAACATTGCTAGCCTCTCACTTTTCTATCACTATTAATATGGTAGATGATCAGATGAGTTACATTCCTTAGTTCCATCAGCTCAAACCTTCACAGCTAGGACCTACAGTTCTATGTTCAAAGTTCCAAACCATCCCAATTCTCTTTGAATTCCTTTGATAAATATCCTGTAACCTTAGTTTTTTCAAGGAGTTCTATTACTACCTATATATTGATTGACTGACTAATTGATTAAATGACCACTGTTGGAATCATAGGGTCATTATAAACTCCACAATCCTTTTGTTAGCTGCAGTATGTGCTATGCCAGGGCTACATAGTTTTGAATTCAATTCTGCTAGACTGGTTGCTAATCAAGGCTGAAGAACACATTCTTTTTGACTATTTAACCCATAGCTTGGGGAAAAGAGATGAATTCATATTTTTCTCCAAGAGTAATTGAGTGAAAGTAGATGTAATGAAACTCAACAGGAATTTATCATTGGCTTGGTGATTTCTTGCTATCTGTTATGCCACCCACACAACCATGTGCCTATATATATATATTTATATGATTAATACAAATATAAAATTTGTCATTTAGCTGATTGATATTATATACAGCCCTCTGACTTCAAAGAGTCATAGACAAACCTTTTAGTAATCATTCAGTCCACTTGTCAGGAAGTTTCAGCAATTGTATATACAAACACAAAATTATTGAAGGTGTACTTTGCTTACATTTTGTTTTCAAGTTATTAAATTTATTATTTTGTTGAGATACATTATCTTCTCATTCTTTTTCTCATATCCATTGAAAATTATTTGGGATGTTTTTGTGTTCTTTAGCATTAAGGAGTCACTTGTTTTATATTTATTTTTTTAATGCAGATCAAGCATTCAAGGGGAAAAAGGCATAAAGCTATATGAATAAATTTAAATGACTTTTGCTGCTTGGTTTATGTAGTTTAATTAATAAAATAATTGCTATGGAAAGACAGACTCTTTAGAATAATAGATGCAAGTTTGAATCCTACCTTCTTTTATCCCCTAATTACACTACTAACAATCATGAAATGATTTGACAAAGCAACAAAAATTAAAGTGAAAGAAATCAACAATCAATGATAATTATATGAGTTGTAAATGAGGAAATAAGTGCAATTTATATATAAAATATAAATAAAATAAAAAATAGTATACAAAATTAATGATGAAGGTAAGAGTTGACATACTATCCAATAGCCTTAAATTACCTCTGTATTTAACATTAGGTAAAATTAAACATTCATTTGATTTCATTTTCTACACTAGTGAATATTTACTGCAGGCAGGATCAGGAGTACAAATGAGCAAGACGGACAGAGTGTTCCAGACAACAAAGCTTTTTACTGTAAATTTATAGGGGATAAAAGCTTCACAATCAAAGAAGCTTTGTTATATTATTCACTTCCTTTGGAAAATAAAAATGTGCACTGCAACATGTTTCAAAAGTTAGGAAATTGGACATGCAGAGAAAGTGGTTATGGGAATAAAGTGTGGAATAAATAACATTTTTGAGGTTAGTATAAAAGAAACAAATTAAAAAAGTATAATATTGATTCTAAGATCTTGTAAAAATATAAAATATATATATATATATATATATATATATATATATATATATATGTGTGTATTTAGGCAGCAATCCTTCTTTCATGCACATTTCATTAAAAACGACTGACAAGGTGCTTTTATTTAGTTTTTTATATAATTTCTCGTGCGATCTAATAAAGTTTTTCTTTTCAGAGGATAAATTATATAAAAACTGTCCGAATGTTCTTTTTATCCGAGCGCTTTCGGATATACATTTAGCCATTTTCAAGGATTATATTTCAACTGTTAGAATTAGAAATAGTTTGTTATATGTATGTTTTATAAAGTGATGCATTTTTTTTTGTTTCAAAACACGGTCAAGATATTATGTCCATGTTCAAAGTTAATATTATTAAGTGTTGGTTTGTTTGTTTTTATTAGTAAGGCTTCCATTATTTTTAGCCTTTTTTTGCAAGTGGATGATGCTATTATATTAGTGATCACTTTATAAAACATACATATAACAAACTATTTCTAATATATAATTTATCCTCTGAAAAGAAAACTTTATTAGATCGCACGAGAAATTATATAAAAAACTAAATAAAAGCACCTTGTCAGTCGTTTTTAATGAAATGTGCATATATATATATATATATATATATATATATATATATATATATATATAACTAAATATACATATTATCCCTCACCAATAACACGACTTGGAGTTTTATGCACAATGCAATCTGAGTATAGACTGGCCATAACACAATTTAAATTTTAGAAAATATATCTAGTTATCATAATGTTGGTGTAGATATATATATATATATATATATATATATATATATATTATACTGGAATTACAGTTTTACACTTTTAAAAATTATAATTGGCATTTAAAATAAATGGAGTTTGTATACATATGTGTAAGAAAAAAAATGAAAGAATTTTTTTTAAAGCTGTGAATATTAATTTTTTATTATTATTAATGGCAGATTATTTGTTCCTTTATATATATATATATATATATATATATATATATATATAGTGTAACCCAGATATAAGAGACCCGAATATAAGAGAGATTTCCTCTGGACCTAAATTAGAGCCTGTGTTAATGTATATATAATAGACCAAACCCGAATATAAGAGAAACCCGGATATAGGAGACTTCTTCTCCGGTCCCGACAACTCTCTTATATCCGGGTTACACTGTATATATATATATATAAAAACAAACCTTAATATACCTAAAAAATAAACTGTAATTTATATTATAATTTATTTAAGCAGATATTTATTTTTATGCCTACATGTAACTATGAATTCATTTCTTTTGTTGAATAAGCTAGTGTTATTTGACTGATTAAAGATAACCAAATTTTCAACAAGACATAAGTTACATTTATTTTTTTTCCTGTTGTAAGATTTAGTTCCTGTTATAATATCCTAGTTGATTGATGGTGAGATGCCATCATTCTTTAATTGCCAGGTCAATACTGTGAGGACAACATTAACATTTAACCTACAACAACGTTTTTACAGGAAATGAAACACAGAATGTCATCATTAACCTTTACATCTACATGGAAAGCAAACAAACAGATATACCTACCAAATGACATTTACAACTGCACATATATATTTATAAGAAATGACAGTGTAAAAAAAAACTTTTATGTTCCAACTACTCTGGTCCATACCAAGTTATTAACAGAAAGGACAAGTATTTTACCATCATGACAAATGGAAAATATGAAAATACTGCTATCAATTGGATTAAACCGGCTTATTTTCAAAACAGAAAGAAAAACATGAGCATCCAGATTCAAATATGACTCAAAAGACAAATGAACAAACATTCAGTGAAGCAAATGACACCCCACAAGAAACAATAATACGAAAGGATGTTACAACAAGATCTGGGAGACATGTGCATTGGCCAAGACATTACAAGACATACCTAAGATATTAAATTATTGTTTCCTACATGTCATTAGAAATAAATTTCTAATGATCTGGAGGGAGCCTTTGTCATATCTAGTAAAATATCGAATAAAATATTTATAAACAAATAGCACTCAAAAACACACCAATAAAACCATAGAATACTAATCAGAAAGGTTGTTTTATTAGTCATCGTGATTTAGGTTGATACCACCAAAATATCATGCAGACATAGTAAAATACATATCACATGGATTTTTAGGGCCAATTAGGAAGAAATATATATAATTTTGGAGACGATTTTCTTACAAAAAAAAGTGTATAAAAATTATGAAGTCCAATCCCCTAAAAAGGAGATGCACAGATGTTACCAAGGTGCATGTCACTCTAGCTGCTGATCTTTAAAACCCCATTTACGTTCACATGCAACAGTACTGACAAATTACAAAGAGACTGCCTCAGATTATGGAACCACAGTTCACAACAAGAACTAAATTCTAACTATTTCTTGTATCCCATTAACAAACAAAGACATTACACATTCAATACATTCAACCAACTTCTTGTATTCTTGTTGTTATATTAAATTAATGTTTATTTGTTGATACAACATTGTCTTTATCTACTGGATTTTATTCTTTTAATTCATGGGATTATTCTAAACGGCCAAATTGCGAGTAATTCTATAACAATATTTTATGTTAGTGTATCAAATCCCAACACTCTGAATTTTGAGATTTAACAAGAACCCAAGTAGAAGGCTTCCTACAATAGTAATGAAATTTTATTATAGAAATGAAAATAAATCTTGATAAGGATACAAACAACAGCCAACAAAATTGATATAATAAGTATTGAATTAGATAACCTAAGAGGTTAGATATAAATTTAAAATAAAAGATAAAAAATGTTTTTAAAACAGTAGTAACCAATTAAATTGTAGAAAATAGAGAAAATGCCTACAGAAGTAATATCAGTCAATAAAACTACCATTACCCAGCCATGCAAAAAAAAAAAAAAAAAAATGATAGCCCAAAGATAGGATAATCAACAGAATTAATTTAAAAATCATATAAGCTTATGGTAGTCAATGAATTTGTATGATAAATAAAATATTGTATGATTATCTGCCCTTAGCAGTTTAAGGCTAGCCATTCAGTTCACAGATGCTTGGTGCACTTTTCTACCTTTTTTGAATAACTCTTTACTCTTGGTACCAACCTTCGGAATGACCACATGCTGAATTGGTCATCTCTACACCTTTATCACTACAGAGTCTGTAGATGGTGAGAATATCAACTCACCCTCAGTAGATAAGTTTAGTTGCAAACACCATTAACTTTGCAAATTATGGGGGAATTGGAGTGGGCCCCATATAAGATTCCCATGTGATATATGCAGACGTAGTGATAATAAAAGAATAGAACACAACAGACTTATATGTACAAATTATATATGATTCTTTAATCAACATTACAATTGGGTCTTTGCAAACTTAATGGTGTCTGCACCTATGATTATCTGCTGAGGGTGAGTTGATGTTCTAGCCAACTATGGATTCTGAGGTGATAAGGATGTAGAGATGACCTGTCAGCATGTGGGCAATCTAAAAGTTGGTACCAAGAGTAAAGAGTTATTCAAAAAAGGTAAAACAATGCACCAAGCAGGAGCCGTGAGCTGATTGGTTAACTTTTTAACTGCCAAGGGCAGATAATCATACAATATCTTATTTCTCATATTTGCAGCAAAGCGACAAATAAATAAATATAAATAATACAAATAAGCAACTAATAAAATTAATGCAAGAAATAAAATGAGTTACAGAATTGTTCCTAAAACTTACAGAAAACTTTTTTTCTGCATAAAAGTCAGCAAAAGTTATGTTACATTACTTACAACAATCTAACTCATCTGAGCGATCTGCACAATCAATATTTCTATCACATTTTCTTCGCAAGTCTATACATTGTCCATTGTTGCACTGGAACTGATGAGTCTGGCATTTGCTTTTGGCTGTTATTGGATGGGAAACAAAAGAACAAAATACAGAAGTGCAATTTCATGCAGTGATTGGTGCAAAGTAGAAGGATTTACAGCTTTTAAATGTGACGTTGCAATTGGAATCTTTCTAAATTTGAAAGTGAATGCTAAAAAAAAACAATACATGCTTAGAAAACAGTGTTACAAGTAACGTTAAAAATAAAGATTTTTATTTGAACCTGTCCTTTTTTTAATTTTATATTCAAGTGATTTCAGTTTATAGATTTTGTCTATTTTTTCTGATAGCATTAAATGTGTTTTGTAAAAAATATTAATTATGGACTAAGATTTAAGTTAAAAATAATTCGTACAAGCGGCATGGGTAAGTATATCAGCTATAGAATAGGAGTAGATAGGTTCGCCTATTGTCTGGTCTACATTTCTTCCCAGTCTTTTGAACAGGAGTAGAGGTTTATCCCTTGTTTCATATTTAGGATTGTGTTTCTGGTTCTTTCTAAAGTCTAATTCAACTATATACTAACATCGCCACATAAAACTCTGAAATTTTATTTACTATTTTTTTTCTCGATAGGAGTAGGTTCGCTTATCATCTGGTTCATACTCCTCCCTTTTGAATAGGAGGAGAGGTTTATCTCTTGTTTCCTGTTTAGGATTGGGTTTCTGGTTCATTATAGTCTTTTCATTCTCCTTCACTTACAGTAGCCTCTTGCATCTTAGTCGCATTATCACTTTGCTTTGGGGAGGGGATTGATTAAAGAAAAAGAAAAAAAAAATTTGTGATTGGTTCTAAAATGTCATATGATCCTATATTAAGCATGACATCTGATTGGCCTGCTTTGTAAATGAAATCATATATAATGAGAAGTGTGACCTTTCCTATATGTTTATTTGTCCATAACCTCTTAAAGCAAAAATATATTAAAACGAACAAATGAATCCTGCCCTGATTTGAACATCTAATCAGGAGGAAAGGTGATAAGTAACATATTCATTAAATCAGTGTTCTGCTGCTTGAACAGCATGGCAAAATTAACTTTCCAATATTAATAAGTCAGAGTATGTAGATACTACATCAGACCAGGGAGAAACTCTCTAATCCTAAGCAGAGTGCACACATACTACACTGATCTTAAGCATGAGAGCTGGGGAGCAACACTTTGATCCTAGACAGAATGTACAGATATTGCACTTATCCTACGATCACAATCACCAAGGAACGTTCTATTTACAGTGGGTGGCGATGTTTTCCATGTACATGACACTGAAAATCACAGGATGTCAAATGTCCACACAGTTTCAGAAATGGAATGTCCCATCCATTTGGCATCCACTATTATGTCCTACCTGAAGTTTGATATTTAAATGTCCTTACCATGAGCAGCCTAGTTAGTGTTAACAATGACTCACCAGATGTCAGAGCACAACTGGTATATGGATGTGCATTTCTGTGAGAATGGTGTGGTGGCACCACCTACTATTACCTTTACACTCATGTGTCTGTACTAAGCTGAAATTATCATTTTCACAATCTCATTCTTATAAGAATTCAAATTAGTGTTTCTTACAGTTATTTTCAATAATACTTTCATGAAAATAATGAAACAGTACTTAAAAAAAAACATTTGTAATCTTTCTTCATTGGCAATAGAGAATGGTTTTTAATTTTTACTCTGCAGAGGAGGTTACACAAAAAAACAAGTAGACAGGACTTTAAAAAAAAATTGTCCAATTTCTTGTGTGGGAGTTAGTAACAAGATGTATGGGTAGTATAAATGATATTAGTGCAGAAAGTAGAATTGACAAATCCAAATTCTGGATTAGTCTGTAGCATTCATTTTCACACAAACACCCTTGGGAAAGGCATGAGTCCATTTCTTCTCCCCATACCAGCTTTGAGTTATTTAGGAGAGCAAACTGGGTTCTTTAGCCTTGAGTAGCAACAAGTCTAGGAGAAGGACAAGAGTAAATTCAAAAAGAGGGGTGGGTTTCCTAGACACACCCACTGCTGCTATAGCTAAAGTAAATGTAGTGTAGCTATGGGACTCATGAACAACAGTTGTGAGTGTAGACTTTCCTCAAGGGTGTTATTACTTTTTACCAACACCTTTGGGAAAGACTGGAGTTTAACAATTCCTCAAATACAGTAATATTTTGTAATGTCTAAAAAGAAGATAATAACTGTTAAATAATACCCATATATACTTGTGTATAAGCTGACTTCATGTATAGTGAGACCCCTAAAATTTTGGCTTAAATTTTAACCAATTCAGAAAAAATTTACCTGTGTATAATGTAACTGGTAAATGTCTGTTTGGTCAGAATATAAACACCAAAATTTCAAGAAAGGGATAAGTTAGTTAATTTGAAGACAAACAGAAGGGGGTGGGGTATTATGATAAATCTAAGAATTGTGCTTAAGATTTTCTATCATATGAGGTGTGTGCAAAAATTCTCAGCACCCTCTTATTTTTGAAAAATAGAAAGTGAATACACAGGGGAAAACTGAGTTTTTTTAAAAATTTTAATGAAGGAGGAGGGGATGTTGAAAAGTTTTGCACAAAGCTAATACTTCCAAAACTTGATTTCATGTATAAGCTGACTTTACATATATTGCAACCCCTGAATTTTTTGGCATGAATTTTAACCCCCCTCCAGAAAAACTTTGCCTATATAGTGCAACCAGTCACCTCCTCACCACCCAAAATGCCTGATTTTTAATCACATCAGAAAATGACTTGTATATAGAGCAACTCCACTATTTTTTGTGTAAAAGAAACTGATCATAAAAACTTGCACTATACATGAGTATATTTCATGAATGCATGTTTTTTTTTTTTTTTTTTAATGTTTAAAAAAATTACAAGAAAAAAAAATTAAGTTAGTATTTTCTTATTCAACTTGTATCCAATATGGAATAAATGAATTATAAATTAACATGCACATTGATAGAAAATTAAATGTGGTCTCAATGATTTAAAACATGCAATATGTTTTGAGTGGGTGGTGCAGTGTTATCAGAAATTTGTTATTATATTAATTAATATATTTTAACAAAAAGAAATTTAATTAATTAAAATGTATAGCAGAATTACAAAAACACACAGCAGGATGATGACACGAGACGGAAAAAAAAACATTTAAAGAAACAAACATCAAACTTCAACTGAAACAAAATATTTTATTAGTATTTGGTTGTTCAGATCTGTGATCATCCGCTGACCTATCAGAGTAAATTTGCTTAATATCTATAAAGTAAAACTGACAATTTTAAGTGAGAAATGTGAAGTCATATAAAAATACTTACGACAGTCTTCCTCGTCTGAACCATCCTGACATTCTCGTCTTCTATTGCACACACCCTGTTCATTTATACACTGGCCATTTCTGCATCTGAATTGCCCTGTAGTGCATTCTACAGAAAACACAAAAAAAGAATGTCAATAGATTAATATCAACATTAAAAGAAAATGTAAATGATTGTCGGCTTTGAGATTTTATACCACTGTCTTTAAAAACAAAAAAAGATTAAAACGGCAAAGTAATCATAAACTACAAAAGTTAGGTTTTATAAATATATTAGTACAATTGTTATTTAATGCACGCTACCAAGGATCAATGTAATATCTGTATACTCTGAGAAAATTGTTATATACACAGAAATATATCTATATGGGTACACATTGAATTTTTTATATACAACACATATTGTATACCCAAAGAGGGAGGTGTTAAATGATTGTCATTAAAGGAGTTGATGTGCCATCAACAAACAAATCAAATGTGTTAGATGAATTGCTGAAAATGGTATTGTCGGTGTGACTTGCATTATTTGGAATGAGTAGAGCCAGTTATTCTTCAACGTGTAAGACCCGACTCCCTGAAATCCCTTTCTTTATTTATCATTCCCACACGGACTTAGCCAATCAAAATTGACTTCCTTTGTTTTCTTGTATCTGACCTCAAAGGTCAAAATGAGGAAGTCAGAGCAGAAATACAATTCTCTAAAAAATAAGTCTGCTAAACTGTTATTTAACAGATGATTCAACTACATGGATGTACAGTGTAACCCGGATATAAGAGAGTTGTCGGGACTGGAGAAAAAGTCTCTTATATCCGGGTTTGGTCTATTATATATACATTAACACAGGCTCTAATTTTGGACCAGAAAATATATCTCTTATATCCGGGTTTCTCTTATATCCGGGTTACACTGTAGTTCTAAAATAAAAGTCTGTTAAATAAAAGAACCCACTTTTTCTTATAGACTTTACATTGGCAAAAGGCTGGAGAGGGGATAAGATCAAATATTGTAGTAATAATAAATGCAACACAAAAGAATGAATTCAGTATTCTTAAAGACTCCTGGAAACATTTGGATATTCAAGAAATAATCACAATATTTTCTTTCAGAATTTCAGATATTTATTGTCATTAGTCTTTTAAAATCAAAAAGTGGTTGGATTTGATTGATTTTTTTCTACGACTTATCAAACTTTTTTGGAAATAATGATGATCTGATACAAGTCCTGATAATTAACCCACAGCTGGGGAGAGAAGAGTTGGATTCATACCTTTCCCAAAGGTATTTGCCCATAAGTGACTATAACAAACCTAACTGGAATTGGAACTCAGTTCTCCAATTTCCAAGTTCAAGCTGTTATCCATTACACTAGTCACACATCCAATCTTACAGCACCTGGTATTCCCAAGCAATCTAGGTACTGACCAGGCTCGATGTTGCTTGACTTCAGTGTCATATGAGAACCAGTGTTTCAACGTGATATGGTCATAAGCCCAAAAATGGGAATAAATATGAAGTTACAAGAGATTCTTGTGGGCCCTTCACATTTGTGGCCTTGTCCCAAACTAGGCTCAGTTTAGTAAATATCCACAATAAATCTGCTTCTGAAGGTCGTTAATAAATTGTGCAAGGGAGAGAATTCATGCATATTATAAAAAAATACAGTGTGTATTGTTAATTAATTACTACTTTTATTAAGTGATAATTTAGTTAATAACAAGAGGGAAATAGATCACTTAATTTACAATATATTTCAAAAGACAACAAATGTATAAGATATGGTAAGTTGTTTATAAAATACTTATAAAATAAAATTGTAAGGATTTTTTTAAAATCATAAAATATTAAGTGAAATACAAAAAAATCATTAGTAATCCATACACATACAGAATTAGTACATGCAACATGCAGTTATTGGGATTTAATTGTTGCAAAATCAGAAAGTACTAAATAGAAGTCTGATATATGTAAGTTTTTGTTTTTAATGGTTTTCAGATTTGGCATCATGAGGTGAATGACTTGTGTTAACTCTAATAGTGAATTTAGTGAGATTTAAAATGAGTATAAATTTAATGATATTGATGGAGCCTGTTATGCATAAATATAAAATAATACACAGTGAGTGTTTGTGATAAATAAACAGTGCTCAATAGATAAAATAACAGAGCTAAAATTTCTACTAACCATTTCTCACCATTTGGTACGACTCTCTCTTTCTCTCTCTTTGTATATAAATATATTATAATAATACTATTAATACAATAATATCAAAATCTGCTACTCAAAGTTTCATTTAATAACAATCATCAGGTGGCTATAATAAGATATATATATATATATATATATATATATATATATATATATATTTTGCCGTTAGAAAAAAACCCAGATGACATGAATTTAGCGGATGTCAGAATTTGTTAAAAGATACATCCCTACCCATCCCTAAACATAACCCCGCTTTCAAATGTAACTATTAACTGATACAATGAAAATTAAAAATTGAACCCTCTACCACCCCTTGTCTAGATGAATGGATTTATCGGTAACCTTGGAAACCCTCAAACTATGAATCTTTCCTGTGCCGTTAACAACCGTAAATTTTAAAAAGTAAGTTACTCCAAAATTCACTTGATGAGGAAATGGAACTAATGTCTTTGGTTTAATAACAAAATTAAATTCAGGGGCTTTAGCTTCCATTTCTGAAACATGGTTATCACTGTGTAGCGGTAAAACCATATTTTAAATCTATTAATTTATAATATATATATATATATATATATTTGTGTATTTAGGCAGCAATCCTTCTTTCAAGCACATTTCATTAAAAACGACTGACAAGGTGCTTTTATTTAGTTTTTTTATATAATTTCTCATGCGATCTAATATTTTATTAGTATTAGATCGCATGAGAAATTATATAAAAAACTAAATAAAAGCACCTTGTCAGTCGTTTTTAATGAAATATATATATATATATATATATATATATATATATATATATATATATATATATATATCTGCTTGATAGGGTACCTTGAGGCAGTGTAATGGTTAGCAAGATTGTCTCATTAGAACAATTATGACTGAGTAGTGAGTTTGATTGTCACTGGGTACCCTATACTTTTGGCCTTGTGTCACATCTAAACTATGCTTGAAAATATATATATATATATATATATATATATATATGCTTGATGATTATTATTACATGAAACTCTGAGTGGTGGATTTTGATATGATTGTATTAATATTATTATTAAATTTAGGCTCTGTCAACTTTGGCTTTGAGCCCTCGATTTATTTTATATTTTAAGCTTTAGCTTTTATTATTTGTATGTGTGTATGTTTATATTATATATACACACATTAAAGAGGAAAATCAAGTGAACAATAATGCAATTTCTTTTTTTGTTTTTCAAGTAAAAAAAAAAAAAAATGTGCATCACTACTTGCTGAACATCATGACTCTCTCTCTCTCATATATATATATATATATATGTGTGTGTGTGTGTGTGTGTGTGTGTGTGTAACAATGTAAAAGAGTTCTTAGCCTCAGAATATTTCATTACAACTCTATCAACACAAAATGGTTCAAACTGTAGAAAAATTAAATTAAAAAACCTAAAGAACTTTCATTTGCCTTCAAGCAAACCTATATATATATATATATATATATATATATATATATATATATATATATATATATATATAAGGTGGTGGGTGAAAAGTTTTCAGTCATCCACTTCCTAAAATCTAATCAAATGTCCAAACAGATTCTCTCTCTTTTTTTTTTTTTTTTTTTGAAGAGCTGCAAAAAGAAGATAGGAAACAGAAAGTAACATGCTAATATGATATTTACACTCATGATAAATGTCAGCATTCAGTCTAGGGATCAAATCAGAGAAACAGTTGATTCTGGTTCACTAACTACATTTGAAAGGTTGTTTGGTACAAACAGTGAGACATTATGCTTTGAATCACTGTTAAGGATGGAATAACAAGCATAGTCATTCTGTATTCTACAAAAAGAGATCAAGCATATTTAATATTGGGCTCAACAGTAAAGATCAAGTCCAAAGATCAGTGTTCATTCTACCTGGTTTTGTTCATGTAAAGCATAAAAATTTTGATGGCAAAGTAACTACCTGATTGGCTAACAGTAAAATGGAATCAAATAAAAACCACAGAAACTGTAATTAGAATCCTGTCTATAATTATGTGAGAAAGACATTTTTAATTAGTTGACTATGTGGCTGATATATTTTTGCATTAACATTTTAGAGTATAAGTAGTATTTAGAGTATAGTAGTCTAATTTAAATGTGTAGTTTAGACTATAAATAGTCTCCCTTTAGACAAAAACATGGAGGCTGTTCATATTCAGTTTGTGTGACTACTTACTTATCAAACACTGTGTTATACGATTTACAATATACTATTTAAGACATAAAAAATGCAAATAAATTTTCTGTAACAAGTCTGTATTATAGCTATTAAAATTTACACAAAGAAAATTAAACTTAATCAAGGGGACATAACTGTCACAATAAAAATGATTTGATTATCAGTTCATGTCACAATGAATTTGATTTTGTTGCTTCTACAGGTCAACTCTTATTGGATTATTTAATGCTGAATTCTGTACATGACACCAAGTCAGTATCAAACTCACTATGTAGTGATGGTCAACCAGAGTAAATTTTCTAAACATTACCCATGTCAAGATGCCTTGTAATAATTATTCTTATAAAAATCATTTTATCTATTTATGATGAAATGTGATTTGCACATTCTCAAACAAGTCTGGAGTTTTTATGTAGGTTTTCATCATTAAAGATTAATTCACCTGCCAATTTCAATAGGCTTATAGTTATATTTGCAGAAAATAAATTCATTTTAAAGAAAATGAATTTGTATAAAAATTACTAACTTAGTATTGATGCAATGGAATAACCTGTCACTCCCATGAGTGACTACACTATAGGTAGTAACTACCTATAAGTATCTTTAAGTCAACAGACTACAGAGTCTAGCTGGGATCTGTTGAGGATGACTCAGACTTACGTAAGAACTACCGACCTTCCAATAGTAGCACTCACTACTGGACTGACTTGTGATGACCTTGTGCATATCTTACCTGTATTCTTATTGTATTGTTTTTTTACAATAAACCTTTTCTTATTTTATCCACTGTGTTTTTCAAGTATATATTTCTATTAGCACGGAATATAACAAGTATTTGTAGAGTTTTCATTGATTTGAATAATGAGAATAATTATATAAAAATCTTTTACTTAAAAAAAGACAACAGTTGTATAAAATTATATGTTAATAGGTTATATAACCACTCTGAACTTGGTATTCTGATAGGAGCACTGTCCTATTTTGTGGGGATGACATCAGGTGAAGAGAGATCTAAATTTGAATCTATATGATTGACTTATATATCAGTATATATGTCTGTCTAAACACTCTTACCTGTTTAGACACACAGGCTATTAATATCTCTAGACAGAGTAATTTATAAATGTCATTTTTAGTACCCTTTAAAAGTTTCTTTATTTGAGTATTTACATTAGTCGGACTATTGTCCTCATCTTTGTCGCCATTTTTGTCACAACGTTTCGGCCGTTGTACGCTCCAGCCTTCTTCAGGTGGTTGGAATTTCAAACCGAACCCTTTATTTCAATCACTGGGGTAGACTGTTCTAGTTCCACGAGCCATGTGATCGAAATAAAGGGTTCGGTTCGAAATTCCAACCACCTGAAGAAGTCCGGAGTGTACAACGGCCGAAACGTTGTGACAAAAAATGGCGACAAAGATGAGGACAATAGTCCGACGAATGTAAATACTGTACATAATACCCCATCTCAGAAATATAGACAGACTCTTCTTTATTTCAGTTTTAAATATGTTCTAGTGATAAGTTTTTCAAAAATCTTAAATTAAATGTAATTTAATTTACAGCTGGGAGAAAAAAAAATCCTAGTTTAATGAAATATAAATTTGATAACCAAAATAAAATTAACTTTATATCTAGGAAAATGCAGTAATCAATTCAGCAACATGATGTGATCAAAGAGAATTATGGATGGCATGATCGAAGGACATGTCTCTCACATACAGCAACATGGCACAATTAAAGAAAGACATGATCAAGTGCATATTGTGAATTATTTGGCCAGCTAAGTATGCTTTATATGCTGATATAGATTTGGCTAGGGTATAGATATATAAATCAGCCAGTATGTATTCATTACATCATTTAATTTCAGGACTTTCTTCCCTAATTTTTTGTGTAGTTAGAGATCTTCAAACAACTTGAAACAAGGTATTTCATCTCTTGTTTACCTTTCTTCATTCTACATCTAACTAAAGTGAGCGTTCTTAACTGTAGAACAGAGAATAGTAATTATTTTTGTTACTACCATGAAAGAGAATCATAACTTGCATATACAAGGTGCATCAAAAGTAACACCCTTTTTTTATTTATTAACTTTTATTGAAAAAAAAAACAAACAAAACAAAACAGTAGTTTAAGATGGCTAAAGGTTAACTATGGCTTATTTGTTTTGGAATGGTTAAATCTTAATTTCAAGCTGAAGTGGATAAGATGACATGGAGCAATTGAATGGCCATCACAACCACCAGACTTTTTTTGTGAGGTGCACTAAAAGATCTTGTTTACAGGCTCAAACTGAAAACAATTCATGAATTAGAACAAGCAATCTGATAAATTTTCAGAAATTAATGTAAAAATGTGTCAAAGGGTTTGTTGATAAGGTTCAGTATTGTATTGAAAATTAAAATAATATAATAGTTTGTTATTCATACCTTTTCCAAGGGTATGTTGTTTTGATCTGACAATATTTATACATTTTCTTAAACTACTGTACTTTATTTTTGTTCAATAAAACTTAAATAAAAATGGATGTTACTTTTGTTACACCTTGTATTATATTGGTGACTGGGTCAAATTCATATTGGTAAAACGTTAATTTTATTTATTGTAATGTAGCTATATATATATATATATATATATATATATATATATATATATATGTATGTATGTATGTATGTATGTGGATTTTTTTTATATATTAATTTCAAATCAGGTAGTTATTTGAATACCATCTTATATCTTTTATAAAATAGAAATATACTTTTTCTAAATGCACTTCACATTCAGTGTTCCATGTAGCATGTTATTATGTAAAATGCATAGTCTCTGGTATATACATTAAAATTATCTTCTGTTACTGTAGACTGTTACATTTTTAAATTATCCTAAATATTAAAATTCACTTTGAATAAAGACATATAAGTCATGAAATTTAATAAAGCAAGAATTATATTGTAAAATAGTAAAATATTAAAAAAAAGAAAAAATTTTTTTCATTATGAAAAATTTCTTTCAAAAGACAAATTGTTTTTGCCTTTTTAGTGTTCATGACTCATTTTTTATACAGTATAAATGAAGCAAGCCTAGGCACTAGAGATTCCACATTCAGGAGAGCATCTCCCCATTTCACATTATTTAGAAACTTAATGATACTTAATAATACACATCATTAAGTTTCTAAATAATGAAAAGTTATTAAACCATAGGCAGGAGTTAATGGTTTTATGCTGACATCAACAAATTTTCACATTAAATAATTAACATAAAAAAAACAGATAAACAAATAAATTCCATAGTTTAATAAAAGTCTTAAAAGCTTAGCCCAATCATTAAATAGAAAAACCCTTTGTGAAGTCGTCAAAAAAACAAATTGTAATCCAGTCCAACACGTTTGTATAAGAAATAGCCATTTGAATAAACAAATAAAGAGATTAATAGATAGATAATAATAAAACAGAATCCTCTCGACACTTAATGACCTGCCGTAGTGCCATAAAATATCTTTCACTTTAAACTAACTAGATGGCGACCGCCACTATCAGATTTGAAATAGGGACCCCACCATAACCTGACAAACTTTCCGAAGGTGACTGGTCTGTAGATAAGAATTAACTCTTAGACCACCTAACCAATATGGCCGCCCCCAGCCATTTCCATAGTAACTAATGTTGCAAGAGACCATACTTATAAACACATGCAAATCACAAGATAGCTTATTCCTAAATTTTTGCTTGAGGATGAAACGAGACCCGATACCTTAATTCAACTTAATTTCAATAATTATATTGAGGGTTTTGGTTCTTGCTTTTGAAACATGAGAACTCTTATGTAGCGAAGGAATCATATTTAAAAAAAAAAAATATTATAATATAAGCTCTACTTCTGTATGGAGCACTATCTTTTTAAAAATAAAAACAAAAATACTAAAGGACTCCGGATTATTTACCTAACATGTTCTTTAATATTTTTCTGCATACCTGCACATATATGTGTAAATACCAGAGACTTTGAATTATGCATATTGGAATAATAACAAAATGGAACAATTGGGAATAACAAGATGCTGGTTGAGAGATACTTAGCTTGCAATCAAAATATATATATTGGAAAAACAAAATCATTCATCTTTAATTTCTTTCATTTTTAAAGATGTTAATATTAGTAATAGTTAAAATATCTTCATTTTTTTTTGTTGATTTATAAATGTTTTATTCTTGTTTCTTTCATTACTATAATTTATTTCAGTTTTCTAAAGAAAGTATAAAAGGTTATTTTATAAATCTATCTATAGTTGCCTTTTTCAACTGACAAATACATATTAACAAGTTTTTTTTTCTATCAGTGATAGTGTTTTTTTTTTACAATACTTGATATTTCTTTCCTTTACAAATATAATTTCTTCTTTTTTCCTTATGTTTGTGATTCAATATTATTTTATTTGTTCATTCATTAATTTTTCTATTATATTTTTTATAATTCAATATGTTAAAACACAAACTATATAAGGTAGTGCTGAAAAGTCATTGACACAAACCACTTCCCAAAATCTTAATTTTTTTTTTTTTTTTCAATCTCTTCTTGGTTGTGTGAAGAATTTTTCACAGCCCCCTCACATACACTATTTTTATTTCTTATATAAAAGCAATAATTTATAACAGTTTTTCTTCTATAATCAATACATGAAAATATTTAATTAAAATATATTTTTAGACTGACTTGATGAAAATGTTCTTGCTATAACTTGTTTTTAGTGAAGCACAAAAAAATGCTTAAGAATCATGGTAACGGTAATATTAACCTTTTCCTTACAAGGAAAAATTTGCCATTCATTGACCAGGCAGCCAGTACTGTTGTTGGCTGAAATTTATAAAATCTTTCTCTTAAAACAGTTTTTCAGGAAAATAGGTTTCTCAAGTCCAGTTGTTTTTATTTTTATTTTCATTATTGATGGAGGCTTTCTTCATAACCTTATGAGAGTGTAAGATTAGTTGATGTTTTATTTAAAAACATGGAGATTGACTCTTGAATTGGCTACAGTAATTTAAACCGTAAACATTTTTATTTCTTTTTTGTACAAATTTCAATCTTATTCCAAATGTTTGAAGTGAAGAAGAATTAAATATATTTTCTATAAAAATGATTCTTCAGCTACTATGAAAATGCCTTTTAAAACAATTCTTAAATATTCAGGCTGGTAGATGAAAATAAATACATTGTTTAATAAATAAATGAAGCATCTGCTTAAATGTGGGTATCTACTAAAAATAATATTTAAGTAATAAAATCTGTCGGATTAATAAATGAAAATCTATGGTATATAGAGATGCAGGTTGGGCTAATACATAAGTAAAAGACCAAATTTACTTTCTATAGTATCATTTTATTGTTGACTCCTTTTGGTTACAGTGCTTAAAGTGGGTGACTATCATCTTAGTCCTTCTTGTGATTTGAGAGTTCATACAGGGTCACTGTGTTTTTGGCTGACAGAATTTGTTTAATTCATCCTTGCATGGAATACTGCTGCCATATATGGTTTGGTGCCCCTGCTGTTTTTCTTAAGGTCCTTCACAAATCCAGAGACAGATATGCAATGTGATTGGCCCTGATCTGGCATCTCGTCTACAGTTGCTCTTTCACAGATGTGCCATCGCCTTCCTCTGTCTTTTCTACAAATACTTTCATGGTAACTGCTCCGATGAGCTACTTTCGCTAGTTCCCAGACTGCATGAATTTAAGCGTGCTACGCCTGGCATCTCGGTCCCACCCTTTCACTGTTGAAACAGTTAAATGTAGCCGTCTCTTCTACTCCAATAGTTTCATGTCTCGCACCTCCTGTCTGTGGAATTCCCTTCCTATTACTTGTTTCCCTGATAGCTATAATCTCCAACTATTCAAATGCAATGTCAATCGACATCTCCAGATGCCTTGATCTACTCCCTGTCCTTCTCTTCATCCTTTCCTCTATCATGTCTCTTTACTCTCGCTCCCACTCTCTGTAACACCTTGCGTGTTAGCGGCACCCCTGCCTTGCTTGGGGTGAAATGCTTAAAAAATTTATATATATATATATATATATATATATATATATATATATATATATATATATATATATAAACAGCTCTTGAAATACATTACTGTAGCAAAAACATAAACAATGCATTTAAAAATTAATATAATTTTCTAAATAATTTCCAATGAATCTCTGCACATGATTTTAGTATTTGTTGTGTCCCTCCATAAGTGGTCATTAAGGGAAGTTTTTATGTGTTTGTTTAAAAAAATCTTATCCATGATATTAGAGATCTTTTAAACAATATATAAGAAAAAATGTTTGACCTAAATTGGCCTATGGCTTCTAAAGTCTAAATTTTAGGAAAAAGAGGTTCTTTTATCATTAAATTGCTTGCATTATAATGAATCATTTCTTCATTGTGTAACAAATCATAATCATTTTAAGTAAAGAAAGGGATTTTAAAATTTTAATCAATTTTTGATAATTTAAATGTTTTTCCAATATACATATTTTGCCAGCAACTTCTAATATTTTTATTCATTTATTTAGGACTAGGATAATTAAACTGCATCATTGCTCTTGTTTTTTTTGTTTTTTTTTTACATACTACTACAATTCATTTCATCGCTTTTATCTGGGCAATCAATGACACCGTCACAGACTTGAGAAATGTAAAGACACGCAGATCCTTCCAGACACAGGAATTCATGTGGTTTGTCACAAACGGCTGCAACCAGAGAGATGAAGCATGTAGAAAAGCATTTAGATGATACAATTAAAAAAAATTCAAGAAAAAAGGGAGGAAAGACAGGAGGAAGAAAAGAAAAAAAGACAAAAGAAAAAAAGAAAAGAGAAAAGAAAAGAGAAAAAAGAAAAAGAGAAAAAAGGAAAAAAGAAAAAGAGAAAAGAAAAGAGAAAAAAGAAAAAGAGAAAAGAAAAGAGAAAAAAGAAAAAGAGAAAAGAAAAAGAGAAAAAAGAAAAAGAGAAAAGAAAAAGAGAAAAGAAAAAGAGAAAAGAAAAAGAGAAAAGAAAAAGAGAAAAAAGAGAAAAGAAAAAGAGAAAAAAGAAAAAGAGACAAGAAAAGAGAAAAAAGAAAAAGAGAAAAGAAAAGAGAAAAAAGAAAAAGAGAAAAGAAAAGAGAAAAAAGAAAAAGAGAAAAGAAAAGAGAAAAAGAAAAAGAGAAAAGAAAAGAGAAAAAAGGAAAAGAGAAAAAGAAAGAAAGAAAAAGAAAAAGGAAAAGAAAAAAAGAAAAAGAAAAAAGAAAAGAAAAAGAAAAAAGAAAAGAAAAAGAAAAAGAAAAAAGAAAAAATGAAAAGGGAAAGAAAGGAAACAGAAGGGAAAGAAAGAAAAAAAAAGCAAAGAAAGAAAAGAAAGCTGTGTTATCCAGTAATTATGACTAACTGGCATTAAATTGGTACTCAACATTTAGAAACTGAAAGGCTGGGCTTAACCTTAGTTTGAACATTAATTTCCTGTTTTTAAATAAGCTAATTACCAATGCTTACATCAGGAGTGAATGGAATACGTTCTTTCCAAATGCACCTATCTATTCAGGTTGCTAGCTAATTCCAGTTGCAGATGCTCACTCCTGGTGTAAGCATTGATTATATATATATATATATATATATATATATATATATATATATATATGCTTTCTTATTTTCAAAGTTCCACTGTTTAGCCCCAATGATAATCCAGTAAGCATAACACAGATAACACAGCTGGAAATGAAATCTAAGTGAAATATGGAAAAATTGAAACAAACATGAAATTACCACAAAAGCCATGCTTTTACAAAACAATATTACTATTTCCTTCTTATATATCTACATATATATTACAGTTTCGAAATAAAATTGTCAAATATAGTACTCATCTATACTAATCAGTGTCACTTATAGGTTAAAAAATTATTTTAAAATGAAAAAAAAAAGAAAGTACTTTTAGTGATATTTGTTAAGGAATAATTTTAGTGACATTTGCACATGGTAAGTAAAAACTATAATTCACAATATATAATCTCACATGAGTTAATTTGTTAGTATTGTGCATTTTGTGCCAAAAACTTCAAATTGGTGGAAGGAGAAAAAGCATAAATACTGAACTGTTTCAAAATAAAAATTTAGGTATTAAAATATATTAAATGTTATGCTCTTAGCAACATACATTGTAATTTTTCTGGAATTTCATCAGCCATTTGTAGCTCAGAAAATGTATTGATCAAAACAGTAAAAGTGAGTTATATATATAAAAAGTTACTTCATGTATTTTCATTGAGTTAATACTACTATTGAGACGTGATCAGTGAAGGGACATAACTTACGTCAACACAAAATTACAAGTGGTTATCTCCCATGCTTAATATATACTCAGACAAGGAGCAAAGTTAAATTTAATATTAAAAGTTTTTTTTTTTACATTTAAATAAGCTATTTAAATAAAATTAATGTTTCCATCCTGTTAGTGTTTTAAAGTCCTACTTGGGTGCGATAATTTTATAGAGTTATTTATCATGAATGAAACCATTTTGCAATACAAGGAATATATTATTATACATCAATATGCTTGAACTGATGATGTCCTTATCAGATGTCTGTTAAAGTTGCTCATCTTATCATCAGGTCAAGCAAGGTTGGCATTCCATGACACACTGTTTCCATCCATTCCTGTCATTCATTGTATTTGGAAGTTCATTCAGTCTACATCTTGTGTCTTCAATCAGATGGCCAATGTACATCTTCAGTCAACCTTGTGTTCTTTTTTCATAGAATGTTTCCAGTTAATTTTTTGCTATGCCAACAGCGACCAGCAAATCTTAGTTTTTATTTGCTGGTGGGAGGTATGTTGGCATAGAGCTCTTTCTTTGTTGGGTGATCTTTCCAGGATTTATTTAGTGCTGCTCTAATCTCTTTTCCAGTTTGGCTGTTATTGTCCAGGTTAAGGAGCCATATACAAAGACTGTAGCTCTGAAAAAGTTTCTCTTTAGTTTGCTAATCTAAAAATTTAAAATGTAACACTTTATTCAATCTACAGGGATAGATTGTTCTTATCCCATTGTCCATACTCAAGAAGATCAGTTAATAGAATCTGGTTAATTCATCCTTGTGATATTGCTTGTGTTATGTATTTTACAAGTACAAATCAATAAGAAAAAATAAATTTCTCTTTAAATATAGTTGGAAATTAGGTGTTTCAGCAACTAGGTATTTTCTTACTGAAAAACAAAACAGCATTTTATACAAAAATGAAAAGTCAGTCTTTGCATATAACTCATTAAAAAAAAGAGCTATTGTAAAATAAAAATAAAAAGCCTACATTTTATATAAAGAAATGCAGTAAGAAGTTGAAGTATGAAAATCCTATAATTTCTTGTTAAAGTTATTTTTTAATCAGAAGTATTGATTAGGTGCCAGCTAAAATGTTTGCACTTTCCCGAAACAATGCTCATAAAAATACTTTCAGATAATTAAAGATGGCACCTATTCCTTCTTCAATAAAATACTTTTTCCTAACTGCTAAGAGTTGGAAATTAAAAGAAGTTACCTTTTATCCTTCAATAACAATATTCATCAAAACAAACATTTCTTTTATAAATATTTTACTTTGTTTATTTTGAAGGGTACATAAGGCTGGACTGTGGGCAAACCTATGTCAGTAAAATTTGTTAATTCTTGATTTATTTTGCTGAAATAAATAAAGTAGCAATATTTTTTACTTGTACAATATTTCTTTAGCAATTGAAGTGTAATGGAAAACATGCAAAGATATTCATTTTTGTCAGAATAATTAAATGTGATTTCTTTTTTCTTTTTTTTTTTAATACCATGTCTCTTCATGACATAGGTGATCATAGGTTGCCACAAATTCCTTTTCTTTATCTGTCAATTGCCATGCCTTCTTGAGAAAGATAGTAGAGTGATCTTCCATTGTCTGCTCGACACTTTTCAATTCATAGTCATTCTCTATTCAAGACATAGAAAATCATGGCTCCCCACAGATTCCTTTTCTTTATTATCTGTGAATTGCCATGCCTTCTTGAGAAAGACAGTAGAGTGGTTTTCCATTGCCTTCTCAACACTTTTCAATTCAGTCTTTCTCTCTTCAGGGCATAGGCAGTCATGGCTCTCCACAGATTCCTTTTCTTTAATATCTGTGAATTGCTATGACCTCTTGGGAAAGTTAGTGGAGTGATTTTCCATTGCTTTCTCCAGGGTTTGGATTGTAGTGTGAGGAGAAGAGATGGATTTTCCAAGGATATTTGTGCGAAAGTGAATGTTACAGACTAGGCTGGAATGTGAACTCTGGTTGCTGATTTCACTTTCTGCTCCAATAACCATAACACCATCTACACATCCTCCTTAAATATTTAAAACAAATCAAGAAGCAAAATAAAAAAAAAAATATATCATTGCAAAAAGATCCAGAATCTAATTCAACTTACGACAATTGAACTCATCAGTAGCATCCCTGCAGTCAAGAAAAGAATCACATCGTCTACTTTCGGGAATACAGTCTCCATTCTGGCATCGAAATTCTCCTAGCCTGCAAACAGTATCTAAAAGAGAAGAACCAATGGACAGTCCTTAGGTTTTCATTCATAAATGAAAAGAGACAAAAAAAAAAAAAAACAAAAAAAAAAAAACACTGCAAGTTTGAACCTGTTTCCTGCTGAGCATAAGTTTTAAATATAAATTCTGAGTTTTGGGTTTTTTGCAAAAAGCTGATGAGAATAGAAAATTTTTGTTGTGTTTAAAACAATTTTCATACAAATCAACTAATATACTTGTTGCAATGGATAAATTGTTGTCTAAATTACACAAAAATAAAAACAACACTGACATCTCATTTTAATAGATATATTTATCAAAATTACACAAAAATATACCTTCAAATATTAAAGAGTAAATTTATTCAATAAAATTGCCACTGGCTTCAACCACGGCATCCAGACTTTGGAATCTCCTGCAACTTTCTGGATGATCTTGTGTAAGTTGGTGAATGCTGCCATAATCCTTGCCTTCAGTTCATATTTTGGTGTTACAAGGATATTTTGTTGGTCTCTCGCTCAACTGCGCCCCACACATAATAATCAAGGGGGTTGCAGTCTGGGGAGTTAGACTATGAAAATGAAGTAATTTTTTATATTGGTGTGCTGCGTGAAGCTATTATGTTACAACTGGCTGGACTCATTGAAATTCCACAAATGTCGATTACTAAGATTATACATTATCTTATGACTGTACTCCCCTGCCCTTGCTGTATCTTCACATTCTTTTCCTTATCCCTTCTAATATTAGTTGCTTGTCTATATTTTTATTTAAATGTCATACAAATATTGATTAATTTCATATGCAAAAAGAATAAGAAATACAAATATATTCTATTGGATTCTCACTTTTATCTTTTTTTTTGTTCTGTGTAATGGGATTGGTTTAGCATAAAGAGAGCTATAACTATAGCTCCTGGGCAACTTTGAGCCACTGTACATAGAATATCTACAGCTACTAAGTTTGATCATCATAACAAAAATGGCATTGCCTGATGGAGCTCTGTTGAAAACACAAGAACCTGAAAATGTAAAGATTTGGATAAAATGCTTTGAGGCATGTGTCAGAATAAAGAAGTTATGAGATGACTAAACAACCGAAGGACAAAGAAATCACAGATCTATTTTTTTGCCACTGTGGGATGCAAAGCCATTAGGCAGATTTCATTGATGACCGGCTGAAATTGAAAGCTTGACATTTAAGGAAGTCAAAGAAATAATATTGAGAAATATTCAACTAAAGAAAAGATTGGTCATAGCTGAACGAAACAAATTCTTAGTATTGAAACAAGAATTTGGGGAGCCTATAAGGAAATATCTAAGAAAGTTAAGGGATACCAGCAGATATTTTGAATAACTAGGACAACAGGGAATAAGCACGACTCCTTACCATCCTCAATCAAATGGGATTGTTGAACGAATAGTCCAAACAATAAAGATGGGATTGAAAGCATTTTCTTCTCAGTAAGAAAAGATTGAAACTTTACTACAAAGATTATTGTTGCGTTACAAAATGATACCACATGCTGACAGATTAAAGAGCCTATCTGCATTAATGGGCAGAGAGATTAGAGCTTCATTAACCATGTCTTACTCTATTAATGAAAACATATGGTACAAAAGAAATAAAGAAAATGAGCCGGTAAAGGCATTAATATGCAAGAATGGTAAAAATATTGTTGCCCATGCAGACCAGTTAAGAGTTAGCCAAAATTACGAGGAAGTACAAAGCAAAGCTAGTTTGAATGACTATGTAGATGAACAAGAAAGCAGGTCAGAGGGATCAATGGATGATCAACATTCTTGGGAAGATTCAAAGTTTGGAACATGGGACACTGAGAATAAAAGAACTAGATCAAGGTCCCCCATAATGAGAAATACTCATGAAACCAGTGAGAGGAGGAGGGAAATTAAGAGAAGTTGTAGATCCATGCAAGGCATGAAACCCAAAAGATTCAGGGAGTTTAATGGGATTGGTTTAGCTAATAGGTCATTAGCATAAAGAGAGCTATAATTATAGCTCACAGGCAACTTTGAGTCAGTGTATGTAGAATATCTACGGCTATTAAGTTTGATCATCATGACATTCTGTTTCTCTATAAAAAGTTTTAATGTGTTGCAGTTTTATGCTTTCTCATCCTGTTGGTTCCTCATGGGGAATAACTGCAAAGTGCTTCCCCCTTCCCAATTTATAGACAAAACACACAAATGCATGTTGGGATTTCTTACTAGATAATAAGATAGTCCCAGCCTGTCTTGTCTTGAAATCTGAATGCTACATTAATTTATCTGAACTTGCTCTTGTGCATCAATACCAATTCTTAGTTTGTGAACTCTTTGCCTTAATACTGTTGCTTTGTCTTGCATATATTGTTTGCTTGCTCAATATTACTTTTTGCCCTGTTCTTTTCTTATTGTTTATTACAAACTTTGTCAATTGTTTGTTGGGCAGTTCAGCCATTTACATTTAATCATGGCCATTTAGTTCTGGGTATGACAAACTACATCCAGCAGCAAGGCTTCTGATCAACAGATTGGAGTTTGAGGAGTATTGAACCACTTCTTAATTGCTGTTGTTCCCATGTTCACCCTGATTCAGGGTGGTAGCATTTGTTAGGGTCCCAGCTATGGGTATATAGTGAACTCTCTAAGAAAAACAAAACATTATGAAAGTATAAAAATACATTTTTATATAAAAAAAAATACCAACAATACATGTAGTAAAATTATCAACAATACCTATTTATAGCATATATTTAGTTGAAGCCATAAAACTGTCATCAAAATATTTAGATTTCAGCATTAAATAACCCATAGAGGTTGATATGCCACTAACCAAAATCAACCTACCAAAAAACTTTGACTCCAATTGGCAAAGGATATTTGAGGAATATTGCCAAATCAATGGTCACCAGACTGCAAATTGAGTGGGACCACATTCAGTAGGGGTAAGGAATTGCTTGCCCAGAAAAAATAAAATTGTGTTCAAAATATTTAGATTTCAGCATGAAATAACTCATAGAGGTTGATATGTCACTAAACAAAATCAACCAACTAACCATGACCACTTTGTCTACACATCTCTATTTGTCTTTCAATCATTCTAAGTGATTTATGGATTTTAAAAAAAAAAGTAATAAAAGTAAAAAAGAGACAAATGTTGATGGCTGAAAAGAGACAAATGTTGATGGCTGAAAAGAGATTAAAAAGCAAAAGAAAACTGCAAAAGGAAGAAAAAAAAAGGAAAAAAAGGAAAGTAATTTATATTACTTACCACAGTTTAATTCATCTGAACCATCACTGCAGTCAGGATTGCGATCACATTTCTGTTCTTCACGAATACATGATCCATCATTGCATTTAAAGCCACCAGGTTTGCAAACAAAATCTGAAACAAACAAAATGACTTCAGACATTCTTTCAGAAATGTGATGCGGTTTCACTCCATCTTTTCTACAAATATTTTCATGGCAACTGCTTGGACATGTTCCCCCCGCCTGGTGCCTCTACTATATGAATTGAAGTGTGCTACTAGATTGGCAACTAGGTCTCACTGTTTTACTGTTGAACTAGCTAGATGCAACCGCCACTTCTAATCTAATAATTTCTTTTCTTGCACTTCTAATCAGTGAAACTCCCTTCCAATTTCTTGCTTCCCTGACAACAACAATCCTCAAAAATTTAATTGCAACATCAATTGGCACCTTCTGTCTTCTTGAACCACATGTTGCTTTTTGCTCCTTTCCTTAATCCTTCCCTATTCTCATTCTCTTTCAATGCCTGTAACCCTCTGCTTTTTAGGGGCATTATCACCTTGCTTGGGGTGAAACGATTAAGAAAAAATGAATAGATGTGGTTGTTGCTAAAATATACATTCATATAGCAAATGCATTTAACCCACTTTCTTATTTGCCACTTCATTTTTGCTAATTCAGTTCCCAACAATGGCATAGTGAGAGTGTGTGTTGCCTAAGGCAGCCCTTGAGTTTCTGGCACCCACAAAAATACATATTGCACAGTGACTCACTTTTAAAATTATACAACAAGTTTGTATACCATTATAATATTACTTTCACATATTCAAATACAATATGCTTTAAATACACATCAAATATACTTAAACTTTATCAGTAACAGTTAAAAAGCAAAAACGACAAAAAAGTGTATATATATATATATATATATATATATATATATATATATATATATATATAGTCTTGCATATTTTCTTTTGAATTTTCTCATATTCTCTAATGAGACTTTTTATTTGAAAATGATTTTGAAATAAGTATTGTCCGTACGATGACCTAGCGCTTTCGGACATCATTGTTCATCTTCAGGGTCAATATTTTTAGTCAAAATTTTTTTTAACAAACATTTGCCAATTATCTTGTAGCGTAATCATGTTGTTACTTTTTTACAAACTAAATAAACATTAAAATCCTTTTAATTTCAAAAGACGCGATGATGTTATCATGTGCATGGCAAAGATTTTTATCATGTGACAGCGTGAAAAAGATTTTTATTATACAAGCCAAAAGATCGAAGAATACGTTATAAAATTTAAATATATTATAAACATTGTAATATGTTACCAGAAATATTGTAATCTATACGATTAATAAGAGGTCTTTTGCTTTTAATATGTAATGCTTCTAAGATTTTAAGGTGTCTAATGTCTGTATGTTTATTTATAATTTTAGTATTTTCTATAAGTATTTTACGTATATCAGATTGCATAAGGGAAACAGTATGTGACTTAATATGTTGTTTAATGGAGCTAGAATTATTTAGATGCATAGTTAATCTTCTGGAGAGCCGGGTGGTTGTAAATCCAATATATGTATGTGGATTAGAAGAGCATTCTTCCATGGGACATTTAAACTCATACACAACATTGGTTCTATCAACAACCGCAGCAACTGGAGAATGATTATTACTCATTATCAGGTTAGAGCTTTTAAATTTACTATAATATATATTAAGTTTTAAGGCTTTGTTAGAATCAACAGGAAACACATTATGGTGTATTATAGACTTAAGGGCCTTTTCATCCATGCTGTATTATCTATGCATTTGTCCTCTGTAAAAGAGGTTAATTGAGGATAATTTTCTGGGTGTATCTCTTGTATCTTATTTCGAAATCATTTTCAAATAAAAAGTCTCATTAGAGAATATGAGAAAATTCAAAAGAAAATATGCAAGACTATGTTGTCTTTAACATTCAATACTACATGTTTAAAAGAAAAGTTGCTGCCAAATGACACACACACACACACATATATATATATATATATATATATATATATATATATATATATATATAAAAACTAGTTTGTGTACCATGATAATATTACTTTCACATATTCAAATATAGTATGCTTTAAATACACACCAAACATGCTTAAACTTTAACAGTAATAGTTAAGAAGCAAAAACGACATATGGGGAAAAAATGTAAAAATATGGATCATCTTCAAAATTATAACTTTCTACAAAGTAATTTGTCTTGCTTTTTTGTTTGCAAATTCTTCAATGACATCATAAAAACCTATTTCATCTGTCAATTGTCACTCTATAGACAGTAGACAGGCCAATATACAGAGTAAGGCAAAAGTCATGCACTATAGGGATAATTTATAAAAAGTATAATTACACATGAAAACTTTATTTAGTAGTCATTTAATTGTTATATGTTCTGTGCAAAATGTCCTCATTCCTTTTCAAAATGCATTTACATTCTCATTAACATTTCAGTGAGTTTCCTATGGTGCATGACTTTTGCCTCACTCTGTATATGCCATAGCTTAAGTTACTTGAAATTGAAAAGATCCTTCATCTGTGAGTACTGTCCTGACATTAAAACCACTTTTATTTCAATACAGTTTATACAGGCTTATAGCCTACGACAGAAATAAAAGTGCCCCTACTAGCTATGCCACTGGGACTGACTAATAATAATATAGCCAACACTCTTTTACTCGTTCCTTTTTTTTTTTTTTTAACTTTTTTCTTTCACCAATTAGGTGATAACAACAACAACAAAGATGAGAATAAAAGTCCCCATGTAAATAGTGTAAATAATGATAACTCATCTCAGAAATTTAGATAGAAATAAAAAATATATATATATATATATATATAATAAACAACAAATTTCAACATCAAATGCCTCAAGGGTTGATAGGCCATAACATCCACCAACCCAACCCCTAAAGAAAAGCATGAACCAACTTCTTAGTCCCACTGTTAGATATCTTGACTAAATATTTCATCATCAATATGCCAGCACTTATACAACAACTCTCACATAGCTCCCTTATCTGCTCAGGTAGTAAGAACTGAATGTTATTACCTCCTTTGTCAACCTTGTCAAATCAAATCAATCAATTAAAATAAAAGAAAAAAAATCAGTAAAATAAACATTACCAATATATTATTAATTTCACACTAGTTTATCATTCATCATATTTCTGTTGATTTTTATTATCTTTCCATATATTATTATTTAAAAACTACAAAGTTATTAAAATATAAATTTATACAAAAATATAATTAATCTTTAAAAGTACAGACAAATCTCTCATCAACAGACTAGTAGGGGGCGAAGGGATTCATTAAAGCCAATTGTCTGTAGATGGGAAGTGATTATTTTTAAGTTATAAAACCACTATAGTAACTACCAGTAGTTATGAACATAATGTAAATACTATAAAAATGTATATATGACATAAATAAATATATACTTAATGTAGATATATTAATCAAAATAACAAAAATAATAGATTTCTCCCAGCTACTTTCTCACGCACGAGCTAATGTATAGTATTTTCCATCTTTGTTTACAATTGAAAGCCCGCAAATTTTGAAATACACGTCTGATTTGGAAGTTTTATTTCCAGCAGATTTTTTTTTTATTATTTTGCCTGCAGATTTTGTCTGTTGCCTCCGAAGTCTGTTGATTGGGTGGGTGGGGGATTTCCGTAGATGTGAGGTTTGCCTATATAGTATTAAACATAGAAATTATACTTCGTTACAGTTTTCTCACCAATGCTGGGAAAAAGTTAAATGCTGATTTTCAAGTCAGGCATACTTTCTTCACTTGGAAGGTAATGCAACACTAGTGTAACATTCACTTTACATTTTTTTTTGGTCTTGGTCAAGACTAAACTGTGTTCATTATCAATCTATACAAATTCTGCATCCAATTTGAAAGAATTCCTAAAGCTTACTTTCAATATTGCTTTGACAAAATTGATTATTGGACAATTCACTGACAAAGAATTAATATTAGACCTTTGGTTCAGATTATTGTGATATAAGGCATCAGACTGGAAAATAATGCTGCAAACTGTTTTCCCATCATGGCTTCTCATTGGCAGGGATGATTTTTTAATTTTATGCACTTTCATATTGTTCATACCAATATTTATTTTAAGTTTTAAAACTGTTATATACCGTACCTATGAACACTAATGGGGATGTACCAATCCTCATAAATATGTGGGACACTATTGTAAGTGGGGGTAATATGATGTCTAAGTAGTCTACCACTAGCAGTGGTTTATCTACTTTATACCACTGGTGAGTATTGTATTTTGTTGATGTTATAAAGATTACCATTTCATTTCCAACCTCCATTTTGGTTATTCCTCATTCAGTAACGTTTTCTAGGTTACAACAAAAACTAAGGGACTTCTATTGGATGATACAAAGAATAAACAGATATTTTTCCATACATCAAGTTTGCTTGCTGATTTGCTTGAAAACTGCTTCTTCACTTCTAATTGGCTCACAATTAGTGACCTTATATCCTTGTTGGGAACAGATCTCACTTCTGATTCACTTGCTAGTCTATGATGTCTATGTACTGGTCGGGATGATTTCTGTTTTATTGGTCAAATATGACTACATGGCATAGTGATTCAGAATATACATCTATTGTTACAGATGATGAAATTTTGGTCCCCTTGTTATTACTCATCTCATAATGGTTTCACAATGTGTATTTTTGTCTATAGCTCTTTTTCTCATCTGTACTCTTAGCAGTTGTTTCCCCGAAGACTTGATAATATCTGATACCAGCAAAAATGAATGACAACATCATTTGACTCACTACTGATATCTTCCCCATTATCTATTTTTTAACTTCTAATATTTATATAAGGTTCTTACCACAAGCTTGTCGCACTTCATCAGAACCATCTGGGCAGTCACGTTTGTTGTCACAAACAAGATTCACAGGGATACATTGTCCGGTGTTACAACGGTAATGTGCATCAGAACATGTGCGATTAGCTGAAAAGAGTCATGAACATATCTCAGAAAATAAAAAAGGTGAACTTCATATACTGCTAGTTTTCCTATTTAAGAAGGGAGGGAGTTAGAGAAGGATAAAGTAAAAAAAAGAAAAGATATATAGGGAGAAAGAGCGTAGTTAAATGTGAACCTTTTAGCATCATCCCACTTTGACATTAATACAACACTTTCTAAATGCCCTGGTGCATATGAGAGAGAGAGAAACTCCAAAAGAACGTCAATATATAAGTATGTATTCAAATGTAGCCGTCTTTTTCTGATTTAGGTTGACTTTGTATCTCATATATATATATATATATATATATATATATATATATATATATATATAGATCTGCTTCAAAACTGCTGCTTCGCTTCTCATTGGCTCATGATTAGTGACCTTATATCCTGGTTGGAAACAAATCTTGTTTTTGATTTGCTTGCTAGACTATAATGTTCATGTCCTGGTTGGGATGATTTCTGTTTTATTAGTTGAAATATGACTACATGGCCCAGTAATTCGAAATATAGATCTATTTTTAGATTTGATGAAATGTTGGTCTCCTTGTTATTACCCATCTCATAAATGAAGATACCAAATTATGAAAAGCAGTATGAACCTGCCATCATAAGAAAATGTCAAAAACCATCTGACATTGACTATAAAAGGTTCCAAAAAACACACCACAAATGTCCTTTGGGGTGGTGGTATAAGTGAATATAAATGTTTTACTGTCATCCAGTGGTCAAGAGTTCAATCTTTGGATCTAGTAGCGACATAACAAAATATCACAATAATCAATAGATGTTCCATATAAGCCAATCAATGGATGCCTGATGATGACCAGAGGGTACTTGGCTGAAACATTGTGTCTATAATAACATCTATATCAACCAAGATGCAAAAAATAGTTTGAAATAATACAAGAATATTGACAATAACTCATCTCAGAAATGAAAATGCTAAATTGTTGTTTGTTTATTTTTATTTATTTATTTTTCTATCAGTACACTGTAACTTTTAGTACTATAGAAAGGAAGAGCAGAGGATATTAGTAGACATTATACTACTTATTGACCTTTATCTAAGAATGACCAAGGTTTAAACAAATACTGTAAAAGTAGTTAAATGTACTTATTTCATTTTCTCTCAGTCTATAGTCAGTCTCTCTCTCTCTTTATATATATATATATATATATATATATATATATATATATATATATATATATGCCTGATTCAATTAAATCAAAGGCAGTTGCCGGTTTAATTTGAAATAACCTCCTAGCTAGGGGTAGAGGTAGATCTGTGATTTACCTGATGTCAGTGGTGTTTTTGACAGTTGAACACATGTTGGCCCAGCTGCACCTAGGATGCAACTTGAGAAAGAGAGAGACATAGAAATACCCACACCAGTGGTAAGTGGGCTGTTGCCGAAACATCACACATGTAAGGTCAGCATTTTGGATGCGGGATCTGGGGCCACGGTCTGGCCAAAAGTAATAGCCAATGTCAAGAGTTGGAACAGAATGTAATGTTAACTACAAGAAATTGAAGTCATGTGAAGTAGAAAGATGGAAAATAAAAAGCTACAAAAGAAATAATGACAGTAACATTTCTTAAACAATATGTAAAAAAGGGAAAGATGGAGATGGGAAGAGAAATGTCAACAGTACAGGGAATGATAAAAAGTGATAGCAGGAGGAAATAAAAACAGTAAATAAAAGTATTAGAAGGAAACAATACAATTATAATTTATTTTCTCTCTTTTTTTTCCAAAAATAAAATTACTCTTAACAGATTAAAATTGGTTACTAATTTTGTTACTTAAAATCATATTTTAATCCAGCTTAAAAACAGTTGGTCCATTCCCTTTTAGAAAGGCAGCAGCAGTGCTAGCTAAGAGCAATAATGGCAGAAAAAAGTATATCTGTTACAAGCCTACAAGCATCCGCTGCTAATAAAAGTAGTAGCCAATTTTAATGGCACCCTCGTTGAGATATTGAACTTTACATGCAAGTGCTGAGATACTGAAGTGGCAAATTACAAAATGGTATAGAACAAGCAAATAAAAGTCTTGAGATAAATATTTTGTACACACACACACACACACTAATATATATATATATGTATATATATATTTTTTTCCTCATATTACACACACACACACACACACATATTCCACATACTATATGCAAATTTATATTTTTAAGAAATGGATTGAAGTGGACATTTTTAATTTATTTGTTTAAACATTATTTTAAATGGATACTCATATTTGAGTAGATGCTCTGTTTTTATTTATTTATTAAACAGTATATTTATTTACATCTACTGGCCTGAAAAAAAAAACACTTGTTAGAAAAATATGTGCCTTCTAGTAGAGGAGATATGTTTATTTCAAGAATCAGGAAGATGTGTTCAAAAGCATTATTTGGGCTTTGTTTGATCAGGAGGTCCTACATAGCTGAGTGGTCGAAGACACATTACATCTAATGACAGTTTTCCCTAGGGGGTGCAGGTTCAAATGCTGCTGGAGGGTGCATATTTTTCTAATAGGATTTCTCAGATATTCAGATGTAAATAAATAAATATACTGTTTAATAGAGAAATAAAAACAGCATTTACTCAAATATGAATATCCATTTAAAATAACATTTAAACAAATAAAGCAAACTTATATATAGATGATACAGAGTATTAGATATGTAAATATAGTTAACTAGGGCAAAAATAGAGTTTCTTGTTTGTTATTTTACTTTTAAAGTTTGATGATGAGGAAAGTTATATTTCTGACTCTCCTGGATTTTGGTTTCTAATAAATTTTAAAAAATTTACAGGGTTAAAAATAAAAATAACTGACTTCTATTTGAAATCTTAAGTAAAATAAGTTCATTTAAATGTGGCAATTTTCTGTAAATTATACAACTAATTACAGCAAAAATGAAATACTATAAGATTTTAAATATTTTTTTTGTAAGTTTTATAGAATCCACTTGAATGATATTATCTAGATAGATAAAAAAATTTTGTCTATGTAACAATAGGCTAAGTAGTATATGTTATAATAAGTGTAGAAAATGAGCAGAAAGTTTTTTTAAAATAAATAAATAAAAAAGGAAGAATGTAACATTTTGAAAGAATAAACTTTTTTAAGAAATGGATTAAAATTTTCAATTAAAATTTACATTTCTTTTTAAATTTAAAAATTATATATTCAAATATTTCTTTTTCTCCCCAAGGTGAGAATAGCAGTAACGAATTTTAATACATTTTTTTTTTTTTTCAACTGAGAAGAATGAGTTGGCATTCAAACAATGAAAATGCTGTAGAACACACATCACAAAAATGGTGCTTTGAAAAATTAATGTTTAACAGAAAAACAAAAAAGGTGCTCTGGAAATTACACAACAGGATTTAGAAATGAAGGTAACAGTTATAAAGTCCTGTTGGGACAAAACTGGTTGCATGCTGGCATGAACAGAAACATTTAGTGAGTGAAAGAGAAGAAAGGAAAATATCAATAAAAAACAAATAGACAACAAACAAACAATTGATTTTACATCAGTAAAACAGAGTAAACTCAATTTGACCAAACCCGTTTGCAGATAATGCTTCTCTGAAATAAAAATATAAATCACTCAGAAGATTAGTAATAGAGACCATGCACAAAAAAGACTGGAGATGTGTCACCCTGAAGGAATAACTGTGCTTAAAAAATAGAAAGTGATACAAGTAAAAACACACACAAAATATATTGCAAAAACTTTATCTGATATTTTTGTATTTTAAATTTGATTGAATTTTATTCAGTTGAATATTTTTCCTTTCATCGCATGTTGTTTCTTTTAATATCTCGACGTAACCCTTAGGTTTATTTGCTTCAGGGGAGGTAACTTCATTATAATGTAGTTATCTAACTTGAATTTTCAAATGGTTAGAATGTACAAAAAATATTACTAAAATTTATATTAAAAGTAATAAACGAAACTATTTGTTATTATCTTTGATTACTGATTACAGAATTAATACAATAGCTAATAAATGAGAAATTAAAAAGGGTCTAAAACAAAAATTTGTGCAGATGGCTTAACATATTTCAATTATAGTGGTTATAATTTAGTAGGCTTACAGCTATATCATGTTGAAATGCTGGTTCTTGTCAGATCACCAAAGTTAAGCAATATCGAACTTGGCAAGTACATAGATGGGTGACCTCTTATGAATACCAGGTGCTGTACACTTGGATATGTGAATGCTGTAATGGATGACAGTTTGGAAGGAGAAATCAGAGAGCCAAGTTCGAATTCCAGTTGGGTTTGTTATATTCGCATAGAGTAATGGCCCATTTCTTCCCATGATCTAAAGAAGGCCTATGTCCAAAAAAAAGACCTTCACAGGATGAGAAAATAATTTAATAAACATCTAATCACTATTAACACAACAGTAATTCTCCTGCACATTTGATGAATAACAAATTACAAATCATTACTAATTTATAAGCATGGAATGTTACTGCGAAAAAAGAATACCTTATTAAAAAAAAGATTTTTGCCTTTTCTATACAAAAAAATAATATTGCACTTAATTCTAGACAAGTGTATATAAAAATTAGAATGCAATTTCTAAGGAATTAATGTATTTATTTTTAATCTAACATTTTTTATTACTTCAAATGTTCTTTCTAGTGGGTACCCATATCTGAGTAAAGTCTTCATGCTTTTCTTTTCTGTCTACCATCCTATGTACTTGAGAAAACTTAAAGAAAATGTGTCCTCTGGCAGGGTTTGAATGTGCATCATTATTTGTAGAAAACACCATCTGATCCAAAAAGCTTTAGACCATCCAGCCACGGAGAACATCACCACCCAGCAAGGTTCTATTTGGACCCTTTTAAGGAATGCACATCCCCTTGTTCAAATTTTATCAAAACATTTTTCTACTCAGCTCCATATCTGAAATGTTTTGGTAAAAATAAAAAAAAGATCAAGAATATGAAGAACTCTTGAAATTGGTAGAATGTAGAATTGTTTTGTAAATGCATAAAGTTATCCTTTCATACAGGTAAATACAATAACCAAATAGTGGCAAACATGGCCCTTTGCGCCAGTAAAAAAAAAAAAAACAGTGTCAAAATGATGGTTTTTCCTATGACACCACTTTTTTTTTTTTAACTAATTTCACTAAGTGAATTTATACATTTTCTTTGTTCTTGAGGATTGACAATAAAAATAATAAATACTATTAGATTGTTTATTTAAAATAGATGTTTCATTGCTAAATCTGAATTAGTCAAATAAAAATTTGTAAGCTTCTACTTAGAATTGTTGCTATTATTACAGTTAGCAAAACATCGGCTAATTGCATTTGATTCAAACTTTATAAAATGATAAATAATAATGATTTCCTTATAGTTGGTTCATATAATTTTAATAATTTTGTTAAATGTTTATGAATAAAAAATTATTTTCATATTTCCTTATAAATTGATAAATGATAAATATCAGTTTTAATTCTATTAGTTTTTAGAATGTTTCAAATATAAAATTGTTATTGTAAATAAACAATCTAATAAATAAATAGATTTTAATATTTTTATTGTAAATTCTCAAAAACAAAAGAAATGTATAAATCCACTATAAATACAAACCATAAAGCAAACAAGAGGCAGTTGATGAATGCCTATAAACTTTTCCTATTTCAAGGGGTTTTATTAAACACACCTCAATGTGTGTTTTGTCTTTGAACTTTTCCATTTTCATGGATTTTATTAAAGACATCTCAACATGTGTCTTTGTACCTTTCCATCTTCATGGACTTTATTAAACATAGTTAAATGTTTACATGTGAACTCACTCTTCTTTTCAAGTGTCTTATTATATTCACCACATGATGTATAAAATATGCAAATAAATTGTTATTTGTTGATAAACAAATTTTTATCTTCTTTTTCAGTTTAAATCCACTTGTTTAGTCATTGTGTTGTACGTTGGGTTAAGATTGCTTTATTCTGAACAGCACCTGGAATAATTAGTAATCACTGCCACTATCTTATACGAGTTAGTCCAAACAACCAAACACTTTCTGTACCCCATAAATCAACTAGTCCCATAACTGCTTCTGAGAAAGTCAGCTCCAACAACAAATTGACTGAAGAATTTGGAGGAAGAGTTCAGCTGTCTGAATATTATTGGGCTTGTCTTCTGAGCATTATACACAAATGCTATTTGTTAAGAAACATCAGTTGGTGATGAAAAAGAAAGATTATCCATTTTTATAAATGATTTATTTATTTATTTGATTTAAAGGTTGTACCAAAAGCATTAGAAAAATTTTCTTAGTTTTAAAATAAATCATGTCACTAACTGTTTTTTGATTTAATTTAAAAAAAAAAAAGATGGAGTATGTAAATCAGTGTAATATGTGTGTGGTTTAAAATAGAATTTTAAAAACAAAAAAAAGTGTTGTTTTTTTTTTCATTTTTAAAAAATTAATTGGTGAGATCAAATAACCAGTGCAGTGAAGAAAATTCCCAAACCAAATGCAGTGCAATTGTGTGCAACAAAAAAAATTAGCTGTGCAATAATAAATTAAAATGAAAATTCATGCAGTCCTGAAGATAAGGGAAAAAAATCTCTGAAATAAGTGTTCAAAAAAAATAATGATTCTGAATAGAGGACTGTTTTGGATTGAAATCTGCCAGCCTATTATCCAGTTTTTGGAACAAGTATGAAGTGAATAGTTACTATTTTATGAATTAATTGCTCAAGTGAAATGATGTGTGTTTAAAGGATTAGGTAAGGAAGAAAAAAATGTGAAAAGTAGTTGGAAGTAAGAGAGATATAAAAAAGGTGTGGTGAAAAAAATCATAGTAGATCAAAGAAAGTACTTATTTTTAATAGTACTAATTTGCTAAATAGTCATTTTTAGCTTCTGACAAGAAAGTGATAGATTTGCATAACAAGTGCATAATTCTAATGTCTCCACTTACTCTTAACTTTTATCTACTATTTATGTACTATTTTTTTCCCTCATTAGGGGTAGAAAGGTTTGCCTATTGTCCAGTTCACACCCCTGCTGAATCTTCTGAACAAAAGTAGAGGTTTATCCCTCATTTCCTGTTTAGGATTGGGTTTCCAGTTCCTTCTAAAGCCTTTTCTTGTCTTTCACTTTCAGTGGCCCCTTGTGTCTTGGGGGCATTATCACCTTGCTTGAGGTGATGCCTCTTACTATATAACCCTCTACTTCAAGAGGCTCTTGGGCCTTGTACAGAGTGAACATCATTGTTAAAAAAAAAAGAAACTGTAAAAAAATAAATTATTCAATGAGAAATATGTGCACTTGATCATGTAACTGCATTGTTGTAAGTTATTTTGTTTAAAAGACTGAAATATATACTGAGAAATCTTTATTTTTCCATTATTATTAAGAAAATATATATATTTTTATGACTTTAAATAAGTGAATATTTTTGGATATTTAAAAAATTTTATGTTTTATTGCATAATTAATATTTTCTGGTGTTAAAGATTTCTTTTTTTTGAAAATAATTCTTTAAAATTTACCCTACATTCTATAACATGGAGGTTACTATTTTTATTTAATTTTTATACTTATTCTTTTTTTTTTTTTTTTAAATTTTCCTTCTTATCAATAAAATCCAATAGGAATGAAGATTATTTGACCCTGTGTATGATGCATGGATTATAAGCTCTAGTTTTTTTTCATCTTATATTTGGGATATACTTTCTACATTCAATATCATTCCAGAAAAAAGGTCAGTGCTGTTTTTCTATTTCTTTATTGCTCAAGTTCTCTTTTATGGATTAAATATCAGGCTGGCAAATAGTTTAAGAGAAATTCACACTGTGGAGAAGGCAATGGGGAAATCTATTTGCTAGTTTTCCCAAGTTTTATCATGACAATTCACAGATAAAGAAAATGAATCTGTGAAGAAACATGAACAACTATGTCCTAAAGGGACATGATATTATAAAAAAAAAAGTGTTACAATTGTTACAATCAGTTACAATCAGATATGATTTTTTTGTTTTTGTAGTGAAAGAGATAATCACCTACCTTGAAAAAAAAGTGTGTGTTTTGTGTGCAATCTGCTGAAGAAAGATTACCGAAAGTAGTTAGCAAAAGTCTGCTACTTTAAGTATCAGAAAATCCATACTAATTTTCTTTCCACCCTGAATGGTGTGGCCAATCAAAAAAAATCACATGGTGAATAAAAGCTGTTGTTTTTCGCTTACGAAGGCAAGATTTTTTCTGGGCTTGGTGGACAAACATGTTTTTGCTGGTGAGAAGTGAAGGTTAGATTTGTAACCCCATTTTGTCATTTCTATGTTGCCTGTTGGACTGTTACGTCAGACTATCATTTGAACTGTGACTTGGTTAGAAGTGTTGTGGACGAGAGAAAAGAAACCTATTGCAGGCGTTTATTGCAACTATAAGCTTACAGTTTTTTTTCTTTTCTTTACTACAACTTTTTTTTATTATTAAATGTTCACCCAATACAAAGCTCAAGGGCACTTCAAGGTAGAGCATTACTGACTAAGGTTTTTATATGGACATAGGAGGAAGTAAGTGCAAATTATGAGAATATGTAGTCTAGATAACAGCTGACCTTAGACTTGAAGAGGTTAAGATCGCAGTAACTGGGGAATCATACTCTCAGAAGTCTGTTCCATAAAATAGCTGTTCATGAGAAGTTGAGTGGAAATTCCTTCTTACTCTTGGAATACAAATGGTAGGAAGATGATTTGACTGTGAACATGGCATGACAGGCTCTAAGTGTAAAAGGTCTGAACTGGTGGAACTAAAGAATGTCGCTCATCTGAACATTTAGAGCAGGTTTTCTTTATACTATTTGCCATTAATACTATTTGCCATTATTGACTAAAGTTTTGATTAAGCAAACTACAAAACTCAAATACAGATGGATGATAAATACAGTGGTGATGTGATAGGCAGATGATGTATAAGCGAAAAATTAGAGTAAGAAGAAAGTGTAGCACTTTGGAATATCATTAATTGGTTTACTAGAAATACCTGTGAATATTTCACGGTTTTCCTATTTAAATTTTCTGATTGACCTTAATTCTTAAGTTAATGATTGAATAAGCTCATGGTGATTTTTATGACATTAAAATGTCGTTAAATATTTGAGTTTAAGAACTTTAACAAAATATTGCAATAACAATCATAAATATGAATGCTGGTCATTATTTCTAACCTTTAGCACTCTGCATTATTAATATTATTTCCTTTTCCACTGCATTATTTCTCAATTGTGGTAACCTTATTGTTAATCTCATTCTGTTGCCACAGCAGGATATGACAACACAATTCTGAAATTCAAACAAATTCAGTGGTAGGATAAACTGTTTGCACAGCAAATGAAATCAGATACAGAGTGATAAAGATTAAGAAGTAAAGTGGTACAAATGAAAAGATTTGAAATTGACAACTATTTCCATTTCACTGGAACAGACATTAAACACTTCTATCTTCTTTCTTTTTTCATTTTCTCAGTGAAACCAAGTAGTGTCTTTGATATGTCTTTTCTATCTTTCAACTTGATCAAAATGGAATAGCCCATTATTTACGAGGTAAAATCTTTGTCAATTTGATGCCAAAAATGATAAAATTTTGAATCTTTATTCCACATAAACTTTGCAAAGTAATCATCCATCATATCCCAATTTGTTGCATTGTTTTGATTTGCAACTTTGCCATATAGCCTCCACAGGATTTGTGGTTGGGGGCTCAAAATCATAATAGCACCAACCACACACATTCATTCTGATGCGACAATAACTTAGTGGATTAAAGCATTGGTTTGTGAATTTGGTGTATTTAGTAATTTAGTAATTGTGAGTTCAATCCCTGGGTCAGGCTGTATATATTTGAACTCAGTTGAAATGGGGTGAGCAATAACTGAGAACTAAGAACTTAAGATATCTCTGGACCTGGACAGTGGAACAAGAACAATCTACCCCTATAAGGTAAAATATATACATAAATAGTTCAGTTTGAAATTCATTGACAGTTACCCAGATTGTCAATCACCTGGATGCTGAAGGGCACAATGGCTGATACATTGTGATAACAACAACAAAAATGGGGACAATAGTTCATATGTAAATACTTTGATAAAATATGCATTTGAAAAAGGACTAAAAAAAAGAATGTTATATTTTCATAACTGATTAAATTGCAATAGTGGTGCAAAGTGCTAACAGAGCATTTCAAACACTACATGTGAATGTGGGTGCTTGACAGACAAGCAAAAAACGATATTGATGGAAAGTGTTAGATAGAGATGCATTTGTCTATTGTATAAAGTAATCCTTGTGCAGTCATTACCATGTAATATGTAATATTACTGAACTAGAAAAAAGTGTAATATAGTAATTGAAAGGAATCGACCTTAGAATGAAAATTGTAAAACATTTTTTTCTATTGCGCAATATTTCTTTTGATTATGCAAAGTTTGAAAAATAACTGAACAAATAGTACAAAAAATACTAATCTCTCATAAGTGAGTAACAGTTGCCAAATATTACTACTAAGCCCAATGGTACTTACTATTTTTAAAAATTTTCTAGTTTGTCAAAAATGATGGCGTATATGAAAATATTTTGTTAAGTTTGTAGGGGAGTTAACTCATCTACAAACTTAAAATATCATTTTCATATAAGCCATCAATTGTAGAAAAAATAATAAAATAATTGGAAAAACAGGCCATCATTTTCCATAATTTTGTAGCAAACTGTCACAAATTCATAGAGCCATAAGTTCAAATAAATGCAACTTCCATTTCATCGGCTTCCTCCCCTTTTGTTCAGTGCCACTGACTTTATATATACCTGAAGGTAGGTACACTAATCTATAGCCAGCACATCCTATAAACCGTATAGGTGGCACATCCAGGCTATTCCATCAACTGTTTTCTGCTATAAACAGTGGAATGAATCTGCCCTGGTTTTTCTTTATATCATAGAGCCAAAGGTTTTATGGTATAAAGAAGCAGGTACATGCACTCAGCCATTTTGCAGCTAAGTGGATTTCTTCTGCACATATTTCTTGAGTGATAAAAGTTTGGGGTTCTTTCAGTTTGTTTTCTTCTGTTCATTTTCTGTCATTTATCTCCAGCTTATATAATATATTTTTCCAATTATTATATAAATATGTAGTATTTCTGGGGGATCAGCTTATTACTTAATAACAACAGAAAAACGATCCCCCACTTTATATCCAGTATAATCTTATATGGATAATAATTTACCTTTGTTGTTGAAAAAGATGGCCTATTTTCCTATTATTAGGATTTCACATGTGAGTCTTTAAACATATTTTCCCAATTATTATATAAATATCTAGTATTTCTGGAGGATCAGCTTATTACTTAATAACAACAGAAAAACGATCCCCCACTTTATATCCAGTATAATCTTATATGAATAATAATTTACCTTTGTTGTTGAAAAAGATGGCCTATTTTCCTATTATTAGGATTTCCCATGTGAGTCTTTAAACATATTTTCCCAATTATTATATAAATATCTAGTATTTCTGGAGGATCAGCTTATTACTTAATAACAACAGAAAAACGATCCCCCACTTTACATCCAGTATAATCTTATATGAATAATAATTTACCTTTGTTGTTGAAAAAGATGGCCTATTTTCCTATTATTAGGATTTCACATGTAAGTCTTTAAACATATTTTCCCAATTATTATATAAATATCTAGTATTTCTGGAGGATCAGCTTATTACTTAATAACAACAGAAAAACGATCCCCCACTTTACATCCAGTATAATCTTATATGAATAATAATTTACCTTTGTTGTTGAAAAAGATGGCCTATTTTCCTATTATTAGGATTTCACATGTAAGTCTTTAAACATATTTTCCCAATTATTATATAAATATCTAGTATTTCTGGAGGATCAGCTTATTACTTAATAACAACAGAAAAACGATCCCCCACTTTACATCCAGTATAATCTTATATGAATAATAATTTACCTTTGTTGTTGAAAAAGATGGCCTATTTTCCTATTATTAGGATTTCACATGTAAGTCTTTAAACATATTTTCCCAATTATTATATAAATATCTAGTATTTCTGGAGGATCAGCTTATTACTTAATAACAACAGAAAAACGATCCCCCACTTTACATCCAGTATAATCTTATATGAATAATAATTTACCTTTGTTGTTGAAAAAGATGGCCTATTTTCCTATTATTAGGATTTCACATGTAAGTCTTTAAACATATTTTCCCAATTATTATATAAATATCTAGTATTTCTGGAGGATCAGCTTATTACTTAATACCAATAGAAAACTGATTCTCTACTTTATGTCCATTCTACTATATACCATGTCCTTTCAGGATGTTGCCAATCATGGCTCTCCACAATTTCCTGTCCTTTGTAACTCTTAATAAATTTTGTCTTTTTGTTATCTCTACTAAACCTTGCTTCACCATCCATTTACTCAAGCTTGCTAGTTAGGTTATGCACTGTTTTCCTCTGTTCCTCTTGCCTTAAATCTATCCCACGAGTATCAAAATTTCCAAGCCCTCTTTCCTCATTAGAAATTTCAACTGTCTCTTCCTGGTGTTAAATATAACTGTCCTTTTTGTTTTCATTTTCTCTCAAATATTGTCAATGCTACCATGTTCAGTCCATTGTATTCTCAGCATCCTTCTGTAGAACCACAGTTCTAGTGCTTCAAGTCTCTTTCTCATCTGTGTAGAGATGGTCCAGCATTCACTACCATATAGGAGGACCGATTAATACAATTTACACATGCTGTCAAAAATTATGGCCTATTTGTTAAGTTCTTACAGTTATTAGACTTGCATGTGTGAGTTTTATTTTTCCAATTATTATTGTTTTTATTTTGTTGGCTCCAATTGGTGTAGGAATTACTGCAAAAACATCCCCTCTCCAAATTTATAGGAAAACCATACAGTGCATTCTGGGATGTCTTCCTAGCCAATAAAATAAAACATTTCTTGGTCTCATCTGCTATATTTCTGTTCTTTCTTGTCTTGAAGTAAGAACTCTGCAATCACTAGTCTGTATCTCTTTTGTGTGTTAACACCATCCTTAGTTTGTGAAATTTTTGCCTCATTACTGTTGCTTTTTCTACTTTTGTCTTGCATATGTTTGCTTAGTACTATTTTTGCCCTGTTCTTTTCATTCTTTGGTTATTGTTTACTGCAAACTTTGTGGATTCTGTTTGTTGGGCATTTCTGACAATTACATTTAACCATGTCCAATTACAGAATGTATTCTTTTTTTGTGAGTTAATTTTTTCACCCCTGACTTTGTAAACATCTTTGTACAGTCAGCTATTGCCTGGTGAATTTTTTAAAATGTTTTGCATGTCAATTTAGTAATTAAAAATACAGAAGATTTTTATTTTTTTTTAAACTAATTATTATTTAAGTTTTAAAAGCTGAAAAATTGAAATACTGTTCCATATATATACTAATTCAGTATCTGGTAGCTATAATTAATGGTATCTACTAATTCAATATCTGGTAGCTAAAATTAATGGTATCTACTAATTCAGTAGATGGTAACTATAATTAATGGTATCTACTAATTCAATATCTGGTAGCTAAAATTAATGGTATCTACTAATTCAGTAGATGGTAGCTATAATTAATGATATCTACTAATTCAATATCTGGAAGCTATAGTCTAAGGAAACTTGAAAATATCTTTTCCTACTGACCTCATATTTTCTGATTGAATTCATATATTCATATTCATAAGTATTTTTAAGATGGAAATTGAGTTAATTTTGCTTTCTGGATGATTTAGAGCTTATGTTAAATATCGGCAAAAAGGTTCAGTAATTTTACATGAAATGAATGACAGAAGTAATGATTGAACAAGGAGAACTTATATAAAAATGTCAAAATAACAGGTTTTGTAATGTTTTCAAATGGTGAGTAAGTGGTGGGTGTTTAAAAAAATCCCCTATAAATCACTGATATTCCCAACTACACTTTTATGCCCTGATTACTAAATTTATTATCAGGATTGCATCCTAAGTATTTAAATACCATTTGCTAAATTGTTTCTGTAGGATTATTAAAAGTACCACCACCACCACTATTACCATTTTACTACCATTTATACCATCTCAAGAAAAAAAAAATATTTAAACCTTTTTTTTTTATTTAAGAAAAAAACAACAAAAAACCTTATCACCACAGAAAAAAAAAAGGTAAATTTAGCATCAAAAATATTTTAAAGGAATTCAAATCATTTTTGTGGGATAATATTTGGAAATGTTTTATATATTGGTTTTTGTTCTGAATCACTTACGACAATCAAGTTCATCAGAGGTATCCGGGCAGTTGACAACCCCATCACATTTAAGGTGCTCGTCAATACATAGACCCCCTTCACATCTAAATTGACCGGGCTGGCAAGGTACGGATTCTTAAAATGTTGCAACAACAGCAGCAGAGACAGAAAAAAAAAGTTGTCCGGTGTTAACGTTAAAGGAAAAGAATCAAGTTAATCAACAAAACAGTTTGACATCTTTCGGTTTTTGTTTCTTTTTCATTGCTAACAAATTAAAAAGGATATCTTTTAAATGTCAGTGAAATATAAGGAAAGAAGATAAAAAAAGGGTCAACATAATGTCTGTTACTTACTTTTTTTCAATATATAAAATCATTTGTACTATTTACATAAGTTTGATTAATACAAATAAACTGCAGTTTAATTTGGTAAATTAAAGAATGCTGTTGGTAATGTGCATTGGATTTCATGATATTCTTTTTTTTAATATCTGATGTCTATTATAATTGACTTATAAAAAACAGTTAAATACTTGTATTTAACTAGTATTGAATAAAATGTGCTGTCTGTTTATTTATATTTATATTTTTTATTTATATTAATTTTCTGTATGTAAAAAAACTAAACAAAGTGACTCTTGAACCCACTATCATCAGCCAAACTATTATTTATATATGTGCAACTGTAAATTTGAAAAAAAAATATATAAAAATGAAAATTCTATCCTATATAAATAAACAGACAGCACATCTTATTCATATAGGATAGAATTTTCATTTTTATATATTTTTTTCAAATTTACAGTTGCACATATATAAATAATAGTTTGGCTGATGATAGTGGGTTCAAGAGTCACTTTGTTTAGTTTTTTGTTCTTTTTACATACAGAAAATTAATTTTTTTAGATATAATGTAAAGCACTTATTTTAAATAGAATAAAAGGTAATTTATTTCAAGTCATAAAATACATGAAGGAGTGCTAAAAGATTTCCAGCCAGACTGATAAGGGATCCCTACAAAAACTCTAATTTTAGTTAGATTTTGGAAAGTGTGTTGGGCAAAGAAATTTTCAGCACTCCCCTTATGTGCATAACTGTGATATATATATATATATATATATATATATATATATATATATATATATATATATATATATTGAGAGGATTAAATGACAATGTGGAAAAAGTTTACTTGTGATGCATTTCATCCTTCAGGACTTCATTGGACTAAACGCATCACAGGTAAACTTTTTCCACATTGTCATACAGTTTCCCCAATATTATTCTTGATATATAAAAATATATATTGTTATCTCATATGTATGTATGTGTGTGTGTGTGTGTGTGTGTGTGTGTGTGTGTATATATATATATATATATATACACACACACACACACATGCACACTGTTCAGTGTGTGTATCTGGTTGAAGCTCTGAAAATTAATTAAATATATAAAATTGTTTTTTTTTGTGTGTGCAAATATGTAAAACTGAGATATTGAATCAATGTGGTTTTATTATTTTTGTCAAGTGTCTTATATCTTAGCATTTCTTGATTAATGGAGATAACTAATTTGTATATTAAGATTTAAATATCAAATTAAAAAAAAAAAGTGTTTTGTTATTTAATTCCAATTTGGCTTTTTGTGATCTTTATAAATAAGCAATTCTTTTGTTGATGGTATTTATAATATAATTTAATATAATATATTGTTTAATTATTCAAACAAAGTCATTTTCTGCCTTGAAAATTTGATTTTTCATCAGGATCTCAATCTAAACTCATATTTTCAATTTTTGTTTAGACTAAAAATAGCTTTGGACAAATTACAATTGATTTCAAGAAGAAAACATCAAAGGAAAACTTTTGCAAATAATATTTTTCAGAAACTTTTAGATTAATTGTTAATATTCATTGACATTTTTTTTATTGATCGGTATTTTTCTTTCTTCGTTATACAATGAAACCATCAAGATATGAAAGAAACAACAACAATGATGATAACTGTGCTTATCTATAAATATCTATATTAAGAGTATCCAATTGCATTATGATTGTCAAAGATTTGTTGATTTATAATAAAATAAAGCTTCTATTTAAACAAATAATTTAATTACTAATATAAGAAAAATATAGTAGAAAGATAAATACAGACTCCATTAGCAGGTCTAATTCTGGTCTCCTTATATGAAGCAAGGTCAGCATAATTTTTAGTATCTTAGTAAAGCTTAAACTATCAATAATTTGTATGATCAATGTTTGCTTACATAACCTAATGATGAAAAAAGCATTTGTTTTACATAAATATTTATTTTTCAAAATGACCTTGTCAATGCAATTAATTTAGTAGTGAATATTTATCACAGATCCTGATCAAACATTATACAACAAAAATTTCAGATCAAAATGTAACATTGCAGATTTTTTAAATTCACTTTCATGTATGTTTAAAAAAATCTTATTCTTAATTCAAAACAAAATTTATTTTATAAATAAAGAAAGCTTTTCAAACTGACTTAAGTTAGATCAAAGGTCATAATAAATTCTCTATTGAAAACTAAAGTCATTCTTGAAAAATTAGTATGTTAACCCTTATTATTGTAGTGTTTTATTAGTTAGAATTATTTATTCATGATATAAATATTTAATACCTCAATCTTTTTTAAATGTTGGTAAGTAAAAGACTCAAACTATGTAAGAGTTAAAGACAAATTGATGTGAGCTGAAACTTTAAAATTTCAAGAGAAAAATCATTAAAAATAAAACAATTCTTATTTTTTCTCCCAGAAGAGTGTAAAAAAATAAATAAATAAAAAAAAAAAAAATTGATATATCTTCTTTCATTAGATTTCAATAGCATTTAAAAAATTTCCATTGGAAATAGCAAATATAAAAAGCATTGTCAAAACTCTGTTTGTTAAGAAGAAAATGAGACAACAGAAAAATGCAAAATTTTGTACAGCATTACTGTCATATAAAAAAATAAAAAACAATATCAGTAATTTTAGAATTTGTTTTAAACTTGTTGATATATTTAAGATTTGTAAAGTGTTAAGGTTTAATTGTATTTGGTTGGATAAAAGTTTTCTGTTTTTATTATTAGATGACATTAGAAGCATTTAATTTTAACTAATTTCATTAAAAAAGATTACTTTTGATTGCATTCTAACAAATGTTGCATCAACATGCCTTTAAAAACACGTTTAAAATTGGCATATTTGAGTATATTGTTTCTAAAGATGGAGAGAAGATACATGTAGGCTTTTTTTTAGAGAAGGAATAAACCTTTCTGCTTTTTTATTTTAAGGTATAAATGTGAAAAAGAAAAAAATTTGTAGGGTTTATGGAGAAGATTCTGTGATATGATTGAACATATAAAAAGAGGTTTGCAAAATTTTATGCTGAAGTTTTCTTGCTGAACAATGATTCACTGTCAGGGAGACTAATTGAGGTTGATAACGATTAAATAAAGATATTACTTTCAAACAATTAATTTTATATGATGTGAAAGATAGCCAATGTAAATAAAATATCTAAGTGCTGAAAATCATCAGTATATGCTTATGTTAGCAATTTTGATGTATGACTCCCACATTAATAAAAAAAATTTCCTAACAGACTGTATGGAACTACTTAAACTATCCCACTTGTAAAAAATAAGGAAATTATATTCAGGGAATAATTATTGTAGATTAGCATCTCTTAGCCCTTCCTCAAGTCATGGCATTTATCAGAATCAAAAAATATTGACCTTTTATTGATGCAGAAGTAGGATCCTGTTCATAATATCTGTGAAGTGTAAAATTAATTCCCGACATTTTACAGAGTTATAGGACCAAACTTTGTTTACAAATGTTAAATTTGAAACTGTACTTATGTGATTGATATCAGCATATTTATTTTTTTTCTTTTAATTTTCTGAATTTTTCATAACTCTTTTGTGGAAAGAGGTTCTGAAGTACATTACCAAACATTGGGGAATAATAATTATTTATTTTAGGTGAAAAATAAACGGACATATGCATTTTATTAATTTATGTAATTATTTGTTTAATTAAAAATCCGTTTGTTGTTTTATTTTTACTTAATAAACCGTACAACATGTTTATATTAATCAATATTTACGCTGTGACAAAGTTTAAGAAAAATGTAAGGGAAGTAACTCTAATTTACTGCTGACGTTATAGGCATCTAAAAATGTTTTTCATTAAGAACATTGGTTTTAACTTTGGAGCAATCAAGTATATTGCTGACTCTTATTTATTCATGTCTTGACATTGTAATTATTCTTAAGTATTTTTTAAGCACTAAGGTAATCAGAATAAAAGAAAAATGCATTTTTGTTGAATTCATTGACTTAATGGTAAAAATTATATTAAAAACAATCAAAAAGATTAAACAAAAAGAAATCAGTAATGAAGAACAAAGAAGGATTAAATAAAAGAAAAAAAGAAATATAACACACATCAGAATTAATCAAAATTTGTGAAGGTAACACATATTATATTGTATACTGTTAACTAAAATTACAATTAATTAATCAATGACAGCACAAAATACCAATTTTTTGAGTGTTTAAACCTGCAATCATAATAATAATATATGTTATTAAATGAAACATTAATTTTTTACTTTTATTTCTTTCATTTTAATTTCAGTTGCTTTTCATCACAACTGCTTACACTGTCAGTTTATGGCAGTTAGTGTACAATATCGATTGAAAATAAAGAATAAATTTCAGGTGAAATTTGAACTCCCATCCCTTTTGCTTCAGAAAGGCTCCCTATGTATGGCAGCTACTCTCCTGATTGACATACGGAAAATCACATCTAACCGTTAACTCATTCTATATCCCACCACTTCTGATCTCTTGGCACAATATTTGCTATTCTTTTATGTGCACTCATAGTATCAATAGTAACAATAGTATCTGCATTCTATTTATTAGACCAATATTAACATAATATTCAATTCCAACTTTTAGATATGGTAATACTTAGCTCAGTACTCCAATTATATCAGTATATGAATAAGCTTTTCACTTTTTATGTGAAAAATATATTATCGTACTCTGTTGGAAGTCTAATACTTTAACTCAAACAGAAATGTCCTCTTTGACATCCACAGCTCATATGACAAAAATAAACCTTTAATTTTATCCACTTCTGGAATACTGTGCAAAAATACCAGGGTCATAAAAAAACATCTGACCAATCAGAAAAAAAAACCATGCAGTTGTTTCTGAGCCACCGACTCATTATAAATCCAACACTGATTTCACCCATAAAGGCAGATGCAACTTGGCAGGCATTGGCGACAGACCTCATGGCAGACAACTTAATCAAATGCAGCAGACTACACAACAGCCCAGGCCATCAGTAGTAACATCATAGCACTCCATTCAGCAGTGGCAAAACCTGCAACTTTTGACTACTACAATGTGATAATTTGGGAAATATTTCTCCCATGGTTATCTCACTCAACTACATATGTGCATTGATTTTCTTGATTACTGCCTTGTGCTATACCTCGAACAAACTCTCAGTTTTCCATGAAGGATAATGCAGATTGAACAAATGATCAAACCCTGTAAATCACATGAAATAATAACTCTTTTACTTATCTTAACCATGTCATATCTTCATTTGCTGTTTTGTCACTTTCACTTTCTTTGTTATTGGTAAGGTCACTTTTTCAGTATTAAATTTATCATATTTCCGTATTGTTCCAATTGTTATATACTATTTTCTAATTAAAAAAAAAAACAAACTCTAAAGATATATAAATTATATTCAAATATTTACAAGAATTGTCAACTAATTATTCTTCATATATTTTTTAGTTCCATGAACCCCACAGCACATTAAAATGCCATATAATCAAAAAATAAATAATCCTTTCATTCATTTATATTTGTTCTTTGTAATGAAAGATGAACATGACTTCATCTGAAGTCATGCTCGACTGATTTTCCTGGATTCAGAAGCAGGATATTTTTGAGACATCTGGAGACAGACTGGGATGTAATGGATGACCAGAAGGCTCTACAAGTCACACTATGCCCTTCAAATTCCATAATGTGTTGCTGGTAGGTTATAAGAGTGCTCCACTTCCTGATTTGGGATTAGTGTTGTTGTCCTCCAAGAGTAGTTGTTAACCATGTCTAAAAAGTTAAATCTGATCTGCTCTTTACTGATAACTGTGACAAGATGAATTCTTGCCTTTTCTCAGATTATTAAGGTGAAAAGGACACAAACTTATCTTAGTGGGAATTTAAACAGTTTGCTAATTCAAATTTCCATACAGTTAATCATTAAGCCACAAACACAGCCTTTAATAAAAATGGATTCTTTTAATAAAGGAGGAAACAATCATATTCCCTTTTTTTAATGAAAATTATTGCGAAATTTGAAGCGAATTGTACTTGATTACACAATATACTTATTTGTTGTATTTTTAACTTCCTAAACACTCAAAAATAATGTGAAATTGTGATGCCTTTTTGGCTAGAAGAAAGAGTGATTATTGATGAAATAAAGGAAATAAGAACAGAAACAAAGATTTATATAATCAAAAAGAAATTTGGACAAATCACAGAACTAAAACTGAATCAACAATGAAGACAAAACAAAAATGTCCTCAACAGGTGAGTAAATATACATAAAAGAAAGAAAAATAATTAGCATTAAAAAAATAATATATGGTGTGTGTGTGTGTGTGTGTGTGTGTGTGTGTGTGTGTGTGTGTGCATATATATATATATATATATATATATATATAAAATGAGATAGGTGGTGAAATCATGGTAGCAGGAAGGCTGGTTTTCTTGCAAAATTTTATCTGACTAGTGAACCAAATGATTACAAAAATGGTTTGTCTATGAAACATGGTAATAATAGTAATTTCCCAACAAGGAAATATTTAGCATTCACTGACCAAGCTGCAGTACTACTTTTGATTAAAATTTATAAAATCTTTCTTTTAAAATGCTTCTTTTAGGAAAATAGGTTTCTCAAGTCCAGTAGCTATTATAGATCTTTCCAGTATTGATGAGAGTTTCATTCCTAACCTTTTGTTTGAAGTTGTGTGGAATGTTAACATCTTGATTATGTCATTATTTTCTTTTTGCAGATGTAGTTAAATATGTATATGAAGACAAAACATTACAAATTAGTTGCTCAAAAATATTATATGCAAAATAATTCATAATTTAATGTTTACTTAGGGAGAAGCTAAAGAAATAATTTTTTGTCAGTTCTAAACATGTCCTTATGTGCAAACAGTGAAAAAGAGATAATTCTTAACATATATGTTGTCATACATTGGATATGTACATTAGCTATACGATTTACAAAGCTTACAAGATTATATGATTCATTTATTTTATATTTTTTTTATTGGGATTCATACTTAGGAAATGTAAAAATGTGGAATTGAAGAGCACAGTATTTCCAAGTTAATATTTTTAGGCATTTTTTCTCATTGAAAAATTAGCCAGTTAAACTGACCTGTGTTTTAGTTGGCATTTCAAATTATCATTAATGCAAGGGACATTTTTAGACATGTACAAGAACTGAAATCACAATAACACATGCACAGAGACAAAGACAAAAATAATTTCCAGAGAAACAAAATAAATTTAGATTTAAATAAAAACAAAACAAATTGAAAGACATTGAAAAAAAAAAAATAACAGGCATAAATCAGTTACAACAAAAAATATTTATACTTGTAGACAATGATAAAAAAGAATTGTTTTTTAAAAATTAAAAACATGGAAATTCAAAAATAAAATTTAAAATGAGTAAATGAAAAAAACAAATCACAAAGCAACACAAAAGAAACAGTTTAGATGCATTTTTTCTAGTTCTAAGAAAAGTAAGAATTTATTTTTTATTTTTTGTTTTCAAGCAATAAGTCTTCTTTGTCAAGAGAATCTGAGAAGGAACTATACTGGAGCTCTTCAAATGTAAAGTTAAAAAATAGTTTCCATTTAACAGTTATATATTTGTTGATGATCTTCATAATAAAAAAGAAATTCAGAATGTTTAGTAAAATAATCAAAGCTAATAACATCACAGTTTGAACAGTAGATATATTTCATGTCAGTTTTGGACATTTAATTAATAATATAAACAGACTAAACAAAAAGAAAAGGCTGGATATTTATTTAATTAATATTATTTTAATTTTATTTATTAATTATTAACAAAAAGTGTAGAAATTTCATAATGTATTTTTAGCAATGTAGGAACTGAATATAGTCATTTGGATGTATTAATACAGAAAAAGGAGTTTAATCCAAGCTTGAGTGATTTCTAAAATATTTTTCCTCAGGGAATTTGATGAAAACAAAAATAGTAAAATTGTATATAAATAACTGAAAATTAAGTTTAATCATAGAGACAGACAGATACAGAAAATAGTTCAAATGAAGATAAAAGAAAGAAAGAAAGAAAGAAAGAAAGAAAGAAAGAAAGAAAGAAAGAAAGAAAGAAAGAAAGAAAGAAAGAAAGAAAGAAAGAAAGAAAGAAAGAAAGAAAGAAAGAAAGAAAGAAAGAAAGAAAGAAAGAAAGAAAGAAAGAAAGAAAGAAAGAAAGAAAGAAAGAAAGAAAGAAAGAAAGAAAGAAAGAAAGAAAGAAAGAAAGAAAGAAAGAAAGAAAGAAAGAAAGAAAGAAAGAAAGAAAGAAAGAAAGAAAGAAAGAAAGAAAGAAAGAAAGAAAGAAAGAAAGAAAGAAAGAAAGAAAGAAAGAAAGAAAGAAAGAAAGAAAGAAAGAAAGAAAGAAAGAAAGAAAGAAAGAAAGAAAGAAAGAAAGAAAGAAAGAAAGAAAGAAAGAAAGAAAGAAAGAAAGAAAGAAAGAAAGAAAGAAAGAAAGAAAGAAAGAAAGAAAGAAAGAAAGAAAGAAAGAAAGAAAGAAAGAAAGAAAGAAAGAAAGAAAGACATACATACATACATACATACATACATACATACATACATACATACATACATACATACATACATACATACATACATACATACATAAGGACAGATACTGACAATCATACAGAAGTTGCATAATTATGTTGGACAAATATTACAAACAGTGATATTCTAAGATTTGTTTGGACAAGTGAATTCATTCTTTGTATTGTACAGAATGACCTATTCTACAGCTTTCTTCTGGTGTGTAATCCATAAAAAAAAGAGTCGTCCTTTTTTTCTTTTTTGGCAAACAGAAAATACTAGCTCATAAATAATACATTAAACACTGTAGAATAGATTTGCTGAAATATTGTGATAACAACAATGACAGCACAAAGAATTTGTTCAATTGAATTTGTTCAAACAACTGAATAAGTTCAGACAAATCTTTTAACAAGATTTTTCGAAACTTTGTTTCTGATATTGTTACCACAATATTTTGGCTGATCCATTCTACAGCCTTCTTCAGGTGTATAATTTATAGGGAAAGTTAAAGGATTTTTTTTTTTTTTACAGAATAAGATAATGGATATAAAATAGTAGGTAACATCAATCACCTAGTTGAATAATTAGAAAATAATAAAAAAATATTTTAAAGGTTTCTGTTATTTGATATACTAAGCAAGAAGTGTGATTGTCATTAGCTCAGAAAGTGGAATTCACATGCTAAGTTCAATTTCTAGTTGTTTCTGTTTTGTTCACATTGCACTAATACACTTGGTAAAGCTATGAATCCATCTTTTCCAGGTATAGGTTAAATACCAGGGCAGATTAAGCTCTCTTGCCTTGAGGTGGCAACCAGTGTAGGAGAAGGAAATCTCTGAATTCAAAACAAGTCTGAAGTGGGATGGGCTCCATCAAGCTGTTATGTGCTAGACACACCACTGATACTATAGCTGCACTACATGTGATGCCCTAATAACCCTAGTGGGTTATGGGAATTGTGTTCAAATTATCTGAAAATGTCTTCAAACTATCTTTATTTTTATAAATGGATGAAACACAATCAGATGTAGAATAGATTGGCTGAAATGTTATAGTATTCCCAAGCAGTGTTTGTGACCCAAATGAGCAAGTTTGTCTCAGTGTCTGGGTGCCTCAGCTAAAGCAGGATATTTCTGACTCAAAACGTTCTGCTGCTTTGATTCCTGGGCAACAGCCTCATTTAGTAACCCTCTATCTTAAGTGGCTCTTAGCTTTGTATTTAGCAAAAATTAGTAAAAAAACAAAAAAACATTAGCAACACAAAGAATGAGTTCAATTGTCTGGACAAAGCTTGGAATGTTAATGATTCTTAAAATTAAAGACAGAATCCTGACACAAAGAATTATATTGGAAATCATTATGTTCAAAATAATCTCTTTTTTCTAGCCATTTATTATAAAAAACATTGTTGGATTTCATTAGTAAAAAATGTAACGCAATATCATGAAAATAATGAGGAACGAAAGATAAAATAAGCAAAATATTATTTTTTAGTTATTTTCCGTAAAACATTTAAGTCAGTTTCAAGGTTTAGTGACAGAATTAGTTACAGATTTTTAATGAAATAACTCATTAAAATATACATATTAACAAAAATAAATTAATTCCCATACATAACAGCCAGTCAAGAGATAGACAGAAGTACAAACTTGTAATAATTATTACTTTTCCAATAAAATTAATTTTAAAATATTAATCAAAATAGCCATTGTTTTTTTTATTCAAAGGTACTATTTAATTGTGTATTTTGTTAAAAAATAAACATTTTCCACTGTATAAAGTGCATCTTTGTATAAAATAAATAAAATTAAGTTTTTTTTATTATATAAGATGAATCCTTGTATAAAATGGAATAACATTTTATTGTACAAGATGCATCTTTGTATAAAAAAATATACTGATGTAAATTTTTTTTATTGTATAAAATGCATCCTAGTATAAAATAACACTTTTATTCCAGAACTTACACCTTTGTATAAAATAACATTTAATAATACTTAGTATAAATGATGTACCTTTGTATAAATCAATTCATTCTCTGATGAAGATTTAATAAAAGTAAAACATGTTACATTTATAAACATTTCCTATTTATTCCTCATCCTATCATAAATCAATAAATAAAGATGTAACCTTGTAGAAAGTGGGTAAGCTTAAATAATAATCTTTACAGTATAAAACATGCCTTTGTATAAGAAATTTCAAGTTTTCTTTTTTAAGTTAAAGAAATTACACTATTAAAATAAAATTTGACAACAGTGTCACAGTAGAAGAGAGAGTGACTTAATTGTTACACACTTTAGAAATAAAAAAGTATTAAAAATTAGTTTTAAATATTTAACAAAAATCTTTTTAAATTACTGTTGAATAATAAATATTTATGACTTTTGATATATAAAATATAAATTTTAAACTTTATGGTTTTACAAAAGTACATCTTATACACAAGAAGTGTAATTAAATTAAATTGAATGAATCGTTTTATGTATATCTATTCAAACAGAAGGCAAATATACATTGGCTAGTTAGCCTGAAAGTGGAATTTACGGATAAAAACTGAGTACAAAGATCTTTTTATTTTTATCTCAGATATTTTTCAGGGTTTAAGAACAAATAAGGTATAAGAACAGGGATGTATGGTGGAGTAATGGATAGTGGCCCAGATTGAAGAATTGGAGAGCCGAGTTCAAATTCCACTCAAGTTCATTACATTAACCTATGTGCTAATACCACCAGGAAAGGAATTAATCCATCTCTTTGCCCAGTTATGGGAAAATAGGACAGACTGGGTGTTGGGTGGTAACCTATCTAAGAGAAAGACAACGCTGAATTTGAAACCTGAAAGCCTAGTATACAAACCAAGGGCAACCCACACCATATTCTGTTCTTTGGTTGTTGGTCAAGAGTTTGGAGAGGAGATGGGTGCCACCCAACTATGTGAAAGCTCACTGAATGAATCATGAGGAAGAAGACAAAAGTCTGTTTCTTCTGTCCTTAGGTCCACCTGACAATTGAAGCAGTCAAGAGAACAAAAAGAAAAAGAAAGGTTTATATAGGGAACAACTGTGATTTACATTGGCTCAATTGAAGTTTGGTTTCATTGTAGAAGAGATTTTACAATGGAATTAATGAGAATTAATATAATTCAAGAATACTGATCTCTTTTATATACAGTTATTTCTTAGTGGCTTTATTGTCTTGCTTGTGGTGAAATGATTAAAAAAAAAATCTGAATTTCTCCTGCCTGAAATTATACTATCTGAAATTAACAAAAAATAAAGGAAAATTAACTTTGTAAACATGATGCATCAGAAAAATGAAGTAAAAAGAAAAAAAAAACATTGACATGTAAATCTACATACCACATCCATATTCATCAGATGCATCTGTACAATCAACATGGCTGTCACAACGCTTCATTTCATTTACACAGCTTCCATCTCCACATCGGAATTCAGTAGCAGCACAAAGTGCTGAAAATTTTAAAAAAATAAAAAAACATTATCAAATCAAATCAAGAATGTACTGTCTTACAATAATTTATGATAAAAATCTATGTTTAATAAGTTTCCTTCAAATAACCCTGTAGCAAAAAATGAAAAATACAAAAGAACTTAAAAGCTAAAGCTGATTGGCTTTAAAGGGTTATAAATACAGATAAACCTCATCTACAGACCCTCCCTCCCCATCAACGAACTTTGGATGCAATGGACAAAATTTGCAGGCAAAATAAAAAAAAGTTATGCAGGAAAAAAACTTCCAAATCATCAGTGATTTATTTCCAAAATTTGCAGGCTTAGAGGAACGAGTTGTATTAGTTTTCAAAGTGACCACTTGGTGGTGGTTGCTGGCCTTTCAATTGTAAACAAAGATGGGTGTACAGTATATGAAGTATAATACATTAGCATGAGAAAGTAGTTGTAATCTATTATTTTTGTTATTTTTATTAATATATCTACATTAAGTATATATTTATTTATGCCATATATACATGTTTATAGTATTTATATTATAACTACTGGTAGTTACTATAGTAGCTTTATAACTTAAAAATAATCCCTCTCCATCTACGAACAATCAGCTTTAATGGACCCACCCATCCCCCCTATTAGTTGGTTGATGAGGGGTTTGGCTGTACAGGCAAACCCTGCTATATACTATGGGCAATCTAATTACCATAATTTGGAAAACTATTTCCTATTTTACATGTTTAATAAAACAGTTATCTAAAGATCTTTTTAAAAATTTCTGGAAAATGTGAGTAAAATTACCTCAAAATTTGACCCTCCACTCATGTTTGGAACTTGGTTAAACTGATGTAAGCAGAGGATCAGATTAGGTTATACCTTAGTAATGTTCACAGAAAATATCAAGATAATTTTGAAAGTTCAAGGATTCATTGAAATTATTTCCATTGATCCTGTTAATTGAGTAATACAACTTTATCTTGGGTAAGTAAAAATTAGGATAAATTAATTGAATAAAGTGGATTTTGATTGTAATCTCAAATAGTTCAAATGAGATTGTTTGATAGTGTTGGGATACAAAAAGCAATTATCTCCCTTTGGTCGAGAGAGTCAAATGATAGCCACTTAGTGACATCACTTCATACTGTGACAAAAGTGGTCAGTCCATTTTGATTGGTTTACAATGGTCAAATAAAGCAGTCATGTATTTGGCTCAGGCTTCTTGGCTTGAGCTGAGCCTAAATCTGTTTCCCCCAGTAGCTTACAAATCCATGGCATCATTTCCCTTTGGGAATATATCTTCCCCAGATATAGAAAGAAACTCTAGCTTGCAGTTCTCAATATCATTGTAAATCCCGGTGTCACTGAATTAATAGCTCCATGAAAAAATATTCCATTATATTTGTATCCTTGTCAATGCACTTAACCAAATGTTTCTCTATATGCCATATAAATTGAATATTACACAGTGAAAATTTCTGATCAAAATTCAGCTAAAACCATATAAGGCTACAGATTTAATGATCTATCCTGGTATTTTATATTTGACAAATTGCATAGTAAAGCATCTACCCCAAATGTAACATTGATGAAAAAAAAAAAAAAAAAAAAAATATGTCTATCAAATAAGCAAATAAAGAAATAATCATGGGCATATGAAATAATATGATGATTAAGATGAATTAAGATTTATTTCAATCCACATGCAAAGAAATAACATTCACTTACGACAATCCTCTTCATCACTACCATCTGCACAGTCTCGACGATTATCACAGTAGCTACTATAAGGAACACAGTCTCCAGATCGACATCTGAATTCGTTAGATTGGCATCCCGCACCTATGAGAAAGAAAGCCATAAAAAACAATTCTAAAGGATTCTGTCATCTGAAAATATATTTTCAATCCATCTTTATTTTTTATAAATAAATAGAATTCAAGATGTACCTTTGCATGTTAGATATAGAATACAAAATAATTATTAACTAGAAATACCAATGAAATGTTTTGCTATCTGAACATTTTTAAGTTAAAGAGTGAATAAACACCATGCAAGTTTTAAGACTAAAATAACTGTAGAAATTCTGCTATTGCATAGTTAAATATTTTAGATTGACAACTAAATATTGCAATAACAATTATAAATATGATTGCAGGTTATTATTTAAAAAAGCAAGAGGGTACAAATGAAAAGATTTAAAACTGACAAGTTTTTCTATTTCACCGAATCATACATCAATGAGAGTGTTATTGCCTCATCTATCTTCTCTTTTTCTTACTAGAACCAAAAAGCATCTCTGATATGTCTTTTCTGTCTTTCCTCACAATCAAAATGGAATACTTCATTATTTATGATGTATTGGCAAGGCATTACATATGTTCTAGCCAACAAACTAACTAAAGAAAAAACAGACTTATATGATGTTAATGTAATATTTTTAATCTTAATTTCTCTTGATTTTTATTGCAACAATCAGATAATCATTATGTGGCCATTAATAAGAAATAATGATTGGAAATTGATAAAAATAAAAAAATAAAAACATATCTCCAGTAAGATTCAAACTTGTGTCCTTTTCACTTGAAAAACTTATTTTAATGCAATATTTGACTTGGTTAGAGTCTTTCAGCTGATAATCATACGGACATTCCTTATATTCATTGACTTGGTGGTCTCTCTGCATTGCCAGAGTGGCGCATTTTGAGGAGGAGAGACAAGGAGTGCTTGAGGGGAGGCAATGCCAGTGTCATCTGCAACCTGCCAATTCCGCACTGGGGATGTTTCTCTGCCACCTGTACCCAAGAACTTGTCGTTCGTAGATCAAGCTGCTATCTCATTTGGCAGCCCACAGAAGACGGACTGAGATGGAAGGACAGCATTGTCATCAGTAATGACGAACTGCCTAAGAGAGAGATATTCACTGACTATCTAATACGCCCCACCCTCTTCATTTACATACATTAAAAGTTGTTGTATTTTAAATTTTATTAGAAGAAACATTATTAATTTGTCATTGCTTACTAATGACGGCAGGATAATTGTCCGAGAATTGAAATAAAAATAAACTGAAATACTAACATAAAATATTACAAAATAACAGAATTAAAAAATTCTATAATTATTAGATTAGTATGGATGGAAACAAGTTGTTTATATATCATAATGATACAAAAATAAATTATTAATCAAAATATTAATTAGTGGTACAGATAAGTAGAGCATGTAATGTTTATCAGCACAGAAAGTTCAAATTCGGGCTAGGTCTGTTGCATTCATTTTCACACTAATGCCCTTAGGAAAAGGAATAAACCTACATCTTTCCCCCATCTATAGGTTAAATAGCAGGTAGACTGAGCTTTTTAGCATTGGACTGCAATCAATCTAAGAAAAAAATGATGAATTCCAAACTATGGAGAAGGTAACAGAAAACCACTCTACTATCTTTCCCAATATAGCAAGGCAATCCACAAATAAGGAAAAGGAATCTGTGGAGAGTCATGATCGATTAAGTCCTGAAGGAAGAAAAACTTCCAAAATCCAAGCCATGGAGAAAGCAACAGGAAACCATTCTACTGTCTTTCCAAAGGCGGCATGGCAATTCACAGATAATAATAAAAAAAGGAATCTGAGGCGAGCCATGATAGCCTTCGCCCTGAAGAAATATGGCATTTAAAAAAAAAAAAAAAAAATTAGTAGCATATCCATTTTTAAAGTCATATATACTTAATAAAAAAACCTTTTTCTTAATTTTCAAAAACTTTAAAAAAATATTCTTTGAATTTAAAAAAAAAATTATTAACATAATGAAAATTTAAAAAAAATAGTTATATAATTTTATCAATAAACTTTCTTAATACAGGGTGCACCTTTGCAGCCAAGAACCTTGCTGCACCCATAGGGGTGAATCACCCTTATTTCCTATGAATTCTTTTGGTAAAAAGGAATTCTAATTAGACAGATCCTTCCCCAAACTACTAATTTGCAGAACAGACTCACATGAATGCTTTCCTATACACTAAAATAATATCCTGCTCAAGTTTAGGGTCAGATATTATCTATCCTCCATATCCTTATAATGTTCAATTTTTACTCTTACATTCATATTACACACAATTAATTTTCTACCTTAGTTGGCTCTCGAGCCTTGTATTGGGTGAACTTTAGTATAAAAAAATTACTGAAGAAACTTTTGCAACTTAGAGTATCAGCTGTGCATATATATAAAGAACGAAAAAGTTCTCAAAGTGAAAATGGAGAAGAGACATTTGCAATCATTTTGTGCTTCTACTGTTAAATCTGCTGTAATTAAAGAAAAACAGCTATTACTTTACTAGGAGACTATGTCAACAGAGTTTCCTAGTACAATTGAGATGAAAGAAGGCTATGTTGAGGTCTAGACTTGGAATCCAGAGACATTTGCATTCATTTTGATATACCTTGTGTGTTTCAACTGTTAAATCTGCAGTAATTAAAAGAGAAGAGGCATGAGCCCAAAAACTTGCGAACATGACCAACAGTTTATATGCAATGCCAATTACAAGCTTTTTTTTAGCAAAAGAACTCATTTCTGCTTGTTGCGCATAACTTACCGCAATTTTCTTCATCAGATCCATCAGGACAATCCAGTTGATGATCGCAGTAATAATTCTTTTGGATACAAGTTCCATCTCGACATTTGAACTCATTTTCTGCGCATTGTTCTATTGGTGGGAAGGTGTCTTTTATGAAAAGATAGAAAAATATATTTTAGTATCAGACACAGAGAAGTAGAGTGAAGGAATAAACAAAATCTCTATTAGTGTGTGTGTGTATATATATATATATATATAACATGTAAAAATATCAGAAGTGAATTATAGTAAAAAAAAAAAAAAAAAATCCCACTATCATAATACTTTCAAAATCCTATTAAAAAAATGACAATCTTGAAAATTACTTCATTTTTTTAATTTATACATTAATATTGGGTATAGTTATAGAAAAGTGCTCAATATCAGACAGAGCCATTATAGATATACAGTGTGGACATAGGAATTAATACAGCATGTTGACTGTCAGTTTCACAGATCAGTTTCAAGTTTGAAGATTGCATTGAGTGTAAAACTGACAGTCAACATGTAGTGTTGATTCCTATGTTCACATTGTGCATGTGTGTGTGTGTGTGTGTGTGTGAAAACATGTTATACTGCTCTCAGAGAAAAATTAGAAGGCAAGATAAAGTCAATTATATAGTTATAGAGAAATTTAGTTTGATAGGAAATTTTATAAACTTTTTGTGAAAAGAGGTAAAGTTTTGTTAAAGTATCAACCAGATTTCCATCAATGGGAAATTAATTATTGAAAAATATATGCCATTAAATTTAAAAGACATTATATAATAGAATTCACTTGTTTCAAGTTCACAGATTATTGATCCAGTTAGACAGGAATCTTAATGTTTCAGAATGCATAGTCAAATTCATCACAAAAAAGAGATCATATAATGAGCAAAACATGCTAAATGTATCAGTGTTCTTTGTCTGTAATGTTTGTAACATTTTGTCAGAGTTATCTCCATTGCACTGTCGATGCCAGGTGGCAATGTCTCTGTTATGACAGTGTCACAGACTGTTCCAAGATGTTTATAAAGCTGAGAAGTTAAAAAGAAATCCATGAAAAAGAAATCCATGAAAAAGAAAAATACAACAATAATAATTGGGAAAAATATATTAAGTAAAAACCTAACAATTAAGTAAAAACCTAATAATAAGGACTTAAAAATATGTTGCTACATTTAACTAATAAATGAATGAAAAGACAGCCAAGACCTGTTCTTGCCATGTCCACGGAGTTGAATCACCCTCATTTCCTATGTATTCCATTGGTAAGAAGGATGCACTCATTATGTTGTAGAACAGACACTCATATAGATGCTTCTCCAAACACTAATCTCTTCAAGTCTAGAGTGAATTGTTATCTATCCACCAGATGCTCATATTCTTCACTTCCTATTTCATTTTATGTTCATATCGCATATCTCATTCAGTAAACCTTTTGGGTGGCTCTTGGGCCTTAATTGAATAAAGAATGCAAATTGCTATGAAACCAAAACATCAACTTGTAAATTCAAATCATGTTTTTAAATAGCCTCGTCAGACCGAGACTTTCATATGGATGCTATGCATGGTGCCAAACCGTTAGAAATATCAAAACTATCAGCTGTATACAAGGGCTTCATAAGATTAATGGTACAAAAAGGTTTTGAGCAAATAAAGCCTGAGAGTCTTGGCAAAGATAGTCCTTCTTTGAACCTTGTGGACTGGTGCTACAGAATCACAAAGAACTGTATCAAATCACAGAAACGACGACACTTGAAGACTACAAACAGTAGCAACAATAAAAATGAATAGCATGTAACTTGAAGAGAAAATAACGACCTATTCTAGATGTTGACACTACACACTACATCAAATAAAAGATTAGGAAGGAAACACCCATCAATACTGGAAAGAGCTATAACAGCTGCAGGATTTGAGAAACCAGTTTTCCTGAAAAATAGTCTTAGAAAGATTTTTATAAATTTCAACTGAAAGCAGTACTCTCTGTTCACTCAATGAATGCCAAATGTTTCCTTGTAGGGAAAAGGCTAATATTACTATTACCATGAGGTGAACATTAGGATTAAAAAAATTATATATGTTAGTACATTTATATAAAGTACAACTATATAAGTTATTTAACATGACTTAGTTTATTTTATTCAGAAAAGTATGGAGCAGGTAGAAAGATCAGAAGGAGCCTTAATAAACCTGAACCTTGAATTTAGCAGAGTTGTGCCACAGACTAAATGTTTTTTTTTATTATTGAACAGAACCAAATTTGATGCTGAATACAGGAAGCCAACATTTCAACTTATACAAGTGTTGCTTCTAAACCAATTTCTCCTGGCTTACAGCTACATCACTTTGAATTACCAGTTCCCATATGATCCCCAAAGTTAAGCCACGTCAGGCCTTGCCATTACCTAGATGGGTAACTTTTTGGGAATACCAAGTGCTGTAAGCTTGAATTTGCAAGTGGTGTAGTGGATAATGGCTTTGAATTGTTAATCAGAGAGCTGAGTTCTAATTCCCGCTGGGTTCATTATATTAACTTACATGCAAATAGCCTTGGGAAAGGTAAAAATCCACCTCTTTTCCCCCAGCTATGGATTAATTAGTAAAACTTGTATCACTAAACTTTTATTATTTTATATATATATATATATATATATATATATATATATATATATATATATGTGTGTATTTATTCTTACAATCTAAAAATATTTTCTGGCTTTAAATAATCTGCAAAGACTTGATAAGCCATAGAAAATGAATGAATGAATCAATTTCTCCTATTTTATTATGTTAGTCTATAATCTTCAGACATGTTGGTGATATGGTAGTAGAACTTTCTTTCCAATAAGTGATGATTTTTTGCCTTGTTATAAGTAGCGGCTGAGTGCTATCTGGCAAAATGCATCTGACATGAAAAAGTCCACATTGGACGAAACGTGTCGGCTAATAATACAGTTTTCCTATTGTCTTTTACTTTTATAAATATTGTCTTTTTCTACAGGTTAACTCTGATAAATGTTTCATGAAAGTATATACAAAACAGAAACATGTAATATAGAAAAAAAAAAAGTACCATTGATATTCAGCACTACTTGAAGAATGTTTAAAGAAAACCAAACAGTGGATGTAAGCACAGTCAAATATTGAGTAATGAATTTCAGTAATGGTAACAGGAACATATGCTCAGCCACATTCCAGGTAGCCTTGCATAGCTTCCAATGCATAAAATGATGCATGATGCATATGCAAGGTGCTATAGCACCTTGCATATGCATAGTCGGAGGTGGTGACTATGTCATTGTTTCTATAAAAATAAATGGGTGGCACTACTTTTAGAACATTGTAAATTTAGATTGGATTTATTTCAACTGCTCTTAGTAAATTGTATGTCATATTGAGATATGGTTTATTTAATAAAAATGACAAGATGTCCTTGTATATCTCTGCTTGATATAAAGTACAGAAAACTGAACTGAAAAAAAAAAAAAAATAAACAGATGTAATTAATTTAACAATTTTAGATATGTTAGAAACCAGGAGTGAGTCAGTCATAATGAAGTGCTTGAGAAAATAACACCACACCCTTAAAAACTGTTGATACAGAAGTCCTAGTTAAGTGTGTTTAAAATGATGATACATCTTTATTAGTCTAAATTCATATCAAGGAGCAAAAAATGTAAAAAAAAAAAAAAACCTTCAGAAAGATGTGGCTTAGTTCTCATTAACCCTGATAAGGTCTGAGATTTGCATTGAAAGTTACTAATAATGAACTAAACCTGTGGATATTTCACACATACTGACAATTAAAATTATCTCTTGCTTTTTGCTCAACCTTTATTTTTATGTTCCCAATTTTCTTCCAAAATCCTTTCAATCTTTAGTGCTAGTTTATATTTTTATCTAAAACTTACACAAATATGCATCATTTTCAGGTGTCAAAGGGCAATAAGAAATGCACAATTTATACAGCATCCTCTTATTGTTTCATTGCATTATCACTCCATAAAAATTTTATTGCAATTTTTACACTTTTCCATCCTTACTTGCCTTTCAAATTTTCAGTTTCTTGATATCCAGCTAGTAAGTCTATGAATTTTTTTCATCATCATCATCCTTTCCCTAGTCTATATTTGTACATATTTTTTTCCATTTAACTCATCGTCTTCTGTTTCTCACCTCCAACCTTCTCCCTTCACATGCTCTCCCTCTCACATTTCATTATTTTGTAATAGTACCATGTAGTTTATGAACCAGAAAGCAAAGCTAATTCCAACGCAAAAAAGCAGGGTATTGAGCAGATACGACCCTCTGTTTTTAGTTAGAAAAGTGTAATAGTCATACATAGGAACAAATAGATAGTATACAGGGGTCTACATCAGGGGGCAGCAACCTATGGCATGTGGGCCACATCAAGCAATTTCCAATGGCATGCAGCCACAAATGACATTACAAAGTCTGAACCAATAACTACTACAACACAAAGAAGATATTTAGCGATTTCAATTTTAATATATACTAAAGTATATATACTATATATTACTATATAAAATGTATTGTAGAACAGGTATATTCACCTTGACTTGTATAAAAATACGTATGCTATTAGCACACTGAATGATTTTAAAACCCTAAGTTGGCACATAGTAGGCAAAAGGTTGCTGACCTCTGGTCTACATGATGTTTCTCAAAAGAACATCATTAAAAAAAAAAAATCCCCAAAATAGAAGAATATAATTTGTTTTCAAAGATAAAAAGTTATTTTGAATGAAATTTTTAAATATTCAAATTATTTAGCAAAGCATTCTGGGTAGCTGAATCATCTTAATTATAAGACTTGAAGTTATTAGTCAATCTTAATTCATTAAAACAATATGATATAGACACATGTGTATTAGTAGGAGTTTGTAAACCTGTTCTTGGTGGCACTTGTGATAGCCAAGTTGTATCTTTAGGCAAATTATTTTTCATGTATTCATAAAAAATTACAACATTTACAAAAATAACATTAATGGTTTGAGGAAGGAGTTAATAAATTAACTGATTTACTAAGCATTGTTATAAAAGTATTTAGCATATATTTTCAAGATATGTTGTATACTTGGGTGAGTTTGGAAACTTATCTTCAGATGCACCCACAGTATTCTGCTATTAAGTTGTAACTTTACTCAAGTTAGATAAATAATATTGTACACTGTAACTGGTTGAATCATGATTATTAATCTTAATTAACATATTCCAAAAACTGAAAGCTGCAGTAATTTACTTCCATTATTTCAGAACTGATTTCTGATAAAATCTGAAACTAACTCTCTCTTCTTCTTTAGCTTATATGTATTGATAACAACCTGTTTTATTTATAATAAATGAATTTAATAGCCTGGAATGCTATTCTCTTGCATAAGAGTGAATAAGTGCTTGATATTTGCTCTTAAGTAGCTATTCTATTAAATCCAAAATCTTTCAAAAGATCTCACTATCTAAAGGGAGACGATTGCTTTCTGCTTTCTCGTAAAGGGAGTTAACCGCTATTTTTTTTTTTTAAATCTCCATATTTGTTTTGAGACAATAAGATTAATAATTCTACAAAAATAAACATTTAAAAAAATAATAATAATAATAATTATTATATATAAGAAATTCCAAATTCTTTTTAAAGAGTTAAGTGCTTTCTTTATCCAAAGTGAAGAGGTAAATTTTAATACACCCAAAACAAAACTGCTATACTTTAATCACAAGAGAGAACCATATATGTCTGCCATAAGTATAGCTGATGCTAACTTCCAGGAGAGCAACTCTCTGCACTTTATTTGGCTCATGTTTTCCAATGGAGTGTTTAAATGAATCAATTGCTAAGAAAGTTGGTTCATTTTGACGTAACAAGTAATTTTTCCCTGTTAGAATCCATTTTACACATTTATAAATCTACCATTTGCCTGTGAATTGAATATTGTTGCCATATCTGGTCTGGTGATCCTACTATATATCTCAAGATTAACAAAATCCAAAGAAGGGCCTGTAATAAAATCGATCCTGACCTCACCTTCATTCTTTTCTATAAATATTTTCATGGCAAGTGTTCTAATGAGCTCTCCTCCTTGGTGCTTTGACAGCATGAATTTAAGCATACTACTAGATTGGTAACTAGGTCTCATTGTTGAATTAGCTAGATCTAAACATATGTTCCGTTCTAATAGTTTCTTTTCTCACATTTCTTGCCCCTGGAATTCTCTTCCAGAATTTTTCTTCCTTGCCACCAGCAATCTTCAAAAATTTAAATACAATGCTAATCACCATGTTCTGCTTTTCTGAAAACTGTTCTTTTATTGTCCTTTCTCCTCCCTAAAGTTTTCTCATTCTCTTCTACTACCAGTAATTCCTTGCAATTTAGTGAAATTATTGTCTTGTTTGGGGTGAAATGATTAAAATAAATAAATAGAATAATCATACAAAGACTGCTTTAAAAGTCTCCTATTTTGTAGACTGTAATTGGTTGAATTCTACAATTGACAATCTTGGCTAACAGATTCCTAAAAACTGAAAGTTGCAATAATTTGCTTCCTTTACTTCAGAACTGATTTCTGATAAGATGTAAAATTGATTCAACCTTATCTCATCTCAGATGATCTAATGGTATTTATATACCTTCCTATTTAAGTGGAATGGGGTAGACAGCCTTTTATGGCATGTAGTAATTGAAAACCGCTTAAAAGGTGTCCTTTAGCTTTGGTATGCCACAGGCATCAGGTGTGTGTGTGTGTGTGTATATATATATATATATATATATATATATATATATATATAGATAGATAGATATGTATGTATGTGTGTGTGTGTGTGTGTGTGTGTATATATGTGTGTGTGTTTTAAGTAGCTTTCAAATATTCTAAAATAATTTTAAAATATTTAATTGAAAAATAAATTGATAGATAACTATTTTTTTTATATACTGTCTACTTCAGTGAATACTTATATATTGAAACTATTTTTTTTAATCTGATTTTTAAAAAATATTTTTCAAATACTTTTAAATAACTTTAAAATATTTATTATGAGTTGTACACAAAATTAAAAAATGACTATTTCTTTATATCCTGTTTATTTCTGTTAATACTTGTATGTCAAAACTAATACATTTTCGGTTCATATATCTGTCAGTTCATATCTATCGTAAATAGTATATAAACTCAAACACACAATCAATTCTTGCATTGATTTGAAGCAGTAAGTTTTATTCCAGTTGGAATTAATAAAAAGAAAAGAAAATACATCAGGGTTTTTCTAAGTAAGATCAAAGTTGTTTTTTTTAAGAGGATCTCAATGATGCATATGCAAAATTATACTTAATAGAAAAAACAACGTAAAGATGAATGTTTTGCACACAAATCTAATCACAATTGTAAATATTTAATTTATATGTACCCGCAATTCCACTGTAATTCATCTTTGCTTGGATTGCAAAAGATGCTCTTGTTTTCTGAAAATTGAGCCACTTCATATCGAATTCTGCATTCACAGACATTTGTCCATCAAACAATTCTCCAGTGTAGACTTCATAGAGTTCAGCTGCAGGAACATCAGAACGATCCCTTGTGGAACCAGCGATAGCACCACTCGTGGCACTTTTCGGATAGTGCAAGCCAATGAAATCTCCTTTTTCGACCTTGACATGGTTACTAAGTGTGAATTCGTTGTATCCCATCTGGGTTGCTGGCAGAAGATGCTTGCTCAGTAGATAGAATTTAAACTCATCAACAGGTCGCCATATAGTGGCTGCAAATGTTTCAGTGGGACGGGAAACATAGTAAGCCCATCCTGTAACATAGCCATCACAGGGAAACATATTATTGACCATCAGTCGAGCAAGGTTTTCACCAGTCCATGCAAGCTGTGTGGGCTTACGACCAACCTCCGTAGGGCAGGATGTATCTGGAACAAACCAGAGAATAACAGGTTTCGTTTTTTTATCTTTTGATTCTTTATTTTTTGCCAAGTCGATTGATTCTTTTAGTAACAGTTCCAGGTGAATATAAGCATGCAGTAAATATCGGTGACACTAACCATGCAAGAGTGTAAGTAAGCATGCACATATAAAAACCAAGTGCTGCAATAATGAAACAATGCACTAAACATGTATCAGTAGGTGCATATTAGCATACACACATGTGCATGCACTAAAACAACACACACATATGCATGTGCAGTTTACACACAATCAGACAATCCATTAATTCTATTACTGCTATTTCTTGCATCTAATTTTAACTGCCTTCCATTGCAACTAATCAGGCCATTTGTATCTGATGAGCTTCATTCTTTAGTTCCACCAGTTAAATCTTTACAGCTTGGACATATCATGCTATTTGGAACATCCACATTTCCTCTGTGTTTCAAAGGTAAGAAAAAGAGAGTTCCACTCAGACAGCTTTTTTTCCTGAAGAACTGCCACTTATTGGAACAGGCCCCTCTCATCTGTGCTCTTTTGAACACTACAATCTTAATCTCTTTAAGTTAATGGTCAATCGTTATTTATCCTCCTTATACTCATAATTTTCACTTCTTACCATTCTTTTTACTCATATCACACATCCTATTCATTAATAGCATTTTAACTATTAGTCTCTACCTTGAATGTCTCTAGAGCCTTGTATGGAATTCTAGTATATTAAAAATTGTGCATGGTTTACTGATAGCCATAGAAACAAAGTTTTAGTAGTAAAAGTAACTAAAATTAAGATGAAAGAAATATTAGTAAAAAAATTAGTGATGGCTGACAATTTATTTTTTTATGTCTCTTCAGGATGTGGCCAACCATGGCTTGCACAACTTTCTGTCCTTTTTAGATATTAGCATTATCTTATGGTTTACAATACTCATCTAATGAAAAGATTATCGCAATAAAATCAGTCATTATTTAATTTCTTGTTGCAAACTGTTAGAATATAATCTTTCTTAAAGGTTGATTTTTATACTTCCCCTATCAAATAAGTTCCTTTTCAATATTAGCATTATCTTATGGTTTACAATTCTCATCTAATGAAAAAATTATCACAATAAAATCAGTCATTATTTAATTTCTTGTTGTAAACTGTTAGAATATAATCTTTCTTAAAGGTTGATTTTTATACTTCCCCTATCAAATAAGTTCCTTTTCAATATTAGCATTATCTTATGGTTTACAATTCTCATCTAATGAAAAAATTATCACAATAAAATCAGTCATTATTTAATTTCTTGTTGTAAACTGTTAGAATATAATCTTTCTTAAAGGTTGATTTTTATAATTCCCCTATCAAATAAGTTCCTTTTTGTTAAGCTGATCATTTTATCAGCTCACATTTATCCTAGTGTTGATACACAGTAGGTAAAAGATGAAAAAAAAAAAAAAGTATTCAGACTTAGTCTTTTATATCTTAAATGGCAGTTTTAATAGATATATTTAAGAAATTGTTTCAAAGATGAAGAACAAAGTATTCAGACATTATACTTTATGTCTTAAGAAAACAATTGTTTTAATGGATATATTCAAAAACTGTCTCAGAGGATAAAAAGCAAAGTATTTCTGGGTAGTTGAGTCTGTCACAAAAGCCAAGGTGAAAACAACCATCTAGGTGAAGGCTAACACTGAATAACAAAACTAGTCCCTTAGCTTTTATATCTGGTTTCACTCCTGGAAGGATTTAACTAATTTCTCATGGGAAGGTGGAACTCTTTATGAATCTATGGGGACTAGAGAATGTTGATTTCAATCCATATCGGAATGGTTGCAAAACACTTGCACCTCCCCTTTTATAAGCAAAAGCACACAAATGCATGCTGGTATTTTCTTAGCCAATAGGCTGGTTTTCAGTTTGACATGACTGTCCCAATCTGCCTTGTCTAGAAGTCAGAACACTACATTCACTTGTCTAAATTTGCTTTCGTGTGCCAAAGCCAATTCTTAATTTGTGAACTTTTTGCCTTATTCTTGTTAATTTGCCCTATTGTTTGCTTATTTGATATTATGTTGTGCCCTGTTTTGTTTTCTTTTTAGCACAAACTTTGTTAATTCTCTTTGTTGGACAGTTCTGTTCTTTATTTTGCATTTGATCATGGCTACTCATTTCACAGAAAACAAACACCCATCATCCAACAGATTAGCCACTTGTGTAGATAGTACTAGCTAACAAAAACTAACATGATGAAAGCTCCCAGTTTTTACTTACATTGAGATAGAGCAACTTCTGGACCATTGACATACAACCAAGAGAGAGCATTGGCAGCATTGGTCCAATGTGATAACAGTAATAAATAGCAGGAAATTAATCATGTTGTAGATGCAAAATTTCATATATGTTCCTCACATATATAATCCAATAGTATACATTGCAATTGCCAATAGTAGAGAGTAAATCTAGAATTTGTTAGAAGGCATCCTTTCTGCTAGTCTTGAAAGAATGAAGAAAAGAAGATTAAAAGAAAATAAACTGACCATTTATTTCTAGTGAAAGGTAACTGTTTTTTGTTTCATTTTTCATCATTTAGCTACAGACTTATTGATATGTTTACATAGTTTTCAGGTAAATGTATTTTTTTTAAAAAACAATTATTGTACATTTATTAACTGGTGGATCTTACTATAAAACTAATGAAGCTTAAGCTACAGGAGCCCAAAACCCAAAGGGGACACCCTGAAACAACTTTTTTTAATGAGTGAATTTTTCAACAATATTGATATTTTTTTTTTTTAGTGTTTTAATGATTGAATCATAAGCCAATGATTTGAAGTAGCGAATGTTGGTTATACACTAATACCCATTTCATAAGGCCTCAAAATTTCCCTTTAATTGGTCAAAATTTTCTTGAAGCGCCTGAGCCCCCAGCTGTATGGGCATGTTGAGCTTGTCAGAATCTATTCATAGCCTCTATTTTGGCAGTTTGATCCTTGAATATATTGTTGCTTGTTGCCAAGTGCCCCCATATCTGTTCAAGCTTCAGAGCCCCAAAAATGTAGGTCTGCCACTGCATTGACTTGGACTCAATATAAGAAAGTATTTACTTGATATCTTTGTCTTAATGGTTGTTAAACTGCTGAAAAAAAATCGTTTTTCCTATAAATGTCTACCTAATATTTATGATGACTTAGATATCAATGAGTGATTTTTTTTACCATGTTTTATATTGCAAAACAAATATCTGTTAAAATTCTATGTATAGCAATTGCAGTTAGAAAAAGAAAATACATTTCTTAGTAATAGCAATAGAGGGAAACTCAGAAGGAAGCTTTTCTGTTAATTTTAAAAGAAAGAAAATGAGAATACTGTAAGTAAACTAACTATAATTGTAAGGTAATATAACAGCACAAAGGAGGGTAAAAGTAACTGATGTTAAATCATATTAATCATATCTAATAGATCTAATAATTGGGAAATGCCATACAAATCATTTATAATACCTAATACAATGTAAATGCTGCATATACTGTTTATAATGCCTAAAGCAATGTAAATGCTACATAAATCATTTATAATGATTAACTTGTAGCATACCTACAGACAATAATGAGTATGTCCCCATTCACATAAATACAGTAGTAAATACTGTATGTTGGTCTGCAGTTGGAGATTCATTGTGGAATTCATTTGACTCACTTCTAGCAGTTGACTACTTCTATGCACTGCTGGTGAATCTTATATGTGTTGTTTTTGTCCTAAGTATTATCATTCATTACCAACCTTCGTGTGATTATTCTATTCAGTAAACTTCCCTAGGTTACTACACTATCTGTCGTAGCATATGTACAGACAATAATGAGTATGTCCCCATTCACATAAATACAGTAGTAAATACTGTATGTTGGTCTGCAGTTGGAGATTCATTGTGGAATTCAATTGACTTATTCCTAGCAGTTGACTACTACTTCTACGCGCCGCTGGTGAATCTTATATGTGTTGTTTCTGTCCTAATTATTACTGTTCATTGCCAACATTCATGTAATTATTCTATTCAGTAACTTTCCTTAGGTTACAACACTAATGCAATATAAATGCTGCATGAATCATTTATAATACCTTATGCAATGTAGATGCTACGTAAATCTTAATATTTAATATAATGAAAACGCTATATAAACAGTTGCTATACTGTAGACACAAACAAAAGATTCTAATAGAAAACTAAAACTCAAGGGACAAAGAAAAGAAAGAAACACAAACTTGCATAAAAGTGCAAATTTTATCATCAGAAACATTTTTCCATTAGTAAGAAGCAAGATTGGAGAAAAGTTTGATAAAAATTATTTATTTACTCTCTGTAGAACCAGAAATATTTGTGAAAATTTTAGTGTGGCAAAAAAATAAGAACAATTTGCATTAGAAATTTTTTTTTAGACAAAAACAATTTGAAAATCTGTTAAAAATCAACTAATTATTAGATTTTGATAAAATTTTGTGTATTTAATTAATAGAGGTCAATTTTTAAGTTCCCATTCCAAATATAAAAAAATAGTACATACAACACAAATAGCAAACAAACAAGACGACAACAAGAAAGTCGGAAAGAGTATCACAGGCGGCTACAACAGCATATGCCTACACATCACTTCATTCACATGGAAATTCAAGTTTGGCTTTGTAGAACTTATCTGGCAGTTTTTAAAAAGTATAGATTTGATCTGCAGTTGACTGAATCTGTAGATGTGGTTAAAACCCACAAAGGCAAAACCTGCAGTTATAAATACTCAACTATTTATGTCTAGTATAGATTTTTTCCAAAACCATGAATCAATGGGACTAAATATTGTAAAAAAAAACAAACAAATATGACAAAATTACTCTGAACAAAACAATAATTAAAAAACCTTGTCTAACAAATTTAATGCACAAACTGTGCATTATTACTGCTTATTTACAACTTTTGAAAGCAAAACAGGAAAAAATTAGAAAGAAAAACAGCAAATCTTTTACTTTGTTCACTGAAAAGTTAATTTTGCATAAAGATAGTAAAACAAAAAATGCAAATATGAGCAAATCATTAGTAAAAGAAAAACAAAGAGACTGTTAAAATATATCAGAGAAACAAATATACACACATGTACTCATTAATGTAGATATAACAACAAATACAAAACATAACTATATGTATACGCCTACACACATACACAAACATGAACTGATAAAAGTAAACACAGACTTCAAAGACACACGTGCTTTAAAAATGACATGCTTTTCTTGTTCAGCCAAGAAATCAATTTTAAAAATTAGTATGAGAAACTAAAAGAAAAAAAAAATCAATATCTATTTCTGAGATGAGGGATTGTAATTATTTACATTGTTTGGACTGTTGTCCTCATCTTTATTGTCATGTTCATGAGGTTTCAGCCATTATATGTTCCAGCCTTCTTCGGGTGATTGGAATTTTGAACTGAACCCTTTATTTCATCCACTGGGGTAGATTGTCCTAGTTCCATGTGCCATGCCTCTTCTGGATATCTCAGTTATCTCCCTTTACCTCAACTATCCAAGTTTTTGTTCACCACTGCAGTAGCCAGGTATTGAAATAAAGGATTCAGTTTGAAATTCCAATCACTAGAAGGTCATAGTGTATAACAACCGAAACATCATGTATATGGCAATAAAGATGAGGACAACAGTTCATACAATGTATTATTCATAACTTTGATAACAACCAACCCCCTTATCTTTATACAAAAAGAAATGGCGGCGGTTGGGGGGATTTTTTTTTTAATATTGTAGGTGTATAGTAAACCAAGAACAATCAGTTTTCTAATTTTGAGCAGTTATCTAAGACATTTCTAACAATTGTTAAATTGAAGTAACTAATGAAAACTACATTTATATTGAACCAAGGGTTTTAACTATGAAGTTAAAATCTATATGTCTATTCATCAAAGACATTCTAAAACTCATAAGTAAGAATATATAGTTCTCCAAAAACGTTCACTCAAAACATAAACTTGCATTGCCGTCTGTTAATAACATGTTTAATTTAAATCATATTAATATTGAATGGGCACATGTCCGAGTGGACAAAACATTAGCAATCCAACGATGAGACTCGGGTTCAAATGTAACAATAATTAATTTAGCAGAGAGGTGACTTCTTGATAATATCAGCCTGGGGAGCAATCCCAGTGTGTGACACCATGTGTAAGTGTCTGAAAACTGTACCAATTGGGTAGACAGAACTGTTTGGAGGTAGTCAATGGTTGTGCTAGTACAAAGTCATAGGTCATCATGATCAGAGCAGTTTTAACCTGCTGGCTTTGTTTAAACGGTTGACCACTCTTAGAAACTGTAACAAAGTCTCAGCATACTTGCAGTATAAACTACTGCAGGTTGGCTATATGTATATATTATATATACTGTGTAAAAAAAAAAGATACAGCAAACAATACTATTTTGGAAGCTGATAAAAACTGAATTATTCATATTGGTTGAAATTTGGTGTTGTTCTCTGTTTAAATAAGTTTTTTTAAGTGTTAAATATATTAATACACTTAAGAATTAGTAGCATAAGATAATTGGAAATAAAGCAAAAAAGATTGAATGAGTTATTTGTTTTGTTTTGACAACAGAAAAATGCTGTTACTTGAAACACTAGATAAAAGAAATATAACTAAATATAAGAGAAAATAAAGAAATATAAGAGCAAAAAATGTTCAAGAATAAAATCACAAAACAACAATAATGCATGTGCAAGTTTCTCATGCACTTTCCAAAGAAAATTTCACAGAATATTAATAGATAAGAAAAGAGGACTAATTCATATAACAACAAATTGAATATGCGATATAGCAAAACTTTCTAACAAGAAAGTATTAACTTTACACAATCATAAAAATCAAGAAAAAAAAATCAACTATTTTTTTTAACTTCATGATCAAAAGGTGTCTTGCCTTAGTCTAGTGAACCATTATTATTGTGTATTGATTTAAAACTATATTTGGTATTTTCACTTGACAGTGTTAATCTTAGTAAATTTTTGTTGGCATCTAATGCTGCATAATGCTTAGTAGGCATTATTGATCAGAGCATTACTATTGTAGAATTTGTTTAATCCTCACTAGGTCCTTCATAATTATATCATACCAAGTTAAGCTTAGTAAATACAAGGTAACCAAAAAAGTCCATTTTTTATTTATTAGAAAAAAAAGAAAGAAAAAGGTATACAGCAAATTTGATATACTGTTAGTCTTCAAAGTAACTGGCGTCCAGAACATTTTGCCAACATTCCTCCAGTTGTGCAATGTCCTGGTGGTAAAAATCAAGTGTCTTGGATGCAAAGAAGTCTGTGAGTGCCTGCCACAAGTTTGATTCATTTGAGAAGAAATGGAAGAGGTGGTAATTTGTTGGCACAAGGAGTAAGGTAGATCGCACAGTGTCATCCAGCTGTATAGTATTCCTGGCCACCCACACCACATGAGTTCCTGGCATTGTCATGGAGGAACAGTACACCCTTGTGATTAACCAATGTTTAAGCACTTGTTGCACATGTTCCAGCTGCTGCTGCTGCTGCAAGTACAGGTCTGCAGTGATGGTCTGGCCTGCTGGTAGCAGATCATAGTGCACAACTTGTCAATTAGTCTACCAGATACAGAGCATGTTCTTGCATGGGTGTAGAGGTGGTTATGTGGTGAGAGGCACAGGGTCCCATAGTGACAACCAATGTCTGGCTTGGGAGTGTCATCCAGGACCGACATTTTGTCACTGGTGATCACTCGATCAAATATGGGTATGTTGCAGTGTTGAGAAAGCAATGAGAAAGAGGCTGCTGCTCCCATTGTTACCTTGTTGGCTTTTGACTCGCTTAATGCCTTCCTTATATGATGCAGGTGAAGTTTGATGGTTTCATAAGAAACCGAGAAGTGACTGACAAGTTCACTACAGGCTTGGTTGTTGTCCTCCTCTACGGCCACCTTCAGGGCCTCATCATCCAGGATATGTAGCTGGCCATTGTGAGATCCATCACAAAAGGACAGATTTTCTGACCTGAACTTTTGTAACCAATGCCTGGCAGTGCATTCACTTACAGCATTGTTCTGAAAGGCTCAACACATTTTGCAACTTAATGCCGCTGCAGACAAGCCTAAAAGTCATAAAATAAACAACTCTGTATGAACTGCTTTGACACAATGATGTTTCCTTGCCACTGATCAAGTTATGACTGGTGTGTGTGTGTGTGTGTGTGTGTAATGCACCTACATTGGTCAAGAGCAATGTACCCACACCCCTGCTTTTCTAGCATGTGACATACTCATTTACATATCAGTGATCACTTCTCACACAACATAAAAAATGGCAAGGACCTTTTTTGTTTACCTTATACCTAAAAGCTTTAATAAAATTATTGTGACTTTCAGTGAAACAGATAACAGATACAGCAATGCCTTAAGATAAGAGTTTAATTTGTTCCAAGACCGAGTTCGTAACTCAAATCAATTTTTCCCATTGAGATTAATGGGAATATTTCCAATCTGTTCCAGGCCCCTAAAAATTCACCACTGTTTTTTTTTACACTTACTTACTTTGGACCCATGGTGTCATTAAAGAATTTTTCAAAATAACAGCAAAAAAGACACAACACAACAGAGAACCTTCCAAAGCAAAGGTGAACATGTGTATTGTGGATGCTTAACTGAAACTTGCTTGTATCCCAAAATTCAAGGCAAAAAATCGGCCAAACTTCAGCTCATATCTCAAGGTATTACTGTATTAATCAATGGTATAAAATCAAATTCAAGAAAAAAAAATAAGATTAATCTTCTATGATGGTTAAAGAATAAAAAAATAAGCAGATGGTTAAGTGATTGTAAAGGTTATTGCAATTATTTGATATCCATTTTATTGTAACACTGAATAGCTTTCTCTCAGATTATTTCACTCAGTAACCCCTTGCATTTTTAGTGGCTTTAGCCCCTTTCTTGGAGTGAAATAATTTAAAAAATTAATTTTTGTCATTAATGCTAATTTTATTAAAGCCTTTCATAAAAGTGTGGATCTTGAAAATTGCTTGACATATAGCTGAAAGTTTTCAGTCAGAAACATTGGTCAGTTCTTGTATTTACTATCCACTGACCGATGGTCAACTGTAAGGAAACAAGAAGGATTAATAAATAAAAAAAAAAAGTTAAAAAATACAAAATATTCCTTTTTTGTAACCTTTAATAGAAATTGTATCAAATATTTACTTTTAAGAGCATTCATAAAAATGGCAGATATGCACGTACACTTAATACAAAATGTCCATAGTTCAACAAGATGATTATTTTAAGACATTTACTGGCCTGAATGTCCGAGAAATTTTCATAGAAAATATTCGTCCTCCGACAGAAATTGAACCTGTATCCTATACGGAACCGTCATATAGCCTGACATACCTTAACTGATTGGGCCACAGAGGATCGTTTGGTTAGCAAGGTTGATTTTACTGTCTTTAAACTACAATCTTCCATGATTTTCTCACGTACATTCATATCTGCTCAATCTGTGGCCCAATCGGTTAAGGCATGTCAGGCTATATGACGGTTCCGTATAAGATACAGGTTCGATTCCTGTCGGAGGACGAATATTTTCTATGAAAATTTCTTGGACATTCAGGCCGGTAAATGTTGTTAATACTGTTTATTATAAACAGAGCATTTACTTAAATATTTGTATCTATAAAAAGAATGTATAAACATAAAAATGTCTTAAAATAATTGTCAGACTTTGTTCATTTCATAAGATGATTATTCTATTTAATAAGGGTCCCAAAACACTAGAATAGTGGGCTGACAAATTGGATATTCCAAATAGTTGCCATAAAATGTTCCTTTAAGTGATAACATGAAAGTCTTATTAGGAAAGAAAACTGTATACTGAGGTTACTAAGATCCATAGTAAGGATGAATCTTCTATTTTATTTGTCTGATCCTGACTTTCACATGGATACTCATTCAGAAATATGTAAAATGTTTCCTGATAAGAAAACAGTAATTATTACAATTAACATTAACTTTAATATGTCAAAGTAATTATTGACTTGTTACCATCTCTGGTTGTTCTTCTATCCATCCAATCAAGGTTAGCAAGGAACCCCATGCCCCCATTAATAATGGAAAGAGTGTTAACAGTGAATATATGAAACATATTTTCGTGAAAAATTGTTTTAATAGAAAGATTTTATAAATTTCAACCAAAAGTATCATTGGCTTCTCAGTCCCTGAATGTCAAATGTTTCTTTATAAGGAAACAGCTATCATTACCAGTAATATTATTAATTATTGTTGGTAATCTTTTATTGTGTCTAATTTATAAATTCATTGACATGAAGTGGAAAGATTATATTGAATCAATTGCTAGGTCAGCTGCTAGGAAAGCTGGTTCACTGTGTCATGTCGGATAAGTTTTCTTGTAAAAATCCATCTTATACATTTATAAATCTACCATTTATCTGTGCATTGAATATTGCTGCCATCTCTGGTCTGGTGCTCCTGCTATATATCTCAAGACTCAACAAAATACAAAGGAAGGACTGTTATGTTATTTGTCTCGATCAGGCAGCTTGGCTTCAGTTACTTTCCCACTTCCATGACTTAGCTTCCCTCTGTCTTTTCTAGAAATATTTTCATGGCAATTGTTCTGATGAGCTTTCCTTCTTGATACCTCAGCTGCTTGAATTTAAGCATACTACTAGATTGCATGGTGGAGTAATGGATAGCGGCTTGTATTGAGGAATTCCAGTCGAATCCATTACATTCACTTACATGCTAATACCCTTAGGAAAGGTATGAATCCTCTTGTTCAATGGGTAAATAGCAGGACAGACTGGATTCTATAGTCTTGGATGGCAACTGGTCTACTGCAGAAAGAAATGGCAACCTACTGCGGGAAAAAAATGAATCTGCCTCATCAGTCATGTATTGAAAGATACATGATCACCTACATAACTGACTGACTGACTAGATTGGTAAATAGGTACCATCATTTTACTGTTGAAATAGCTAGATGTAACCATAAGTTCTATTCTAATAGTTTCTTTTCTTGCACTTTTTGCCTGTGGAACTCGCTTCCAGTTTTTCTTCCTTGCCACTTACATTCTTCAAAAATTTAAATGCAACCTTAATCATCATCTTCTGTCTTCCTGAGCCCTGTTCTTTTATTGCCCTTTCTCTTCACTGAAGTTTTCTCATTCTCTTTCACTCACAGTAATCCTTTGTGTCTTAGTGGCATTATCACCTTCCTTGGGGTGAAATGATTAAAAAACAAAAAACTTTATCATAGGCATATATGTATAAGAAAGAAGATAGTATATATAAGATGTGGTGCTATTCTGTTTCAGGAATCTGTTGTGCTTTTGGAAACTTATGCCCCTGCAGGTAAGGGACAACTACATTTAACATGATCTACCTTCTTTTTGCATGGGGAGCAGCAAGAATTATTTTAGGGAGACTGACCTGAAGTTTTTAAAAAGTAATATTAATGTATGCTGTGCAAAATTTCCTTAAAAATACAAATTCTTCATTCATCTTTAACTATCTTTTGTTCCTTTCTTGGCCAACAGAATTCCACATGTCTTTTATAATATTCAGATCAGTGTTCTGCAGAGGCTAATCTATGACTGTCAAGAATTCATCAATATATTTTTAGTCCAAAGATGATTTCACTGCATAAGTGGTGTGTTTGGGATCATTGTAAAGTTGTTCCCAATCAAATGCTTTCCAAACGCAGATATGATGAGAATCTTCTGGTAATTTTCAATGTTCCTGATTGCATTAATCCTGGAAATATCTAGGTTTGCATCCCTATACCATTGCATAACATCCGTGAGAATTCAATGAATGCTACAAACACACATTGCTGTATTTCTCTGCAACTCTTTAGACATACTGTCAAGAATTTGAAATCAAAATTCCAAATTTTGAATCATCATCCCAGAACATCCTTTTTCCATTGATCCTCCCTCCAGTCTCTTTTACCTATTTTCTTGGCTGCTACCATTTCATGAAAATCATCTTAAATAATATTTCTTAAAATTATAAAACAATCAACTTTAGTTCCAGCTGCATCTGACAGACACTGTGTAAGGTATTCACATTATTTAAGTGTGAACTGCTGTCTTCATCTGTGCTGTTATTATCCCAAAGTTTTGACTGTTGTACTCTCTGGTCTTCATCAGGTGCTTGTCAAACTTCAAGGAATTTCAAACTGAACCCTTTAGTTAATTTATGGGGTAGATTGTTCTTGTTTCACTGACCATGTATAAAGATATCTTATCTAGTACTGTTCAGATATTACTTTCCTCATAAATAATATTAACTACTTATCCCAGAAGCTCAGACTGAGCAAGGTGTTTGCCTGATTTTTCCCCCCTGTCTCTTAATGAAAGGACTTTAAGAAACTACTCAGTAAATGAGGAGGCACAGTGGGGTAAAGGGTAGTGTCTCGGATTGAGGAATCGAGGAACCAAGTTCAAATTCCAGTCAAATTTGTTTTTTTCTTCACTTCTTTCATTTTCTCGCTGAAACCAAGTAGTGTCTCTGACATGTCTTTTCCATCTTTCCACGCAATCAAAATGAAGTAGTCCATTATTTATGAGGCATTGGCAGGGGGCAACATGCGTACATGCTAACTAAGAGAGGGACACACAGAGTTATAATAAGATGCTAGATTTTTATTTTTATAGAGTGGATTAATGGATAGCGGCTCGGATAGAGGAATCGGAGAGCCGAGTTTGAATTCCAGTCAAATCTATTTAATTCACTTACGTGCTAATACTCTTGGGAAAGGTATGAATCCTCTTCTTCTCCCCCAAGCTATGGGTAAATAGCAGGACAGACCAGATTCTATAAACTTAGATGGCAACTGGTCTACCATAGAAAGAAATGGCAACCTACTGCAGGAAAAAATCTACCTCATGTATCAAAAGATACATGATCTAAGCATGTATCACGCATGGCACATAACTGACTGACTGACTCACTAAATGTGGAAGACATTTTAGGGCTTTCATATTTTTGTCCTCCATCTTTTCAGAATTAAAATTTCTTAACTGTTTAGATTGTATATATTAAGAATTCAGTCTTCATTTTCTTTTCTTTTGGGGGTTGATACAAAATAATTTTTTTTTTATGTCTGTCAAATTTGAAAATTATTCATATTTCATATGAACTGACTTTTCTTCCATCCTAGTAAATTACAAATGCCTCTTTTTTCTGAAAAACTCTTACATAATTTTTCTTTGATGTCTAAACACATTAAAACAATGTTTTAATTTATAATCCATCACAAACATAAAAAGAGGTAACCTAAATGAAAAAAATAGAAAATTTGATACATTATACCAAAAGACAAGCTGAGAAAATTAAAAATTTGTTCAAGAGAGTTCTAACTGTTCCATTTACAAAACAAAAGTCATATTTATTCTAACTTACTGAACTATGAAATTTAAGTGTCCTTGTGCTGTATTTCAGTGTGTACATATTTGATAAATGTATTTTTATGAATAAACTAAAAAATAAATCTGTATAGCTCCTTTTAACCTTCAAAATTTCTTAAAAATTATAAGGGTAGCCTAAAATTGTCCAAGAAGTACATCAATATGTCCATAGCTTTATACAGTTATTATATGAATTTTGATCTTAAATTTTCTCTGTATAATGTTTGATCTCTATAATTAATGGAGCTGTATTTAAGTACATTGACTAGGAAGGAGATTATGCTAAAAAACATTTGCACCAAAAATTATTTTTCATCATTAGGCTATGGAATTACTGATGCACGCAAATTATATATATATATATATATATATATATATATATATATATATATATAAGTAGTAATGGATTTTTTATTTATTAATCTGACAGATATTTATCACTTTAAACATTATTTTTAGTGGATATCCATATTTGAGTGGACACTCCGTTTATTTTTTTAAACAGTATATTTATTTTCATCTACTGGCCTGAATATTAAAGAAATCTTATTAAAGAAAAATGTGCTTCCTCTGGCAGGATTTGAACCTGTGTCTCCCTTTGCAAAAGAAACCAACATTAGATCTGATGTGCTTGTATACAAAACTGAGGAGATATAAACTTTTGAGAATATGGCATAGTAAGGGATTTACTTAAAGGCACTATTCAGTCTTGCTTGACCAGCAATACCGTTTATGGCTGAATCGATCTCATGATGCTTTCTCCTGCAGTGGAAACACTAAAACTGAGCTGAACTGCAGAGTCAATATGTTGAATAACATTTATCTTTTATGGCATTCTTTTTGGTTTCAACAAGAGCTTTTCAGCATCCCCATGTGTGTGTGAGTACTATATATATATATATATATATATATATATATATATATATATATATATACACACACACACACACACGCAAGTATATATTATGTACACAAATACTCATCTACTTGCTGACAAAATTGCACTTAAAACAAAAAGCAAAATATCAATAACTCACCACCAAGAGACCTGAAAGAGAATCCTTCATCAGAGACCCTAAAATTTCCAAGTCTTCCTGTTTTCAGCTGGGTTGAAAGCAGACCTTTTATAACTAGTACATTCATGTTTTCTCTGGTACCCAAGTCCATGGAAACAATTGCACCTTGTCTGAAAAACAGTTAACAAATCAAATACGGTATTTAATCAAAAGTGAAATTTTGGTGAAAATTATTTTTCTTCTTAGCTATTTTTGCAAGGTGATCACATGAAAAACTAACTTAAGGAAAATAAAAAGGTTTTACTTTTTAATATATAATACTAATATCTATAGATATACTAGCTTAAAAGCTGCCCTATTAAGTTGCATTTAACCTAGCTCCTTGATTGTGGTTAATCGCTGTTGAAGATGCCTTTTCAGGTATATTTATGTTTGATCAACACTCACAGAGCCTACCTGTGGTTAATACTGTATGCTGAGCAGACCTTAGTTATAGTTTCAGGTAGAGAGTGCATAATGTGGCATGATCACCATTTTGAACAAGAATAATATGCTCAAACAATTAGAACAGTCTCCACAGGCTGACATTATGAAGAAATCACATTCATGACAAATCAACAATAGTGAGATTTGAACCTGGATCTCATGGTTGAAGCACTAATATTATAACCACTTGGCAATGTGCACACTTGAATCTGTAAGAAGGTAAGGCAAGGGTGTGTTGAGGATTGGGGGGGGGGGTGAACACCTAACAGGTAACAGATTGCTCTCTCAACAATTAAGGTAGAACAGGCAGAGAAGGAAGAGAGAAAGATGAGAAAATAAAAAAATAATCTGAGGATACTGCTTCAAAAAACTACAGCATGGCAGGTGGCATACAACTTCCAGAAAAAATGCACTAAGGGAACATCTTTACAAAACATCGAATCTCTGATGATAGCAAAATGAGTCTCGCCAAAAGCAGACTACTGGTTTACCCATTGCCTTTATTAACATGAGACGGTTGACAAAGAGCTGAACAAGTTGTAGAGAGGCCCATATCTGGATATGACAAGCTGTTCTGCTGCTAAAAAGGAACTTGGATGTGACTGTTTTTGACAGACAGGCTTGCATGTGACTCAGAACCTCTTCTGCATCTGTACATGCGTTCATCACAGTACAACAATTAGAATATCTTTAAAAGGAATTTTCATAACATTAATTCTTAATTGAAAATAAATTTTATTCAGTCTTAAAATAAGTTCATATCTATCTCTCTACTTATTTAAATAATATCTATTTAACACTGTTTTACCTAAAAATATAAAATCATTTTAAACCACTTTTGCCATGTTAGTATTTTTAAACAAATATTTACAAATACTATAAAAAAAAATTCATTTTTAATTGAAGCTCAAAATAAAAATTGTTTTATTTATCTCAGCTAGACTGCTAAAAAGATTTCTTCAATAAGAAACAGATGTCTTTGAAAAATTATTTTATATGAATAAATATTAACTGGAGAAAATAAATGTGAGAGAGAGAGAGAGAGAGAGAGAGAGAGAGAGAGAGAGAGAGAGAGAGAGAGAGAGAGAGAGAGAGAGAGAGAGAGAGAGAGAGAGAGAGAGAGAGAGAGAGAGAGAGAGAGAGAGTGTGTGTGTGTGTGTGTGTGTGTGTGTGTGTGTGTTTTATTACTACTACTACTGCTCCTGCTATGACCAGGCTTATAGCCATATGATGTTGGAAGACTGGTTCTCATACGATCACTGAAGTTAAGCAATGTCAAGCATGGTCAGTACCTAGATGGGTGACCATTTGGGAAATGCAGGTGCTGTAAGCTTGGATGTGTGGGTGGTGTAATGGATAAAGGCTCGTAATGGGATATCAGAGAGCTGAGTTCCAATTCCAGTTTGGTTTGTTATATTTACTTTGGAAAGGTATGAATACACCTTTTTTCCTCCCTAGCTATAGGTTAATTAGTAGGACTTGTATCAGTAAATCATTATTATCCCAAAAAATGTCTTAGAATTGAAAAATATTTTCTGGTTTTAAATAACCTGCAATGGGTTGATAAACTGTAAAAAACAAATCAATCAACCAATCAATCCATGTTATTGCTGCTGCAACCCCTACTAGCCTAGCTAGCCTTAGAGAATTAGCTCCCTTTCTTATACCTCATGAATAAATTGAAGACTTGGCTGTTGGGTATTACATCAGCAAATTCCTCAGGAACTGAGATGTTCAGCAGCTAAGTAAATAAATTTATTGTTACCGCTTTTGCGTGTGTCCTACCACCACATTTGTATCCTACATTATCTAACATAAGGGAGTGGAAAGCAAAAACAGAAGGAGGGATGCCATTTATTGTATCATAAAATTTAAAATAAAAAAAAATATAAAATAAGAAATTTGACTAAGAAAAATCATAAAACTATTACAATGCCTTAATGTAGGATACACACTAAAACAGAAACTGATCTGTAAGACAAAAGGTAAAGTGGCAACAATTTATTTAACTTATTATTAATGTTCTATCTCTTGGTATTGAGCACTATAACTGCAAATACTGCTTACCTTAAACTTACATTAGTCACTTCAGATTACTGAAAATGGATAGTCTCCTGGTTTCTGCCTCTCCCAACAACTGAGATACAACTGTGCCACACTGCATGTTACATGCTCTCACCGAGTCCTGAGAGTAATGGGAGGGAGTACAAGAAACAAGTTACCAACTAGTACTTAAAAATTTTGGGATAACAAGACACCCCATGTGATTAATGCAGGGTCAAATATTTTATCTTCAAATATTGATATATAGGTTGATTTTTGACAAGATATAATCTTTATTTTAAAATATGTAAACTTTTTTAACAGGGATTTTTTTTTGGGGGGGGACAAAAACATCCATCAGTAAATAAAAGTTAATATCAAAATACTAAGAAAAGTGTACTTACTCTTTAAGTTCATATCTGTACACACTGACACGAACTGCTTTGTTGTACAAGGATGAGATGGCTGTATTGATGTCAGAGGATACCCTTCGGAAGTTTTCACTATGTCTGTCTGACAATCCATCTGTATTGCTTATGTACGTTATGTAGAACTGTATTCTGTAAAAGTCTGCAAAGAACAATAAAAAGTAAATAATTAATTGTTAATTATTGATTAATAGAAGACTGAGTGCCAAAACATGTATAAACAAGAGTTGCAAAATTTGTGTTTAATCATTGTATATTTTTTTTACCTACCACCAGAAACATTTTTTTCCTTGGTACAAAAAATGACTAAAAGTTACTGTATTTGACGGCATGTTGGATCAACTTATATTTCAGCATAGAAAATTATTTAGTCAGATTAATTAGTAATGAAACTAAGTTAGATGTAGATTTCCTGAACAGGAACTACAAGTCAGTGGCATGAAATATATTTTCTTGTACTATGCAAGAACACAAGTTGAAGCTAAAAAAATATTTCATTTACCACCAAAGCCCAACAACATCACAATTGAAATCAAGATCTACCTGTTGTACATTGTATGCCCTCTCGCAGATCAAGATAAGAGTTGGGCACCATGTATCATTTGCTCAGCTTGTTCCAATAGACTAAGGGATTGGCTTAATAAAAAGAAGAGAGCAATGCCATTTGGAGCAACTATGATATGGAGAGAACCAAAGGATCATTTCAAAGACTTATTTCGGCATAGTTAATGTATATGGGTTCACAGTTAAGATCAAGCATAAGATTGTGTATCCCAAATGGAGTATTGCTGCCATTTATGGTCTGGGGCCCCTGCTGGTTGCCTCAGGGTTCTTGATAAGATCCAGAGACGGATATGCAATGTGATTGGCCCTGATCTGTCATCTCATCTGCAGTCGCTCTCTCACAGACGTGATGTTGCATCGCTCTGCCTTTTCTACAAGTGCTTTCACGGTAATTGCTCTGAGGAGTTGCTTTCGCTTGTCACTAGGCCTCATGAATTTAAACGTCCTACGAGGCTGGCATCCCGTTCCCACCCCTTCACCGTTGAAACTGTTAGATGTAGACATCTCTTCTACTCCAATAGCTTCATGTCTCGCACATCTCGCCTATGGAACTCCCTTCCCTATCACTGTTTCCCTGACAAATACAATCTCCAACGGTTTAAGTGTAGCGTCAATCATCATCTCCAGTTGCCTTGATCTATCCACTTCCCTTCTCCACATCCTTTCATCTTTCATTCCTATCTGCTCTCGCTCCAAATCTTCTGTAACCCCCTTGCCTTGATCGACCCTCCGTCCTTCTCTTTCTCCACATCCTCTCCTTTACCTCTCCTATCTGCTCTTCCCCCAACCCTTCTGTAACCCCATGCGTGATAGTGGCCTCCAGCCTTGCTTGGGGTGATACGCTTAAAAAAAAAAAAAAAAAGAATCAGTAAAAATCCCACACAATGATGATGAACTTCCTGCTCAAGTACGAACAGAGAATAGCCTTCAAATGTCTGACAAAGTGGTACTTTGTGAGGAAGCTACTAGTGATATGGAAACAAAGTGGATGCAGACAGACCAAAGAAATCTTCTGAAGGAGAGTTAAATAATTTGGTTGGAAGCTTGGTATTGTGAAATGTTAAAGCTGAAATTTTAGCATCTCACCTCAAAGAAAAGTACCTGCTTAATGATAATGTTTGTATTAATCATTTCAGAAAGAGATATAAAGATCTGATTTCTTTCCTCTCTGTAGATGGCAGCTTTGTTTCTGTAATAACAATGATGAGTTATTTCATGGTTTGTGCCAAGAACATGTTCCATGTGAATGGCACTTATTCATTGATTCATCTAAGTCTTAAGGCAGTACTACTACACAACGGCAATAAGAAACCATCCATTTCCATTGAACATTCAGTGCATACGAAGGAGTGTTATGAGGATATGCAGATATTCAATGATGCCTTAAAGTACTCAGAAAACCATTGAAATATATATGGAGACTTAAAGGTGATTGAAATGTTAATGGGAATGCAGCTTGGATTCACAAAATATTGCTACTTTTTATGCCTTTGGGACAGTTATGCAACTACCAAGCACTCCATGCAATCAGAGTAGCCCCAGCAAGAAGTATACAAGCCGAGAGTATCTAACATCCAGAGTAAGCCATTAGTAAAGCTATAAAATGTTCTTCACTCTCTTTGCATAAAGCTTGGACTCATGAAACAATATGTGAAGATACTTGCCAAAAAGCACTCGGAAGGCTTTGAATATGTGAAGGCCAAGTACCCCAAAGTCATCGAAGCAAAACTGAAGGAAGACATATTGGTAGGGCCACAGATAAAGGAATTCCTCAAAGACAACAATTTCATTAAAATCCTGGATGAGATTGAACTTAAAGCCTGGAAATCCTTTAAGTGGATCTGTGAAAATTTTCTGGGTAACAAGAGATCTCAAGATTTTAAAAATGGAGTAAAATGTCTTTTAGAGTCTTTTGTCACTGAAAATCTATTTCACATCTGAATTTTTTTTTTTTTGGCAAAGAACCTTGGGGCAGTGTCTGATGAGCAAGGGGAACACTTTCTCCAAGACATGGCATAAATGTAGCAACAATACCAAGGATGTTGGAATGAAGGAATGCTGACTGACTACACAGATGAACCGGAGAATAAGCACCAGAGAAAGTCTAAATCCAAGAGATTTTAAGTTCTAATTCAGTAAAGAGTATTATAGCTTTATTTCATGCAATAAATGCCCACAGAGATGTCATATCTTTTATTTATTTAAAACTGTGGAAAAGGCAATTGGAAACCATTCCACCATACAAGATCAGTCTGAAAAGTAATGAGACTTGGTGTACTCTGTGGGCTATGGACATTATCCACTGTGAGTTCTTGCCATAGGGCCAGATGATTAATCAAAGAGATCCTATGGCATTTACTTTGCTCAGTGTGCAAGAAGAGATGAGAGTTGTAGTAGGACAAATTGTGATTGCTCACAACACCCTAAGCATCCAGCAGTTCCCGTCCATGAAAAACATTGCCGTACTGGAACAACCTCCCTATTCACCTGATCTTGCTCTGTGTGACTTTCTTTTCTCCAAGGTCAAGAGGGTCATAAAGGGGAATTGTTTTGAAGGCATGGAGGCCATCAACAAGGCTGTAACGACAGAACTGAAGGTTATCCAAGAAAAATCCTTCCAACAGTACCTGGCAGAGAAGGATGGAAAAGTGCATTTGACTCAAGGGGGATTACTTTAAAGGAGAAACCATGTAGTTTGCTTTTGGGAATTTTAGACAGACCTCATATTTCCAAAGAAGTTAGCAGCTTAAAGTTAATAGATAAAAATTATCTATGTAAAGTTATGATTGGACAAATTTTGAAATTTAAAAAAAATGAAAATACCAGGAAGTCCAATAAAATTACCATTTTAGTAGAAGGATTATCAATTCCATAGTAACAGCTAAATGAAAGTGTAGGCTGGTAAATAAGTGACCAAATCTGAACATTGAAAAATGAAGACATTCCTGAAGATTTCCTATGCCTGACTGATATATACTTTGATGCTAGCTAGTCTTGAAGCAGCCATGATAATCAATTTGAAATTTACATAACATACCATATTTCCTGGTACTGAAAATTCTAATTCTCTCAAAAGTAAGTCTAATCTATTTACCCTCTTTTCTATAAGCAAAAGATTACATTTATTTTCCTTTTTATCCTCCATCATTTCACCTCAAGTAAGACAATAAAGCCACTAAGATGCAAGGGGCTACTGATTGAGAAACACTATTAAGGAGAGAGGACATTAAAGAACAAGAATTAAAAGACAGAAGATAACAATTGACATTGCCTTTAAATCTTTGAAGAACAAACTTAACTGGGAATCAAGAAGATCAGAAAAGAGTTCAACAAACATGGAAGTGCAATAGAAGAAACTTAGTCTAGAGCTTAGTTACATCTAGCTATTTCAACTGTAAAATTATAAGACCTTTCTGCCAATCTAGTACTGCCCTTAAATTCATACAGTCTAGGTACCATAGAGAAAAGTTCATTAGAAAAATGACATTGAAAGTATTTATAGAAAAGGCATAGTGAAGCTGTGTTATGGTAGTGGGAAAGTGACTGAAGCCTAAATGCCAGGGCAGATTCTTTGGGTTTTATCAAAAATCTCTAAATATATAGCAGGAACACCAGACTAGATGTGGCAGCAATATTCAAAGGAAAGATGAAAGATAGACTTTATAATTTTATTATTATGATTTTTTAAAAATTTTCTCAAACTTGGTGTGTGTCCTGTTAATGCTGAAACATTCTTGATACAGGATCTAGATCATTGTCATGACTTCAAACTCAAATAGAGAAAATGTCTGGAAAATCTGGATGTCATGACAACCCTATATGTAAGTTAACTAAGGTGGATTGGTTGGTTGGTTGTTTTGTTTTATGGCATATCAAAACTTCAGTGGGTCATTTAATGCCAATAAAATTCCAAAATAGATATATAGCGATAGTTTGGTAAAAAAGGTGTGTATGTATACATACATTTGAACCATTTTTCAATTACTCATATTTTTGAGTACAATCCAACCTCTTTTAGGAAATTTACAATCTTGGACGGTTTTATTTTTGTAAAAAGTTTTTTTTAAATTACTCACTTGGTTTGCTTTGTTTTACAGCATATCAACCTCAATGGGTTATTTAATGCCGACAAAATTTTTATTGCTGGTAATATTTTGTTTTGTCAAAAATCTATTTCTGGTAATAATTTTTTCCTTCAAAAATGTATTGCTGGTAATATTTTTTTTTTCAAAAATGTATTGCTGGTAATAGTTTTTTTTCTTTGAAAATTTATTGCTGATAATAATTTTTTACAAAGTATTTCTGGTATTAAAACATATTTTTACACTCTCATAGTGCTTTTACCCCAGTTTCGGGGTTAACTATTTGACCATAGCTGGGACCCTAACAGATGCTACCACCCCAGGTCCGGGTGGACTCGGGAACACCAGCAATTAAGAGGTGGTTCCACGCACCTCAAAACCTCCTGATCAGAGGAGCATGGATTCATATCTGTTCCAGCCCATTACTTGATACCTTTGAGAAAAAAAAAATGCCATGATAGTTGAAAGAAAAAAAAAAGAAAAAAAAAGGCAATGAGTGAGCACCTCAATAAACCACTCCCCCCATAAATATTTTACCTGTCTAGACAACAATAAGATGAAAAAAATTGAATCTTTGTTAAACATAAACTAATTTTTAAATTTTATAAACATTACCTGGATATATAGCTGTATTTTTTAGACCACTTCCTTCATCACCTGAGCCAGCATCACTTAAGAGGTCTTCATCATCTATAAATGTTGTTACTACTTTGCTTTTTTGCATTAGTGTAAAATCATTGTCATCAAATTCAAATTCATTCTCCTGAAAAATAAAAGACAATATATTTATTTACAAAGACATATTAAAATTCATTATATATACAAGTTCTTCAATGGTAGAAAATGAGTTTTAGACCAGATAAAATAATGAAACTCATATAACAAAAAAAATTGCAATATGAACATTGGTAAAAATGGTTGCTGAAGACATTAGGTTTATAATACCCAGAAATTCATACACAGATGTCCGAAAGGACACATGGCACAGTGGATAAAGGCGTTAGTTAGATCCAGTGACAGGACCCAAAGTACCCGGTTAAGGTGGTGGAGAACTTGGAGAGGGGAATTAACAGGAAATAACTGATAACTGACATTAAATATGGCACGTGGAACTAGAACAGTCTACCCCAGTGAGGGAAATAAAGGGTTCAGTTCAACATTCCAACCACTTGGCCGAAACGTTGTAATAAATATGGCGACAAAGATGAGGACAATAGTCCAAGTAATGTAAATAGTATATCAAAATGAATTTATTTCTCTTCAAACTTATAAGTTTATTTTTCAACATAGTTTCCATTTAGTGATATACCTTTTCAAAATATTCTGTCATATTTTTTCATTCCTCCATGAAGAAAATTTCTGGTTTGCTTTTGATCCAACTGTATACAGCAAATTGACTTCAAATAAAAAAAAGGTTGACTTTTCAATACTATTTTCAATTTTGGGAACAAATAGCAGACTGTATGAATGGTGTGCAATGATTGCGAACTTTAGGATTCTCTCTGCACTATTTAGTGACTCATATATGGCCTTGCAATGTTATGATGCAAAAAAAAATTCTTTCACAGCTTATTTTGAGATACATTATTGTGTGTTCACAACGTTTCATTGCTTTCATATGTCTGTGAAATCTGATTGGTGTACAACATCTTAGTGCCAAAAATTCTATCATTGATCATTGTTTTATATGTAACTCAGAAATAGTACTCATGACTAATTACTCAATGCCATCAGACAAAAGACATGAAGCATGTTTGAATAGGACTAAATACGAAGACATATTCAATCATGTTTCTATCTAAACTATTAGTGACGCCATTAGTTACACCTTAAATGACATACAAAAACTAACCAAAAAACACACAAATAATATTTTCAGAAATTCAGCACATAAATTCTTTAATTTTCACAAAGCTATGCATATGTTATGTCTTTCAGCTCAGCAATAACACAATTCAAATCATAAAAAGTTTACACTTAACTGACTCTCTATATTCAACAAGAAATAAACTTAAGTCTCTGAGATGAAGCATTATCAATTGTCATTAATTTTTGAAGAGTAATTCTTTCATCTTATTTCTGATGCATAACTAGTAAGCAATATAGATCAGAAATAAAGAATGTTTGCAAAGAGTTTTAAATTTCCATCTCTTACCCTCACAAAGCCTGCCTGTCCAGGGCAGCTGCTTTAATTAGGCTACAAAGAACAATTGGTAACAAAAATTCAGTTCTAATCATATAGTTTTCATTCTTTATTTTCCTCTAGTGTGTGACATGTCATCTTATTTATTAATATACATTTATAGTATTAGGAATAATATTTACGAAACATTATCAATTATTAGTAATTTTTAATTGCATCTCTTTCATCTTATTTCTCTTGCATTATTTACACTAGTAATATTAAATGCAATGGTGGAGTAATGGATAGAGGCTTGGATTGAGGAATCTGAGAGTCGAGTTTGAATTCCAGTCGAATCCATTACATTCATATATGTGCTAATATCCTTGGGAAAGGTATGAATCCACTTCTTCCCCCTCAGCTATGGGTAAATATCAGGAAAGACTGGGTTCTATAGCCTTGGATGGCAACTGGTCTACCACAGAAATAAATGGTAATCTACTGCGGGGGAAAAAAATCTGCCTCATCAGTCATGTATCTTTCATTACATGATCGCCTAAGAGTGTATCATGAATGCAATTTAAAAAAAAAAAAAAGTATTAAATGCAATATTATTTGAATTGCTTAGATGAAGCATTGTCAGTTATTATTCATTTTTAACTTATTTCTTTCATTTTGTTTCTTTTGTGTTATTTACAGTTCTTTGAAGTACCATTTTCCTTCAGGACATGACCAATGTGGAGAATCATGTCTTGAAGGGATATGGTATTAAAAATATATCACAGGTAGGATTTATTAAACAATTATATCAAAACCTTCATGATTATGCATAAAGTGACACAGCAAATCTATCCAGCAGAATTTTTTGCAGTTATAACAAAGTACAGGAGGAAAGGAAATGGAATGTAGAATAAGATGCACTAGAGGTAGTTTCACACAACACCACAAATTGCTACCAAACCAAAACATCAACATGAAAACTAGAGTCATGTTCTTAAATAGCCTCATCAGATTGAGACTTTCATGTGGATGCTTTACATGACACCAAACCTGTTCAGAAATATCAAAACTCTCAGCTGAATACAACTGCTGCCTAAGATCAATGGTGAAAAAAGGTTTTGAGTAAATGAAGCCTGGGTGCCTTGGAAAAAAATCATCCCTCTTTGAACATTGTGCACTGGCACTACAGATTCCCAAAGATCACTTATGGACTAGCAATAACTAAAATGGATATCATGTAATTCAAGAAGAAAATAATGAAATAATCAAGATGCTAACATTCCACACTACTTCAAATGAAAGGTTAGGAAGGAAACTCCTATCAATACTGGAAAAAGTGATAGCAGCAACTGAACTTGAGAAACCTGTTTTTCTGAAAAATTGTTTTAAGAGAAAGATTTTATAAATTTCAAACCAAAAGCAATACTGGCTGTTCAGTCAATGAATGCCAAATGTTTCTTTGTAGGGAAATGGTTAATATTACCATTACTACTGTGTTAAGAGAGTGGTAGGGACATGTATTTTAAGATATTGACAGTTACTGGTGGGTTATTATTTTTTTTTTATCATTTCACTCCAAAGATGGCAATAAAGCCATTAAGATGCAGTGAGTTACTGAGTGAGAAAGAATAAGAAAAAAAAAAGAAACATTGTTAAGAAGTGAGAACAACAGAAGAGAAATCAAGAAGACAGTAGATAAAAATTGAGATTGCATTTAAATTTTTGAAGATTAAAGTTGGCTGGAAAACATGGATCTGGAAGAGAATTCCACAAGTGGGAAGTGCGAGAAAAGAAACTGTTCGCATAAAAATTACAGTTGCATCTAGCCATTTCAACCTTAAAATGATGAGACCTTGCTGACAGTCTAGTACTGCACTTGAATTCATGTTGTCTTGGTACTATAGAGGAAAGTTCATCAGAACAATTACCATGAAAGTATTTATAGAAAAGCCACAGAGAAGCTAAATTATGGTGGTGGGAAAGGGACTGAATCCAAAATACCAAGCCCGGGCCAATAATATTGCTGATTCTTCTTTGGATTTTATCAAGAATTTTTAAATATATAACAGGAGCACTGACATATATGTGGCAGCAATTTTAAAACATGGATGAATGGCAGACTTATAAATATGTAAGATTGATTCTGGTGAGAAAAATTGTCTAGCACAACACAGTGAACCAACTTTTTTAGCAGCAGATGGTAAAAAAAAAGAAAAAAAAGATGTCTGATATAGTGCACTTTGTCCTGTCTATGATATGACGTAGTTTATTTGCTGACGCATAATTTTTGGCATAAAGCCATAAGTTTAAAATTGGCTGACTACCGGGTGTTTTTTTGGGGAGGGGGTATGTGATAAAGGAGTAAAGGGAAACTTCCTGTTATTTTTTTCTTTTTGTCTTTTGAAACTTCCTTCTTTGATTCCAGCAGAGCACAATCACCACTCCATTTTTTTCTTTCTGTCTTCAACTTTCACATTACTTCACTCAGGAGTTATTAAGAGAATTTCTTCTAGTAAGAGGGATGATTAGGTGTGGCTTGATTTGCAGCAGTTGGTGGCTGAAAAAAAATGATGGGTGAGAGTTGTTGGGTGGGCAAGGCAAAGTACTATTTAAAATTATTTTCTCAGGCTACTCACAACTACCCCAGCCTCTTTTTTTTTCTCTTTTCCTCTTTTCTTTGCACCTTTTCTTTCTTTCCTTTCTATTATTTTCTTCTCTCTCTCTTTCTGTTCATATTTTATTTATTTCCTCCCTCTTGATTTGATTACCTTTTCTTTCTTTTGCTCTCCTCTTCTTCCTCTATTTCCTAATTTATTTTTCTTTTCTCCCTATCTTTCTGTATATATTTCATCCATTTCTTTCCTCCCTCTTGATATGACTGCCTTTTCTTCTCACCGTCTTCTTCTGCCCTTCCTTTTCTCTTTGCTTTTCCTTATCTTTCTCACTTTCTGATTCTTTTCTTACTCTCCTCACTAGCCAACATCAGTATGTTTACCAATTTGCAAGCAGGAGACATCAAGAAAGCAGACTGATTCTGACAATAATCAAAGAGTCTCAGTAGATTCACCCACCATTATACCAGATTCCTTGTTACATATTTGTGTAAATTTATAAACATGTCCTTGGCAGAACTTGGTGTCTTCTAACAAAAGGCTGAATCTTTATTCAAAGTCAGAGAAATAAAATTATATACTATAATTAGTTGAATCATATAATTATTAATCAGTAACACACCCTGTGTCTTAGTGGCTTTATTGCCTTGCTTGGTGTGAAATGATTAGAAAAAAATCATCATTATACTTTTAAAGTATACAGACAATTACTCAAAATGAAATAGAATATTATCTAAATTATAAAATGTAGTATGACCCCACCATGATAAAGAAATACCGAAATTGAATATAAAGAGGCCCCCAAAATGAATCACTGATGTCCTTAGTACAATGGTGTAATTACACCATAGTGATATAGGAGTTGGTTAGACATGTTACTGTCACTTAGTGGCTGTGAGTTCAATTCCAAGAACAGGTTCAGCAGGAATGAACAATAATTGATATCTGATGATTTTCTGTTGAACTAGCTAGATGCAACCACTACTTCTATTCTAACAGTTTCTTTTCTTGCACTTCTCACATGTGGAACTTCCTTCTGATTTCTTGCTCTCCTGCTACCTAAAATCTTCAAAATTTTAAATGCAACAACATTGGCCAACTTCTGTCTTCTTGAATCCTGTTCCTTTATTGTCCTTTCCTCACTCCTCCTCACTAAAGTCTTCTCATTCTCTTTCATTCCCTGATCACCTGTGTCCTAGTGGTATTATTACCTTGATTGAGGTGAAATGATTAAAAAAAAAGAAATCCCTATAGTAGCCAAATAATGAACACATGATGATAACTGGAACGTACTTGGCCAAAACGTATCTATAATAAAAGCTATAACAACCAAGATGAGAAAAAGTATCAAGCGAATTAACTATTTTCAACTAGTTTCAACCCAGAAGTTCATTTCTAACTTTACTTCCCTAAATTTGATTCCTGGAAGTATGAATAGGATGAAGTTTTTTCCTCCTAAACAATACATACTTCTAACCTGTTAAACTATAGTGTCCCCCACTATAACCAACTTATGCTAAACATAAAATAGTCTTTTACTTCTCTTTAGATTTTATTCTTCTGAAATTTTTTTGTTGATTACCCATCTCCATCCCACTTCACTTGTTACAAATTCTTCATGTATCTATGTCACATGTAGCAATAATGATAGTGTAGGGAGTGCTCCAGAACTGAGGCCTTATGCCAGACTTAATGCATCTGATCATGGCTAACAATCAAGCTTTGCAAATCATAATTATTCCAGTAAGTTTGACCGTCACTAGCTACCCGACAATTGTAACCTTGTACCATATTAAGCTAAAGGTACCTTACCATGAAGCAATGATGAACAAGGTCATTTTGTAAGTCATCACCAAAATGTGTTTGATCCTCCCTTGGAGCGCTCATAGTTGTAGCCTTGTGTCATACTTGTAAGTAATCAAATGTTGTAATGTGATACAATGGTTAACAAGCCAGTCCTACAGACCATTACTGTGTCAAGTTTGATCCTCACTAAATGTGCAGATGTGTGGCTTTGCCCCATACTAATCTAAATTTTATAAATACCTAGGAGTAATGGCTAATGAACTAGCTTCACAAACTATTTTTTACTACAGTGAGCTTGATTCTCACTGTGCATATCACACCTTTGTCTTTGTGCTATACTAAGCTAAGCTTACTAAATACCTATAGATGCTTTGCCATGGTGTAATGGTTAGTAAAACAGTTCTGCTGGCTATTAGTACTTTACTGAGTGTCCCACAAGTGTGATGTTGTACAAAATTTAGTAAATCTCTGTGGGAGTTGGAGTAATCTGATCAGTCCTAGTAAATAAATAATTTATAAGGTTTACTTAATAATGCTCTCAAAGTATAAGAGTAATAAATTCTGAAATTTGGATCTGCCAAATGAGAAAACAAATTGCTTCCCTTTAGTGAAAAAGTGGAAGTTTTCAACTTAATAAAGAAAGAAAATATTGTACCCTGAGATTGCTAAGATCTACTGTAAGAAATCTATCATGTAACATTTATATTGCCATAATTTTGTTTTTATAATCAATTCACACAAAGCAAGGTGATAGTGTCATTAAAGCAAAATGGACTATTGGGAGTGAAAGACTGAAAGAGAATAAGAAAATTTTTTAGAAGGAACTGGAAAAAACCCAATCCTAAGCATGAAACAAAGGATAAACCTCTACACCTGTTCAAAAGATTGGAGAGGAGTGTAAACCGGATGATAGTCGAACCTATCTACTCCTAATGAGGAGAAAAATAAATAAATAATCAGTAAATAAAATTTAAGACTTTAGACAGAGACATTAGAAGTTTAGAGTTAAAGTAGACTTTAGAAGGAACCAGAAATCCAACCCTAAACTGGAAGCAAGGGATAAACCTCTACTCCTGTTCAAAAGATCAGAGAGGACTGTGAAACAGACAATAGGTGAACCTATCTTGTTCTATTTTATTATTAGTTATTGTTGTTAATCTCTTAAGTCCTAATTTATAAATTAAACTTTATCATTAGTACATATGCATAGAAAAAACAAGTATTGGTACTATTTGTAGTTTGGTACAACTGCAGTGGATAAATGGGTGGCTACTGTAGAAGATTCAGTTCACTCCATAGTTTCAAACATCTCCTGTGGGTCTTGGAATATATAATCTGTAGATAATAGGGTGGCTACTGCATAAGCTTCAATTCTATGCATGATTTCAGACACTTGCTGTAGGTCTTGGAATATATACTCTGTATATAAGGTGGGGTACCTACTGAATTACTTTTGAAGCTCCTTGTAGATTATTGGTTGCCGTATACACATAGGAAAAATGGAAATAAAACTAGCAGAAACATTTTGATTGGAAAAATAGTATCAGTGATATACTGAATATTTTAAATCAGCAATCTTAATAATGTTGCATGAAATCCCTGCTATATGTCCATGATGTTTCGTTTTTTTAAAAATTGAAACTATATTTCTAATATCTCTGTCTGAACTCAAGAGTTTTATTTACTAATTATTTATTTTTTCCTCCTCAATAGGAGTAGGCAGGTTTACCTATCACCTGATTTGCACTCATCCCCAGTCTTTTGAACAGGAGTAAGGGTGTATCCCTTGTTTTTGTTTAGGATTGGGTTTCTGGTTCCTTCTAAAGTCTTTTTATTCGCTTTCACTCCCAGTAATCCCTTGCATCTTAGTGGCATTATCACCTTGCTAAGGGTGAATTGATTTAAAAAAAAAAAAAAAATACACACAAGATTAATATACTTATTTTTTTAAATTTATTAAGAAACTTATGCTTATTTAAACCTAATTTCTGTTGTATAATTTTGTTCATGAGAGGAAAGCTATCAACTTCAGACTATGAGGAAAGTAATCTGTTTATCTACCAAGATTCAAGTACCGGTTAATGCCGTAATCATAGCTGACTGGTGCCAGACAATCTACTTGAGTTTCTCTAAAACTTTCTTTAAATACATAGATTACATTGGAATCCATGGAATGCTCCAGGTATGTTATTTACTTGGGCTTATTACCCAGGTGCTTTTACTTTTCATTTGATTGCCATGAACAGACTTACATAGTGGTAAACCAATCTTGTAAGTCTTTCATTTCTGTGATGCACTGAAAATGCAAAATAATGAGATGAGCATATTTATGAGTCATGTGACACAGGGTCAAGGTCATTTTTGCAGGTAATCCCTCCAGCTTAATTGCTTGACATTAACAGAATGTGCCCTCACAGCTGACAGACACACCCCATGAAGAAAGCAAATGCCTAGAAACACCACACCATACTTAGTAATGTTTTCTGGTTCCTCAGCTACTTGCATTCTGGTTGTTTGCTGGGGAGTTTGTAAAAGTAGTTGAAGTTTCAAAAGTCGACAAATTAGGACTGAACAGTTTGGATATAATAAAAGGAAACGTGAAAGGAATGAAAAAGTGTGGATCGCTGCTTGAAGAGTGGAGAGATTAATGTTTGTTCTGTAAGCCACTGGCAATGAGTTTGATACTTAACAGAAACTAAAAATATAATCTTGTAAAAATATGCTTTTGTTAATTCCATAAATATTTGAAGTGTATGTTAAACAACTATTATAGAGTTTGGTTAAAGACCAATTAAAGTACACAGACATTGGACAATTTATATTGAGATTATTATGGGAACAATCCCACCACCACCACCACAAACAAAGAAAAAAATAATCTAAAATATAGCAAAAAATAAACAAAGAGCTCTTCAACAAAGAACTTTCTTTGGTCTTTTACCAAACGTATATAAAAGAAAAATTGCTGCCCACATACTTTCCTCTCTCTCTCTCAATATATATATATATATATATATATATATATATATATATATATATATATATATATATATATTTGTGTATTTAGGCAGCAATCCTTCTTTCATGCACATTTCATTAAAAACGACTGACAAGGTGCTTTTATTTAGTTTTTTTTATATAATTTCTCGTGCGATCTAATAAAGTTTTTCTTTTCAGAGGATAAATTATATAAAAACTGTCTGAATGTTCTTTTTATCCGAGCGCTTTCGGCTATACATTTAGCCATTTTCAAGGATTATATTTCAACTGTTAGAATTAGAAATAGAAATAGAATATGAATCACTTTATAAAACATACATATAAAAAGCTATTTCTATTTCTAACAGTTGAAATATAATCCTTGAAAATGGCTAAATGTATAGCCGAAAGCGCTCGGATAAAAAGAACATTCGGACAGTTTTTATATAATTTATCCTCTGAAAAGAAAAACTTTATTAGATCGCACAAGAAATTATATAAAAAACTAAATAAAAGCACCTTGTCAGTCGTTTTTAATGAAATGTGCATATATATATATATATATATATATATATATATATATATATATATATATATATATATATATATATATAGATAGAGAGAGAGAGTTATTTTCCAAGTGTAGCTTAGATGTGGCACAAGGCCGAAAGTTTGGGCACCCAGTGAGGATCTAACTCACTACTCATTCGTAATTGTTTGAGCGAGACAAGCTTGCTAACCATTACACTGCCTTGAGGTGGCCATATATATATATATATATATATATATATATATATATATATATATATATATATATTTTAGAATTGGACATTGTCCGACAATTTATTTAAAGACATTTATATTATGTTTAACGTTCTTTTTATAGATACAAGTATTTAAGCAAATGCTCTGTTTTATAATAAACAGTATTAAATAACATTTACCGGCCTGAATGTCCGAGAAATTTTCATAGAAAAATTTATTATAAAACAGAGCATTTGCTTAAATACTTGTATCTATAAAAAGAACGTTAAACATAATATAAATGTCTTTAAATAAATATATATATATATATATATATAAATATATATATATATAATGTAAACATTATTCAACCTAACACCAATTAATAGATCATAAATTATTTTTTTAACTTAAAAATAATGAAAATGAGATAATTAGCAGTCAATTGCTGAAACCTGATGAGTGAACTGAACAATTACAAAAAGGTTTGGCTACCAAACTCTGGAGCAGGATGTTGAATATAACATCTATCACCTAAGTCACAAATTTGATATTTTTATTAATTTTTTTTTTTTTCCACTATTCCATTTTTCTGTTTGGTGGAGTAAGAGAGTGCTAAAATTGTTTGTATTGTCCATATATATATATATATATATATATATATATATATATATATATATATATATATATTCATAGGTTAATTACGAAAAGGGGCTTAAATACAATGGTTGCTCAAAAATTTCTTTTTGTGCACCTATTAAGGCATGATAACAATTTCAGATAGAAAGTATTACCATTGGAAAATGATCTCATTATTCAGTATATATGGGAAAATAATTTTCCATTAACTAGAAGTGGATCTTTCACAAATTTGGTGGGTTTCAATTGCTAAGCCAAAAAAAAAAAAAAAAAAAAAAATTTTTTTACACAAACTGTCTGGCTTCATAAAAATACACCTCTCTCATAAAACATGTATTAAAAAACAAACAACCAAGACAAACATTTATCAGTCAGTTATGTGCCATGCGTGATAAATGCTTAAGTGATTATGTAACTTTCGATATATGACTGATGATGCAGATTTTTTCCTGCAGTAGGTTGCCATTTCTTTCTGCAGTAGACCAGTTGCCATCCAAGGCTATAGAACCTGGTCTGTCCTGCTAGTTACCCATAGCTGGGGGGGGGGGGAAGGATTCATACCTTTCCCAAAGGTATTAGCACACAAGTGAATGTAATGGATTCGAATGGAATTTGGACTCGGCTCTCCAATTCCTCAATCTGAGCTATTATACATTACTCCACTGTGCCTCCTAAATAATAAAAATAAAAATTATTATAATTCATGAATTAACCGATCTATTTTAGTCTCTCTCTATATGTTTTTTACTGTTTCTATTTATCTAACCCCAGTCTGTCTTTACCTGTAATGGTCTTCTGTATGAAATGGTCATGATTATTTATATTATGCATAAGATAACACCTGAGAAACAGCTGCTTTGGTAGAAACATGTCTCACCTTCTGAATACAAAGTAAGTATATTCTTATGACATGGCACAGTGGATTAATGGATTCCAGCTCAGATTGAAGAATTGGAGAGCTGATTTCAAATTCCAGTCATGTTCATTACACTCACTCATGTGCTGATACCCCAGTGCATCTGTTCTCTGTATTTGGCTCTTCCAAAGAGTGTGGTTGGTTCTGCACTAGCCTTCACCAAAATAATTAAATGATATGTGTAGGTTGTCAGGATGTTGGTTCTAAGAACTGAGCTCTGTTAGTATGAATCCATCTCTTCTTCCCCCAGCTATGGATTAAAAAGCAGGACAGACTGGATTCTATAGCCTTGGGTGGCAACCAGTCTAGGAGAAGGAAGACTGAATTCAAAAACAGCCTAGAGAGGTTTGGGCTCCATCAGGCTATTTTGCCCAAGACACACCACTTCTACTTCAGCTGCAGTACATGTGATGCCCCTATGATTCTAATGAGATACGGGACTCATGATTGTGATATGCTGCACTCCCATCTGGAAGGGTCTTCATAAAACTAAGAGCAAATAAGTCAATCTTTATTACTTCAAATGTTATTATAGTGAAATAGTAAACAACCCATTTTTATTTATTGAACAGTGTGTACTATGTCTATCAGCCTGGTTATTAGAGAAAATGTGTCCTCTGGCATGGATGAAACCTGCATCCCCCTTTGGAGGAGAAACTGTTTGATCTGGTGTGCTTTATCAGTAAGCCATAAAAGACTTCACAGTAAGCAAGGCTCTATTTCCCTTATTTAGGGAAAGCTTATCTCCTTGATGCAGATTATTTTTACAGAGAGCCTATATCTAATCAGTTTTGTATCTGAAATGTAAACACAGCAATTTCTAAAGAATTCATTGATTTTTAAAAGAATAAAAATGTCGGATTAAAAATTAAAAATCCATTCTTTAGAAATTGATAAGTCACTCTGTAATGCAATGCTTCTAGTTATTAGCAATTTGTTCACAGGAGAAGTTCTGATTGTTAAATGCAGTGTAGTTCTGAACAAAAAACTGTTGGCTTTAGTTTTCAGTGTTCCTTTTCTATCTACTTCTTTATTGTTTGTTTGAACATCAAACAATATCTTAAGCTTAGCCATTCAAGGATGGATAATACATATCTGTAAATATATACTGAAGTTCACAAACAATTTGAACTCTTCACTGATGAAGCATGGGCCATTCTTTTCTTTCTATGTGATGTGTCAGGCGATCATGGCTTTCCACCTCCCTCTATCCTTTGCAGCTCTCAACAAGTTCCTTCCTTCTGCCACTTCCCACAGACCATGTTTAATCATCCATTTGCTTAAGGCCGCATTGTTTTCCATTGTTTCTCTTTCCCCCTATTCGACCCACAAGTATCAGATTCTCCAGGCCCTCCTTCCTCATTATGTGTCCCAGGAACTTCAGCTGCCTCTTCCTGATGTTAAGCATAAGCCTCCTCCTTGTTTGCATCCTCTCTAAGACCTCATCATTGCTCACACACTCGGTCCATGATATCCTTAGCATCCTTCTGTAAAACCACATCTCCATTGCCTCAAGTCTCTTCTTCATCTTTGAGGAAATCGTCCAACATTTGCTGTCATAAAGAAGGACAGATGTCACATAAGAGCTCAGTATTCTTTTCTTCATTACCAAAGAAATCCTCCTTCCTCGCAATACTCTCAGTATTGTATTTACCGTCCTCTGTCAGAACACTTCCCAGATATTTAAGCTTTCACATCTGCTTGATTCTAGTGTTCCTGACCTGAAAAATCACATTTTGGCTCATCCTTTTACTGATGACCATGCATTCGGTCTTCTTGTAGTTTATGCTTAGTCCCTTCTTCTCCCTCGCTGTTGCTACCTTCTGTAGGAGATTTTGTAATTTCTTTTCTGTGTCTGCTATCAGTACTGTGTCATCTGCGTATCTTATATTATTAAGTAGATAGCATTTCGGGCTCATCCTTTTACTGAAGACCATGCATTCTGTCTTCTTGTAGTTTATGCTTAGTCCCTTCTTCTCCCTCGCTGTTGCTACCTTCTGTAGGAGATTTTGTAATTTCTTTTCTGCGTCTGCTATCAGTACTGTGTCATCTGCATATCTTATGTTGTTAAGATTGTGGCGGCCAATATCACAGGTAGACTTTGCATACTGAAGATTCCAATGAAGATTCCCCTCAACTTCTCAATTGTGACACGGGGGGGGGGGGGTAGCAAAAGATTTCATGACACACTTCACTCTACTTTGAGTATGCGTCAATATTAATGAAGAACATATGTCCCAGGAATGAACCAGCAAAATCTGTGTACCTTTTCCCACAAGGATTTAGATTTTCCAGCCATGAATTGGAGCTTTATTATGATTGCTCTGATTCTGAATGGCTACCTCACAAATTCCCCATGTCATTTCAATATCCACATCCAGGGTTGGCCACCACACATGGCATTAATCAGGGACCTTCATACATACTATTACTACATGAATCTGATAAACTTTTGAAATACTTTCAACCTCACCTGGGAAGGCATGAACACCTGACTTGTCTACATTATCACACCAAACTTACAACTCGATTCTGTTCACTCGTTAATGCATGACTTTAATTCAGTAATTACAGCATAATTTCCCAGGCCAATCATAGTCAATTCATTTACCTTACTCATAACAGGAGCTTCCAATTATTCTTCAGTTATAATCACAGGTGAATTAAATTTATCATATGAACTCTATTTTCTGAAAACTGAACAATCCTCCAAAAAGGTATTTACTGATTAATTGACTGTTCTCTTTTAGCAGCCTATGAACTCTTTTGGCATTACTGTTGGAGGACCTAGCATGGGTAGTTAATGATAGTTAGGAACAGTGGCCGAGCAACAGCAAGCAGAGGAATGTGCTTATTTTTGGCAAACAGTACAGAGGGTGGTTTAAGGTCAGTATTCAGATTAGAAAAATTGCCATAGAGATACTGATAAGGTTTTTCTTTCTTTTAACAGCAAACAAGTCCTTTTCAAATTGAGCTGTAATTTCTCTGCAGCTGACAGCATACATAAAATGTAAGACACTGGCTTTTCATTCCTATTATCCATTTTATGAACTATTATTGCTTCTATTCAACAGAAAAGTATCTATCTGTACCAGAATCAGTTTTGAAGGCTTGTAATGTGTCAACAAAGATGAAGAACATATTTTCTTGGTATCTTGAAAATCCTTTCTCTGGTCTTCTTTCCACACTCAAATTTCATCTTTTCTTTAATAAACTATACAGTGACTCAGTAATAGTTGATGAATTGGATCAACGATGATTAGTATAATTAAAAACCTCAAGAACAGCTTTTAACAAAGTAACATTCTTTGGAGTAGGGGTCTTGCATTACAGCAACTTTCTCTGGAAATGGGTCTATGCTTGTTGATTCTGAAGCTCAGATCTGTCAACTCTGGAAGAAGAAACTGATATTTGGTCTTTTTTCAATTTAAGTCTTGACTTGTTCAATGCAGATAATACTCTCTGAAGATTCATAAGGTGACCAGGGAATTATCAATCCCCAAAACAAAAATATAATCCACTTGTACTTTACAGAAAGGAATATCCTTCAATTGCTTATCTATTTTCATGTTAACAGATGCCTATGACACCATGTTTATCAAATTGCAAGTAAGTGACACAAATTCATCACTGAGCATGGATTTCTCTCTCCATCATTCATGGATTATTCACAAACAGTTCAACCTGCACAGGCAGTGATTCACAAAATGTATACAGCCCACCAAATATGCCATCACCCAACATTATTCTATGCTTTCACATCAACATTATTCCATTAGTCAGTTATGTGCAATGTGCGATACATGCTTAGACGATCATGTATCTTTCAATACATGACTGGCGAGGCAGATTTTTTTTTCTCGCAGTAGGTTGCCATTTCTTTCTGCAGTAGACCAGCTGCCAGCTAAGGCTATAGAATATATCTGTCCTGCTATTTACCCATAGCTGGGGGAGAAGAGGATTCATACCTTTCCCAAGGGCATTAGTACATAAGTGAATGTAATGGGTTTGACTGGAATTCAAACTCAGCACTCCAATTCCTCAATCCGAGCTGCTATCCATTATTCCACTGTGCCACCTCATTATTCCATGCCATCTTTAAATAGGATACTCAGACTCATTCCCTGGTAAGCCTTGTGCACTTTTGAACGCCCTTGGAATATTTGGTGGTTGACTCAATTACTACAGATATTTTGAAGGCTTTCTCTAAATGTCAGTATTCTCTTTCTGAGTAATCACTACTAAATTTCTTTATTCCTCACCCCCTTCACCAACCATTCTTTTAGATGTTCATTAAATTGACCCCCAGAATTGCACTTCTCAGACATTTTTCTGAATGTAGTTATATACTTACTGGGGGGGGGGGGGGTCATTGTCGCTTCTATTTTTAGAATAGAACAAAAATACTCATGAATTAGGGACAGGATAAATATGCCATTTCATAAGTTGACATTATTTGTCAAACATTTTCTTACTGCAATTATTATCTGTTAGACATCAAAGAGGTACATACCTTTTGGCACCAAGAAAATAACATTGCTTGTTGCCTATCATCATCTGTTACATTGTTAGCAGAAAAAAAAAACAATGTACATAATTTCTTCAATATTCCTTCTCACTATTCTATTACAGCTCCAAATAACAACATCCTGTCAGTAGCTCTGAAATTACAAATATTCCTGTGCTCATTCTTTTTACCTTGTCACCCATTTTATGTATAAAGCAACACCTGAGAAATAGCAGGTTTGGTAGAGAGTAGGTATTTATTATTGCTTTGATAATAAATGTGACAAAAGACCTAAAATTGGAGTAGGTGCGGGCCAGTCTCCTCTGTCCTATATTTTAACCTAGCTACTCACAAACACTGACCCATTTGCTCAAATATTTATTCTTTCACCAAAACTTCTACTTACCACACTACATACTACAGACAGCATAATACCACATTTTCTCTATAAAGATATGTACAAGTGTTATTGAGAGGGGATAATATAACTTTTTAAATTTTCCAGAATGCATAACTATAATAGAAATTGCCTCACCTTTTGGGAACATGGTATATTTATAGTCACATGATATGCAGTGCCACATGTGACAGTGTCCTAACAAAATTGTTGTTAACTATCTTTCAAAGAGAAGATAAAAAGTCTATTTGTCAAGGAAAATGTGATACAGTATTTGACAGTGGTGGAAAATAATTCATTATCTATAAATCTGCTTAATCGTTATAAAGACTATCAAAACTGGACAGTGAAGACTGGGCAGCACCAGCCCAGATACGACAGTAATTACACACACACACACATACATATATATATATATATATATATATAAAAAGATTACTTAACTTTTAAATATCAATTTTTTTTGTTGTTTTCCCCAACTTCAAAGTTTCTTGGTAAATTTCTGTTCTTCAGGGGACCCTATATAAAAAATATTTGCTGTTTTTTAAATTTTATATATATATATATATATATATAAAAAACATATTTGCTGTTTTTTAAATCTTATATATATATATATATATATATATATATATTTAAAAAAACAGCAAATATTTTTTATATAGGGTCCCCTGAAGAACAGAAATTTACCAAGAAACTTTGAAGTTGGGGAAAACAACAAAAAAAAATTAATATTTAAAAGTTAAGTAATCTTATATATATATATATATATATATATATATATATGAATGAATGATAAAATCTGGTTAGTTTTAAGGTATGGTATAATTATGGGTGAAAGTGCTCACTATCATGGCTAGAACATATGTAAATATAAAAGTGGACACTGAAGTCAACACCCAGAGGTGACAGT
>OZ038511.1:33564772-33614772 GCA_964036315.1 Acanthosepion esculentum | reverse complement strand
AATATATACTAAAGTATATATACTATTTATTACTATATAAAATATATTGCAGAACAGGTATATTGACCTTGACTTGTATAAAAATATGTATGCTGTTGGCACACTGAATGATTTTAAAACCATAAGTCAGCACATAGTTAGCAAAAGGTTGCTGACCCCTGCTTTAAACAATGTTTTTATATTTATGACATTGTTGTATTTACTGATAGCTTTTACATTAAATCAGAATGTGCTTAACTATCAATGTATGATTGCAATGGGGCACCCAGTGAGGAATGAACCCACTACTCAGAAATAATATGAGCCTTGCTAATCATTACCCTACACTAAGGTGCCTACTGATGTGACTTTTCCCATGCCATAAAAAAAATGTCAGTAGAGTTAGTTTATTAATTAACAGTTAAGTACTCAATGGAAGTTAGTTTATTACTGCATAGTAGTAGAAACAAAACCCCCACTTTATGTGGGGTATATTCTTATAATGTGAAATTCTTCTATGTGCTGTGTCTCTTCAGGATGTTAGCAGTCATGGCTCTCCACAACTTCTTGTCTTTTGTAGCTCACAATAAATTTTGTCTTTTCACCATCACTCCAAAAGCCTGCTCAACCATTCATTCACTCAAGCTCACCAGGTAGGTTATGCATTGTTTTCACCTATCCCTCTTGCCTTCAATATGCCCTGTGAGTATCAAATTTTCTAAGCCCTCTTTCCTCATTATGTGCTAGAGGAATTTCAACTGACTTTTCCTGATGTTAAGTATGAATGTCCTTTTTGCTTTTATTGTCTCTAGAAGTATGTTGTTACTCACATGTTCAGGCTATGATATTCTCAGCATCCATCTGTAGAACCACATTTCTGCTGCTTTGTCTCTTCATTTGTAAGAAGACTGTCCAGCATTCACTGCCATATAGGAGATGATGTTAAATTTTATATGGAATACTCAGTGAGGTTCAAATTCACTACTCAGTAGTAATGGTCAGCCAGACTAGCCTAATTAACCATTACCCCACACAAAGGCACCTTTAGAAGGAATGCTGAAAGAACTATTAAATAAGGCAGTTGATGAAAGCAAGAAAAGGACAAATTGTAAAAAAATGGAATGCATGGTTGTCAGCAAAAGGGACAGCTCAAGATATAAGTTACATATTGGGAATGTCAAAATCAAGAAAGTGAGGAAATAAAATTATCTGTGTAGTATTGTAACAAAAACAGAAAGTTTACCAGAAAAAAAGCTAAATGTACCTCAACAGAACAGTGAAAGATGCTTTTTCAGAAACTGAAAAAAGTACTAATAGATTGAAAATTAACAAAGAAAAGAATGGTAGCCTGCAAGGTCATGACCTATCTCTGATGTGGTAGTAAATGTTGTACAGATTTGTTACAAGTGTTAAAAAAAAAGTGTGAAGTGAACACAACAGCCTCATTCAAGATTTGAACTCATTCTGCTGATTTCATTTTCTACACTGATAACCATTATATCAGCTGCACATCCATATGCATCATTTACTATATCTTTATAAGAATCAGATCAGACCAAAAATGGAGTATTGCTGCCATATCTGAGCTGGAGCTATCCAATTCTCACTTTCCAGACTTGACAGAGTTTAACAGCATTTATGTAGCCTCTGTAAACTGTATTGTTATTTTCATGATAGATGTTCAGGTGAGCTACATTCCTTAGTTTTACCATTCCATACCTCAGCTAGGACTCACCTCGCCACATACACAGAGTTGACTCATTGTCTTCTTGTTCCATTGGTAAGGAGGAAGTTCCATCTTTTTCCCTTCCGCTTGTGGAACAGATTCACAAAAAATCATCCCCTGATTACTACAATCTTAAACTTTTTCAAATCTAGGGTTAACTGTTTTCTGTCCTACACATACTCAAAATCAGCACCTCTTAATCCCTCTTTTGTACTTTCCTTACAATCAACCTCATTCATTAAGCCTCTACATTGAGAGGCTCTAGAGCCCTTGACTTTTGTAAACATTTAGTAGATGTTTTACTATAACAGTGAAGATCCAAATCCAGGGTTTTCTCACTCCTGTTTGAAGAACCTCTCCCTGGTTGACCTCCACCACTTCCTATCTCTGGCCATACTGGGTCATGTGGAGCCGAGGTATTGAGCCAGATTGTCATGCCATCTTGCTTCTGGCTACCCTTTAGTTCTTTTCCACTGTCTTAGTGTCCCCACTCGGTTGCTCTAATAGTCCACCTGTTGTCTCTGAGATGAGTGACATGGCCAGGCCATTTATGTTTGCTCTTCTTGATGATTTTGATTATGTCCTTTCACTTCAATCTGTTGTTGAATCCAGGTATTGTGCTTTTTATCATGAAAGGCGATGCCATATGGATTACAGTATTTTTTATTATATATAAAGTTTTACTATTATTAATATAATTATGCTTGTCCTTCCGTTAGCATGACCATTATGCTCTGTCAATACCTCATAAATAATGGACTATTCTGTTTTGATCATGTGGAAAGATGGAAACAACATATCAAAGACACTACTTGGTTTCAGTGAAAAAATGAAGGGAAGATAGAAGTTTTTAATGGGTGTTTCAGTGAAATGGAAAAAAGTTATCAATTTCAAATTTTTTCATTTGTACCCACTTCTTAAAATAATAACCAGCATTCATATTTATGGTTGTTATTGCAATATTTTGTTAAGTTGTTAAACTCAAATATTTAATGATACAATAGAGGAATTTCTATGGATATTTGATTGTCATAGAACTCTCCACAAGCTTATTCAGTCATTAACTTAAGAATTAGGAATCAGAAAATTCAAATAGAAAAAGTATGAAATTTTCAAGGGTATTTTTAATATATTAATAATTGTAATAATAATAATAATAAAAATTCCAATTTTGAGCCAAGATATTCTTTGGCCTTCAAATAAAATTGCAGGAATTTGGGAAATATTCTACTCCTGCTTTGCTATTTTTTTTTTTACTTGACTCAGTCACATTTCAACTTTTTTGACCAATCAACAATTTTTTGTTTTATTTAAAAAAAATTTTTTTATAATAAAAGGTGCAGTGATAGTATTGCATTGTATGGGATGTGACACATAGTTTGTTGAAACTAAGAAGTATTTTGGAGAAGAAATGAGACATGTCCTGTCACTACAGCATCCTATAATTGAACAGAGAAAAAAGAGAGGGAGTTTGTGCCCTTTACTTTTATACAGCTTTATGCAATGTGATGTAGCAGGCATTAGAAGTCCCCTGTCAAAGAAGGCGGGGTAATCTTACAATACCGTCTCTGGAAAAATGATTCATAGAGGTTCTTCCCCTGAAATATTTTTTACTTTGCAGAAAATAAACTACAGTGGTGAAATCAATCACTTTTTGTTTAATAGCTGAACTTTTTGTAATCATGGAATTTACATCAAACAAATTATTTAAATTGTAGAATAATTTGCCCTGGTTAAGCATAACTGACAAAATTCACAAGTGGAATTGACAAAATTCTCAAACAATCCTCATATAATTGTGTTTGTCCCTCCCTTTGTTAGTTTGCACGACCATTACACCCTGTCAATACCTCATAAATAATGGACTATTATGCTTTGACCGTGTGGAAAAGGGGGAAAGACACTACTTGGTTTCAGAGAGAAAAGGAAAGAAAGAAGGGAAGATAGAAATGGAAAGAGAATCAGATTAACACTATTTACATTATTCGGACTATTGTCCCCAGCTTTGTTGCCATATTTATTACAACATTTTGGCGGTTGTATGCTCCGGTTTTCTTCAGGTGGTTGGAATGTCGAACTGAACCCTTTATTTTGCTCACTGTGGTAGACTGTTTTAGTTCCACGTGCCATGTTTAATGGATGTCAGTTGTTAGTTATCTCCTGTTAATTCTCCACTCCAAGTTCTCCACTGCCTTAACTGGGTATTGAACTCTCACTCTTTGGGTCCTGTCACTGGATCTAACTAATGCCTTTATCCACTGTGCTATGTGTTCAACCACCTGAAGAAGACCAGAGCGTACAATGGTCGAAACGTTGTAATAAATATGGCAACAAAGATGAGGACGATAGTCTGAATAATGTAAATAGTGTACATAATACCTCATCTCAGAAATATAGACAAATACAGAATCAGATTAAGCTGATAAGAACAGATAAAACACTTTGAAGGCTGAGAGGCAATGTTGACTGCAATAAAAGCACCAATTTTTCAGAGGCACATTATCAAACGATGGAAACTCAGTAAGGCAATTGGCAAAATCCAGTTACCATAAATAAAATAATATCATCAGCTAAATTATTTAAAAACTATTATTAAGAGAAATGTTTGTAAGATGGGAATTTAGCTAGAAAAAAAAAAATGAAAGAAGAGATGGAAGTGTTTGACATTTCCTGCTAATAAATAATGGATGATTCTGTTTTAATTGTGTAGAAAAACAAAAGACATATGCTACTTGGTTTCAGCGAGAAAATGAAAGAAAGAAGGAAAGATAGAAATGATTAAATGTTGTTTCAGTGAAATTTATCAATTTCAAATCTTCATTTGTACCCACTTCTTAAAATAATGACCAGCATTCATATTTATGATTGTTATTGCAATATTTTATTAAAGTTGTTAAGCTCAAATATTTAATGATGTGATAGGGGAATTTCTACAGATATTTGTCATAGAAGTCGCCATGAGATTAACTGAAAAATTAAGATCCATCTGAAAATTGAAATAGGAAAACCGTGACATTTTCAAGGGTCTTTCTAGTAAAAATAATAAGAACAGAACAAAATAATATGAAACAATATAACACAAGTCAAAATCAAAGCAACCATAAAACAGTAATAAAGCAAAACGTTCAGAAAGTAAGGATAATGTTCACACAGAAAAGGGATACAGTCAAGTGGTTATCATGTGACTTCAAGGCAAGAAAGAACAAAAATATGGGCACTGAGAATTGCCCATTTTTATTGGTTAGGAAGGAATTGCAGCATGATCTGTAGGATTTGTCTACAAACTTGGAGAGGTGAGGTTTCTAGCAGTCATCCCATTAGACTGTAGAGAACTTCAAGGGAGTGTAATGATTATCAAGCTTGTCTTACTAGACAAATGATGACTAAGTAATGAGTTTGATCTCCATCGGGTGCTCCATACTTTTGTGGTTTTGTACCAAATCTAAGCTATGCTTAGTAAATCACCACCCAATTAGATTTTAACCAACATAAATAACATTTTTTTCAAAAGCAATGTCACAAGCCTCTCGCTGCTCTATCACTGTTTCCATGAAAAGTTTTCAAACTACATTCCTTAGTTCCTTAAGTTATAGAAAATAAGGAAAATTAAATAGAATTAAACATATTTTCAGATCGTTCTTTGTTATTAAGCAAAACTGTATGGATTATTTTTACAGTAGATAAATTAAAAGCTACCTGGGCAACATTCTCTACATAATGTTTTTCTCATCTAGATTAAATCCAGCTCAAATATTTTATTTGAACAAGAGAGTATGATATGAATAATGGGGACATAAGTAATTAACCTCATCTATATATTTACAAGTGAATGCAGTTATTCCAGGGAGATAATTGATTTCCGAATTATCTCCCTTACAACATTCTCTAATTTGAGTTGGACACTCGGATGATAATTACATAAGCAATCTAATGATATATATATATATATATATATATATTAGTGTTAAGTTACGCTATATTTATAGGTAAAAGTGCTCAATATCAGAAAGTATATATAAATATGTAAGTGGACACCGTGGACAATTCCAAGCGGCGATAGCCTGTCTCATTTAAGCTTCTTACTTTTTAAGATGAAAATCAAAACTTTCTAATGCAAATAAAATTATTAATTAATGAAGTTTGCGTTCAAGCATGAAACAGATTATTCTCCTCAGTATTCACTTTGTGTGAGCGTGTGTGTGTATATATATATATATATATGTATATGTATATGTATACATACACACACTTACTTTAAAAATCCTGGTCTGACCACTAACCTTATATATATCTCATTTTATCCCAAGCAAGGCAATAATGCCACTATGACACAAGGGGCTATTGGGAGTGAATGAAAAGACTTTAGAAGGAACTAGAAATCCTAAACAGGGAACAAGGGGTAAACCTCTACTTCTGCTCAAAATAGTGGAGAGACATGTGAACAGGGCAAATAAGTGAATCTATGTACTCAAGTTGAGGAGAATAAAAAATATTATTAAATAAAATTTCAGAGTTTAGGTACAGACATCAGAAGTATAAAGTTTAAATAGACTTTAGAAGGATCCAGAAATCCAATCCTAAATAGGAAACAAGGAATAAACCTCAACTCTTGGATTGGGGAGGAGTGTGAGCTGGACAGTAGGTGAACTTAACACTACAGTTATGCATTTTCAGTATATTTCTTGCAAATGCTTTAGATTGGACATCATATACTGAAAATTTTAGATCACAATTTAGCTAATAACTTTTGTGTTAAAATACAAACTAATCCACCTTTGTGTACAACCATTATTTTGACAATATGAAAGACTTTATTAATATATTCACTCTTTAAATATATTTCAGCTCAAAGCAAAAATGACAAAATATTATTATCATTAAAAAAATTCCCATTTAATACTTTAAAATTAATAATTTAATTTGTATTAGAAATCTTTGATTTTCATGTTAAATAAAATCGATAATGAATTAAAACTTCTAGAAATTATATATATATATATTTCATGTTAACAATTGATCTGCGAAAATAAATATGTAGCTAAGAAGTGTCTCATTGAATGCTCTACCCTTGTGGCCTTGTACGACTAAAATTTTGTTTAAAGCACCAAATTAAATAACATATCAAAAGGAACAACTGAACATACAGTTTACAAATTGGAGATACCAAAATCAAACAAATAAAACAATTTAAATATCTGAGAAGTGTTTTAACAGAGGATGGAAAGTGTGACACAGAATTCCAAAGGCACATTGGGATGGTGAAAGATGCCTTCCAAAAGGATAAACAAGGTGTTAAGAAACAGGATAATTTCATTCAAAACAAAGAGTACTGAAATGTTATGCAATATCAGTCTTCCTATATGGCAGTGAATGCTGGACAATCTCCTCATAGATAAAGAGATTTGAAGCAACAGAAATTTGGTTCTACAAAAGGATGCTGAGAATACCATGGACTGAACATGTAAGCAATGAAGAAGTTTTAGAGAAAATGGAAGCACTTATACTTAGAATCAGAAAGAGAGAGTTGAAATTTCTAGGGCACATAATGAAAAAAAGAGGGCTTGGAAAGTTTGATACTCACAGGACAAATTAAAAGCAAGAGAGACAGAGGAAAACAGCACATAACCTATCTAGCAAGCTTGAGTAAATGGATGGCAGAACAGAGTTTAGGAGAGATAATAAAAAGACAAAATTTATTAAGAACTCTATATGACAGGAAATTGTGGAGATCCATGATCACCCATGTCCTGAAAGAACACAGTATATATATAATGGTCATTTTAGAAGTGGTTCTGGATTCAATTAATCAATTTGAATAATTTCCACCTTTTTAATCATTAAATTATTTAAAATAATTCAGAATGCATAAATACAAGGTATGGTAAAAATACCTCCCACATAATGGTAAGATATTAGCTAAAGACACCACTGCCACTAATGTCTTACCATTATAGGGGAGATATTTTCGTTAAACCATGTATACCGCATATACTTACACATCATGTGACCTTTGAAGACTTAATTTTGAAGTTAATTTGACAACAGTAAATGGATATATAGTTTGGTTAACCCATTAACTGCCAAATTTTTTAATGCACATTTTTGGCCCAGACAGGTGTCTTAGGAGTTAAAACAACATACAATATTAAAATTTTCTTCGAATAGCTGGTACTTTGAAACTTTATAGAAACTAGAACATCAAATATATATGTGTATAAAACATCAAAAAATAATATTGATTAGAAATAATAAAAAATACTTTTCAAAATAGTCATTATTTTTCTACTCGTGAAATGTAAAGTTACGACAGAAAGTGTCTTCTATGATTAGTTACGGCTAATAATAAAAACTTTAAAGGTTAAGTGCTGTAAAATATACCTCTGCAAATGAAATCTATGTAAGCAATTCAATGTAAATACAAGGAATAACATGTAGTGAGTTTAATTTTAACAGATCCCAAAATGGAGCTCTTGGCAGGTAATGGGTTAATGGTGTAGCCAGGGCCAACAGTACATATACTAAATTTATATCTTATGTATGATATGATCCCCCTTAAAATTAGTTTCAAAATTATCTCTTCAAAAGTTGCATGATATGCAAATATATACAGTTATTATTTTATTTCAATTTATGTTGTAATGTTATAGGTTAAAAATAAAAATATAATCATTTTAATTATCTTGGTAACATCCAAAATCATAGTTTAACCACTGAGTTTTTCTAGTATAAAGAGTGCTAAATATTTGAGAATTTAATGAATTTTCAGTGAAAAGCTTGATTTGTAGATCTATTATCTCAAACAGGTTAAAAAAAACAAAAAACCAAAAAGCAAAAGATATTAAAAATTTTGTTTGTTTACATGTAGAATATATAATAAATATAAAATATATAATATAAAAATTCTTATCTGAAGTTTTCAAAATTGACACAAGGAAAAGTCGTCTTGCCAATATTTTTGAAACAAGGGCTGTTACTTACCTGTAAAAAAAGAAAAAGAAACATTATGTCAGAAATATAATTGATAAAAATGCAATAAAAATCATTTGTAAATTAAGCAAATAATAAATATGATCTTCTTAAGATAAATAAACAATAAATAATGCCTCTAAAACAAAACTGCTCTCCATTAACCACCACAAGGACCCATCCCTGCATCCCATTAGAATGTCTGAGGACCAACTTCTCGAGAGCTCCTCTCTGCGGCTGCTCGGTCTCACGCTGTCCGCTGATCTGAGATGGAACAAATACATCGAGTCAGTTGCATCATCCACCGCAAGAAAAGTTGGTTCCCTGTGCCGAGTCAGGAAATTCTTCTCCCCGGAATCGATCCTCCAAGTCTATAAGTCTACCATTCGCCCCTGCATGGAGTATTGCTGCCATTTATGGTCTGGGGCCCCTGCGTGTTGCCTCAGGGTTCTTGATAAGATCCAGAGACGGATATGCAATGTGATTGGCCCTGATTTGTCATCTCGTCTGCAGTTGCTCTCTCACAGACGTGATGTTGCATCGCTCTGCCTTTTCTACAAGTACTTCCACGGTAATTGCTCCGAGGAGTTGCTTTCGCTTGTCCCTAAGCCTCATGAATTTAAGCGTCCTACGAGGCTGGCATCCCGTTCCTACCCCTTCACCGTTGAAACTGTTAGATGTAGACGTCTCTTCTACTCCAATAGCTTCATGTCTCGCACATCTCACCTATGGAACTCCCTTCCCTATTACTGTTTCCCTGACAAATACAATCTCCAATGGTTTAAGTGTAGCGTCAATCGTCATCTCCAGTTGCCTTGATCTATCCACTTCCCTTCTCCACTCCCTTTCATCTTTCATTCCTATCTGCTCTCGCTCTAAATCTTCTGTAACCCCCTTGCCTTGATCAACCCTCCGTCCTTCTCTTTCTCCACATCCCTTCCTTTACCACTCCTATCTGCTCTTCCTCCAACCCTTCTGTAACCCCATGCATGATAGTGGCCACCAGCCTTGCTTGGGGTGATACGCTTAAAAAAAAAAAAAAAAAAATATAAATAAATAATTTGGATGAATTACCTTTTATATATAATTATATATATTTCTAATTCTTATTACTATTTTGTGGGTACACATGTTTGAGTTGACATGCCTGTTATTTTAAACAGTGAAATTAATGTCAACTGCTTAGATTCATTCATTTTTTATGGCTTATTAACTCTTTTAAGGTTATTTAAAACCAGAAAATATTTTTTAGATTCTAAGAATTTTTTTTTAGAAAATAATGATTTAGTGATACAAAAGAAAAAGCAGATTCATACCTTCCCAAAAGGTATTTTGCATTAAGTGATTATAATGAACCCAATAGGAATTGGAACTGTTCTCCGATTAATAATTCCAAGCCATTATCCATTACACTACCTGCATATCCAAACTTACATCATATTCCCAAGTGGCCACTCATCTAGGTACTGACCAGGGTTGCTGTTGCTTAACTTCAGCGATTGTATGAGAACCAGTGTTTCAATGTGATGTGGCTATAAGCCCTTAGAAGTCCTACTAAAGAAAATGTACTTCCTAACAGGAATTGAACCTGTATTCTCTTTTTCCATCAGGAAAACCACTCTTGAGCCAAGTATTAGGCTATAGGATACCATCATGAAGGCAAGGCTGAAATTCCCTATTGAAGAAAGCACATCTACCATTGGAATGTCTCAAAGACTATATCTGGTAGTTTTCATCTCATACCAAGGTGTTCCTGATCATTAAAGATCACCTAGTCTCATACCCAAAACATAAACAACAGTAATTCATGAGCAATTTCTTATAAATTATATCTATATTTCAAACAATATATTCAGGAAACAATCCTTTGTTTAAGCATGTTTTATTGAATAGAACAGAATCTGTTAAGCCAAATTAAGTCTTGATATCTGGTGGGGAACTGGTAAGCGAACTTGCCAAAATTGTGTGTAATGTTCTGAGTACTTTTAACCTCCATTGGTCATTTTCATAGAAAAAAAGTAGAAGTTGAGAGATACCCAGTTGTATGTTAATGTTTTTAACACCTTTTTATTTCAAACTCTGGACTGTTAAGTTTCCATCTGATATCAAACAACTTTCTGATACCAGGAGAAACTCACCAAAAGCTTAAACATTCTTTATAATTTAATAATATATATATATATATATATATATATATATATATATATATATGTGTGTGTGTATGTGTAAGATTTATTAAGTTTTCTTGAGTATACAGTCTAGTATATGAAATAAATATTGTTTAAAATAAATGGAGTTTCTACTCAAATATGGGTATCCACTAAGAATAACATGAAGTAATAAAAGTATGTCAGATTAAAAAAATAAAATCAATTCTTTAGAAATTGCTTTGTTTACATTTCAGATATAAAACTGAGCAGATATGTAAGTAAAAATCTGAATGTGCCTGTGTGCTTTTAAAGGCAAAATAGAACTTGCTTTATTGTGAAGCTCTCTGTAGCCGAGCAGTGAAAGCATGCTAGATTAGATGGCAGTTCCTCTTGCAATGGAGGAAGCAAGTTTGAATTCTGCTGGAGAGCACATTTTCTTTAAGTTTTCTCAAGGAAGCCATCCAGATATCCCCGAAAAATAACATTTAAAGTAATAAAAATACATACACACATTTACATATATATATATATATATATATATTAGAAACTAGATTCTTAAATTACACTTCATTCAAACTAGACTGATATTTAATATTAATAGAATCAAATCCCAAAATACAAATGAATTTAATACACAATAGTGCTATCCGCTACTGATATTTTTTGCTTCATATATGTGTGTGTGTGTGTGTGTGTGTGTGTGTGTGTGTGTGTGTGTTTTATTGATCAAGATTACAGTTGCATTTATAGAAGAAAAATAATATAAAAACTAAAAGAAAAGTACATTGTCAGTATATATTAAAGAGGAATTTAACTCAAATAATTTATAAAGCATTCCCATGGTAAAATCATTTGCAATACAATGCTACAGTAAAAGCAGGGTTTTGACATCATTTCAGAAACAATAAAACATTTGTTTGGGATGACTGGTTTAGTTTTTGGGAGAACAAAAAAATCTTTTTTATTAATATTCTATTATATTTACCTGAAAAGCAACTAATTTCTTAAAATAAAATAAAAATTATTGTTTCTTATCAATAGTAGTGAAATAAATGGCGCATGTACACAAGCAAAAAATAAAATGCTTCTTTTTAAAGTGATGAATGAAACCTGAATTAAAAATGAAATGTGAATGACTTGAATTGAGATAGTTTTAACATTTTAATGTTAAAATCAGTAGGATTACAGATCCGACAGCTGTTAGGGAGATGTGATTAAATATATTTTAATGTTTAAAAAAAATGTATTCAGTATTATTATTGTTTAGTTAATAAGCATTATAACATAGAACAAATAGCTACTGAAAAGGAATTTTCAACAATATACACATTTTTTTACGTATTTATAGTTATTTTTTTTAACTTCTATCAAAAACGACATTCTTGTACATGTAGTATTATTATACATTAATTATTAATTTTTTTAATTATTAACTATTTGTGCTCAGTTGTTGAGATTAAATAGCTATCTGCTGATGCATTAAAATTTTAGAATAATGCAATAATTAAAATTTAAATTTCATCTCTTTGACAGATGTCGCAATCTGTTAATTGTAAGAATTAATTTTGCTTTAATAAGCGGAGCAAGAAAATTTTATTTTCTGTCAAATTTTGGTTAAAAATCTTGAATGAAACATTAACAGCCTTTATATGCTGTTTTCTGTTTACGTTTTTCAATATATAAGAGAATTTTAAAAAATGATAAACATGGAAAATTTAGTCATAACAGATAATTCAAAATTATTTTGGTAAAGACTTAAAATTTTTTTTGATTGTGAATAGTTTAAATATTCTAATATTCTTTACATAGAAAATGAATGCATAGAGGACAATTCCTAAAGTCCAATAAAAGTTAATCAATAAAAACATTTCCATGTGAAATTATTTGAGGTAATATAACTAAAATGTTCAACTAAAAATAAACTTGTGACTTTAATAAAAATTACACTAAAATTTTACTAATTTGTTTTTGTATTTATTCGTTTTTAAAACTATGTTTTTGATTTTTCAATTATTTTACCACCTATATTAATCTTTAGCACTCTGCATTATTAATATTACTTCCTTTTCATTGCATTCTTTTTCAAAGCCTCCTAATTGCAGTCACCTTGTTAATTTCACTCAAAGGTGTTTTCTGTTGCTATAGCAGAATATGACAACACAGCTATGAAATTCAAACAAATTCAGATATCAGAATCATTTTCAGTGGCAGAAAAAACATTTTGTACAACAAATGAAGTCACATTGGAACAGATACTGTTTGGCACAGAAACCATAGTTTAAAAAAAATGTCTGAATCAATATAAATATTTATTTCTTAAGCATTTTAATCTTTTTTTATTAAGCTGCTAACAGCTATAAATGATAAAGTTAAAAAGAAAAATAAATTGGATTTCAGGAAAGTTGGTTTCCAGGATGATAGGGAAAAATGTTATTCTGGAATCTTGATTAAAACATTGCTATATTTGCTGAAACACTCTATAAGTTATTATGAGAGTGAATGAAAGTTTTGATATATTTGTTTAATAAATTCTAACTGGGACATGAGCTTATATGAACAGTTACTTTATTAATAAATGTAAAATCCTATTTTATGCTTATTTTTCAGTGAAATAATCTTGTCATTAAAATTTTTTCCAGCTCATTATCTCCATCTTGTTTTATAGATAAGATAGTAATATGCTTTCTTTATATTTATAGCTAAACTAAATAATTAATATAATTCTTGTAAGAAATATAAAACATCAACTTTCTACAGTTATAGCATAATATATTTAGAATATAACATGGAAAATATTTCTAATTATCAAAGTAAGTTAGAGAAATTAGGTCATAAAAGAAGAGTTCATTTTCAATCAATGACATAAATATAATTGACTCAACTTTTAGTCTTTCTCTCTCCTTTTGGTTCTCCCATCTCATTTTTTGAAAAAAAAAAAAAAAAAAAAAAAAAAAAATTATCTTCTCTTATCTCTCTCTTCCTCACAATGTTATGTCAACAAATACATGTGGTATACTTGATAGTAGATAGGATATACTCACACTGTAACAGCTAAATAACTGAATATATCTAGTTTCAGCCCAGAGGTTCACTTGTAACTTTGTTCTGGCAAATCTTGAGGTACGAATAGGAAAGGGTTTGTTCTTCCCAATCAATACAAACCTAAAATAGTTCCCCCCCTTCTCTTTAGATTTTATTCCTTTTTAATTCTACCTACATCATATTTCCCTGCTTTTCAATGGTCATGTTGAAATATACATGCCATACTCTTGATAGGAGTTTGGATATACTAACACTGTAACTTCTAATTAATTATGAATCTGTTGTTAACTTGGGCAAACGAGGATTGTTAATTATAACACCTTGAAAATTAAACTTCTTTCCATTAATCATCTGAAAGACTCCTCCCTGCCTTCCATCAGCGTGGCTGATGCTAACCCCCAAGTAAGTGACTCGTTGCACCTTTTTGAGCTAACATTTTCAGCTGGCATGAAATGGAAAGACTATATTGAATCCATTTCTAGGTCAGCTGCTAAGAAAGTTGGTTCACTGGGTTGTGCAAGACAATTTTTCTCTCCAGAATCTATCTTGTATATCTATAAGTCTACCCATTCATCTACGCTTAGAATATTGCTACCACATAGGGTCCATGTCCTTGCTATTTACCTTGAGTTCCTTGATAAAATCCAAAGAAGAATCATCAATATTATTGGAACTGATTTTGTGGTTCAGCTTCAGTCACTTTCCCACTGCCTTAAGGTTGCCTCCCTGTGCCTTTTCTATAAATTCATGGTAATTGTTCGGATGAGTTCTTCACTATGGTACCTAGACTTTTTTAATATAAGCACAGTACTGGACTGGCATCAAGATCTCATCAATTTACAGATGAGCTGGCTAGATGTAGCCATAAATTCTATGCTAACAGTTTCTTTTCTCACACTTCTCACTTGTGGAACTCCCTTCCGGCTCCATGCTTTCCAGCCAACTTTAATCTCCAAAAATTTAAATGCAATGTCAATCACTATCTATTATCCTCCTGATTCTTCTTTTCTCTTCCCACTCATTAGCAATGTTTCTGTTCCTAATTGTTCTACACCTAATAATCCCTTGTGTCTTAGTAGCTTTACTGCCTTGCTTGGGGTGAAATTAATTTTTAAATAAAATATCTAGCTGAGGTCTACAGATTCACTCCCAAACTTGTTCTCCCACAAGGTACATAATAGTTAAATTTCTTAGAATAAATTTGCAGAGAAGACAAATTGAAAAATAGTACTTACTTCTTGCTGACGCTTTCGTCATTTGAATTTATCAAGGCAAGTGATGACAAACAAAAGCAAAATTTAAGACATTGTCTACATGGAAAACGAAAACACACTTAGTCACTTAGTAAAAAAAAAAAAAAAAAAAAAAAAAAAAAAAAAATATCCAAAAAGAGGCTTATGGCTTATACAGGAGCATCTTTTTTAAAAATTTTGAATTTCATGTAACTACACAACATTTTGCATTTGTCTATCATCACTTGCCTTGTTGAAGTTAAATGACGAAATGTTGGCAAGGACTAAGTACTATTTTCTTATATACATATAACAAACAAAAAGATAGACAGACACTATATGGTAATTTGACTTATGGCCAATATTTATCCTTAGAGATCACAATGCATTTTTCGTTACATACAGTTATGTCTTTCTTATAACCTGAAGAAGATAGAAGAGAGCAGATGCTCTTGGTGAAATGTGTCGTTTATAGATTTTCCATTTTGTCTATTCATCATCACTCTTATTCCTTGAAGTACGAATAGGATGGAGTTTGTTTCCTTCTCCACACACCTGCACTCAATACATCAAATCTGTATATATTATACAGTATCCTCTATTATATGGTGTGCCTCATCAGGACATGGATGATCATGGCTCTCCATGACTTTCTATCGGTAGCAGTTGTTAGTAAGGTTTGTTTTTCACCCTCACTCCCAGACTGTACTGCTATCCTTTTACACAAGCTTGTTAGGTAGCTTTCTCACAGTTTCAATTTGTTCCTCTAGCCTTCAATATGTCCTGTGTGTACCAAATTCTCCAATCCCTCTTTCCTCATTATGTGCCCCCAAAATTCCAACTATCTCTTTCCAATTCTAAGTCTAAGAGTCCTTTTTGTTCCTATTTTCCTTAAAACTTCCTCATTACTCAAATGTTGTCTAAAGTTTGTTCTTCATCTGCTAAGAGACTATCTAGAATTCACTACCATATAGGAGGACTGATATTACATAAAAACTCAGCACTATTTTCCTTGTTTCAAGTGAAATTAACCTGTTTCTTAATACTTTGCTTAGCTTTTGGAAAGCACTCATTATTCCGAGAATATTAAATAGGCAAATCAAGGAAACAACTTGCATCTGTGTAACTTCTTTAAATAGGGATACGGTCAGTGACAAAACTGGTCATGGAGACTGTTAATCAGAAATAAGGGAGGTTAGTTTCATGCCTTAGTATTTATCTGTGGCTTATATAATTTTTCCAACTTTGAATCTTCTCACTCCTTTTGATTCTTCCATTTCTTCTTGCTTTTTACTTTATTTTCATATCTATCTTTACCACAAGGTCATGTTAAATAACACAAGAGTTATTTTTATTGCTTAAGATGTTATTTTTAGTGGATATCCGTATTTGAGTAGATGCTCTATTTATTTTAAACAGTATATCTACTCATCTACATACTTGAGAAAACTTGAGAAAATGTGTTCTCCAGCAAGATTTGAACCTGCATTCCTCTTTGCAGGGGAAACCACCACTTGATTCAGTGTGCTTTTACCAGTCAAAGAGCGTCACAATAAAGCAGTATTTAACCTTTAAATTACACTTACTTATTACTACTGCAAAGAAGGATGCAGGTTTGAATCTTGCTGGAGGGCACATTTTCTTTAAATTTTCTCAAGTACACAGACCAGTAGATGAAATATATACGGTTTAAAATAAATGGAGTGTCTACTCAAATATGGGTATCCATTAAAAAAAAAAAACATTTAAAGTAATAAAAATATGTTGGATTAAAAAATAAAATCCATTCTTTAGAAATTGCTTTGTTTACATTTCGTATATGAAACTGAGCAGATATGCATTTCAGGAAAATCTGAACAAGTCCGTGTGCTTTAAAAGGTAAAATAGAAGTTTGTTTTATTGTGAAGCTCTTTGTAGCCAAGCAGTAAAAGCAAACAGAATCAGACAGTGGTTCCTCCTACAAAGGGGGATGTAGGTTTGAATCCTGCTGGAGAGCACATTTTCTTAAGTTTTCTCAAGTACACAGACTGGTAGATGAAATAAATACTGTTTAAAATAAATGGAGTGTCTATTCATATAACAATATCTAGAAAAAAATGTTTTAAGTAATAAAAATTTTGTATTAAAAAATAAAATCAATTAATTCTTTAGAAATTGCCTTTTTATGTTAGGGATATGAAACTGAGCAGATAGGCATTTTGGGAAAATCTGAACATGTCTGTGTGCTTTTAAAAGCCAAATAGAACTTTGTTTTATTGTGAAGCTCTTTGTAGCCAAGTGGTAAGAGCACACTGTATCAGGTGGTTGTTCCTCCTACAAAGAGGGATGCCTGCTCAAATACTGCTAGAGGACACATTTTCTTTAAGTTTTCTCAGTTGGTAGATGAAATAAATATTGTTTAAAATAGACGGTGCATCTACTCCAGTAAAGGTATCTACAATAAAAATAACGTTTGAAGTAATAAAAATATGTTGGATTAAAAAATAAAATCCATTCTTTAGAAATCTAATTATTATTAATCATTATTTCAACAGTTGTTAAATTATTTGTATCTTACTGTCAGACAAATGCAATATAATTAAAAACACAAAATATAAAAAGTTAAAATAGCCTTTAAAAAATACAAATTCTACATTTATAGAATGTTTAATGTCAAATAAAATTATTGAAATACTGAAGAGTATTACCATTAAACATTGATTTTCAGAGGTCTGCTTATTATATGATTAAACACAAAATAGGCTGGCATATTGGAATACAAATAAACAAAAAATAAAATAAGACTAGCATTCTGGACTAGTGAGCTAAATATAAACCGATTTGTTGGTGTACATCAAAAAGGATAACCATTTCTACTGACTTTATAACTGCTTATCCAATCAAAGCTGAAACTGCGATGCCATTCGTACAAAAGAGATCTTGTTGCAGAACTTGCTCTGAATCAATGTTTTCTTTTAGCAAGATGACAAGCAGAATTTTTTGTCCTATTTTTATAATTTTTCTCTTGAATGTATTAATTATTCATTTATTTATTTGTGAGTTCAAATTAGGATAGGAGATAGAATCATGCTGATGAGGAATGAAGAAGGGGTTAGGTGGCAATGTTGGGTAACATATCAGTTTTCTATAAATTCCTATAATCTCCAAATTCTTAATTCTATATTAATGGTTCAAATGGGCAAGTTTTTGAAATGAGTGTGAATTTGATTATATCGATGTTCAAGATCATAATGTTTAGGATTACTTGTGGAATATTGTTTATAAAATTAAAAAGAAAAAAGGATCATGTTGAAAAATATATATTTCTCACTCTCTCTCTCTATATATATATATACTTTTTTTTACATTTTTAGGCTATTTAATGTTGAATTTTGTATGGGGGCACCCAATGAGGATCAAACTCACTACTTAGGTGCCTATTGATACTAATTTACACATTCTGTAAAAAAAATGATAGCATATTAAATAAGTAAATTTGAGGAGTCAGTTTATTACTTAATAACAACAAAAAAAAATCCCCCACTTTATGTCCAGCAGAATTTTGTATGTGGCACCCAGTGAGGATCAAACTGATTACTCAGTAGTAATGGCCAAATATACTAACCTTGTTAACCCTGTGTTAGTCACCTCAGATTTCCAAAAATGGATAGTCCTCTGGGTGTTGTCTCCAATGAAAACTGAACTATAAATGTGCCACACCATGTGCTACACATCCTCACTGAGGCAGGAGAGTAGTGAGAGGGAGCAAAAGAAAGAAGTTGCTAACTAGGAATTACATGTAATTAAAAATTTGGGAGGGTAAAAAAACATGCAGAATACAGGGTTGAATCCCACACCTCTGTGCCCATCATCATGAGGCTATAAATTTATTGATGTATAAAATTGCTAAAATGAATGAAAGTGTTGTTCAGTAAATCATACCCGTGAGTTATGCTTATTTCAAATATTGCTTAAACTCTTAATTCTTTTTCTTAAAAAAAAAGAAAAAAAAGAAAAAAAGGAAATAAAGGGAAAAAAAAGAAAAAAGGAAAGAAAAAGAAAAAAAGGAAAAAAGGAAAAAAAGACAAAAAAGAAAATAAAGAAAATAAAGGAAAAAAAAAAGGAAAAAAAAAAGGAAAAAAAAAAGGAAAAAAAGGAAAAAAAAGGAAAAAAGAAAAGATAATTATATGAATGTTATGAACAAAAATTGAACCAATCATAGAAGACCATGAAGTCACCATTCTTTGGAATTTTACCATTTGTACTGGCAGACATTGTCATCAAAGACTACAAACAAAAAATGCCTTCTCATAGATGGCGTATTTATTGGACAGTGCACCTTCTTTAGAGAACATATATTTATTGGATCGTATGCCTTCTCATGGATAATATATTATTGGAGGCTATGTCAGTATTATAATGCTCCACATGCTAAAAACTGTATGAATATTGCTCTGAACCAGTAAGAGAACGCAATTCTCTTTTGGTCTGTACCAAAAGCATATAAAAGCTAACAGACCAGCTATAGAGATTAAAGACTACAAAGAACACACTTATTTTCTCATAGATATATTATCTGATGTACTTCCATGTCTATGAAAGTATATGAAGAACGAAGTAAATATCTGGACCTTGAAATGGAAAAAGAAATGTGGCACCTTAAAACTACAGTTACACTTTTAATAACTAGATCCTTTGGTTATGATCAAGAAAGATAGAGTCAAACATATTAACAAGATACTTGTTAACCCCTATTTACAAGAGATTAAAAATTAACCTTTTTGGAACTGCTCATCTACTTAGGAGAGAATTATCAATGTAAAAAACTATAAAGTCTTCACATGTTAAGTATCACTTAACAGCAGAATTTGTGTGTACAATGAGAATACGTATATTTACTACAATGCCTTATCCTAGATCTTGGTCATAATCCCTGTTCCTATAACATGCATACATCTCATGGTATTAAAACATCACTTAAAAACCAAATTATGTCTTCTCCCCTTTTCACGAGATCAAAAAACCGTGGAATTATTTATTAGGTATTGACAGGAGATAACAGTCATGCTAAGTAATGAAGGGTGAGACAAGTACAATTATAATGGCATTATACAAAGGAATACTAAGGTTGACATAAGATTGGGTAGAATATTTATTAGATGGTATGTCAGTATTATAATGCTTCATATGCTAAAAAATTGTATGAACATTGTACTGAACCATTCGGATTTTACCATTTATAATAATAGGCATATAGAAAGTAAAAGACTAAATATGGAGATCTAAGACGAGAAACGGAAAATCTGCCTTCTCACAGATATGGCAGTATCATCAGAATAAAATATATGTGCCAATAACAAAATCAGGACATTAAAAGTGAAAAAAAATGTGACCCCTTAAAACTACTCATTGCACCTACTTAGGCTAATATTCTTGGCTGACATGGAAATGGAAAGATTATATTGAATCATTTGCTAAGTCTGCTGCTAGGAAAGTTGGTTCATTATGTCATACTAGGCAATTTTTCTCTCCAGTATCTATCTTACATATTTATAAGTCTACCATTCATCTAGGCTTCAAATATTGTTGCCATATATGGTCTGGTTCTCCTGTTTTATATTTAGAGATTCTTGGTAAAATCCAAAGAAGAATCTGCAATGTTATTTGTCCTGTCCTGGAATCCTGGTTCTCACACCACCATAATGTCACTTCCGTTAAGCCTTTTCTATAAATACTTTCATGGTAATTGTTCTGATGAACTTTCCTCTATAGTACCAAGACAACATGAATTTATTGTTCTCGCTCATTAATAATGTTTCCGCTTTATTCTTATTTCACAGACAGTAATCCCTTGTGTCTTAGAAGGTGCAATGTGTCACTATTTTGGAGGTTAGCATCAGCCATGCTGAGGGAAGGCAGAAAGAGGTCTCTCAGACGATTAATAGAAAATAGTTTTGTTTTGGAGGTGTTAAAATTAACAAGTTATTCTTTGCACCAGTTAACAGCAGATTTTAGGGGACTTTGGAAATCAGCTGCCAATTTGAAATTTTTTTAATCATTTCACCCTAAGCAAAGCAATAATGACATTAAGATGCAAAAAATTACTGAGAGTGAAAGAAAATGGGAATACATTAGATGGGATGAAAGAACAATACAAAGGCAGAAAATGGCAATTGATATTGCATTTAAATTTTTGAAGATCTTAGTTTGACATCAAAGCAAGAAGCTAGAAGAGAGTTCCACAGATAAGTAATGTAAGAGAAGATACTATTAGAATAGAACATGGTTACATCTAAATATTTCAACAGTAAAATGATGAAACCTAATTGCCAATCTAGTAGTACTTTTAAATTCATGAGGTCAAAGTAGCAAAGAGGAAAGCTCATTAAAACAATTACCATTAGGGATGCAACGTTATGGCAGTGTGAAGATGACTGAACAGGAGATTCTTCTTTGGACTTTGTCAAGAATCTTGATTTATAGCAAAAGCACTAAATCAGATGTGGCAGAAATAAATTTAGATTCTTACATTTGTAAAATCTATGATAATCAGGTATTAACAAAGTCAGCCATAAAAATGTAATTCATCATTTAATTTTTTTTAGCAAATAGAATTTAAAAAAAAAACAAACAAACAAAACACAGCAGTTTCAAGTCTCACAATGTTAGTGACTTGTGACAAGTCCAGGAATTTAATCTTGACATTTGGCTTGCAATAATATTGTCATTCATTCTATATTGCTCACAATAAACTAAATCAAATAGCCATTGTGTCTCAGAATGACAAAGTCATATACAATGAACCTTTATACCACAAGAAATTATATGCAGATTTAGTTTTTGTTGTTGTTTTTGCTTATTTCATTCTGTCTAGATTATTATTCTAGATTAGTCATTTAAATAAAAAAACAATTTTTACATTTCAATTTATTTCAAGTTAACAAGTACAAATTTGATGAACTTGAAGGGAAAAAGATTATGCCTTTTTTCTTCTGTGGATCAAGATTTGAATTTCCTTTGGAAAATAAATAATTATAGAGAAAATTATGTTTTTGTTACAATTTCAGACATTTTTGCCACAATTGGACATTAAACAAAGCTTTGGTTAAATATTCATCTCTTAAATTTTTGTTTTCAGAGCAATAATTACAATTGTTATCTGCCCTTTAATAAAAAGAAAAAATGTGCTTATGAATTATGGGAAGGTGTGAAAAGATCAGGGAATTTTGATTGATATAAATTGTAGACAGAGAAAGAAAGACATAAAGAAAGCGAAAAATAATTATTTGTATTGAGAAAGTGGACAAAAAAAGAAAAACAAGAAAAGCAAGGAAAAAAGAAAAAGGAAAAAGAAAAGAAATAAAGGAAAAAGAAATAAAGGAAAAAGAAAGGAGGAAAGGAAAAGAAAAAATAAAGAAAGAAAGGAAGGAAAATAGGAGAAAGAAATGACAGAAGAGAAAACAAAAAAATGAAGGAAAAATAAAAAATGAAAGAAAGGCAAAAGAGAGAAAGCAACAAAAAAGAAAAAAGGAGACTGAAAATAAAGTAAAAGGAAAGAAAACAGAAAGGACTAATTAAGAAAGGAAAAAGGAGGTGGAAAGGAGAAGGGAGAGGAGGCGGAGAGGAGAGGAGGCAGAAAGGAGAGAGAAGAGGAGGCGGAAAGGAGAGGAGAGAGAAGAGGAGGCGGAAAGGAGAGGAGAGAGAAGAGGAGGCGGAAAGGAGAGGAGAGAGAAGAGGAGGCGGAAAGGAGAGGAGAGAGAAGAGGAGGCGGAAAGGAGAGGAGAGAGAAGAGGAGGCGGAAAGGAGAGGAGAGAGAAGAGGAGGCGGAAAGGAGAGGAGAGAGAAGAGGAGGCGGAAAGGAGAGGAGAGAGAAGAGGAGGCGGAAAGGAGAGGAGAGAGAAGAGGAGGCGGAAAGGAGAGGAGAGAGAAGAGGAGGCGGAAAGGAGAGGAGAGAGAAGAGGAGGAGGAGAGGAGAGAGAAGAGGAGGCGGAGAGGAGAGGAGAGAGAAGAGGAGGCGGAGAGGAGAGGAGAGAGAAGAGGAGGCGGAGAGGAGAGGAGAGAGAAGAGGAGGCGGAGAGGAGAGGAGAGAGAAGAGGAGAGAGGAGAGGAGAGAGGAGAGGAGAGAGAAGAGGAGAGGAGAGAGGAGAGGAGAGAGAAGAGGAGGCGGAGAGGAGAAGAGAGAGGAGAGGAGAGAGAAGAAGAGGCAGAGAGGAGAGGAGAGAGAAGAGGAGAGGAGAGAGAAGAGGAGGCAGAAAGAAGAAGAGAGAGGAGCGGAGGCGGAAGAGAAAAGATTGATTTATCTGGCTTATTAACCCTTTGTGGCTTATTTAAAACTAAAAAATATTTTAGATTGTAAAAATAATTATGGTATTAACAATTTCTTTTCTTTTGTATTCTAAAAATGTATTCATTACTTTACCCACACATCCACCATAGATAATGGAAGAGAAAGGAGTGAAAAGGAATAGAAAAAAGAAGCGGAAAAGAAAAGGAATATTCAGAGGGCAAGGTTTTTTTATTTATTTATTTTAATTAGAAAATATCTAAAGAAAAAAGCAGAACATTGAGAAAAGAAAAAGTCTATTCAAATGAGAAAAATTCATATTAATGGTATTTAGAAAAGAACAACTGGTTTTCTCTGCTGAAAACTAATAGAGATATAATCTGATAAATCATAAAGAACAACAATACAAAATAAGACATATTTAATTTCTTTTGTCATTGCCTAAAAGTGCCTTCAAGGGGAAAATCTTTAGTCAACAAATCTAAGATTTAAATATCAGATCTGTCTGTATGGAAGCCAAGAGAAAACAAACAAAACAAATAATTTATAATTCCTTTTTATTTCGAAACCCATTATGGCTCGAGAGCAATGTTTCCTAACCTTTTTTTTTTTTACTTCAGGGCACACTTGTAGAATAAGTAAAACTCTGGGGGGGCACATTAAATTTTAATAAATTAGAAATTAGTCATCAAATTTAAGAACAAGAAAATAATAAAGAAGTTTCTTGAAATAAGCATTTATTTTTAAGACATTACATTGTATATTCAATAGGAGTAGATAGATTCACCTATTGTCCAGATCAAATGCCTCTCCAGTCTTTTGAACAGGAGCAGAGGTTTATCCCTTGTTTCCTGTTTTGGATTGGGTTTCCAGTTCCTTCCAAAATTCTACTTCAACTATTTTTCTACTGTCTCCACCTAAACTCTGCAATTTATACTATTATAGGGTTACTGGTTCTTTCTAAAGTCTATTCCTTCTCTTTCACATCCAGTAGTCCCTTGTATCTTAGTGGCATTATGATTGTGTGGGGTGAATTGATTGAAAAAATAAATAAAAATAAAGTATACTTGTGTGAAACAAGAGCTTGAGGTACTTTGCCAAAGAAGAAAATTACCTTTCATGGTTGTCAGTTTTGGTTTAGTATTCCCAAAGATTAGTAATACAGTTTTCATTTAAAGGGATTTATAAAGAATCTGCTATTTTATTTTTTTCTTGAGGAAGGCAAACAGGAAAGTATTATCAATTCCTCCTTAGAGATTAAAAAAATTAGCATCTATTTTAAAATATCAAATGATAAAGACTTGACTTAAACGCCATGTGTTTGGTATCTCTAGCTTCTTAAAAATATAATTCATTACTCTTCTGCTAACTTGGGGTACACCTGGTTACCTTTCAGGGCACATTAGTGTACCCAGCCAGGTGCACCAGTTGACAAACACTGCTTTAGAGTTTATATATTACATTTAAGAAACAAATTTTATAGAGAGTCTGTCTATATTTATATGTCCTCAAGGACACATGGCACAGTGGATAAAGGCGTTGGTTAGATCCAGTGACAGACCCAAAGAGTGTGAGTTCAATACCCGGTTAAGGCAGTGGAGAACTTTCAGAGGGAAAATTAGCAGGAGATAACTGATAACTGACATCCATCAAACATGGCACGTGGAACTAGAACAGTCTACCCCAGTGATCGAAATAAAGGGTTCAGTTCGAAATTCCAACCACCTGAAGAAGGCCGGAGCGTACAACGGCCAAAACGTTGTGACAAATATGGCGACAAAGATGAGGACAATAGTCCGACTAATGTAAATACTGTAAATTTTATAGAGATACCATGATTACAATGTTCCTGGTATAAATTTTCATAGAATAAATTCATATTATGTCTATGAATCCAGTAATCCATAGAGTTGGATAGGCACTATATGTACAGCAACCACAACAGTAGTGGTGTGTCTAAGGCAAGAAATCCTGACAGAACCCTTCAGACTGGCTTTAAATTCAAAGTTCTCCTTCTCCTAGACTGGTTGCCACCTCAAGGTCAGAGAGCAGAGTCTGCCCTGTTAGTTAAACCACAACTGGAGGAAAATGGATTTATGTCTTTTCCAACGGCATCAGTGCAAAGTAAACAAAATAGAAATGACCATAAATTGAACTGGATTTTAATTTTGTCTAAGACTGCTTACATTCACTTAAAACTAAAGCTCTTAAGGCATGAATCCATTTCCGGGTACTCATGGAAAACAGAATCAATTTAAATTCTTACTTAAGCTGCTTATGTTCAATTTGAACTAAAGCCCTTCAGAAAGGCATGGATCCATTTCCTACTGTAGCAATGGAAGGTGAAATCACTTTCAAATTTCTATTTAGGCTGCTTATATTCATTTTACACTAAAGCCTTTAAGAAAGGTACGAGTCCACTTTTTTTGCACTATTTCATAAAATTTTGTCCCAACTGTTGACAGGCTGAGAAAGAGAATTACTGATTAAATGTATAGAAAAAAAAAACTCACCACAACTACACTTTATATACAGGCAGTAGAAAGAAAAGGCTGATACTCTCATAGTCAACCATGACAAGAGCCATTAAAGTAAATTCTGGACATGGGAACAGAAACTATGAGATATGTGTGAAATTTTGCAGTGCCTTTTTTATTATTATTAATAATTATTATTATTATTAATAATAACTATTAATATTATTATTAATAATAATAATGATGATGATGATGGATGGTTAGGCTGGCCACTTGTATCCTAGGGAGCCAGTCTACTAGGGTAGCTAGCTAATTCCTGTTGCAGACGTCTGCTCAGGCAGATTTGTATTTGTTCAACACAACGCATAGCCCACCTGTGCTTTACACTGCAATTATGCTGAGTGGAGCTTAGTTACAGTTCCTGGGAGAGAGTGTGTTATCAACAGTTTGAACAAGGCCAGCACACTCAAACCCTCGGTCATGATGACTTGTGATTTCATGTGAGCACAACCATCAACAGCTCCCAAAGAGTTCCATCTACCCAATTTCACTCACAAGGCTTGGATCGACCCGTGATATGGTATTCAGACACTCTTCCCAAAGGTGCCGTATGCTAAGATCACCTCCTCCAGACTAATAACATCAAGAAGTCAAATTCCTGACAAATCCACCATTTGAACCCAGGTCTCATGGTGAGAATGTGAACATTCTAACCACCTGGACATGTGCCCATATATATATATATATATATATATATATATATATATGAAGAAATATAGTCTTAAAGTGTGCTATATTTATGGGATAAAGTGCTCAATATCAGAGATAGAGCGTGTGTAAATATAAAAGTGAACATAGAAGTCAACACTTAGAGGCGACAGTCTGTTTCATGCTAGTGCAATCGTCAGTCAACTAGTGCTGTTATTTTTCTCAGCTATTTATATATAAGGGTCAGTGGTGCATTGTGGGTAGTCTATTTTGGCGGTTACTTTTACCGGAAGTCGCTTATTTATTTATGGCAAATTATTTTGCTTGTTTTATTTAATTTTATTTTTTATCTTATATATTTATTTTTTATTTTGATTGGTGTTTTTTTATTAACGTAGTAAAAATTTGTTTATATAGCTTATTGTTGGTAGTCTATTATGGCAGTCATTTACCAGAAGTCGTTTATTTGCTTATTTATTTGGGTCAAATTGTTTTGCTTGTTTTTATTTATTTTCATTTTTATTTTTTATCTTATGTATTTGTTTATTTATCATTGATTAAAGCTATTTGTTGAATTTTGGGGTTGAATGTTGTGGTTTGTTCTATTATTTTGGTGGGAACAGTTTTAATTTATTTATTTGGGTTGATTATCTTTATTTGTTTTTTCTAAATGACTAGTTTATATATATATATATATATATATATATATATAATTTATTTATTGCTCTTATGTTAATATTCTGAAAGCTTTTGAATTTCATCTTGATAAAATATTTCTGGTTTTTAACACAAAGTTGTCAAAGAATTTTTTTAACACTAAAAATGTCTTTAAATTTTTCATCATATAATTCTGAATTAATCAAAAGAAACAATCAGATAGCGTCAAGTCTGATAAATATGCTGTGCGAGGGAGAATTTCCTATCCTAACTCAATTGTGACCTTTTTTTTGACAAAGTCACAAATAGACTTTGCATTGTAATGCAGCCATATGACTTTCTCGCACACCTAAAAGAATTGGCTCAGACCAATGTTGTTAAACAACAATTCACTGAATATAAATAAGTTTAAAGCAACTAAACACCTGTGGTATAACAAGGATTGAGAACAGAGTAGCACTTACTGCTTGTGTAATACACAGGTGGGGGAACTGGAAAACTATTTGAAGGCTAGAGGTTAAAAACTTACCAAAACACAATAGAAAACTTAAAATTCTTGTATTGGACAACTGACAAAAAAAGAAAAAGTAAAAAAAAGCTTATTAAAAAGTAAAACACCTAACAAGTAAAATAAAAAAAAATACTCCCTCTGTTTTATAATATTTGTTACATTTGAATAAATATTTCATTCACTGAACGTAACAGCTATCATTGGACAGAATAAGTAGATTTTTAAAAATCATTTCACTCTAAGTAAGCTCGGAATGCTTCATCTTGTATATGTTTTGCTGAATAATATAGACATATTGTGTCTACTTATTTTTATACTGATCCTTTCCAGTTGTTTTATCAGTTTCTTGATTTTAAGATGAAATCCATTAAGGAAAGTGCCATAGTTTTTTTTTTTTAATCCAAGTACTTTCAACCTTTTCTAAGATCATCTTCAGGGGGTAAATTACAAAGACAAACAGGCTACTGTAACTTCAATAAAATCACAAATATCACCCAAGGCTATACGACCCAGTCTGTCCTTCCATTTACCCACAGCTGAGGGGAGAAGAGATGGATTCATACCTTTCCCAAGAGTATTAGCATGTAAGTGAATGTAATGAAATCAACTAGAATTTGAACTCATCTCTCAAATTTCTCAGTATGAGCTGCTGTCCATTACTCCTCTCTCTCAAATATATAATTTTGTATGTGCAGTACTGAGTGGAAAGCACTCAATATCAGTGATGAAGCTAACATATGGATATAAGCATGTGACCCTAGGTTTAAAGCATAAAACCCAGGGTTGAAAACTCATATCCATACAACAGAATATATATATATATATATATATATATATATATATATATATAAAATCTCCAATAGCGAACACACTTAATCCCCAAAATATAGCAATATTTTAAACAATTACAAGCAGAACAATAATAGTCTGTAGACTGAGTTATTTCCTGAATTTTGATCTGAAATTTTTACTTTATAATGTTTGATCTATGTGGTTCATATTCACAAGTGAATTAAGTGCATTAACAAGGAATGATAATGTTAAAAAGTATTTATTTTGCAAAATAAAGATGCTTATTCATCATTAGGCTAAGGACTGATAGAGATAGAGCCATAATTGCAGCATATAGAATAACAATAATATCATTATCAATAATAATAATAAATAATCCTTTAAATAAAATGATTGGATCAAATGATGCAAAATACAGAGAAAGTAGAGAAAAATTTATATATAAGTTAAAGCTTATTAATATACCTATAAACTTTAAAATAAATACTCACACTATACATATCCATTTATATACACAATCATTCACACACCTCTCCATGCATACACAATCTTCCCATCACACACACTCCATGTACATGCAAACAAACATATACACGTGTCTTCATATATTTACATGCATATTAAATGAACACTTCACACAAATACTATTGGTAGTGGCATGAATCTATCATGTATAGATAATAAGCAAATCATTTGGAGCTCTTTAGACATATAAAGCAATGTATACATGGAAATAGGCCAGTAACCCATAAAACATTTACAGTTTAATAGGAGTAGATAGATTCGTAGATATGTTCTATCAACCAGTTTGCACTCCTCCCTGGTTTTTTGAACAGGTGTAGAGAATTATCCCTTGTTTTCTGTTTCCTAACACTTGTCCTTTCCTATGCTAATGTAACGCCACACAGTAACCCTCTACCTTGAGTGGCGCTTGAGCCTTGTTTTGGGTGAACATTAGTAAAAAAAAAAAAAAAATCACAAACAATGATTGGGCCTCCATGGCTAATTTGATTAATGAAAAAGAAATTACCTCATATATTGTGTGAAGTGACTTTACTTTGATATATATCAATGATTAACGATTAATAAGAGAATGTATTTCAGGTTATTGGTGGAAATAGGATTATAAATGCATATATGTCACTTGCTTCTTTATACCCATTGTCTTATTGTTTCTAGTTTTCAAATTAATTTTCATTGCCAGAAAACAAATTATCTTTTCTTTAATGGCTTTCAAGTTTTATATTAAATTAAACAGAGTACACAGATACTACACTGATCGTTGATAGAAGCATGGAGTGTAATATTTTGCTCTAAGGCAGGACACACAGATACTCTTAAGTGCTAATCTATGCATAAAAACCCCCTGAAAAGGCATTATTTTTTTAAAGTGTATACTTCTTATATATGCCACAATCATAGCTCTCCACAACTTTCTATCTCGATGTAGCTCTTAGCAGTTTTTCTACATTTACTCAGTTCTCCCTTGATCCGCCATCCATTTACACAAGCTCATCAGATAAATGACTCAGCGCCTTCCTGTGCCCTCAATATGCCCTGTGAGGATTAAGTTTTCCAAGCTCTCCTTTCTCATGTGTTCAAGGAATTTGAGCTATCTCTTCCTGATTTTCAGTATGTGTTTTTTCTGTTGCCATTTTCTTTAAGATTTCCTAGTTGCATACTCGCTCCATCCATGGAATTTTCAGTATCCTTCTGTAGAACCACTTTCCTGCTGCCTCTAGTTTTTTCTCTATCCGTAGGGAGATTGTCCAACATTCACTATCATATAAGAGAATGGATATCACATAACAATCCAACACTCATTGTTGTGAACAAATTTTTTCCATTTCTCAGCACCTTGTTTCGCTTTTGGAATGTTTCTTTTGCTAGTCCAATGCATATTCAGATCTCAGTGTCGCATTTTCTATGCTATGTTAAAACATTTCGCAGATATCATAGGTTATATAAACAATTGGTAAATAAATAAACAAAGTTCCTTTATCCATAAATTTTGAATGATTTATGAAAACTAATAAAACAAATAATTTAGTGCATGAAATATTGTCAATATATAATTTTAATACATTGACTGCCATCCATGAGATAACAGATGGTTGACAGTTTTTATTAGAACACCAAATACTAGCCATCTTGTGCTTGGTATTTTTGGATACATTTTCATCTGCAGGCACCAACGAGTTTATTCACAGTAATACTTTTAGTGTGAAAACAATGTTAAGACTCCAGTTTAAGCTATTCATCAACTCAGGAAAAAAATTAATTGCTCAAGTTGGCCTTTGAATTCAGATTTCGTAATTGACTTCTGGCAATCAACATATTAACCTTTATTACTCTCTGTGGGACTTCATTTGCTGTGCAAAAAAATTATCCTGCCACAGAAGGTGACACTGATCCCTGAATTTTAATTTGTTTGAATTTCAGAGTTGTATTGCTATACCCTGCTATACACCTTTGAGTGAAATTAACAATAAGGATACTGTAATTGAGAGATCTTGAAAAGAGTGTAATGGAAAGAGAAGAAATATTAATAATGCAGAGTGCTAAAGGTTAAACAGCACTTGTAATAGACCTGATATGCATTAGGTCTATTGTCAGTATTGTTGAATTTCAAGCCATTATGTAAATTCACTTATTTATTTCCTTTAGTTCAAACTCATCCTTAGAGTCAAGACTAGCTTGCAAGGCATCCTGAGCATTCATACTTGGTATATTACTAATTGTTATGGTATCAACATTTGATGATATCTTGATTAATCACAAAATAAATTGATTATTTTTAAGCATGCTGCTGCTACATGGAATTGATAGATTGAATTATTTTTTTTTGTTTTTTTTACAGTTTATCAATCCTTAGTAGGTTATTTAAAGACAAAACTAAAAATGCGTTTTTTTTGTTTTTTTTTGCAAGTGAATATTGCATTAGCAATTTTTTGAGAATAATAATGATTTTTCCAGATACAAGTCCTGCTATTTAACACATATCTGGGGGAAGGTAATGATTTTTCCCCAATATAAGTCCTACTATTTAACACATATCTGGGGGAAGGTAATGATTTTCCCCCAATACAAGTCCTGCTATTTAACACATATCTGGGGGAAGGTAATGATTTTTCCCCAATACAAGTCCTACTATTTAACACATATCTGAGGGAAGGTAATGATTTTTCCCCAATACAAGTCCTACTATTTAACACATATCTGGGGGAAGGTAATGATTTTTCCCCAATATCAGTCCTACTATTTAACACATATCTGGGGGAAGGTAATGATTTTTCCCCAATACAAGTCCTACTATTTAACACATATCTGAGGGAAGGTAATGATTTTTCCCCAATACAAGTCCTACTATTTAACACATATCTGGGGGAAGGTAATGATTTTTCCCCAATATAAGTCCTACTATTTAACACATATCTGAGGGAAGGTAATGATTTTTCCCCAATACAAGTCTTAATATTTAACACATATCTGGGGGAAGGTAATGATTTTTCCCCAATATCAGTCCTACTATTTAACACATATCTGGGGGAAGGTAATGATTTTTCCCCAATATAAGTCCTACTATTTAACACATATCTGAGGGAAGGTAATGATTTTTCCCCAATACAAGTCTTAATATTTAACACATATCTGGGGGAAGGTAATGATTTTTCCCCAATATCAGTCCTACTATTTAACACATATCTGGGGGAAGGTAATGATTTTTCCCCAATATCAGTCCTACTATTTAACACATATCTGGGGGAAGGTAATGATTTTTCCCCAATACAAGTCCTACTATTTAACACATATCTGGGGGAAGATCAATTCATACCTTTCTCAAGGGTATTTGCAGGTAAATGAACCAAACAGGAATTTGAATTTGGCTCTGCAATTTCTCGTTATGAACAGTTTCCATGGAAACAACCGAAACCAAATATTCATGCATAAAATGACCTCTACTTATGCCTGAGTATAATCCTACCAGACTGTATAGTGTATAGAAATGTTAACTTGTGGAGATAGCTCACAAATTGAATATAAAGTTCAGCTAGCTTAAAAATTATAAAATTCAGTGAAGCCAAAGGAAATAATTTAACCATACCAGCTCTTATTTTTAGTATGTACAAGTTAGCAAGAATTTAAAATAAAGAAACACTTAACTTTTGTTGAATGAAGCACATTTTTGTCAATATGAAAGACTGCGCCCTTTCTCTAAAAGCTGTTTAATAAAAATAGTCTTATCACTTACTAATAACTTCTTTCAGATTTTATTTATTTGGTTGAACTAGCTCAGACATTTATAGGCCTGTCACACCAATCATCAGGGTCCATGGTTAAATGCCCACAGCAGTAGATCATTCGAGAGTTCTTGTTTTGCTTATCAGCAATGTTCTGCAAAGTGCATTTTACAATCGCATAAGATTGTAGAAATATCAGGGATGGGTCCATAGAGCCGTAATTTAGATGGTTGTTGTCTCCAAGAGATGTTAAGTATAGCTCTCAGCATAGGTCCCATCAAGCTTAGACTCTAGGTTTTTTAGTTAATGTCCAAGCAGTGGCACCATACATTAACACCATGGTTCAAACGAATCTCTGCTTGTGGTTGTCTGGTAGACTAGATTTCCAGATTACATCCATTTTATTCAAGGTGGCCCAGGCTTTAGCTATATGAATTTTCACATATCTTTTTGTAGAATTTATCTTGATTTCTAGCTATGCAAAAGATTTAGCAGATTTTATTGATTCACCTGAGACAGTTTGTATTGAGCCTTACTGTTTGAATCCTGTGAATTCAGTTTTAGAGGCATTGACAGAGTTCAACTTCATTGGCAGCATTTTCTAGATGATGTAGGAGAAATGAGGCTTTGGTAGTATCAGTTAACTATTTTTGAAGGAAATCAACTTTGCCAATTCCGAAAATTTCTTAAACAAACAAAAACAACACATTGATATAGTTACTCAAAACCAGGTATACAAGGTCAGCACTAGAATCTCGACCCACCCCTGAAACTTTGATTGGGGGGGGGGGTCTCTCTACTACATGTCAATTTCAAAGTTTCCCATATCAGGTGCTACAAACTCACAAAGAAAAATTGGGATGGGGAAGGGCAGGCCATTTTTTAAATTTCAAAAATTCAGGGAATTATCCGATTTAAATGAAAATTTCAGTATATATTAATTATTTACTTTTATATTGAATAGTTTTTTTTATTTAAAAAAAAAAATTATGAGAAAATGTTATTCTTTTTGTAATAACCATCAATATTTTCATAACTAAATTTTACTTGTAAAAAAAAATGTTTATGTTGCAAATTTTTAGATTTTCATAAGGATTAATCACCAACACATCTCTGCTGAAAAAAAAAAAAAAAAAAAAAAAGAAGTTTTACAAAGATTCCAACACAACACAAACAGGATTGTCTTAAAAATTTGTTTTAGAAACAATATTTCAGTTTTTGTGAAAATTTTTCAGGAGTTGATATCTTTAAACATTATTTTTTTTTTTAAGAAATCATTTTCTCAGTTTTATTTTTCTAGGAATTTAAAAAATAGGGACTAGAAATTTTATTTTAATTATTAGCTGTGGCCTTCTGGTTAGTATTGCTATTAATAAAAAAAAAAAAAAAATAATAATCAGAGATCCTCCATTATGGATGATCTTGGAATAAAAAAAAATATTTTACTGAGACATATTATCCTCTTAATTGATTTAAAAGAACTGTTCAGAAATAAAATTGTAATTTAAAAAAATATGCACTACTGAAATTAGCACTTCTGCACCCCCCGCAGTAGACATGCCCCCCCCCCCCCAAAAAAAACCCACACACGATTGAGAGGTTCGGGCTAGTAAGAACCAGCCCTGTTGATTATTATAGTTGATGATTGACAATATAACTTGGATAGAAAAATGTACAAAAAGCAAAAAAATGCTGCTAAAACTAGCCCTTTTGGGGCTCCAACCTCGTTGGGGGTTCCTAAGTACCCACTGCACCAGCCATATAGATACACAATGTATATTATTAGTTGATGACTGATAATCTAACATCAGTTTAAAAATAATTAAAAAATGGCAGATGTCCATAAAGCAATGCAGAAAAATAATGGCAGAGGCCACAATGGGGCCCCAAAAAATGCACCCCCACCAAGTCAAGGATAAGATGCACTGGCTCTGCAGATATATTTCAGCACTTTCAGGAAAATAGTAAATAATTTTACTTACAGTATACAAGATGTGATTTTAAGACCAAATTTAATAATTACTGAATGTACTATAGTATAGTGAGATTTTTTTATGATCAGTTTTTTTATGCAAAAAACAGAACGTCACACTATACACAGGTAATTTTTTTGAAGAGGTTAAAAATAATGCATATTTGGTGACTGGTTGTACTCTACACCGGTGAATTTTTTCAGGAGGTGTTAAAATTCATGCAAAAATATTCTAGGTTGGTTGGTTGGTTGTTTGGGGTTTTATGGCATATCAACCACTATGGGTTATTTAATGCCAGATCCAGTATTTACTAAATATATCAAAAATGTAGAGCTAGCAACATCATTGTTTCAAAAACGTATAGCTGGCAACATCATTGTTTCAAAAAAAAAGTAGAGTTGGCAACATCATTGTTTCAAAAAAAAGTAGAGTTGGCAACATCATTGTTTCAATGTGCTGGAAAAGACCTGGAAGTTCACTATTTTTCCATAGCTGGGACCCCAACAGGTGCTGCCACCCCGGGTCAGGGTGGACCTGGGAACACTAGCAATTAAGAGGTAGTTCCACGCTTCCTCAAAACCTCCTGATCAGAGGCCTTGCTGTTGGATGTAGTTTAACGTCGTACCCAAATATTCTAGGGTTGCACTATACATAGTTGACTTATACACAAGTAGATACACTAGTAACACCATGTTTGGTTTTCCTACTAAACTAGGATGCTGAAACTATTTAACCCATTAGTGCATGTTGTCCAGTTTATTAGACAAAGGGTTAGCTAAAATGTAAAACCTACTAGCCCTAGGATTACCATTAGTCAGCAAGGTAGATTAGGCAAAAAGAGCTAAAATTTTAAGGAAACTTAATGGGTTAATATTCTTGTTGTTGTTATTATTATTGAATATATAATAAAACCCTTCAGGAAGAGGAAGTCCCTCTGGACTGAAGTGAGTTAGTAAATTAGTTTTGAATAAGGCTCATTTTTAGGCAATCCTTTGAAATATGAAACTTTTGGACTATAGAGTATACATGGGAAACAATTTAATTAGGTTGAAATCTGTGTACAATAGGAAAAGTGAGGAAGCATCTAAGCTTTGAACATGGAAAATATTTACAAATTAAAAATGGTTACATTATGATATTTTATCCTAACTGACTTGAATTGAAATACAGAATATTATTGCTGGAACTTGAGAGCAAATTGCTTGTGAGGAGTGGGGATGTATAAAACAGACCAAATGAAATTATATCAAGACCAATAAAAATTAAACTCAGACTGTGAAGTTCAGCAGTACTGAGATATTGCAAAATATGGTCAGCAGAACAAGAACAATCTACTCCTGTAGATTAAATCAGAGCTGTGGAGTCAGAACCGTAGAGTTGTACTTAAGAGTCTGAAGCAATTAAGGGGTCACTAGAGTCGGAGTTGGTAAAACTATACAGACTCCAGTTGAATTTACACTTTATGTAAAAAGTCTTACATTATAGAATTTTTATTTTTCCTACTGTATATTTACTATTTCCTGTAAAGAAATTCATCTCAACTTCTTTTTTTAAAGTAATTTTATTTTTTGTAGTTATTTTGTATTTGCAAAACTATATATGTAAAAAAAATCTTACATTATAGAATTTTAATTTTTTGTTAGGTCATTTACATCCTGTAAAAGATTATATTTCAACTTCTGTTATAAATTTTGTTCTGTACTTATTTGTAAAGATAAAAAAGCCTTACATCATAGCATTTTCATTTTCATTTCTTCTATATCCTTTTAAAGATTTTGTCTCTAATTCTGTTAGAAAATATTGAAGAATGAATAGGTATGATATAAAAGCCACAATATCTTTATTCTTTGATATAAATCAATTATAATGATATAGACCTACTCAAGTTAGGTGCATATGCATAGGCTTTATGAGATTTGTAGGCCATAATCACTTAATTATATAAAGAGGAGTCGGAGTCAGAGGTGCCAAAAATAGAGGAGTTGGAGTCAAAGGTTTTGTGTTCCAACTCCATGGCAATGGACTAAATAAAGGAATAAGTTTGAAACTCCCTGTAGGTTCTGGAAAAACACGGGGGGGGGCACACATTAGCCAAAATGGAATAACAAAGATAAAGACGTTAGTAAATGCAATAAAAATGTAGACTAGCAATAACAGTATATTTCTGAGATGAAGTATTGTAACCATTTACATCATCTGGACTGTTGTCCTCATCTTTATTGTCATATTCACAATGCAAGGACACATGGCTCAGTGAATAAAAACATAGGTTAAGTAATCCAAAATATGACTTCACCCAAAGAGTTGTGAGTTCAATACCTGGCCACAGCTAAGGGAACAAAAACTATGGGGAGTTGAGTTACTAAAAGGGAATTAACTGATACGGACATGGAATTAGAACAATCTACCCCCGTGGACTAAATAAAAGGTTCGGTTCAAAATTCCAACATATATCACTTGAAGAAGGTTGGAGCGTACAACATCTGAAGCATTGTGAATATGGCAATAAAGGTGAGGGCAACAGTCCAAATGATGTTAATAGTAATAACAGATTTGTATTAAAAAAACATTAAAATTCATGGACAGAAAAACAAGAACAATGTGCTCCCATAGATATTAAATGAAGGGTTCAGTTAAAAATTTCCCAATGGTTATTTGTACACCCAAAGAAAGCCAAAGGGTACAATGGTTGAAATATGATAACAACAACAAAGGTAAACACAGCAGTAAATGTAATGAAAAATTAACAAAAAGATATCTCTAGACATGAGCAACAGAACAAGAACAATCTATCACTGTAGATTAAATAAAGGGTTTAAAATTCCTTAAAGGTTAACTGGGCTGAGAAATACCTGAAAGGCTGGGGAGCACAACAGCTGAAACATTGTGTTAACAACAATAATGATGAGGACAATTGCACTAGAGTAAATGATGTAATTAATAGCTTCTCATCCCAAAGATTTAGAAAGAAATTATCTTGCTGCTCTTTGCAATTTTATGCTTAATTCATCAGTTCAACTAAAAGTAGCCCCTGTTTGGCTTGCTTGTAAAAATGCTTAATGATGTATAATTGGATCCAGTATGTTTACTGTTTTTTTTTTTTCTGAAAATATTAACTTAATTAGCCAGACTCTTCCTTTGATGTGGTTGAGTTTATCTTGAAAAGAAGTGAAGACTTATGTCTTAGAACTGGAGCATTAGCTTTTGCTCAGCAGTCAAAAAGCTGACTGTACTTGCTTTATCAAGGTGGTTACCATCTCACTTATTTAAAAAAAAAAAAACACCTGCTTGTAAGGAGGCCAGCTATTAAGGGCATTAAGTAACTTTTTATTACCTTTGTATATAATTAGTTCTGACAACAAAGGAGCTCTCCCTAAAAGCCCTTCACAAAAACTTACAGGCCAAAATAAGTAGACGAAAAAACAGATTAAGTAATCTGCTTAAAAAATAAAGGAAATTAAAAAAGAAAAAACCTGGGAGCAGTTACTTTTATTCAATGGACACATTCTTTCATCTTTTGTGAAAAATAAAATCATAAAATATTAATTTCTTTTTTTTCAAAAACAATGTTTTGTTTGACATTATTTCTGAGGAAATGAAGCAGGCATTTTCTTTTCTTATGAGGCACTTATCAAGAAAAACAAAACATCTGTAAACTGAATATACAGGATGACCCAAAAGTAAGTGGACAGTAGGTTGACTTTACAATGGATTTCTTATTTTGGGGAGTACTTAAGGACAAAGTTTATAGTTGAAAACCACGGAAGTGTTGGCGATTTGAAAAATTACATCAGAGATACATTTCAAGAAATTAATACACAAAGATTCTTGAGCAAGAATGTTTGTTGAAGCATGGAAGGGAGACTTCAAACCTGTGTAAATTGTGATGGACAACAGTTTGAGTACCTGCATTGATTAAATTTTCAGTGCTTTAATATTGTATACAATAAAATTTAATTGTATATGTAATAACTGTTTATCAAAATTTAATTATATATATGTATGTGTGTGTGTGTATGCATATTAAATTTGCTATATTTATTGAGAAAGTGAGTTAAATATTGAAGATAGAATATTTGTTGAGTACGGACATGTGGCACAGAGCAATGGTCACCCTTGAAATATTAATAATTATAGTAATATGGAATTTTGTTCATAGATGAGAAAAATAATGTGAAGTTTGTGCCCAGAGAATCTGTGCTTCGTCAGAATTATTAATATAAAATGTCAAAACAAGTGTTTATATGAACTATGGAATACCAATTTCTTCCTTATATACATATACATAAATTTTTCTTTGGACTCGAACTGACTTGTTCATATTTGATTTTTCTGCTTGGCCTGATTCTCGCCCCAACAAACTTGCAGGTAGACCAGCTGAATCTTCTGGGATCTACAATTTGTTATTTGCTCTCTGGGATAAAAAAAATCACAACATAGCTGGAAAGTGGAATCGAATTTACATTATGAATCGGAGACTTTGACTGAACCTGTAATACTGGACCAGGACAGAACTAATGGCCAGTCTTGTAGAGTACATCGATCCAGTGGGGTCAGGATAGGTGTTACACATAGACACTGTACAGTGTTGATTTTTGTAATGCTTCAAGCAATCTGATAGTCTGAAGATTGCTTGAGGCATGAAACTGACACTTACTTAAATGCAGCAATCAATTTTGAGTTCTTCTGTAGTTTATTGTTGCCTATACGGCAGCAGTATGCCTCGCAAAAAGAAATCTCCACCAACAGAGTCTGGCTGTTGGCTCTAAAAACTGAGTTTCTTGACTCTCATATGTCGAAAGTAACAGGAGAGTTGTGTGTGTGTGTGTGTGTATATATATATATATATATATATATATATATATATATATATATATATATATATATATATATATATATATATATATATTAGTGTGTGTGTTCTGCTATTTGCAATTTGTCTAAAAGGAATATTTTTTTCATATCTCTCTCTCAGTTTTGAAATATCTTTGCATATCTTACAACATCTATCCTGATGTATTTACATGTCTCTTACAGTACCATCTATCTCTATATCTGTTTCTTACACTATCTCTCTAGACTTCTTTGACATGTAAAATAAATTTCATGAGTCATGGTATTTCTAGTTGATATGATAGTTGTTTTTTTTCAGCTGTAGATAAAGATATATTCATTAAAATATATGTCTGTGTTTATATTTATATTATATTAAATGCATAGATTTATTTACATTCGTTTATTTGCATCTAAAAGTAAATTAGAAACACATAAATTCCTTATTTTAAAAATGCTGGGATTATTTTGTATGCAGATGAAAAGGAAGTTTTAGTTATCCAGTGTGAAATCATTTTAAGTGAAAAATAGGTTTTTCAGGTATGGAATCAAAGAAAACTGGCCTGTTGGGGTAGGGATCTTAAAAGGCACCAATGCCTCTCTCCCACTACTAACCTTGTCCTATATTCAAGCAGCCACATCTAAATAAAGAAAATGCAAAGAGGAGAAACTAAAATCCATTTAAGAAGCCTTTTTTTTTTCTCACAAATCTATTCACAAAGATAAGAATAAGTTAAACATAAATAAGCCTCTTATCAGAGCTGTGGGGTCTCTACAAAACCCTTTTGGAAGATAAACCTTAAAATGACTATTTTTAAACTCTTGTTTCTCTCTTAATTCCCTGAAACACATACAAAAAATGCAGAATAAATGAATGAATATATATCTACAGATAAAAATGTTATAATCAGATCAGAACATATGTTGGCCAAAAAACAAGTTTGGTTTTAATAATTAGATGGCATTAGGAGTATTTAAATTATTTTTTTTTTAATCATTTCACCCTGAGCAAGGCAATAATGTCACTAAGATGCAAGGGATTACTGGGAGTGAAAAAGAATGTGAAGAACAGGATTCAGAAAGGCAAAAGATTACGATTGACATAGCATTGAAATTTTTGAAGATTTTTAGTACCAGGGAATCAAGAAACCAGAATAGAATTCCAGAGGTGAGAAGTGCAAGAAAAACTATTAGAAAAGAACTTACAGCGACACCTATTTCAACAGTGAAGCAATGAAAGCTAGTAGCCAATCTAGTAGCATAATTAAATTCATGCAGTCAAGTTACCAAGGAGGAGAGCTCATTAGAACAATTGCCATTAAAATATTTATAGAAAAGGCAGAGGGAAAACATGTCACAGCAATGAAAAAAATGACTGAAGTCGAGATGCCAGGTCAGGATTGGCATTATAGACCCTTCTTTGGATTTTGTTGTGAATTTCAAGATATATAGCAGGAGCCCCAGACAAGATATTATTTTATTTATTTATTTTTCTTTTAGCATTTCACCAAGGTGGGAGTGCCACTAGCATACAAAGGGTTATAGAGAGAGAAAGTAAGAGAAAAGTGGGGGTGTTTAAAGAAAGGATAAAGAGAAAGAAGGGGATCAAGATCAAGGCATCAGAAAATGTCAATTGACATTACATTTAAATTTTTGAAGATTATAATTATCAGGGAAGCAAGTAAGAGGAAGGGAGTTCCACTGTTGGGAAGTGTGAGAGAAGAAGCTGTTGAGTAATAGAGGCAACTACATTTAACTGTTTCAACAGTAAAAGGGTGGGACTGAGATGCCAGTCTAGTAGCACTTAAATTCATGCAGTTGGGGTCATCAGTGAAAATAGCTTGTCAGAGCAGTCTCTTTGAAAATATTTGTAGAAAAGAGAGCGAAGCCACATCATGTCTGAGAAAGTGATTGCAGTCGAGATGCCAGGGTCAGAACCTATCACATTGCATATCAGTTTTTAAATTTTGTTGAGAACCTTGAGATATAGTGGGAACACCAGACCATATATAGCAACAGTATTTAATGCAATGGCAATAATATTCAATGCACGGATAAATGGTAGATTTATAAATGTACAAGATGGATTCTAACAAGAAAAATTGTCTAGCATGACACAGTAAACCAACCTTCTTAGCAGTAGACCGAGCAATTGATGCAATAGAATCGCTCAACTTCATTTCAATAGAAAATACAAAAAATATTACTTTTCATTCAATTGTGAGAGCTATTTTTTTTTTAATTCTCAAAATTGGTATATTTTTTGTTTATTGATGCTAACACTAAAAATTGAAGTAAATAAGCAACATTTTCAGCATGTTAGGCTTTTTTTTTTATTTTAAAAAAGGTAAAAAAGTGACCCAAATGCAAAAAAAAAAATGTAAATTTATGGAAAAATGAATATGAGTGATAAAACCTGTCAATGGTGTTTTTGGTAAACACATTTCTACAGTTGCCAAACCGAGTTAACTCGAATGGAATAATTTCTGAGTTGACCACCGTGTTGTATACATTCGTGTGTTGTGGCATGCTTTTCTTATCCTAATTTTATTGTACCATGACTTTTTTCTCTACATTGATTCCTATTGGAAAAATAGTTTCGGTTTACAAACATTTTGGGCTATGAACGGCCTTCAGGAACAAATTAAGTCTGTGAACCAAGGTTCCACTGTGTGTGTGTGTGTGTGTATATATATATATATCAGTTAGCTAGTCAGGCAATTATCCTGGCAAAATAAACATCTCTGGATTTTTAAAATACCTTGTGCCTTCTTGTCTGATGTCAGATCTCAGATTTAAGTGAGTCCCCATAAGTTTAGGGAGTTTCTATAGACTCTAGGAGTTTGTTTTATTTATGAATAAGAACTAAAACAAACAAATGCCTTTAGGAATAGTAGTGTGTCAGGTCAATATTATCATCTGTTAAAACAAACAGGTTGATTTATAAGCCAGGTTGCTTTTATAGTGAAGATGTGTCCCAGAAAATTATTAGATAGGGGAGGATGACTTTTTAGCTGGGTTTTCACCATATGCATTAAAAATATTCACAGCTAGATCTATCTACAATAGAGAACTTATAGTTTTATATATTCAAGGTAAGTTGAAGAATGCATTAGTTGAAATGTAGTGAGGGAAAGAAAAAATCCACAATACCACCCACACAGCCATCCGATAAGTTTCCTTATGGTTCTCATTTTCTTTAAAGCTTACTTATTGCTCACATGTTCCATCCATGGTATTCTCAGCATCATAGAACCACATCTCTGTTCCTTTCAAGTCATCTTCATCTATAAGCAAATTATCTTGCATTCACTGCCATATAGGAGAATAGATATTACATTGCAGCTCTGCATGGTTTTCTTTGTTTCTAAGGAAATTTTCCTATCTCTTAATACTTTTAGTTTCTGGGAGGTATCTTTTGCTATTCCGATATACATTAGGATTTCTGTATCACGTTTTCTGCAGTATGTTACAACCCACATAGTTAAATTCCTGTATCTGCTTGATTCTGACGTCTCAAATTTGTGGCTTTCATCTCGGGGTCATTCCTCTTTGTGACAATTGCACATTCTGATATGGTCTCCAATTTAGATATTCTTTTTCTATAGCACTAAACTATAAATCATTAATTTCAGAAATACTAGTGTTTGTGGTTTTCCAAGACTTACATATTTTCTGTACAGTGCTGCAGACATGTTGAAATAATTAAAATATTTGGTCATATCTGGATAATTTGAATAAGTTGTGTGAGTATAAAAAAACATTAATTGTCACATAAGACTACCAAAGTATCTGTCTATATTTCTGAGATGAGGTATTATGTACACTATTTACATTATTCGGACTATTGTCCTCATCTTTGTTGTCATATTTATCACAATGTTTCGTCTGTTGTATGCTCCAGCCTTCTTCAGGTGGTTGGAATGTCGAACTGAACCCTTTATTTCACACAATAGAGTAGACTGTTCTAGTTTCATGTCTAATATCTCATGTTAATTCCCCTCTCCAAGTTCTATGCTGCCTTAACCAGGTATTGAACTCACAACTCTTTGGGTCCTGTCACTGGATCTAACCAATGCCTTTATCGACTGTGCCATATGTACTTAAGGACATCTGTATATGAATTTCTGGGACTTATAAACTTAATGTCTTCAGCAACCAGTGCTCATATTGCAATTTTCGCTGTTATTGCTTTTTCTCTGGCACTCCTTATTACTGGTTCTCATATTGTATTCATTTCTATGCTTGGTCTGCTCAGGAGATTTTTGTGGCCTAGCATATGTGCTGATTCCTTAAGTTCACGAATTTTCCAATGGTGTTCTTTGTCTATGATTTCAACCTGATCCCACAGAGGTGGTGATCTCCCTTTTCTCTCCATATGTGGTCAGCCATGCCTGATTTTTCCACTTCCCCTTGTATTACAGCATTTTGGTGTTCTTGAAGTCTTACCTTAAGGGGGTTGGCCTCAAGTCTACCAAACATTTACATTTAGCATTACAATGTTATGAATTAAATGAGTTACAAATATGGGTAATTTAACAACATCTGAGTAAACATTAGTCTACCAGGTACTTCAACTTAGAATGCAAAACATGGAAGTTAATATTTTATAATAGTAAGTGTTGTTGTCAACACTGTGGTTTGAAAGTAGATTGTCAGCGAATCCATTATTAAGTAGATCACATGATCATAAAGGAAGTGAATAAATAGGAAGTAGCGTAATAACTATACGTTCACTGTTCATGCTTCTTGTCTATCCACTAATGCTATACATTTACTCTCTATACTGTACAGATTATGATTCTCTTCTGATCATTAAACTATTTGGTGATTACTACTTGAATAATTATTACTAGTGCAGATATTATTGGAAGGCGTTACTACCAGTACCAGCGTCTACAAAGTCTTGAATATATCGAGCATTTTTGGAAATGATAATGAGCTTTCACTTGACATAGCAAAAGTGACAAGCAAAGCTGTCCAACATCACAAAAATGGCGACGAGGATTTGCAAGGAATCATAAAAGTCATGAAATACATTTTTTTTTTAACCATCTCATCCCAAGCAAGGCAATAATGCCACTAACATACAAGCAGATATTGGGAGTAAAAAAGAATGTGAAAACTTTAGTGAGGAGGAAGGACAATAAAAGAACAAGTTTCAGGAAGACAGAAGATGGTGATTGATGTTGCATTTAAATATTTGAAGATTGGATGTGGCAGAGATGCAAGAAACTGGAGGATAGTTCCAGAGGTGAGAATTGCAAGAAAGAAAAATTTACGGTTACATCTAGCTAGTTCAGCAGTAAAATGGTGAGACTTAATTGCCAATCTAGTAGTACGTTTAAATCCATGCAGGTAAGCTGATTGGAACAACTGCCATGAAGATATAGAAAAAACAAAACAAAACGGAAAGCTGGTGAGAAAGTGACTGAAGTCGAAATGCCAGGTCAGGATCAATTATATTATAAATCCTTATTTGGATTTTGTTGAGAATCTTAATATATATTAGGAGCACCAGACCAGATATGGTAGCAATATTCAATGGATGGACAAATGGTAGATTTATAAATATGCAAGATGGATTCTGTTGAGAAACATAGTGAAGTAAATTTCTTAGCAGTATTTCTAAAAGCATATAATTGAGTTGTGAAATTAATAATTCTCTCTGTATTAAGGCTTTAACACTATACTCGATACCATCCACCTATCCTTGGTACCAATGCCTGTAAGTGTCAACAGCTTGATGGATATTCTCCAGATAATCATCCACAGTTGTCAAAATCTATGTTTCCGCTTCACAGACATAAGGAAATGGCTAATATTATCATTACCATTTGCACCCTATATCTTACCATCTCTGTACAGCTTCAAATGGCTGAGTTTCACAGTTGACTGGTTGTCAACCATGGCTAGAGAACCCATAGTCCTACTATTTAACCCATAGCTGGGTGGAGAAGAAATGGATTCAGGTCTTTCTCAAGAGTATTTATGTGATAATGAATGTAATGAATTTGAGCTGAATTTGAACTCGGTTCACCGATTTCTCTTTCTCAGCCTATAACCATTACACTACCTGCACACCCATAAAATAGATAACACTGATAGATATTGTATCCCCAAAATCATATTCATATTTGATCAGCCCACAATTAATGCTTTTTATTTTACAAGTAACAATTATTTAACAAACAAAACTTTAATAATTTTACACCAAATAAAACAACGAAAGCCATGAGATTAAACTCTGAATCTTATCAGTTTTTCTCAACAAGGTGGGTGGCCTTTTTATCATGAAGTGAAAAAAAAACTTTTACACTAAGACACTTATTAGCATCAGAAACAATGCTTATCATTTCTGGCGAAACAGCAGTTTAGACAAAATGAATAGATAAGTCTTCTTTTCCCTGCTATATTGGAAGTAAAGACAAAATTGTATATAGCGTGTTTGTATACATTTGTAAGTGTGTGTCATTCTTAATCTACAGTGATCTTTTATTAATGTAAGCACACACTCATTTTGATGTGTCAGATATTGACCAAATATATATGCATAACCTTTGAACTGCATGAATAAAAGTTTTATTTTCTGATGCAGTCAAAGCTTCTGTGTACTTATCTCTCAGCTGATATAATTTCACAAATGTGCAAGCACTGACAAACAAATATCACATTCAAATACATGTGCCATTTATATATGTCTGCTGTAAATGTTTTTATGATTTCGGAATTCTTTTTTAATATCATGGCTCTCCACAGAATCCTTTTCTTCATTATTTGTGAGCTGCCATGAAAGATAGTAGAGTGGTTTTCCATTGCCTTCTCCACATTTTTCAATTCATAGTCATTCTCTCTTCAGGACATAAGCGGTCATGGCTCTCCACAGATTCCTTTTCTTTATTATCTGTCAATTGCTATGCATTCTTTGCAAATAGTGGTTTCCTATTGTTCTTTCCATGATTTTCCAATCCAGAGTTTTCCTTTTATTAGACTGGCTGCCACCTAAGGATAGAGATTCTAATCCACTCTGCTATTTAAACCATCTAACTTAAATTAAATGTCATAACTTTTCAGGATGTAGGCAATCATGGGTCTCCACAGATTCCTTTTTTATAATCTGTGAATTTCCATGCATTCTTAGAAAAAATACTAAAGTGGTTTCCCATTGACTTCTCCACCAATTTAGAGTTTCCTTCACTTTGACTAGTTGCCACCCAACACTAGAGAGTCTAGTCTGCCATGCTATTTAACCCCTATTTGGGGGGGGGAGAGAGAAGAGAGATTTATGCCTTTCCTAAGAGCATTTGTGCAAAAGTGATTACAACAGACTAGGCTGGAATTTGAACTTAGTTTGTTGATTCTCTTTTCCATGTTAATATCTTTTTTTCATGTTGGAAGCTCCAATATGAACTTTTCAGAGTGTTTGGGTGTCAATCTGAGGACAGTGCAGAGGATTCGGAAGATTGATGAGTCTAATGGTGATTATGAAGGAGTTTTGAGTAATCACTGGTGATGGTGACGTTATGCCTCCATTCATCTTCCCACAGGGCCTCAGATTCAATATGAAGGCCTACATAAGTGCCTTGAGGAGGTAGTTCTGCCTTGGGTCAAAAGGGTAGCAGCTGGAAGACCCTATGTCTGGCAACAGGATTTTGCACCATGCTACACAAATTGGAGAGCCCAGTCGGCTGTCAGACAATTTCTTCACCACATCACCCTTTCCATCTGGCCCCCTAACTCCCTAGACTGCAGCCCCCTTGATTATTATGTGTGGGGCACAGTTGAGTGAGAGACCAACAAAATGCATTGCAACACCAAAGATGAACTGAAGGCAAGGATTATGGCAGCATTCACCAACTTAAACAGGCAGACAGGACAGAGGCAGGAGATTCAGAAGTCGTTAGGATTTTATTGAATAAATTTCCTCTTTAGTATTTCAAGATATTTTTGTGTAATTTTGGTAAATATATCTGTTAAAATGAGATGTCAGTGTTATTTTTATTTTTGTGTAATTTAAGCGACAATTTATCAACCGGACCCTGTATGAGCCATAAAAAAATTACATCATTAATCTAATAAATATTTTGGATTGTTCAGCAATGGTCTATCTACTTGGATTTTCCTTTAATTTCCTTGATTATTTTACCTTGAACGGTAGTCATCTTGAACTGACAACTGACACTCTACCAGCCTCGAAAAAAAACAAAAAACTGTGATGATCTTCGGAATAATTGGCAAATGCCTGACAAAGCATTTTGAGGATTTCTGTAGCAAATTTACTGAGCATTATAAAAATTTGATGTAGGCATGTTGCTTGAAAATGTCAGTCATTGCCAAAATCACAGAGCCATTCCAATATTAACTAAGTCAAGTACCATAGGTGATAGACACATGGGCGATCAAATCTCTTGAATCATGACTGACTAGACAGAAGATTTCCTGCTGTAGGTGGTTGTTTTTTTTCTGAGGTAGACAGGTTGCCAACCAAGGCTATAAGACACAGTTTGTCCTGCTATTTAACCCATGGCTGGGGGAGAAGAGATAGTTTCATGCATTTCCTAAGTGTATTTGTGTATCAGTGAATGCAACAAATCCGAGTGGAATTCAAACTCAGAATAATTGAACATGAACAGACAGCACAAAGCCCATTGGCAGACTGACTCACTAGGCTGGGTAGAAAATGGAAATTAACTACATGCACATTTCAGTTGATTGATACAATCGCAGCACATACAGTCAGAGAACTTTCCAATACCAGATCATATAAACTACACAGAAATTTCTAATGTTTCATGTCACATAAATTTTTAACTTTAAGTATAAAAATAATGAAAATGGGAAAATCTGCAGACAATTGCTGAAACCTCCTGATGAATAGACCGAAGAATTACAGAAAGGCTCATCTACGAAACTCCAAAGTCAAGGTACTGAATGAAACGTCAATCAGCTCAGTGACAAATTTTATTTGATTAGTCATATATATATATATATTATATATATATATTATATATATATATATATATATTATATATATATATATCTCTATATATATATCTATTATATCTATATATATATATATATATTATATATATATATATATATATATCTCTATATATATATCTATTATATCTCTATATATATATCTATTATATCTCTATATATATATATATATCTATTATATATATATATATATCTATTATATATATATATATATATCTATTATATATATATATATTATATATATATATATATATATATCTATATATATATATATATATATATCTATTATATATATATATATTATATATATATATATATATATATCTATATATATATATATATATATATATATATATATATATAAATATATATATATATATAAATGTATTACTCATCTCTCTTATTCTGTGGATATTCCAGTTTATTATTATCTATCTAAAAATATTCATATTCACTTTCAACTCATATCTTTTTCTCCTAGTCTATTAACATCTATTTATTTATGAGGTAGTACCCAAAAGTTAGAGAAATGACAAAAAAAAAAGAAAAAAAAAGGCATGTGATAACACCTTTTTCTACACTTTCCTTCAGTCAACATCATATACAATGGATACTGAAGAGTTCTTGGTCTGACCCAGTTCCTAAAATCTAAACAAATGACAAAACTTTGTATTATTTTTTGAAGGGGGTTTGACTGTCAAAGACATTTCATTGGCACTTATGTGTGGGTAGCTATATGCAAATATAAACAGCTGTCAATATATACAAAATACATGATTTCTAACATATGCATAGGATAAATTTTGAAATGCTTACATATATATATATATATATATATATAAGGAGGGTGGAAATAGCGTTTAAAACCATAACCCCTGAAGACTGGAAATTTCACCAAGAAACATCGATATTGGGATAAAATTGATATTTAAAAGTAATCTTTTCATATAATATTTTATAATGTGTGTGTGTGTGTGTGTGTAAAATTTCAGATATAACTAAAAATATATCTGTAAAAGGACAATATGAATAAAGACAAAAAGATGGCTTATCTTAGCCAATGTGTTATGCCCTCTGAGGGACTATCAAGGGATGCAAAATAACATCCTTATATTTGCCTTGATAAAGTTCATCAGAAGGCAAAATGCATTGGCTAAGCTAAGTTGTCCTTTTTTTATCTTTCTTTATACATATAAGTATGCCTTTCTTCATGAACGGAGTCTCATGCACTTTTGAGTTGTATGACAATAATGTGAGTGTGAAACTTGGGTTATGACTAGAGCCATCCTTTCATAGGATTTAACATTAAGCATTTTTTGTTCAGTCTAGGCTTTGAGCACTTTACTGAGTAGATAAGTTTGCCGTTAGGCCTTTTTTTCAGTATCGTCAGTTTTATTCGAGACGTTATCTGGATAAGAGTTTTAGGTATTGGCAAATTGTCCGTTGGTTT
>OZ038511.1:33549772-33557272 GCA_964036315.1 Acanthosepion esculentum | reverse complement strand
ATGCATATAGAAATAAGTAGAGATATATAGATAAAAATAGACATAAATAGCTATAAACAGAGATTAAGAGATATAGTCAATGAGATAAAAAAATATATTTATTAATAGGAGGCTATCAAAAAGAACTTTTTTTGTGATGGGATGGGCATAATACATCTATCGTCTAGGCCATCTCTAAGGTTAATATTTTCCATGAGTATTCTTAGATAAGTATTATCAATTTTAAAATTATACATACAGTGTGACCCGGATAAGATAAACCCGGATATAAGAGAGATTTTATCTGGTCCCAAATTAGAGCCTGTGTTAATGTATATATAATAGACCAAACCCGGATATAAGAGAAAACCGGATATAAGAGACTTCTTCTCCGGTCCCGACAACTCTCTTTATCCGAGTTACACTGTATATCTATTCATAATACATAAAATGTATTGTGGACATTCTGGCATAATGCTTTCTACATATTATTTTAGTCTTTTCTATGTCACAATGTAATTATTATAGCTTTGTGATGTCAACGAACACTCGTTGCCACTTTTGTGATATCAATGAATACTCATTGTCACGTTCGTAATGCTCAGTGTAGTAGAGACTTTGTAATCGCTGATTCAACTATAGCAAACCGTTTTAACAATGCTGGTGTCAGACACCTTCAAATAGCACTTGCACTAATAGTACTTGCTTGATAATACTCACTTGAATAGTAACCACTGAATAGTAATCCGTATAGAGAATAGTAAAGTGAATAGAGTAGAGAATATTGCTCCTTATAGTAATAGAGGATAGACTAGAAATGGTGATCCTCTAGATGTCATGCGACTTCCCACATATGCATTTCCTCTATAGTCATGTGGTTTACTTTATTCAATAATGGGATCGCCTGTGTTTGCTCACTGGTGATCTATGTTCAAACTCGGTAGTGACACTTTATTCCTATATAACATAATAGTGAATTAAATTTTTGACATCTTTAATAAACCCTGCTTTTGGTATTACAAACAGCTTGTGTTTTTTTTTTAAAAGATAATTTGAATAAAAATTAAATGAGTAACTTTTTCAATTCATAATAAAATTCACTTTATCTGTTCATGTAATTTCTTTCTTTGCATTGATACTTTTCAAACAGATTATATGAGATGGATGCAGGAGTGTAAAAAGAGCCCAGGAATTTCTTGGAATCTCAAAAAAATATTAGCATATTTTGAACACCAGCATTCACATTTTGTAATGTGCCTATTTATATGTAAAAGTAAATACACAACAAGAGTTGTTTTTACTTTTAATGTTTTGCGAACGATACGATTAAGGATTACAATGACGCAGAAAGACAACAAATAAAATACACTTTACTTGTTTGGTGATCAAATATTGATTAACTACAAACATTTTCCTTGCATCCTTAATTTCAATTTTTAAAATAAAAATCCCTACCGATAATCTTTTTTTTTTGATGAATGATTGTAAACAATCACCCAATATAAGGCTCAAGATCCACTCAATGTTATTGAAGGAAGTGTGTGATATGAATGTAAGAGAAAGAGCTGCTGCTGTTGAAAACCTGCTGTAATTTGTCTTCAAACATTATTTTGGCAAGTAATGTCCCAGTCTATTCGGAGAGTTCATGATGTTTCATGTTTCTTTAAGGACAGAAATGAAGTCTTAAAGAAAATATGAATAACAAGGAAACTTATACTTAGAATCAGAAAGAGAGAGCTGAAATTTCTGGGACACATAAAGAGGATAGAGGGCTTTGAGAGTTTAACACTCACAAAACAATGAAAGTAAGAGAAGCAGGAAAGACAGCGAGTAACGTATGAATGTATGACAGAATAAGAATAAAGGGCAATGGTAAATGGTCAAAATTTACTTAGGGCAACAAAATATAGGAAGTTGTAGAGAGTCATGATTGCCAACTTTCTGAAAGGACTTGATACATAAAAGAAGACCTATAGTCTTTACTAAGAAAGACTTTTTAGAATTTGCATTTAGCTTTGAATGTCACTTTTCATTTTGTTTAGGAGTTAGGTATTACGGTGGTGGCATCCTACCAATTTGCATGAACCGATTCTTAAAAACAACCAGTTCGCTAGGCATAAAAGCCTAGCGAACTGGTTGTTGGAGTATCCGAAAATAATCTTATATATTAATAGCCAATATATAATAGCTAAAAATATAATTAATACCACTGCTGTAAGTTCTACAGAGTCTGAAAGAAGGTTTTCTGTGATGAACATAATTTATTCTGACAAAAGAAATTGTCTTGAAGTTAAAAATCTGGCAACTCTTCTATTTGATAGACCTTCCATTGAATCTTTGGGACTGCAGTGATTCAGTTCAAATGTGGCTAAGAAACCATGACACTAGAGTGAAAAAAGCATAATACTTCTGAACAAAAATATGATGAGAACAGAATTTCAATCTGGAAATATCTTAATAAATAAATGTTTTTTTTATTAAATTATCAAAATGGTTTAATTCTTTTTGATACTATAAAGTGATTTGTTTCCATTCTCAGATTGAAAAGAAAATAAGCAAAATAGGTTCCTAAAGATTACCTATATTTATAGAACCGGTTCCTGGAAATTTGGGATGCCCTTACTGGTATATGCCAGTTTAACATTCTGTCCCCAATACATTGACATCCTAAGTGGTAAAATAGCTTTAACCTACTTTAGATTCATTAGCATTGAGGTCATTGATAAGGCCCTAAATTCTATCTAGCAATGAAAGTAAAGACATTATACCTGAGTCTTATCTTCCTATTTGTAAACCCTTCTTTCTTTTGTTCTTTTTTTCTTTTCCCTTCTTGTTGTAATTACAGTTGTTGGTTTTCTTTGTGACCCAGAAGTGCAAATGCCAATTGTTCATCTAAAATATCATAGTTGTATCTTTTCTAAATCTTTAGTGAATTAACAATCAAAATATAAAGAAAATGTTATCTTTGCATTAAAAAAACAAAACAAAAACTATTTTGTGAAGCTCATACTAAAGCCACACTTAAGTTTATATTGTTAATTTCTGTGTTTCTACAATTTGCATTGGGCATCTAAGTTATACAGGTTGAGAATCCTTAATCCAGAAGTGCTTCAGTTTTCAGAATTTTTTATTTTTGAATATTTGCTTATAGCATCTATAACATGGGGGAGCTTGGGACTGGAACCCAAGCATAAACACGATATTCCTTTACATTTCATAACACAGCTTATACATATTTGTTTTTTTTTTATGCTTATCACCCCATTAAAAATAAATCCATTAAATATTTAGAAATTTCTCAGTTTCATATTCAAAACCTAAACTGAGTAGATATGAAGCCTTGAGAAAAAAAATTTTTTTTTTTTAAAATCTTATCACCCCAATCAAGGCTGGAAGCCACTAGCACGCAAGGGGTTACAGAAGGTTTGGAGGAAGAGCAGATAGGAGTGGTAAAGGAGGGGATGTGGAGAAAGATAGTGGATTGATCAAGGCAAGGGGGTTACAGAAGATTTGGAGTGAGAGCAGATAGGAATGAAAGGTGAAAGGATGTGGAGAAGGGAAGTGGATAGATCAAGGCAACTGGAGATGTCGATTGATGTTACATTTAAATAGTTGGAGATTGTATTTGTCAGGGAAATGGGAATAAGGAAGGGAGTTCCACAGGCGAGATGTGCGAGACATGAAGCTATTGGAGTAGAAGAGACGTCTACATCTAACAGTTTCAACGGTGAAGGGGTGGGAACGGGATGCCAGCCTCGTAGGACGTTTAAATTCATGAGGCCTGGGAACCAGCGAAAGCAGCTCATCGGAGCAATTACCGTGAAAGTATTTGTAAAAAAGACAGCACGAGGTTGTTTTATATAAAATTTAATAAATTTTATGTACATATAGATACAGGTAATGATGCTAGTCATGTAATGCTTACATGGATTTTTAAGTGGTGAAATTAAGATTTCACATAAAAATATATAGAAATGCAGGATGTTTTGACATTTTGAATAATATCTTTACTGAGCAGGAAACACCTAGTAAGTAATCCGTGAATGAAGGTGTTACTATGATGACCGCTAGCAAAAAACTAGCACTAACGTAGGCTATGTAGCTGGGCTGGAAAATGGGGCAGATGAAGTCATTTACAACAGTGGCTCATCACCTAGGAATGTTCCCAGTGCTTTCTGAAATTTCTTATTTGTGGAAAGTCATGTCAGCTCCTGAAAAACTTTTGGCTATTGGAGGTTTAGGGATTTTGGAATTTCGGATAAAAGGATACTCAACCTGTATTACAATTTGCATACATTATCAAAGACTGGTAATCTGTTATAACTTTGATTTACTCTAATGATTTTTTTTTTTAATCAATTAACCCCAATCAAGGTGATAATGCCACTAAGACAGTGCAAGTGACTATGGAAAGTGAAAGAAAAGGAAAAGACTTTAGAAGAAACTGGAAACCCACTCTAAACAGGGAACAACAGATAAAGCTCTACTCTTGTTCAAAAGACCAGGGTTTGATTACATTAAAATCATAGGGTTTGACATAAATTTAATCTGAGAATTACAAAGACTTATTTCTTATCTTCATTTTTTTTTTCTACTATGATGCAAAGGCTGTAAGGGTTAGAAAAATGTGAATACTAGTGTATAATATTGTTCTGGAGTTTCTAAAAAATTCCTGGATTCCTTGCGGACTGATCCACCTCCAAGTCCCTTGAAAAGCATATGTAAGAAAAAATTGTATAAACATATACAGAATTTCATTATGAATTCAAAATGTGACATTTGTTATCCAGATTCCAACAATTATTAAACAATTTTCAAAACTTTAATTCACTTATTTTCATCCAATGTGAAAAACATGTGTAGAAAGTATTATGCTGAAATCTCCACAATACGTGAGTGACATAATTAAAAGAGGTTGATAATACTTAGATAAGAACACTCATAGAAAATGTTGATGACCTAGATGATAAATGTGTTATGTCCAACGCTATCTCAAATATTATTTATGATAGCCCCTATTAATATCATTTGTCTATTTATCTATCATTGACTGTTGATATGTCTATTTGATCGATTCGTCTTTTTACAGCTTAACCATTTGAAGGTTATTTAAAGCCAGAAAATATTTTTTAGATTGTAAGAATTTAGGGAGGAGATAATGGTTTAGTGATACAAGTCTTACTAATTAACCTATAGCTGGGGGGAGAATTTGTGGATTCAAAGGTATTTGCACAGAAGTGAATATAACAAATCCAACTGGAATTGAAACTCAGCTCTCTGATTAACAATTCTGAGCAATTATCCATAACACCACCTGCACATCCAAGCTTACAGCACATGACCAAGTGGTCACTTATCTAGATACTGTTATGGTTTGATATTGCTTAACTTTGGTCATCATACAGGAACTGGTGTTTCAACATGATGCGGATATAAGACTGATCTGTTTATAATCTATGTACTCATGTCTATTTTTTCTACCTATATACCTCACTGCTGTGTGTTTATAAAAATAAAAATTTGGTTAAAATCTCATTTCTATAGTGATGTTAAAGTAAAAATCAAGTATTCAGCTACTTAACGTGAATTGGATATTGTCTTGCTAATGTAGATTTTTTTGTTTTTGTGGAAGAAAAATCTTTTTTCTAATGAGGCCAGTTCTTAGGTGAAATGTCAAAGTTGAAATTTTTCAGATGGTTTTATTTATTTGCTTAATCCATTTTTTTTTTTTTTTTTTAATTGTCACAATAATTTTGTTGAAGTGATTTTTTTTATCTGTAGATTACATAATATACTGATCAGCTGAAGATAATTAAACATTAAATTTTTGGCTCAACAATAAGTTTTACTTAAAAAAAAAAAAAAATAAAAATAAAATAAGAGTAATTATAATTGTGAAAATAAAAAAATACTTGAATTCAAGTTTTTTAAATGGTTCCACTGGCTTTGGTCATATATTTGTGCAAGATAAAATTTTATTTGATTATTTTAAATTGATTATTGGGGCAAGCAAAGGAAAGCATCAAGAAAGGACTAGCTATTAACTGTCATCAGACTGCATGGTCCTCATTAAAATAGGAAAAAAGATGCTTTCCAAAAGCTAACCTCCCAAAAATGTTTGACTGCTGTATAATATCAGTTCTATATTGCTGTGAATACTGGAGAGTTTCCTCACATTAAGTCTGACAGAGCAGAAATGACTTCCAATCAGTTGTTAACTGGGGCTAGTAATAGCTTGTAAATTTTAATGCCTCCAAAATTAAACTTATCTTTGTTTTAAGAGAAAGATTTGATAAATTTCAGCCTAAAGTAGTACTGGCTGCTCAGTCAATGAATGCTGAATGTTTCCTTATAAGGAAACGGCTAATATTACCATAAAAATCAAGCATCTAGCAACTTAACATGAATCACATTTTGTCTTGCTAATGTGAATTTTGTTCTTGTGAAAAAAAAAATTTTTTTTTCTGATGATGCCAGTTGTCAGGTGAAATATGTCAAAGTTGAGATTTTCTAAACTGTCCTATATTTCCAAAATGTTCTGTATGAACACATTTATCTATGACTGCCTATGTGCATATACATATGTATTTTTAAGTGTATTAATATTAAGTTCTATCCAAAGGCATGGTGGAGTAATGCATAGTGGCTCAGATTGAGGAACTGGAGAGCCAATTTCAGATTCCAGTCGAATCCATTACATTCACTTACATGCTAATACCCTTGGGAAAGTATTTACATTAGTCGGACTATTGTCCTCATCTTTGTCGTCATATTTGTCACAACGTTTCAGCTGTTGTATGCTCCGGCCTTCTTCAGGTGGTTGGAATGTCGAACTGAACCCTTTATTTCGATCACTGGGGTAGACTGTTCTAGTTCCACGTGCCATGTTTGATGAATGTCAGTTATCAGTTATTTCCTGCTAATTTTCCCTCTGAACGTTCTCCACTGCCTTAACCGGGTATTGAACTCACACTCTTTGGGTCTGTCACTGGATCTAACCAACACCTTTATCCACTGTGCCATGTGTCTTTGTGGATAAAGGCGTTGGTTATATGGCGACAAAGATGAGGACAATAGTCCAACTTATGTAAATATTGTACATAATACCTCATCTCAGAAATATAGACAGACCCTTGGGAAAGGTATGAAAATCCTCTTTTCTCCTCACTTATGGCTAAATAGCAGGAGAGACTGAGTTCTATAGCCTTGGTCTATTGCAGAAAGAAATGGTAACCTACTGCAGGGAAAAAAACTTTGCCTCATCAGTCATGTATCAAAAGATACACGATCACCTAAGTGTGTATCATGCATGGCACATAACTGACTAATCAACTGACTCTCCAAAAATTTGAAGAAACTGAACAGCATATGCAAACCAAATGTAGAAGAAACTTTTTCTCTATGCTTTGAAGAAGACAGCATAAGTTGTGTTTTAAGATAAGTAATATAGTTTTGGGATAATGGCTTGGAATAAGAAATCTGAGAGCCAAGTTCATATTCTAGTTGGACTTGTTACACTAT
>OZ038511.1:33504772-33544772 GCA_964036315.1 Acanthosepion esculentum | reverse complement strand
GAAGGAAAAAAAAAAAAAAAAATCAGAATAGTAAAAATGCTTAATTTTTCTTAGATTGAGATACAAATACAACTAAATAGATAAATATATGGTAGACAAACATATACATAGAAATAGATAAATATTAACAACGGTAGAGAACTACAGATATACATTGAGTGAAGTAGATAAATGCAACAGTAAGGGTCCAATATTCAACCCTTAAATATATTGGTATGTATGCAATATCTTTAACTATATACATATGACTTTCTCAGGTCAAGGGTTAAAAATGGCTAAGAGTGAATAAAACCTTTAATTTATTTCAAAGTTTACATAACCCACATTGTTTCTTTACTAATTTAACAAGAATGGAATAAACTGAAATATTTATTGTAGGTGACTTACAGATCAAGACATTTTCAATGCACCTTTGAGTAAATTATATTTATCGTTTATTAAAATGGCATTTTTCAGTTAAGATGTGATTATAAAATTTTTGGTTTCACCCAAATGCATTCTTTTATGTTTATGTATTTTTTGTTATAAACCTGGGGATAATTTTTTTTTTTTTTTAAGCTTATCACCCAAAGCAAGGCATTTGCATTGGGCATCTAAGTTATACAGGTTGAGAATCCTTAATCCAGAAGTGCTTCAGTTTTCAGAATTTTTTATTTTTGAATATTTGCTTATAGCATCTATAACATGGGGGAGCTTGGGACTGGAACCCAAGCATAAACACGATATTCCTTTACATTTCATAACACAGCTTATACATTTTTTTTTTTATGCTTATCACCCCATTAAAAATAAATCCATTAAATATTTAGAAATTTCTTAGTTTCGTATTCAAAACCTAAACTGAGTAGATATGAAGCCTTGAGAAAAAAAAAATTTTTTTAATTTTTTTTTTTTAAGCTTATCACCCCAATCAAGGCTGGAAGCCACTAGCATGCAAGGGGTTACAGAAGGTTTGGAGGAAGAGCAGATAGGAGTGGTAAAGGAGAGGATGTGGAGAAAGATAGTGGATCGATCAAGGCAAGGGGGTTACAGAAGATTTGGAGCGAGAGCAGATAGGAAAGAAAGGTGAAAGGATGTGGAGAAGGGAAGTGGATAGATCAAGGCAGCTGGAGATGTCGATTGACGTTACACTTAAATAGTTGGAGCTTGTATTTGTCAGGGACACGGGAATAAGGAAGGGAGTTCCACAGGCGAGATGTGCGAGACATGAAGCTATTGGCGTAGAAGAGACGTCTAAATCTATGAATATATTGAAGGGGGGTATATTGTTTCTATTCTATTTGGTAAAATTCCTGCTTCTGATAAAGCCCACTGTTTTAAATTGATTACATTTTTAATTGTTTTTAAGTGACTGTTTATCTATCTCAGCACTTCTTAAACATTATTCATTCATGACCTCATTTTTCATCAAGAGATATTTCGTGACCCTAGGTATTAACCAACTACACTGAAAATACATATGTCGTCACTGCACTAGTTACAACAGCACCTTGGCACATCAAGTTCAATATTTAATTTTCATAACCTCAGCATTTTGCTTTGTGAACCTAAATAGGGTCACAACCTGAAGTGTTGAACTATATAATACTAATCATGCAATATGTTAGCTATGAAGCTCAGTGGAACAATAAACCTTCTTTTATATTGTCTTTAGCATTAATTATTCATTTTATATTCAAAGTTATTAACTTATTGGTGTTCCAAACTCATATACAAGTCAAATGCATAACAAAACTCAAAAAATCAAAACACAAAAATAATATCAGAATTTTTTTCTCCATATCTTATTCTCTGAGGAAGCTTTAATAAAAGTGAAACATTAGATTGATAAACATTTCCTATTTGTTCCTTACTACACACACACATACATACATACATATACATATATATATAAAGAAATATAGTTTTAAGGTGTGCTATATTTATGGGATAAAGTGCTCAATATTAGATATATGTATAGTAATCCGTTGGTTTAATCCAGGCGAGTCCTATTAACACAACATAGAATTTGAAATATGTTAAAACTGACTCACAAAAGAGCACTCACTCAATGTTTATTTTCATTAAACAGAGCAAATTTTCTTTACAATTGTAAAGTATATATATATATATATATATGTATAGTAATCTGTTGGTTTTAATCCAGGCAAGTCCTATTAACAAAACATAGAATTTGAAATATGTTAAAACTGACTCACAAAAGAGCACTATGTTTATTTTCAAAAATTTTTAATTCATAGGTGAAAATGGTCATGTACTAAATAAAAGGTATCGTAATTCCAATTGTAAAGAGTATATATTTATAAATGTAATAGACAATAGGAAAACTAATATTAGCCAACACATTTCATCCAATGTCAGCTGACATTACAGTTTTTCTATTGTCTTTTTCTACAGGTTAACTCTGTAAAATTTTTCGTGTGTGTGTGTGTGTTTGTATATAACCATATATACACACATACATATGTATGCATGTAGAGTTAGGTAGGTAGGAGAAAGAGATATCTTGCAGTCTGTTTATTTGTAACTTCTTATCCGCTAGAAAAATTTAACAGCCATGCTACAAGAAATCCAGATGTATGATTATAGCTTAATCTAAATATACTGCAGGGGTTCAATAGGTGGAAGGAAGCAAGATAAGAATTAAGTAAGTAATGTATCCTGGTTGGGTAGCAACCCATCCAAATTGCCAACAGTTTTCAAATAAAGATAGCTGGTAATTGAATACCTCGTCTTCAGTAATACTCTTTGTAGTTGTTGTCACCATTATTTTCTTAGACAAAGCTGGAGCAGCCCTCAGTATAAAAAAAAGCATCTGTTTAAGACCAGACAACATCAAAAAATGATCCAATAATAACTGGGCATTTCTGCCTAAATTTCTCAAATGAAGAGTTATTTACATCATTTATAGTCAGACTAATGTCATCATCTTTGTTATTATCACAGCATTTTGGTCATTATAGGAAAATGACTTAGAGGATTCAAATATTAGTTTGTGAATTTGGTGTCACTAATTGTGAGTTCAATTGGTGGATTGTAAATTTTAGGTAAAAATCGAGAGAAAAAAAAAAAAAAATTCAGTGCCATGCACTAATGGGTTAAATAATTTCAATATCCTATCTTAGAAAATAATTAAACCAAAAGCCCTCAATCAGCATGGCTGATGCTATCCTCCAAGAAAGTGACTCATTATGCCTTCTCAGGCTAACATTCTCAGCTGACATGAAATGGAAAGATTATATTGAATCCATTGCTAGGTCAGCAGATAAAGTCAGTTCACTGTATCAGGCAAAACAATTTTTCTCTCCAGAATCTATCTATAAGTCTACCATTCTTCTATGTTTAGAATATTGCTGCCATATATGGTTCAGTGCCCCTGCTATTTACCTGGAACTCCTTGATAAGATCCAAAGAAGAATCCGCAATATTATTGGTCCTAATCTGGCAGCTCAGCTTCAATCACTTGCTCACTGCCATAAGGTTGCCTCTCTATGCCATTTTTTATAAATACTTTGATGGTAATTGTTTGGATGAGCTCTTTGTTATGGTACCTAGACTGCATGGATTTAAGTGCAATACTAGACGGGTGGCAAGATTTCATCAATTTAGAGTTGAGCTAGCTATAGATGCAGCCGTAACTTCTATGCTGTCAGTTTTCTTTCCCGCACTTTTCACTTGTGGAACTCCTTTCCAGCTCCAGGCTTTTCAGCCAACTTTAATTTGCAAAAATTTAAATGTAATTTCAATCACTATCTACTGTCCCCCTGATTGCTCTTTTTTTCTTTCTACTCATTACTAATGTTTCTTGTAAACCCTTGCATATTAGTGACTGTACTGCCTTGTTTGGGGTGATACTGATTGAAAAAAAAAAAAAAAAAAAAAAAAAATTTACTAATTATTAAATCCAGAACATGGCCCAAACTTTTAACCTATAAAGTAAATTTATTAGCACTATTCTTTTTACTTTTAACACTACTTTTATTATTATATACCATATTTGCTGGCCTATTGGATGTGGATTTCTCCCCCCACCAAATTACCCTGCATCCAATACAGCATGAGAGAGACATAAAAACCTAACAAGTGGGGTTCACTGGAAATCAGTGTATGTATAGAGCTTAGCTCTGAAATTAGGACACTTGGACGTAAACAAACATGATATCAATAAAAATGTCCCTGAAAAATTCACCCAAGAAAAATAAATTTATGAAATTGCACAGTATTTTGCTACTTGTTTTATAGAAATACAAAATTTTACAGAAATATTTGCTTTGACTGGTATACTGCTGCTTGCTTTATGTGTGTTTTTGTTGATATACAGGTATTGGAATTTGCTTTTCTACATGTATAATATAAGACTTCATTTACCAACAAGTACCATATTTCTGTTTTTTTACCTATTACCATATATACCAGTGTTCACTGATACTAAAAACAGCTGTTCATTGAACAAACCAGAGCATTGTTGCTTTCCTGAAAACTTTAATCTTGATCTCTCTAACATAAAAGGTCAATCATTATCATTCCTCCTCCTTTTTTTTTTTTTTTTAAACTTTTCATCCCAAGCAAGGCAGGGAGTGCCACTAGCATGTAAGGGGTTACAGAAAGGGGGAGCAAGAGTAAAGAGGTGTGAAAGAGGAAAAGATAAAGAGAAGGATGGGGAATAGATCAAGGCATTTGGAGATGTCGATTGACATTGCATTTGAATAGTTGGAGATTATAGCTATCAGAGAAGCAAGTAAGAGGACGGGAGTTCCACAGACAGGAAGTGTGAGACATGAAGCTATTGGAGTAGAAGAGACTGCTACATTTAACCATTTCAACAGTGAAAGGGTGAGACTGAGATGCTGACCTAGTGGCATGTTTAAATTCATTCAATTTGGGAACTAGTTGGAGCAGTTACCGTTAAAGTATTTGTAGAAAAAATAGAGGGAGGTGATGACATGTCAGTGAGAGAGTGACAGTAAACGAGATGCCAGATCAGAGCAAACCACACTGCATATTCGTCTCTGGATTTTGTTGAGGACCCTAAGACGAACAGCAAGGGCTCTAGACCATATATGACAACAATATTCCATGCAAGGGCGAAGGGTTGATTTATAGATTTGACACACCTCATTCAGCATTACCCTTTTGTTGTACACTCCGGCATTCTTCAAGGACACATGGCACAGTGGATAAAGGCGTTGGTTAGATCCAGTGACAGACCCAAAGAGTGTGAGTTCAATACTCGGTTCAGGCAGTGGAAAACTTTCAGAGGGAAAATTACCAGGAGATAACTGATAACTGACATCCATCAAACATGGCTCGTGGAACTAGAACAGTCTACCCCAGTGATCGAAATAAAGGGTTCGGTTCGAAATTTCAACCACCTGAAGAAGGCCGGAGCGTACAACGGCCGAAACGTTGTGACAAATATGGCGACAAAGATGAGGACAATAGTCCGACTAATGTAAATACTGTACATAATACCTCATCTCAGAAATATAGACAGAATCTTTAGATTATCTAGGATGCTGAGTATTGAAGACATAACCATAGAGATGGTACTTATTCAATTGCAGGAAGCAACAGTCATAAAAACAAACTTGTTAATTATAATTAATATCTTACAATTTCTGGGATGTGGAGCTATTTACATTAGTGAACAGTTGGACTAATGTCCTCATTTTTGTTGTTAGTATCACAATGTTTTAACCGTTTTGCCTTCCGGCCTTCTTCAGGAATCTGTTAATCCAGATTATAGTCAGACAGTAATAAATGCACCTTTTAAGCCAGGAAGTGCAGGTGATCTAGCAGTTATTGAGAAATATAAGTAAGTAATCTTATCCCCCTCTATTGGGGGGTGAGAATAAGGTTAAAAGTTGAAAATGTTTACGATCCAAATTTATCTAAGTCGGGTTACCCTATTAATGCTCACCATAAAATCTAGTATTAATTCAGTCAGTTATGTGCCATGTGTGATATACATGTAGGCAATCATGTATCTTTTGATACATGACTCACAAAGCAGATGTGTTCCCACAGTAGGCTGCCATTTCTTTCTGCGGTAGACCAGTTGCCATCCAAGGCTATAGAACCTGGTCTGTCCTGCTATTTACCCATAGATAAGAGGATTCATACCTTTCCCAAGGGTATTAGCACATAAGTGAATTAAATAGATTCGACTGGAATTCAAACTCGGCTCTCCGATTCCCCTATCCGAGCCGCTACCCATTAATCCACTCTATAAAAATAAAAATCTAGTATCTTATTATAACTGTGTGTCCCTCTCTTAGTTAGCATGTACGCATGTTGCACCCTGCCAATGCCTCATAAATAATGGACTACTTCATTTTGATTGCGTGGAAAGATGGAAAAGACATGTCAGAGACACTACTTGGTTTCAGTGAGAAAATGAAAGAAGTGAAGAAAAAAAAAAGTCAATGTGTTTAACATGTTTGTGTGAGATGGAAACAGTTGTCAATTTCAAATCTTTTCATTAGTACCCATTTCTTTATATAATGACCAACATTTGTAATTGTTATTGTTATTTCAATATTTTGTTAAAGTTGTTAAGATCAAATATTTAATGATAGGATAGGGAATTTCTACAGATATTTTATCGTTGTAAAATACGGCATGAGCTTATTTAATCATTAACTCAAGAATTAAGATTCATCAGAAAATTCAAATGTGAACATGATTTTCCTAGGTTTTTCTACTTAATCATAAGTTTATAAGAAATCCAGGCTCAAAAATATCTTTAAAAAAAAATATCATGAAAAAAGCATGAGCTTATTTAATCATTAACTCAAGAATGATTAAAGGAACATGTCCATAATACATGTGATCAAATGAAAGCAGAGTATGTAATCTAGTCCCATGATTTAAGTATACATTAGGGTGTTTTTTTTCTTTTAATCATTATAATGAATAAAAATCAACAAGCTAGCCATGGTGGACAATGGAAAATAGAGCTGTATTCCTATAGTCCTATAAGTAAACCAAAAATATCTTTAAAAAAAAAAAATATCATGAAAAATGCATGAGCTTATTTAATCATTAACTCAAGAATTAAGATTCATCAGAAAATTCAAATGTGAACATGATTTTCCTAGGTTTTTCTACTTAATCATAAGTTTATAAGAAATCCAGGCTCATTGATAGGTGCCTATCTGTCTGCCACATATAGTGTTACAGATTCAAGTCCCATCAAATACCATTTCTGTAAAATTCAAATTATTAATTGAATAAAATCAAATCTTCAAGATGTAGTTTAATCTTAGTATAATATATTCAACAACATAGTGGTATGGTTAAAGAACATGTCCATAATACATGTGATTAAATGAAAGCAGAGTATGTAATCTAGTCCCATGATTTAAGTATACATTAGGGTGTTTTTTTCTTTTAATCATTATAATGAATAAAAATCAACTAGCTAGCCATGGTGGACAATGGAAAATAGAGCTGTATTCCTATAGTCCTATAAGTAAACCAAAAATATCTTTAAAAAAAAAATGTATTTTTTTTTACTATACTGATACAAGTTGCTTAACATTGGTGATTATGAGGATCAGTGTTTTAACATATGGCCGTAAGCCTTCAAGCAGAAGAAAAAGAAATGTACCTGAAAGAGTTAAGCAGCTAAGAAGAATTAAGCATTATATTTAATATACTTATTTACCGAGATTTATTTACTTATCTAGGTTGTTATAGTCACAATGTTTTGACTGTTGTACCCTTTGGCCATCTTCAGATGTCTGTCTTAGTAAGCTTACAGGAATTTTGAATCAAGTATTTTATTCAATCCTTAGGGGTGTACAATAGACTAATGGTTTTGATTATAACAATCAGGATTAAGACTAATCCGAGGAAATCAGTGTATAATAATAATTCTTCATCTTAAAAAAAAAAAAGAAGAAAAATAAGGACATAAATTAAGCATTAGAATCTTAACATTTAACTATTTACCAACCTGACATATGTATATGTTTAACCCATATCTTCCAGGAATTAGTTTAAACTGTCACTTTTGAATGCAAAGTATGACCAGTTTGATTTAAGTTCATATTTGCTTGATTTCAGTTGAAAACTTGAAAATTTTTCAACATATTTCAGTGAAATTTTTACTTTCCAAAATTATAGTTTACATATATGTTATATTCTGTGATAATAGGAATATATACTTGTACAAGACAGTGGATAAATAAAGGTTTATTGTAAAAACCAGTACAATAAGAAATAAGGTAACAGTTACGCGCCCGATTGTGGCAAGTCAATCCAGTAGCAAGTGCTACTATTGGAAGGTCGTAAGTCTGAGTTGTACTCAACAGATCCCAGATAGATGATATTTACCAGCCTCCCCATGAGGTACGATGTGGCACAAAGCCAAGCTTAATGTGGGGTAATCCAAAAATTCCCCGTAGACCCCATATAAAACGGGGTCGGGTAGCTGTTTCTCGAGACGCGATTGCCCTTCGACATATCTTCATCTGGGGATCTTCTCTGCCTACAGACAGAGAGTTTGACCAGGATAGCTGGAAAAGATTCCAGCTAGAGTATCTAGTAACTGCCCAATGCAGTCACATGTGGCACAAGGCCGAATTTAATATGGGTTCCCGTAGACTCCGCCAAAAAAATCCCTGTAGACCCCGCATAAATGGGAATTGGTCTGTCTGTCTACCACCCCGAATGAGACTCTGCCCTTCGGCATAGCTTCGTCCGGGTTCCTCTCTACCTGAAAGCAGAGAGTGTGACAGTACAGCTGTAAAAGATTCCAGCTAGACTCCGTAGTCTGTTGATTTACCGATACCTATAGTGTAATTACTCATGGGGGTGACAGGTTATTCCATTACATCAATATAAAAAGAAAGCATCAGTTAAAGCTGACACCAAGATATGAGTTAACAAGGGCATTTTTAGACTACCGCTAATGAATTGCAATGGGTAATTGAAAAATGCCCTTGTTAAACATTTTATTGATTGACAAAAAATAGTACATTTTATTTGAGAAATTATGGTAAATATCTCTACTAATCCATCTATCCATTAGATGGACTGCGGTCAGGATCATAGTCATTTTGAATTCCATGATTTTTTCATTAGCTGGATGGTATGTGCTTTGCCAGGGCTACAAACAGTATTGAATTCAGTGTTGTCCTTTCCCTAAGCTAGTTTTCAATCAAGGCTGAAGAGTATGGTCTACTGTTATTTAACCTATAGCTTGATTTGTCCCACTAACATGTTTGGCCAAGATGCTTTCCATTACACCACCCACACATCATTATATATATATATATATATATATATTATATATATATATATATACACACATATATATATATATATATTATATATATATATACACACACACACACACACTAGCAGGCTTCGCTCGCTTGCTATTGATTCGCAAAGTAAGATATATTCACTACTTGAAATCTTTGAAACAAAAATTTTAAATGAACATTTCATTCATAAATTGGCTTGTTATAGTTAAGGAAAGTTTTATAAATAGGTGCCAACTTGTTGAAGGCCAAGGAAAATGCAAATTTCAAACACTTTTCTGCACTATATAAGATGATATTCCTAAACAGAACTATTTTTGATATGAAAATAAAAATAATTCTTGAATAAGAGAACAGTAATGCATTTATTCATATAGATTCCATAATATAGGTTTTACTTAATTATCTATTATGTTTCTCTAACTCTTCAAATGTTGAATGTATATCTAATTCTAATTTCTCTTGTCCCATCTTTACACTATATTAATTTTATCTTATAAATTGTCCCTTGTTCTGTCACCCATAAAATTAAAATAATTGTTTGTATGGAAAATAAGGATTTACATACATCAAATCATTAGATGAAGTGGCAGCAGAAGAATTATCATTGAACTTTTAAAAGGCAAGCTTAAACATTAATTCAATACTTAAATGCAGCGATCAATTTTGAGTTCTTCTGTAGTTTATTGATGCCAATCAAAACTACTCCTCCCTAGCTTTTGTGATGATGTCCAAACCAAGTGTCTTCCACAGGAGCTAGCTTAAATGCCACCCAATAGGGCAGCTCTTAAGCTAGTTTATAATAAAACATGCACTGCAATTTTGGATAAAAAAGGAAAATAACAGTTACTCCCCTTGAACTATGAAAGCAATGACATTGGCTAGTATAATGTATTAATATATATTTTTAACCTCAAATAATCTGATAACCCTGAATCTGAGCTCAACGAAAATTGTTCCCTGCACTTAATTTTTCTAGGGCTTTTGAATGGGCTATGAATCTTTGATATCAGACCAGTGGGAGTGGAGGAGTTGCTTGGACAAATACACACACATAATGTTAAGTGTTTTGTTCTTGTGTTTTCATATCTGTGAAGCTGTAATCAATTACTAGTTATTACTTTGTGTGGGATAATTGTTCTGGAAGAAGTTCAAGTGATGTAATTTCACTTTAGGTTCAAAGTAACTATTTACAAAAGTAAAATATATTCTTGGTATTCTAATTTCATTAGAAACGGAATGTCACCATCCTGTCATATATTATAGAAACAGTCATGAATTTGAATTTCTCAAAGACTTGAATTGTCTGACACCAATTTTAGGTCAGGATTCCACAAAAGAATGGAAACAGAGTATCAGGCACAAATTAAAAAAGAAAAAAAAACATTCAGATGAACCTCAGCCCTAATTAAAATGATCAAATTGAACATTAGGGGTAAACATCGTGGGTGAGAATTTAACTGAAAAATGGTATAACAACAAGGAAAAAAAAATAGTAAAAATACTTTGATGACTAATGAATTGATAAGAAAATACTTTGTCTGAAATTGTTAGAAACATTTATATCAGCCTAATAATGAATTTATGTTGCAATATCCCAATTTACATCATTTCAGCCTATGTTAAATTCAACTATATCACTATTCTAGAATAATTCTCAGTACAATAAATGTCATTATGGTCAATGTTACATCACTCAGCAACATCACCTATGTCATGATAAAAGGACACAAAAATATTTTTTTTTCCTTAAAAATATATTTAAAATAAATAAAATACATAAAAATTAGCAGGGTAAAGGAAACTACTGTTTAAATTCTTTAATGCCTAAAGAAGTGATATATTCTTGTTCTGCTTTCCACATCTAGGGAGAGCTCGTTTCATTCTTATTTAGTACTAATCAGTTATAGTTCCCAGAGTCCAAATATACACACCTGGCCTGAGGATTGAACTTACAATTACTGTCACCAAATTCATGAACCAATGCTCTAATACAGGACCGTAACTTAGTGGATTAAAGTTTTTTTTTATTTGTGAATTTGGTGATATAGTAATTGTGAGTTCAATCCCAGGGCTGGGCAGAATGTACTTTGATTCATTGTAAATGGAGCGAACAATAACTGAGCAGTACAAAATAAGAATTAGGCGGGATATCCCTAGACATGAGCAGCAGAATAAGAACAATCTACCTCCCATAGTTTAAATAAAGGATTCAATTTGAAATTCTCTGAAAGTAACATGGATCAAAAGCACCTGACAAAGATTGGAGGACATAACAGCTGAAACCTTGTGATAAAAAAAGATGAGGACAATAAGACATGTGTCAATAATGATAGCTCCTCATCCCCAAAATTCAGATATAAGAGATACAGTTTTTATAGATAATAGGCAGTGTGGACATCAGAATTAACACTGTAGTTTCATGCTTCTAGAGATTCTTCATATCATGTCTCATTGTTACTTTAGCAGGTTCCCTCTATAGGCAACTGAAGGAAGGAGAAAACTTCCCTTAATCACTTGAGGTATGAAACTGACAGTCACTGTGTAATGTTGATTTGCTATGCCCACATGTCAGAAAGAAAGCATCAGAAGGTTGGTTTTATGTTTTCTGCCATATTGCTGTCATATATAGTCTGGTGCTCCTGCTGTACGTCTCAAAGTCCTTGACAAAATCCAGAGACGAATATGCAAGATGATAGTTCCTGATCTAGCATCAAGTCTTCAATCGCTATCCCACAGATGTGCTGTGGCCTCCCTCTGTCTCTTCTACAAGTATTTTAATGGCAACTACTTTCGCTGGTTCCTGGACTCCATGAATTTAAACAAGCTACCAGGTTGGCATCTTGGTCCAACCCTTTCACTGTCAAAATGGTTAAATGTAACCGGCTCTTCTCAAACAGCTTCTTCTCCCGCACTTCCTGTCTGTGGAACCGCCTTCCCCTTACTTGCTTCCCCAATGACTATAATCTTCATATATTCAAGTGTAATGTCAATCAACATCTGACACCCTGAGCTTGTTCCACATCCTTCTTTGTATCCTTTCCTCAAACATGCCTCTTTACTCTTGTTCTCAATCCTCTGTAACCCCTTGCATGCTAGTGGCACTTCCGCCTTGCTTGGTGTGAATTGCCTTAAAAAGAATCTAATTTAAAACCAGACATCTTTTGTTTGTTAACATTTCCTCACTGCCAGAAAGTTTAAAACACCATAGCTTTCCAACTTTTTTATTACTTTTCTCTTGATATGGGAACAGATTAGTGAAAAAGTACTTGACTTGCCATTAACAGACAGGCATCAGAAATGTTTGGGATTTTCAATGAACTTCGGTTCAGTTTGGTGGTACTTGCTGATCAGTTTACAATTTCCAGTGTTCACTATTTACATTATTTGGACTATTGTCCTCATCTTTGTCGCCATGTTTATCACAACGATTCGGACGAAGTTCGACATTCCAGCTACCTGAAGAAGGCTGGAGCATACAATGGATGAAACGTTGTGATAAACATGGCGACAAAGAGGAGGATAATAGTCCAAATAATGTAAATAGTGTACATAATACCTCATCTCAGAAATATAGACAGATACTGAATTTCCAGTGTTGTCTTACATTTTGCAACGCTTTAAAGTTTTTAAATATTTCTTTATCGGTGAAATCAGCTTTTATGACCCATTTTAAAGCTTCAAGCTCCCAAAATGGTTAATTTGACACTTCCAAAACCAGGATATTTCATCCAAATGGCTACCATCTGTTTACCTCCATGCAAAATAAACCAGCTTTCATCCTCATTGCACATATAGATGTTGCTATCATTCAGCAAATAAAACTTTAAAAGCTAATAAGTATTTATTATATATACAACATGAAGTGGCTAATAGTGTGAAGTGCTATGTGTGTATATATTGTTGAAACTTATACTCACCAAGTAACTCGATGTTTAGGGGGGGGGGAACGATGGAATTCAAATGGTTGTGTGACGGTCGGTCAAGGTAAGAAGCAGGGAATCTGTTTTTCTTTGTTGACCAGTTTTTATGTTTGCTGTTGTAGTAGATGCTATCTGATTGGATGGAGGAGACAGCAATACATTTAAATGAGACCGCCTGGAAAGCTATAAAGGAAATCCTTTTCACCCGCTAGATATTGTTTTTTGTTAGTTCTGTTACTATATTAGATACTGTTACTATTACAAGGACAGTTGTTGCTTGTAAGCAATGAGGCAATTCATTGCAATATCAAACTATTATTACCCAGGGATGCTGTGAAGTGCTGCTACAACAGGCAAGAGTTCTATCTTTTTTTCTCCTTTCCCATGAGTTTCAGGTACAACCGAGTTGCCTAGCTGTCCGAGTTTCGCCCTCCCATAATCGGTCAGCATAAACAAAAATCTGACAGCATGTATGTATGATAGTAATAAACTAAAAGGAAAAAGTTTGGTCAGATAGAAGCATTACCATCAAGACTAAACTAAGTGAGTATACATACAGCCTGTGTTCTTAGCATACCTGTACTATTCTGAAACAAGGACAACATACAGGGGGGGGGGGGTATATAAAATGGCTTGAGCAATTCCACCAAAAAGGAATAAGATGCATACTTAACATCAAATGGCTGCCTTTGATCCTAGACACTGTTGTCCTCCAAATATCTGAATGCAACAGCATTGAAACAATATTAACCCTCAACCAGATTACGACAGGTAGGGCACGTTGTGATAATGGGGAATAACAGGATGCCCAAACAACTTTTCTGTCGGCAACTGAACACAGGAAAGCATCTGCAACACAAGCCTAGGAAGAGGTTTAAAGATAATCTGAAGGATAATCTGAATGCATTTCACATGGATTTTCAGCATTCGGAAGAACTGAATGTAAACTGTACAAAAGGGGAGGCACTAAATTAGGGAGGCATCACCTTTAAGGATGAATGTCTCAAGCATGTTCAGATCAAACATGATCACCAAAGAGGCACTCGCTCTGATTTGCCAACTAATATGCAGTATTGGAAATTAGTGCGTGCGTGTGTGTGAGTGCAGGCTGTTGTTGATGGAAGGTTATGTAAACCATCTGAAAGGTCATCATAACAACCAGAAGCAAGCCAATTATGCCAACCTGCATCATTGTCTTGCCAACAATACTTGTGTTTTTAGCAACAAGATTTGCAGATCATTGTGGTATACAGTATAGGTGTAGGGCATGCAGATTCAATCACCTGAAAAGGATACAGAGTTTATCTGTTATATATGCCTATGAATTCAAAGGTTGGTTTCAAGAATCATCTTAGGAACCATAGATACTGAAATGAGATGGAAGCAATCACAAATGATGTGAGGGATGTCTCTCATCTGAGTATGAGTTATCAAATTTGCAATGTATGAATGTAAGATAGTAATATAGCAGTGTATTGATCCAGATTTTTAATAAAAATCAACACTAGCATATTATAAAATAATAAAAACCTTCTCAGTTTTAAGTAACTCATACATTGCGTGTATTAATTTAAAATAATACACACACACAATCTTGTAATAGATAAAAAAAAAACTATAGTAAAATGGGATAAATATCAAGAATTAAGACAGTAGATAATGATTGACATTGCATTTAAATTTTTGAAGATTGAAGATGACTGGGAAGCAAGGAGCCAGAAGAGAGTTCCACAAGTGATATATTTGTATTAATTGTAAATATGTACCTACACTTAACATAGTACATTTTACAAAGTAATTCTTTGTTTAAATAGGTTTTATTAAATAGAATGGACAAGGAATTTCTGTTAAGCTTTTTTTCTTTATAAATTTCCATCTGACAACAAACAATTTAATTAACACCAGAAGAATTACACAAAGAAACTAAACAGAAATTTCTTGTCTATTATATTTAATTAAAATGTGTGCACACACATACACACAATAAATATATATATTAGTCATCCACAGACTGTTTTACTGTATCACAGCTCTTCAGTGTAGCTAGACAGGCAATTGCTTCAAGCTGGGATTGAAACCCAACCAATTTGACATTGGTCGAAGACTCTTACCCCTAGGCTATCAACACACACACACACACACACACACACACACAATTTTATTGAATACGACAGACAAGGTGCTTTTATTTAGTTTTTTTTTATACAATTTCTCATGCGATCTAATATTTTTTTCTTTTCAGATGATAAATTATATAAAAACTGTCCAAATGTTCTTTTTATCCTAGCGCTTTCGGCTATACATTTAGCCATTTTCAAGGATTAAATATTTTAACTGTTAAATAAGAAATAGTTTGTTGCATGTATTTAATCTTTCACTCAAAGAAAGGCTATAATGCCACTAGGACACAAGGAGTTACAGGGAGTGAAAGAGAATGAGAAGACTTTAGTGAGGAGAAGTAAAGAAAGAACAATAAAAGAACAGGATTCAAGAAGACAGATGATGATTGACATTGCATTAAAATTTTTGAAGATTGTAGTGGCAGGGAATCAAGAAATTGGAAGGGAGTTCCACAGGTCAGAAAAGAAACTAGTTCAACACTAAAATGGTTAGACTTGATTGCCTATCTATTAGCACGCTTACATTCTTGTAGCAAAGGCCCTAGGGAAAGAAGCACATCAGAACAGTTGCCATCAAAATATTTGTAGAAGAGACGGAGGAAGCAATGACACATCGGTGAGAAGTAACTGAAGTTGAGATGCCTGATCAGGATTGTTTACATCACAGACTTTTCTTTGAATTTTGTTAAGAATCTCAAGGAACACCAGATCAGATGAGGCAACAATATTCAATGCATGGATAAATGGTAGATTTAGAAATGTGCAAGATGGATTCTGACGAGAAATACTTTCTGGCACAACACAATGAACCAACTTTCCTAGCAGAAGGATGTAGCAATTGATTCAATAACCAGTCCACTTCAATAACATTCTCTTCACATTTTTGATCATCCGAGTGCAAATAAAATCAAAACTACCATTTATAAATATCTCTATTGACCCAGTTTCAAATAAATAAGCACACTGAGTACATTTTGTAAAGGCAGAAGTTTTTAGTGTCACAAATGACTGGTTGGGTGACAAGAAACCCCATAAATCTATAGGAATGTTGCAGTACACCTATTTCAATGAACAGTCTTCAGTAGTTCAATTGAGAAATTGACTAACAGACCCCAGTAGGAGATATGTATGGCCTAAATATAAGGGATTTTCTTATTGCAAATAAAATCTCAGCTGATTGAGTCTATTGTGATAATTGTGCTATTTTTGTTTTTTGTTTTTGTTACACGGTAAGCTCTTCAGATATTTATGACGTTCATTTGTTTCATATAGGGCATATAGTGCATTTTCTCTACTTTTAAACTGTTTTTCTTGTACAGTTTACAATTTTAGGCAAATGAATGACAAAGTTTTTTGAGGTTTCTAAACGCACTGATAGTTCACCATAATATATCTGACTAGTCTTGTGATATATATATATATATATATATATATATATATATCTATCAGTTAGCCGATCATGAATCTTTCAATACATGACTGATGAGGCAAATTTTTCCCCGCAGTAGGTTGCCATTTCTTTCTGCATTATATCATTTGCCATCCAAGGCTATAGAACCCAGTCTGTCCTGCTATTTACCCATAGCTGAGGGGAGAAGAGGATTCATACCTTTCCCAAAGATTTTAGCACATAAGTGAATTTAATGGATTTGACTGGAATTCAAACTCTGCTGTGATTCCTCAATCTGAGCCTCTATCCATTACTCCACCGTGCCTCCTGAGATATATATGTATATTGATAATATCAGTGGTCTCTCTCTCTCTCTCTATATATATATATATATATATATATATATATTATATATATATATATATACACACACACATACATACATACATACATACATACACAAATTTCCAAGAGGATAGAATCCACGTAGAACTCAATGTCCAGGACAGAGTAAGAATATAATATAAAAGGCTCAAACATATTCCATGGTTATAATTTATTACATTGGAATCATAATCACGATCCAATTCATCAGACCTACAAATTAAAAAAAAAAAATTTGTAGGTCTGATGAATTGGATCGTGATTACGATTCCAATGTAATAAATTATAACCATGGAATATTAGTGTTTGAGACTTTGAGATATATATATATATATATATATATATATATATATATATATATATATTTGTATAATAGCAGGTATGCTATAAAGATAGTGCTCAATGTAATATATAAAAATATATACAAAATAGAACTTCAGTAATAAAAAAAAAAACTCCTATTTCTTTGGAAAAGAAGTGTAAATAAATATCTTGTGTGCGAGTGTATGTATCTATTGTAATTAACATTTATCGCTATTCTCTACCAAGTGTTCCAAGAAGTAGGACTCAAGTTATAAACCTTTTCTAAAGAGAAACAATGACCTGGAATTGGAATGAAAGTAGTGATGGCACCTACCTTAAACATATCATAAAATTTCAGTATGTGTAATTATTAAATAGAAAAAACTTCAAATACCTGTGTAAGGATCAGTTATAAAAAATTTAGTATAGGAGATAAGGATATTGAATATAGAATAAGTTGTGCTAAGAATAGTTTCACCCAACACCATAAGTTGCTAAAAAAAACAACATTAACCTGAAAACTAAAGTCATGTTTTTAAATAGCCTTATTAATCTGAGATATTCATATGGATGTCATACAAAGTGCCAAATTTGTTCAGAAATACCTGTAAGCAGTATACAATTGCTTTCTCAGATAAATTATTAAAAATGGCTTCTAGCGAGTTAAGTTTGTTTGTTTTAGAGAAGACAATCCTCCTTTGAACTTTGTGGACTGGCACTACAAAATCACAAAGAACTGTACCAAATAACAAACCACATCAGATAGATTCACCTATATTTCTAATATCTAAATATTTTATTTACTATTGATTACTTTTCTCAATAGAAGTAGATACATTTGTCCAATTCACACTCCTTTTTTGAACAGGAGCAGAGGTTTATCCTTTTTATTTTCCACTTAGGATTGGGTTTCTGGTTCCTTTTAATGTCTTTTCCTTATGTAACCCTCCATGTCTTGGGCTTTGTACAGGGTGAATATCATTGTGTACTTGAGGACTTTCAATGGTAGCAACACATAAAATGGGTAGCACATGAACACAAAGAGAAAAAAAAATGCCACAATCAAGATGTTGATGTTCCCCACTACTTCAAACAAAAGGTTAGAAAGGAAACCTCCTCTCAGTACTGTAAACAGCAATAACAGCTACTGGATTTGAGAAATCCATTTTCCTGAGAAATTGGATTAATAGACTGATTTTATAAACTGGCTGCTTGGTCAATAGATGCTGAATGTTTCCTTATAAGGAAACAGTTAATATTACCATTCGTGATGAGGAGAACAGATGCTACACTTTGATCTCAGCCTGATAGCCATAGAATAAAGAAAAGTGTAACTTGCGTAGAATTGGCTGCTTAGTCAATGAATGCTGAATGTTTCCTTATAAGGAAACAGTTTACCATGTTATCTGTATGTATAATAACTCTAAACAGTATATAAAGGCAAAAACTGAAGGGGAAAAATGTATAGGCCAGCAAAAGTTGTGGGTGCTCCCTACTCTCATCTCTCCCTACTACATTACCCCAACCCAAATTGTAGGCAATCTTTTCCAGACATCTTACCATAACTTGAAAGCTTGACTAGAAATTCTCATAACCTTCCTACTTGTCTGACCTTGCTTGTTACAGAAAACCTAATATAAAAAAAGAAAAAAAAAGTCTGCTCTGATAAGGAAAAGCTTAGGGGTGAGAGCAGTGAATAACACGGGTGGCTGGTCACCAGGTTGTGGGTCAGGACAGAGGGGAAGAGTGTTGCCGAATTGCTAAAGTTTACTAAAGTGTGTATATCAAGTTCTGTTCTTCTACTTTACTTCTAAATTTAAACCAGTTCCTCCTGTCTCCATATTTACTGTTTCTTTTCTGCCGTAAAAACTAAATCGGTTGAGAAGAGAGACAGGTACGACAGCAACAGCAACAACATCGTTTGGTGTGTAGGATGAAGTTTAATTTAGTTTTCCTTCTTTAAAAAAAGGAGGAAGGAGAGGAGAAAAGCATTGCTCATATCATGACACACACACAAAAACTCACAGGGTAGGGAAATATCACGTAGCGAGCTTGGGAATAGTTGGATGGCAGAACAAAAATCACGAGGACAAAGAAAAATGGTAAAGAAAGGAGAAAGAAAGTGTTACTTAGAGCAGCCAAAAAGAAAGTTGTGGAGAGCCGTTTTCACCAACACAGTGAAAGGGCATGATGCATAAAAGTACTACTAGTTAAAAAAAAACGGAAAAAAACCCTAAACCATGACTTTTAATTTGCGTAAACAAACTTTACTCTAAAGAAAGACGATGTCATGACCTAAAACAAAACCTGAGACAGCTATCGTTTAAAATTTTGTGAAATTGATACCCATAAATAAAAGGTTTGTTCATTAATTTTCCTAAGATTTATAAAAAAAACAATAAAAAAAGGATATCTTCCATTATTGTTTTTAGAACATTTTTAAAAATATATATATAAACAAATGAAGCAAATAAAAGATTAATTGGAAAAAATAGTGTTACTCGATCTATACCAGTCAAACAAATATTGAAATTCAATTTAAATTTAAAACGTTCAGGTGGAGTTTTAGTTACTGCAACCACAAAACATGGTCTGATCATTTTTTTTCTTAAAAATAAAAAGTTCAGACCATGTGGTTTAAATGCTTAATCTGAAATGCTTAGCTTAATCAATCAATCAATACGGAAAAAGTTTTGAAAAATATTTCTGCTATCTCGCAGTTGCTTAGAAATGGGGAGTATATTGAGGAGAGGGCTTCCGTAGTAGGGGGATCAATTTGTAATTTAATTAGTTTATATAGCAAACTGGACCCCACTGTTATAAAATTTTATTGAAATAATAAATTATATTCGTGATCAAGAGTGCATAAGCAATATGAAAAAACAAATCAAGTCATAGTGCCTAATCTAAGTCACCCAATTTTTGTTATTTTATTTATTTATTCAATGATCACTGAAATAATAAAGTTACTCTGTTAAAGAAAAAAAGTGGAATATCTATTTTTAAAAGTAAATAATATCCACTTTACTTTGAAATCCCACCACCTACTAAAATCTTTGGTAAATCAAGTCAAGATTAAAAGAAAAAAAATCTGAAGAATTTTTAAATCTGTTTCATTAATTTAAAAAAAAAATTAATCCACAGACGATTCAGAAATTTTAAAACTGCAATAATAAATTATTTATATTATTCGGACTATTGTCTTCATCTTTGTCGCCATATTTATTACATACAACGTTTCGGCCATTGTACGCTCCGGCCTTCTTCAGGTAGTTGGAATATCGAACTGAACCGTGACCACCGATGGTGGTCACGACTGAACCCTTTATTTCGCTCACCGGGGTAGACTGTTCTAGTTCCACGTGCCATGTTTAATGGATGTCAGTTATCTCCTGTTAATTTTTCCCTCTGAAAGAGTGCGAGTTCAATATCCGGTTAAGGCAGTGGAGAATTTTCAGAGGGAAAACTTAACAGGAGATAACAGAAATCATGATGTGTGAAATGCATGAAAAACAAAATCTGTATATTTAGAAAACTTTCTTTGTTAATTAATTAGTAATTGTTGCATAATATCTGTAATATTTACAAGTATTTATGCAACAATCAGCACCGGTCTTCACTCTTCAAATAACACTATTAGTCACAATGTATTCACATGAATTATTAGATAGATCATCTTGCTTGAGTACTTGACACTTACAAAGTGGATGCATTAGCTCTAGCACAAGGCCACACACACGGAGCACTTAATTGAACTCAACAGTACAAAAATCTGAGACTAACTTGCAAAGTGCTCAATAAATCATAAATCTTATTCTTAAATAAAAAAGTTTGTTGAAAGGAAAGACAATTTCTAAACTTCAAACAGGAACAGCTTTCAATTTGGTAAAAATGCAGAATACCGTAAATCTTAAAATTGGTACAATTGTGGCAGCAAAACATATCTTGAAATTCTTTTCACACATATACTGACATTGATAAGGAATTCTGTTTGATATTGTCTTTTCTTAAATTCTCTTTAAAAGTTTTTAGATGAAAGTAAAGAGGTTTTCCAATATTTGCTCTTTTTCCTGTATTTCAAATAGCAGCGCCAAATGAACCGATCAAGTAACTTTATCGTTTTTTTTAAATATTTATATACTGACACCACATTCACAACCTAAATTATTATCTTATTTTATAAATAAAAAAAGGAATTTTTTTTCGCCAACACTAACAGTTAAAGTTCAAACTTAATGAATTTCCCTTGTTTTTTGTATACGCGCGCAGGGGTTGTCATTTCTGCATTCAATTTTTATTATACAATTCTTTTTCATGTATAAAAGAGTGTTTTCATGATTCAACAATCTCTAAGCATTAGGGCTAAACAGTACACACACAAACAACAGCAAAAAAAAAAAAAAAAAAAAAAAAATATATATATATATCGAAGACTGATAGCTTCTCTAGTGACGCACAGAAACAGGAAGAAACAGTCAAATTGAAACAATCCCGATGCCCAAACATATTGTGGATGCAGATCTAAATGTTACGGGATTACCAATTGTTTAAAGGAATATTTTTAGTCGGAGAGATAGTGCAGTATTAGTTGATAAGATAGCGGACGTATTGTCTGAGCAAAGTAAATAGAAAGAAAACAAAAGAGATGAATGAAGGTGTGTAGTGTATGCATTGTGTCACGAGTGTAGTTATGTCCTTTTTCGTACGTTACAAAATTGTGAGACTTACATAGAATTCTTTATTTGCTTGGTCGAATTATTAAATATGCCTGTGTGTAGTCAAGTAAGCTTCTGTGTTGTATTCAATACAACAGGAGTTTCGTTGGCGGACTAAAAAAGAACGAGATATTTCTGACTGGCATTCTACAGCTGAAGAAAAGCCCCCCCCAAAACGGGGTTTTAGCGCCATTTTATTTTATATTGCTCGGCACTGCCATCTAGCGGCCGGTAGCAGTATTTCCTTGACAAACAACTTGGATAATCCTACGCTTGGTTACTGTATGAGTATGTTTGCATACCGAGTTTTCATTTTAGTTCTTGTATACAAGTGACTAAGGTTATTCAATACTTGTTGACATTCAACCATTAATTTTGGAGATTTTTTTTCAGGACCACATTAAAAGTCGCCCTAACAGTGTTATGTGGTCAGTGATGGCCCTAGGGTTGCAGGCAAATAGAACTTCAGCATTCTTACAAGTATAATTTTTTTTCAAATTTTTACAAAGGAAAAAGTGAAAATGTAAAATAAGGTGTTTGTTACAATATACAACTTAATAGTAGCTAAAGAAAACATTCATTATCCTACCTAAAATATTTTTTCTGGCTTTTAGATTTGCAAATCTTTTCATGGTACTTTCTACACCTTTTTTAAAAGATCATTTTCTATTGACTGAATAGCCAAAGAATTTAATCTATCTTGAATCCTGGATGACTGCTAGTATGTTTTTATAAGCTTTAGTTTTGGAAGATCTTAAACACGCGACATGGCACCCTTGGACTTGATGGTGCTGTGGAACTGTACGGTTCACTGATTGGTTAGATCCAGCCAATCAGAACAAAGGTGAGTATTAATCTTTTTTTACCGCCAAAATACGAGGTTGTTCGAACTCCTATATAAACATTTTCCCGCGACAACTCACTTCAGTTGCGGCCTCATCACTCAAGGGACAGACATGAATCTATTCAAGACAAACCTTTGCCCAACTCACTTATTCTTACTAAGACTTTGTCAACCGACAAACTCTGTTTAATCTATTAATATACAAACATTTGACATTTAACCTTCCACGGCTAATGGGAGGCAACTTATGCATAACTAACCATTTTCGCATGCAACTCAACCTAAATGTAAATATTTGTTGAATATATATTACTTTTGTTTCATGTCACAAATCGAATGTGTTGGTCAACTTATTCTCCTGATTTCTTGCCTAAGATCAAGAGTTTTCGATCTTCATAAATTAAATAATAGGGAAAGAGGTTTTATTTGGAAAGTACATCTGGAGGTGGCCTTGAGCCAGCTTATTCTCCAGAGAGAGAAATAACCAAATTTATGCTGCACCCCTACAGTGCTTTGGGTGACTGCTCGAGTGGCCAGTACCTTGAGCTCGCCATGTATGTGGCTCCACTTGGTGAGATGACTTATAAAACAGATAAGAATTAAGGAAAGTGCAGAAAAGGTGTCTGGAAACAAGACAGAATTGCAGACAAGAGATATCTTTAAATTTTTACAAGGTCTAATCATCCTAAATTTAATATAAAGAAAAATTTCCTTTACCCGGATATGAATCAGCCAAGATTTGTCATTTCATAAAAGCATAGAAAGGCTATGAAATAACTGAATGTCTCAATGGGAAAAAAAAACCTTTGATCAGTGGTTCAGTAGAGCATAAACCATTGTATTACAGGCACGTTTATCATACCAGACAACACATACACACTCTCTATACAAGTGGGTATATGAATAAACCTGTAGCCTAACATAGTTATTAATTGAATTTTGATCTGAAATATTCAATGCATAAGGCTTGCTTTACCTGGGTTTTGCTAAAAAAAATTTCAAAATAATATTAAGTCAAGCCCCAGGTGGTCATCCCACAGGCAGTACCTCTGCTTCAGAAGGAGGCTGTGATCATTACCTGGCACCTGAGGTGTCCCCAAAAGGAGAAGTGCTGAGGGGGGCTAGAACAATTTTCCACAGTACTGAAGTGACTTTAAACTGACTTTTTATCACATTTGGTTGCGATATTGGTGTACTGATAAATACCCATGACACTTGATCTTTATAGATTAATGGAAAGAGGTTAAGATTATATATTTATATATATATATATATATATATATATATAACCTTACAATCATAGCAGCATCTGCAACTTTTGTCAACAAAAAAATTAGCTATAATAACATTTCCAGATCCCAAAAACCTTTTGAACCAGGGATCGGAAATTATGACCTGTTGTATACATAATAAAAAGTTCCTTTTGAGTTCATTTCAAGTGTGATATAAAGAACGTATGTATATTTCATTTAATCCCCCACTGATACATTTCCAATACACTTGATTTTTTTCCTCTCCCCCACCTTCTACCACACCTTATGTCGTGTGCTTATTCATTCATTTTTTTTTTTTTTTTTTTTTTTTTTTTTTTTTAAATATAGTGTTCATAAGTTTTTTATTTAAAAAAAAATAAAGTGTTAGGAAATCAATTGACCAAAATCGCCTGAAGATACTGAAAGGTTGAAACCAAGGTAGTGTAATTGGATTTCCTAATTTTCTTATATATACATATGTAAGTAACGAAAAACTTGGTAAAATTTTGGAGTCCAAAATTCGCTTGAGGATGAAATGGAACTAATGTTTTTAATTAAACTTAATTAAATTTGAAGTTTTTAGCTTCCATTTTTGAAACATGGTTATTACTATGTAGCAAAAAAAAACATATTTTAAATCAGTTAATTTATAATATTAATGCTCTGTAAATATACATTGAGCACTATTTTGTAAAAAATAAAAATATCAATAAGAACACCGGATTACATATCTTACTGTTCTTTCTTTTTATTTAAATATACATATATGATAAATATACCATATAAATTGCAGAATATAATATCTGTTTATATTAGAAATAATTATTACAACTTGTTTGGTGGTATGAGATTTTATTACACAACTTGAAGGTTGATCATTCTTTTTCTATATGCTGTGTCCTTTCAGAACATAGGCAATAATGGATCTCCACTATTTCCTCTTAATAAGTAGCTCTTAATAAATTTTGTCTTTTTGTTATCTCTTTCTAAACCATGTTCTGCTATCCATTAACATAAGCTCACTAGGTAGGGTATACATTGCTTTCCTTTGTCTCTTGCCTTCAATCTGTCCTGCGAGCATCAAATTTTCCAAGCCTTCTTTCCTCGTTATTTGCCCTAGAAATTTTAACTTTCTCTTTCTGATGTTAAAAATAAGTGTCCATTTTGTTTCCATTTTCTCTTAAAACTTTCTTGTTGTTCATATGTTCAGTCTCATCCTGGGTATGACGATAAACTACATCTGGCAGCAAGTTCTCTAATCGGGAGATTGGAGGTTTTGAGGAGCATGGAACCACCTCTTAATCACTGTTGTTTTCAGGTCCACCATTAGCCAGGGTGGTAGCACCTGTTAGGGTCCCAGATATAGGTAAATAGAGAACCCCCAAACTGGGGTCAAAAACTGAAAGTATAGATTTAAAAAACAAAAAAAAATAAAAATAAATTACCAGCAACAGATTTTTGTAAAAAGAAAAAAATTATTCAAGCTCCCAAGAAAATTAAAATTTACCATTAAATGATCCACAAAGAGTTGATATGCTGTTAAACAAACAAACAAACATGTTTGATCCATGATCAGCAACATCCTCAAGGGACACAGCATATAGATATTGGATATTGTAAAAATGGGATGGAGGTCATTAATAGGTTAATAGCAATTTTATTGTGAAAACATTGAATTGCATAATAAAATCTAACTTATTGCAGTAATTCTGAGTAGTATCAATTTATTACTTAATAACAATAGAAAACCGATCCCCCACTTTATGTCTAGTAGAAATTTACATTAATATTTAATTTAAATATATCTTCAAAATTTTCCCAACATTGGTTGGTTAATATCAATTTTATTAACAATTGGCAATATTATTGATTGTATTGGCATCTTGGTTGCGATCACTTTCTCACTGCCATAATAGAGCTCCCCATTGCCTTTTCTATAAATGCTTTCATGATAATTGTTTGGATGAACTCTTCACTATGGTACCTAGACTTTATGAATTTAAGTGCAGTACTAGATTGGCAGCCAGGTCTCATCAATTCACAGTTGAATTGGCTAGATGTAACCGCAAGTTCTATGCTGACAGTTTCTTCTTTTGCACTTCTTGCTTGTGGAACTCTCATCTAGCTTCATGCTTTCCAGCCAACTTTGATCTTCAAAAATTTAAATGCAATGTCAAGTGTTATCTACTGTCTTCCTGATCATCCTTTATTATAGTTCTTGCTCCTTAATAAGGTTTCTTTTTTTTCTTATACTTTCACACTCTACTGCCTCGCATAGAGTGATATGATTAAAAGAAAAACACAAAAAAACATTAATTTAGATAATAAAATCTGACATCATGTATTACGTTCACCACTACATTTGCTTTAACTCAGTCTCAGATAAGAATGTAACTAACTTTAACTTTTGAAATAAATGCCACAGTTGAAAATGTCCTTTTGTGTGTGAAAGTTTTTAAAAAAATACTACTAGGCACTACTAATATTAAGTGACTATGAAGTAAAAAAAAAAATTGTGTCAAGTAATGAAATGCCTCCAGACATTTATGATCTCTGGGAAAAGAAAGAAAATATATTGAGTGAGAATGAATTGTAAGCTTGATATTGTGGCAAATTCCCTGTTGTTTTAAATTAATTCCCTTCAGGAAACACTTCTTTTAAAATGTTTTGTTATTTTTCTGTAAGTTACTCTTCAGAGAATGGGTGTGTCCTTGCAAATGGAATGAATGACTTTGGTGAAAAAGAAGTAAGATGTCTGGGAAAATGTTCAGTTTAGCTACTTTCCTTCCCTTTATATATAATTTTATAACACAGACATTATATATATATATATATACACACATTTTTTTTTTTAATTTTATTTTTCATTGAATATAGCCGACAAGGAAGATTGAATTACTTTTTTATTAAGTTTTTCCAGCATGCTAACATTTTTGCATTTTGTAGGAGTTAAAGAATATAAAAATTGTCCATTTCATAATATATGATGTCATTTGTTTACATTAAAATACGCTTTGAGCAGAATGGTCGTTCGAGAAAATGCATGGGAAATTTGTTGTTTAAAAACAGTAATTTGACTTTGCTAACCAGACTCTTCCTCTGCAGTTAAATGGTATAGCATGTCAGGCTATATGATGATTCTGTGTAGGATACAGGTTCGATTCCTGTTGGAGGACACATATTTTCTATGAAATTTCTCAGATATTCAGGCCAGTAAATGTAATTAATACAGTTTATTATAAACAAAGCATTTAGTTAAATATTTGTATCTATAAAAATTATATATATATATATATACACACACACACACACAGCCCAAACCACTTCTGGTTCAGAAATTATTCTCAACATCCCTGTGTATGTGCATAAAACTTCAACTAAAAAATATATTTGTAAAAACAACATAAATGAATAAAAGAAAAACTTTTTATGTCAACATGTTTTGTTTCTTGAGTTGCATTGATAAAGAACGAAAAAAGTTTTCTTTTTGTATTTCTATGTGTACAGATCATGGTTGGTTGCTCATTAAGGTGGCTAGCTAATCTCTGTTGCAGATGCCTGCTCAGGTAACTTCATGTTTCTTCAACATCCACAGTGCTAACCTGTGGTTTAGACTGCAACTGTGCTGAGTGGACCTTAATTAGTTTTTGGGAAAGAGTGTTGAATGTATAATCTAACATGAAAAGTAGATGAACAAACACTTTGAATAAAACCAGTATGTTTAAAACCTTGGTCATGATAACTTATCACTTTGGTAGCCTTCAATGATTGTGCTAGCACAAACAATTTTGTCTATCTAATTTCACTCACAAGGCTTGGATAAGCACTTCCCAACAGTGATATGCACTGGAATCATCTCCAAGCTGATATAATCAAAATTTCACCTTAATAAATCAACCATATATATATATATATATATATATATATATATATATATATATATATATATTACATATATACAGTGAAACAGTGTCTGTGGATGACAATATATATGCTCCTGAAAAATTTATTTCGGTTGAGCTCTCTGGGGAGGATGTGTGGGTTTGTAAACAGTGACTATTACGGCTAATAATGCAAGACTCCTTGGTAAATCGAATCGAGTTCTCTCAGTCAATGTGTGTTTATCTAAAAATAAATACGCTTAAGTTCACCTTCTTCTCTGCTGTGCACCAACGGCTTGAGGGTAAAATTTCCGACTGATGCGAATTCAGCCGGTTTTCGATTCTAGCCAGAGGCAACCGGACGTCTAGCCACACTGATGAGCTGTGATACAGCGAAACAGTCTGTCTGTGGATGACAATATATATATATATATATATATATGGTTGAATAATCTAGACATATGTCAATCTATTTTTTATTTTAATCTTCTCAGATTCACAGAACAATTTCTTAGTTTTGTTATTAAACTGATTAAGAAAGACACTGGAGTTTTGGTTATTTCTTCCCCCCTCCCCCCAAGTACTTTTAATCTCATCCAAGATCATTTTCAGGAGTGAATTGCTAAGACAAAAAATTTATATAATTGATAATTGCGATTTTTTTTTTTGTAAATGCATTCCATTATTGGATGAAGTATTTGGGAAAATACAAGAAATAACCAAAACTACGGTATCTTTCTTAATCAGTTTAATAACAACACTAAGAAATTGATCCATGAATTTGAGAGGATTAAAATTAAAATAAATAGACATATGTCTAGATTATTCAACCAAACATGAAGATATGCTGCCTAAATATACATACATATGTGATAAATATATAGTTTTAATGCATGCTATATTTATGGGTAATCAACAATATCAAGGATAAAGCATAAGTAAATATCAAAGTAGACACTGATGATGAACAACATTATTTGGTTCCACCAGGCCTAAGCTTCACAGCTAGGACCCACCATGCCACTTACATTGTAGCAAGCCACTTATATTCCCTCTGTTAGAAGTCAGTTCCACTCAAACAGTTCCTGCAAACCACTGATGTTTCCCTGATCAATACAATGTTAACTTGTTCATGTTCAGAGTTAAAAGTTATCTTCCCTTCCTATCTGTACAAACTGCCCCTTAATATAACCTTCTCCCTCAAGTGTCCCCCTCCCGCTGGGCCTTGTACAGAAATAGATTTATTACACCAAGGTACACTTAGCAACTGACCTAATGCTAACTCTCCTCAACTGTTTATTTATATAGATGGACAATTCCATTCATTTATGTCCTATATGACACTATTATAGTCTGTTCTTATCTATCTACCTATCTGTTATATCTTGTGTTTTTGAGATAACAGAGAGAAATAAATAAGGAAGACAAATGCTTAGGTAAGTAATGAAATAGGTTTATTACACCAAAGTACACTTAGCAACTGACATAATGCTAACTCTCCTCAACTGCTTATTTATATAAATGTACAATTCCATTTATTTCTGTCTTATATGACAATTAGTAAGACTTGTATCACTAATCTAAAAAAAAAAAAAATTCTTACAATCTAACATATTTTTTATGTTAGATTGTAAGAATTTTTTTTTTGGAATATGCCCAATATTGTTAATTATTCCTTGTTTCAAAATGGTGACGGCATTAATGTCACTTTTGGTCAAAGCAGCAAAAATGTGACAACTTGTGTGATCAAGAAGACAACTAAAAAAAGATGCAATTGGCTATTTGGTATAAAAACTGGAATTTTATAGTCAGTCCACAATAGGCAATAGGGAGAGTGGGACATTCCATTACAACATTGATATATTAAGTTTATTTCATTCGTCTGCCATCAACTGAGGTTAGTTTTTTTCAGTTTTGTTGTTGAGTAATGAGAATATTCATCGTTTTGAGAAATTTTCATCAAGAAAATGAAAAACATTTTTTTTCTTTTTAGGCTTCCATACTTTCAAATTATGAACGTCCAGTTTTGGTGAGGACCAATGAAAAAAAATGTCCAATAAATATAATATTTAAAAGAAACTTTTGTATTTGATTTGTTAATGCAAACTGTACAAAAGAAAATGTGCCACCATCCAAGCATGGCATTTAACAGAAACAGACATTATTATTATTATTATTGTTGTCCACATGAATGTGTTTCCAGAGGCCATAGAGATCTAATTACCAGAAACCTTGGGTTGCATTTGTTCTTTTCAGCAAGTGATCCAGTTGTGATATGCAAGAGATCAAATTTGATATTGCCTCATTGAAAACTAAAGAAATAAAACATGTTTACCATGAGTTTCAGATGAAGGAAAAGACATTTTAACTTTCCAGAGAAATGTTTTAGATTAGATTTTTATTATCATTTTTTTTGGTTTTGTCTTTTTATATTTTTTTTTCTTTTTGCTTTTGGTCAACTTTCTAGGTCACAAATTCTCATATATTTTCAGTTGTATGGATATTAGTTTCTACATATGTGAAAAATGCTTTTAAATCTTTGTTTCTAAAATATAGGCATGATGTCGATGACTATAATATATATATATATATATATATATATATATATATATATATATATTATATATATATATATAAAATATGCGTGGTACTTGGTGAAAAGTGCTCAATATCTGTGATAGAGCTAACATATTCAGTTGTATGGATATTAGTCTTTAACCCTGGGTTTCACACTTTTCTGATCATCAAACAAACTGGTTTACTTTTTATAAAAAGTGTGAACCCAAGGTTACAAACTAATATCCACACAACTGAATATGTTAGTTCTATTACAGATATTGAGCACTTTTCTCTAAGTACCATGCATATTTTATATATAATATATATATATATATATATATATATATATATATTATAGTCATCAGCATCATGTCTGTATTTTGGGAACAAAGATTTAAAATATTTCACATCTGTGAGGCCAATTTAATACAGACTTTTTTTTGACATTTGTTGCAGAGAATGTCTGGCAACCAGTGAGACCACAACTTTTACATTGACACCCATCTTTTTCTTGTCATATATAATGTATATGTGTGTGTTTATTGTATATACATGCTGCTGTTCAATATCAGGTTAGCTTAGGGTGTGCTGCCTTTGAGAAGAAAAAAAAAACACTTGGATACCTTACAGCATTAAAAGTAAGATCTATGAGATGTACATATTGGCTGTTCTTTATGGAAATGAGTTGGTCAACTAACCCTCAACTTTAAGCAAGAATGTCAAGATCTTTCAAAATGATATCATGAGATTCATGATAACCTTAGATTGTCAGATATTACACTGATCGTGGGCTGAAAGCATAGACACTTAATCCTGTCACTTTTATGGATACTATGCTAGTTTAATTAAAATCGGCAGAAAAAGAGTTCAAAGTAAAATGTTTCAATTATTTTTCCTGCATTGGACTTTTTAAGTCTCTGAAGTTTTTACATAAAACTCATTTTAAATGCCTTGTCTGGTTGGCAGTAAAGAGAAAAGTTTTTTTTTCTTTCTGTTCTAAAACTTAATGTTACAGAAACCCAGCTGTTTCCTGTTTAAGAATATTTGGGGCCAGATAATTTCCTGCTAGAATGAACGGTCTGCAGATGTTTCAAATATTCAAATCTGATCAAAGTGTGCTTGGATGTCAGAGCAAAATAAGTCCTAATTTTTCAAATTTGTTAAAATAAAGAAGAGTATGTTTCAGTTTGCATTGGATTTCATCTTTTGCTTCAATAAATAGATTAAATAAAAAGGAGAAGACAATATGGTATGTGTCTTTATTCATTCTAGACTTGTATACTTTTCAATGGCTTTTCAATTTTATGGTTCTTTTTGGTTTGTTTTTTTTTCTCAGAAGTGGCTCAACAATGAAAAAAGAAAAAAGAAAAAAAAGGAAAACAGTAAAAATCATTTCTTAAAATATATCTTAAATGGATCTATTTTATTATTAGAATTCTCTACTGAGCTTCGTATAATTTTAACTGGAATTAATATGTAAAGGTATGGTTAGTATTATTGCTTAATTTGCAGTTTAGCACTTGCGCTAAGTTTGCATTAAAAATTTCTAGAATACTTACATTTATGTGTAATTGTACATGCTTCATAAGAATCTGGCTTGATAAATTTGATAAAATCTACTGTTTTGGAGTTATTGACAGTAAAAGTTTGGATTCATTTGCATCATTACTGGCATTGTTTGTATGCATTCGCTAATCTTACTTGTCTCAATTACTGCACAAGAGAACTATATTGCGTGTGCAATAATCAAGACAAGTGAATATCCCACTCATAGTTATTCTGCAGCAAATGTATGCAAACAACGCCAGTAATGGCTGCCTGCAACATGAATCTGAACTTTTACTGTCGACAACTCCAAAATGGTAGATTTTGGGGTGAAAAAAAACCCATAAATACAATTGTAAGTACTTCAGGAGCTGGTGTTATTTTGTACTAAAGGAAAAAAGAAAAAAGATTATAGGCAAAAATATTATAAAAAAAGAGCTATGTCTGCATGCACTGTCTGTATGTGACTTTGCATGTGTTTATATAATGTATATGCATATATCTACAACGTGTGTGACTTGCATATGCTCATTCCATTTACACGCATACACAGGATTTGAGGTTGAAATAAAACATTGGAATAATAGATTTCTCACCCACTCAGTCTGGATAACCCCTACCAAGCTGAACAATAAAATTGTAAATTTGTACATATTAATATTTCAAGCTCTAGATATCAGATAAATATAAGTTTTTATTTAAGTTTTTAGAAATTATTTGGCAATAGATAGAATTATTTTTAATTTTTTTTTTTTTTTAATTCTACATAAATATTTTTAGGTCTGTCACTAAATTAAAATATACATGTCACATACATATGCACACACACAATTTGACTGAAATTGAAATGAGATTCTGTATTGTGAGGGTTAATTTTCCTTTCTGTCTGGCAACAAACCCTGGGTAACCAGAAAAGAATATAAACCTAAATTCTGTATTTAAACCAAATATATTTTCTAATAAATGTAATAGTTTAAAGTGGATAAACAATTTAGACTTGAAATTTGATATGCATTTTCTGATAAAAATTAAAAAATAATAAAAATTAAAGGAAATTGAAGAAAAAATTAAAGCAAAATTTAAGAAAATTATATTAAAGGAAAATTAAAGAAAATTAAATAGAAAAATGAAAATTTTTAATTTCATAGAAATATTTTTAGGTCTGTCACTGAATTAAAATAGGCATGGCGCACACACACACACACACACACACACACAGACACACACACACACAGACACACATTTAGATACAAACACAATTTGAATTTGAAATTAATATTAGTTCAAGCCACTGGGGACCATCCTCTCATTTAGTACCTCTCCTTTGGGAAGGGGATGGAGTCACTAACCTACACCCTAGGAAAAGGGGCATGGGGGTGGGTGCTTGTGAAATTTATCAACGTTTTTTTGGAAATTCCACATTAAACTCTGACCTTATGTCATATGTTGCCATACAGGTATGCAGGATAAATACCTACACACCACACACAATTTGAATAAAATTGAAATGGACATCTGTATCACAAAGGCTATCTGGCAATAACCTCTGGGTAACAGAAAAAGAGTATAAGCTGAAATGTGTAGACCACTGAAGTCATTTTTATGACGCCTTTTCTATTTAAATAGAATATATTTTCTAATAAATGTAGCATTTTAAGTGGCTGTTGTAACCTAGAAAGGGTTACTAAATGAGGAATAACCAAAATGGAGGTTGTAAATGGATTGGTAACAACAATAAAATACAATACTCGCCAGCAGCGTGAAGTAGGTAAACCACTGCTTGTGGTGCACTACTTCGACAGCATATTACCCCCACTTACAATAGTGTCCAATGTATTTATGAGGATTGGGACGTACCCATTAGTGTTCATAGGTACGGTATATAACAGTGGCGAAAAATGTTTTTTAATCATTTCACCCCAAGCAAGGCAATAAAGCCACTAAGATTTAAAATTTGACAATTTTGTTGTCAGCTATGCAACTGATGTCAAACTAGTAAAAATCATTTGTAAAACTGATGCTATGCCACAATATGAATGTAGGCAAAAAATGTAGAATCTGGTGTTACCAGTCTCATCAGACTGAAACAGAAAACAAATGATGTTATTAAACAAGTCTTAGCAATTTAAACAAAACAAAATGAATACCATCCACTAAAAAAAAAAAAAAAAAGGGAATTTTTTTATGCTTAACATCTTTATATTTGAATGTCAGCCTTAAATATCAGGGCTGTTTAGCTATTTCAATAGCTTTATATTTCCTTTCTTTAGCCTTTTAAATTTATAATTTTCTTTGGTTTATTTAATGATGTTATGTATTTGCCATCTCCCTCCTCCTCTACAAACAGGTTCAATATGAAAGTGATATGCACACAAGAGTAGAGAAAAGAAAGTTAAATTAATATCATTTAAGTGTCTGCTTCCAGTACCAAAATACCACTGGAATCATTAACAGATGATGGGAAAAGATAGATATTTGTATCAGTAATCTAGGTTGGAACCATAGTAATTAACATGGCATTTGTTATTTTTAAAAATTTTTTTAATCATTTCACCCTAAGCAACGCAATAAAGTCACTAAGATACAAGGGGTTACTGTGTGTGAGTAAATACGAGAAAAAAAAAAAAACATTAGGAGAGAGAACAATAAAAGAATTGGAATTAAGAAGATAGCAGATAATGATTGATATTGCATTTAAATTTTTGAAGATCAAAGTTGGCTGGAAAGCAAGAAGCCAAAAGAGTTCCACAAGTGAGATGTGTGAGAGAAGAACTATTAGCATAAAACTTACAGTTACATCTAGCAGTTTCAATGCTAAAATGATGAGACCTTGCTGCCAATCTAGTACAGCACTTAAATTCATAAAGTCTAGGTACCATAGTGTAAATATTGAGGGCTGCAAATTCTAAGTGTTCTTAAATACCATCCAGTGATCATTCTGGGTAATTTTGTTGATATATAAAATTATACAAAATTATATCGTTACTAGCTGAGATACCTGATGTTGCCTGGGTGTACATGGCTGCAATTGTATAACTGCACCCCCCTGTATCCCCCCCATCTAGAAATGTCTGCCTGCATCCTCGCTTGCATGCATCATCTGTAGGTATACTAAGCTACTCCCACCTCATCATTTTTTTATGGTATGTCCTTTGCAAGTGTTTGATTGTTCTTAATAATGGAATTCCATTGATAAAACCTTCTTGTGTGGTTGTTGCTCGGGATTAAATTGTTTCAAGTTTTTAGATATTCAGTAAATTTCCTATGGCCTTAATAACTTTCAAATAGTATGGCATTGTTCACAAATTTAATAATGAAACAAAAACAGGGATTAAGCGTCAGAGCTCGATTCAACTGCAAGCCATGTACACCTGGGCAATGCTGGATACCTCAGCTAGTAATTATATAAAGTTTATTTTGTGTATTTGAGGAAAGCGATAGTAAGAACTAAACATCAATTGTAAGAAGATAGGATGTATGATTGTCAGCAAATGCATCAGTTCAAGATATGAAGTACAAATTGGAAACACCAAAATCAAGCAAGTATGGTTATTTAAATATCTATGAAGTGTTTTAACATGATGGAAAATTTGACCCTGAAATACAAAGGTACATTGGAATAGTGAAAGATGGCTTCCAAAAGCTAAGCAAACTAGTAAGAAACAGGAAAATGTCATTTGAGCAAAGAAAAGAGTACTCAAGTGTTATATAATATTGGTCATCCTGGACACTCTCCTCATGGATGTAGAAACAAACTTAAGGTAACAGAAAGATGCTGAAAGTCCTATGGACTGAACATGTGAATAATGAGGAAGTTTTGGGGGTAAAGAGAGACAAAAAAGACAATTATACTTAGATTCGTAAAAAGAGAGCTGAAATTTGTAAGGTACATAATGAGAAAAGATGGTTTAGAGAATATGATACTGACAAGACATATTGAAAGCAAGAGGGACAGAGGAAAGTCCTGAATAAACTAACTAAGGAACGTAAATATAAATAGTTGGCAGAACAAGGATTAGGAGAGATAGCAAAAAGACCAACTTTATTATGAGCTATTAAAGGACGGGAATTTGTGGAGAGCCATGACTGCCAATGTCCTGAAGGGACAATGCACATAAAAAATTTGTCTGCATAAATAATATATAAAATACTGTGAGCAAAATGAATTATATTGCTAACAGCATGTGTATTATATCATGTCCAATTTCTCAGACTTTCAAACTTTAAATTTTAGAGTAAAAGAGTTAATATTAGGTTAAAGTTTCTACACATTTTGTCTATATATACATGACAGAAATTTTGGGGCCTACTTTTGACCATGACACTTTCCAGAAGTATCTTTGTACCTCCCACCAGGAAACACCCAGATTTTTATCAGTTTGATATTTCTATATTTGTTTTTACAGTAGGTAATACAATATCAACACACCCAACACTTCTGTTTTGATAAATTCTTTAAAAAAGTAAAATAAAATATTAAATCTGAAACTGAACTTTTCTTTATTCATTCTAGGGAATAAAATGAAAAAAAAAACAAATCCCTGCTGAGAGTTGCAAAGAACGAGACACTTATTTTTTTTTCTATCATGTTTATTTATCAGAGGAGCATCGGAAGAGATATTACCCCAATTTGGTTAACCGTTTGTTTAATAGATATATAGAAATTGTATCACTCTTGAGATTAGTTGCAAAATATGATTGGTAGTTGCTCTATATGCAGAAGGTGGTCAAGGCATTCCTAATGTCTGTGATTTTAACTGGATATGACTCAATATTGGAAGGCTTTGTGTCAGATTAAGTATTATTTTTTTCAAGTACTAATTGATCCTTTCTATAATCTTAATTGGCACCTTGGCATGGGATAATGGTTAGTGAAACTAATTTGGTTGACCATTATTACTAAGTAGTGAGTTCAATCCTCACTAGGTGCCCCATACAAAATTCAACTTTAAATAAATTTTACATCAACCTTTTTAACATGTAAAATGAAGCATCTTCAGCATTTTGTTTTTGCTGGCACTCATACATACTGTCTTTCCTTTAGTATCTTTTCTAGGAGTTCCTACATTTTTCTTTCTGTATCTGCTATCAACATTATGATAGTTGCTAAGATTATTGACCCCCCCCACCGTTTTTTTTTATTGTAGTTGTTAATATTGTACCCCCTTTTTATGTCCGGAAGTCTTTATCTTATTTTTTTCATTTAGCTCAAGGATTATTTTCAGCTTTTCATACGTTAACAATTCTTACACTTTGACCAATTTTATAAAGTACTCACGAAGAACTAAAATAGCCACTGTCAAGGTTAACAATGGGTGTAACAACATTACTATCTGAGTGCTTGTTTTGAGAGAGCTGTGTACCAAAGTACTCACTCACCCACTCTTCACACAAACAAGTATCTACACAGTCTGTCTATATTTCCTCAAGGACACATGGTACAGTGGATAAAGGCGTTGGTTAGATCCAGTAACAGACCCAAAGAGTGTGAGTTCAATACCCGGTTCAGGCAGTGGAGAACTTTCAGAGGGAAAATTACCAGGAGATAACTGATAACTGACATCCATCAAACATGGCTCGTGGAACTAGAACAGTCTACCCCAGTGATCGAAATAAAGGGTTCGGTTCGAAATTCCAACCACCTGAAGAAGGCCGGAGCGTACAACGGCCGAAACGTTGTGACAAATATGGCGACAAAGATGAGGACAATAGTCCGACTAATGTAAATAAAGTATCTACACATCTAGAGAGATTTCTGTCAAGGTAGATGCCAACTGATAGAATACAGGGTGAAGTGGATTCATGCCATTCTGATTGTAACTTTCTGCAAATAATAAGTAAACATGGAGGACCTTAACTGCAATTTGAAGTTGATTCATTACTGTACTCATAATCATTATAGCAGTTCAAACTTCTTAAACAGGGCAGTGCTTCTATCAAGAAGATTCATTTAGAACTGTGAAATGTATATGCAATTCTGTACATCCATACTGAAGTTCAGAACACTTGGCACAGTGTTTCCAAAGTTTCTTTTGATGTGTGCTATGTTGTTTTCGAATGAGTGACCATCCTCTCTTTTCTTACACCAAGTAACTGGCTTTAAAGAAAACATGGCCATAGTGCATTGAAATACCGGTTCTTGCCCAATTTTATTTAATTATTTTTTTAATTATTTCACCCCAAGCAAAGTGATAATGCCACTAGGATGCAAGGGGGTACAGAGAGAAAGAGAAGACTTTAGTGAGAAGTGTGGAGAAAGCTCAATAAAAGAACAGAGTTCAGGAAGACAGATAATAATGATTGGCATTGCATTTAAATTTTTGAAGATTGTAGGTGGCAGGGAAGCAAGAAATTGGAAGGGAGTTCCACATGCGAGAAAAAAAACCTATTAGAATAAAATATATGGTTGCATCTAGCTAGTTCAACAGTAAAATGGTGGAACCTAATGTCAATTTAGTAGCACGCTTAAATTCACACAATCAAGGAGGAAAACTCATCTGAACAACTGCCATGAAAATATTTGTAGAAAAAACAGAGGGAAGCCATGTCACATTGGTGAGAAAGCACTTGATACCAAGTCAGTATTTTGTCAAGAATCTCAAGATATATAGTAGGAACACCAGACTAAATTTGGCAGCAATATTTGATGCACAGACAAGTCGTAGATATACAAATGTGCAAGATGGATTCTGATAAGAAAAATTACCATCAATCCTGGTCAGTATTTATATGGATGGCTGCTTGGAGATATCAGGTGCTGTAAGCTTGGATGTGTAGATGGAGTAATGGATAGTGACTTGGAATGAGAGAGCAGAGTTCAAATTTCAGTTGAATTTGTTACAGTCACTTATGTGCAAATACCCTTGGGAAAGGCATAAATCCATCTCTCCAGTTATGGGTTAAATAGTAAAGCCAACTTGGTTGTCTGTCAGTCTAGGAGAAGTACAACTCTGAATTAAAAAAAAACCCATATGTAGCCCTGGTGAAATATTTACAAGTCAAGTTCACAGTCTCCATTGTTTTTAACAACTGTCTCCCATTGTTCTACAAGCTTTGCTGATGACATTTTTGCAGAAACTTTTTGTTTTTTGTTGGAAGAAGGTTGTGAGGTAGTTTTTGACTGACTGTACAGAGTCAATTTTTTTGTAATTTAAATTGTTATGTAGAGATCAGATCAAATGAAAATGCAAAAGGAGCCAAGTCATGGGTCCTGGAGAGTTTCCAATTTCATCTGCAAGTTCTGTTTTGCAACATGCAGTCTTGCATTGTTCAGGTGGAAAATTTGCCAAAATTGGCCATTTTTCCTCAATAGATGCATTGACATTGGCAAGTTTATTGCAATAGTCCTTTACAGCTATTGTTTCAATGGCTGGAAGAAGTTGAATTATCCCTGTGTAATCCCACCAAACAGACAGCAATATTTTCATTGGATGCAAGTCTGCTTTAGCCATTGGTTATGCACGTTCACAAGCTTATTCTAGCTCTATTTGCATAGAATGTTATCATAAACAATCCATTTTTTATTGCCTGTAACAATTCTGTCCAATAATAGCTCCTTCTCATGGCATAGCAGCAAAGAGATCACCACAGAAACACGATTAACCTTGTTCTCTTCTGTCAGAGAATGTGGCACCCATGTTTCGAGTATGGAAATGAACCCAAGTCTCTTCAAATGGCAAAAAGCAGTTGAGATATCAATTTTTCAAACTCTTAGTGATTTTTTCCATTGAAATTTTTGGTTTATTCTTCACAATGGCAAGCAGAGCATCTTCATCAATATTGGAAGTTTGTCCAGAGTGTGGTTGATCGTT